>JAUIMM010000004.1:7405000-8005000 GCA_031769625.1 Taudactylus pleione
TCCTACCTATCTGATCGCTCTTTTACTGTTCGTTTTTCTGATTCCACCTCCTCTTCGCTACCTCTATCAGTTGGAGTACCGCAAGGCTCTGTCTTAGGGCCTCTGTTATTCTCAATCTATACCTCCTCTCTTGGCAAACTAATCAGCTCTTTTGGATTTCAGCACCATCTGTATGCGGATGATACTCAAATCTACCTATCTTCCCCAGATTTATCACCAACTGTACTGGTCGTGTCACTGAATGTCTTTCTGCAATTTCATCTTGGATGTCATCTCGCCACCTGAAACTTAATATTTCTAAAACAGAATTAATTATATTTCCACCAGCCAACAACAGTTACCAACCTGATCTCTTTATCACTGTTGATAACTCGACAATCCACCCTGCCCCACAAGCTCGCTGCCTTGGTGTCATCCTTGACTCTGAACTGTCCTTTGTTCCCCACATTCAATCTGTCTCAAAATCATGTTACATACATGTAAAAAACATATCCAAAATTCGACCATATCTCATACAAGACACTGCAAAAACTCTAATCCATGCACTTATTATCTCCCGCATTGACTATTGCAATAGCCTCCTTACTGGACTTCCCAAAAACAGGCTATCGCCATTACAGTCAATTATGAATGCAGCTGCAAGGCTTATCTTCCTTGCCAAATGTTCATCGTCTGCTGCCCCGCTCTGTCATTCCCTCCATTGGTTGCCAGTTTTCTACCGTATTCAATACAAAATACTCTTACTTATACATAAGGCTATTAGCCAAACCACACCAACATACATCTCTTCACTCATCTCAAAGTATCTCCCTACCCAACCTCTCCGCTCAGCACAAGATCTGCGTCTCTCATCCCCATGCATTACTTGCTCCCACTCACGGTTACGGGACTTTCTTCGGGCTACACCCACTCTATGGAATGCCTTACCACGCACAATACGACATTCCTCTAGTCTCCAATCCTTCAAGCGATCCCTGAAAACTCACCTCTTCAGGCAAGCTTATCTGATCCCAGCACCGCCCACATAGCCTTCATAGCTTCCATATCTTATTACATCCCCTTTCACAGCCCACACACAATCTCACACATCATCTTTCTCTCATATCCTCATGACATTTGGCCGACATTCCTGTGTGACTGGATCATGCAGCCGACCAAGAAACTGTGCATTCTAGCTGGACTAAAATGCAATATATAGCATCTATCCTTGTGTATCAATGCCTATTCCCCTATAGATTGTAAGCTTGCGAGCAGGACCTTCCTACCTATATATCTGTCTGTTATTTGTTCTATTAATGTTTACAATTGTAAAGCGCAACGGAATATGCTGCGCTATATAAAAAACTGTTAATAAATAAATAAGTAAATAAATAATAGTAGCCATTCGCTAATGCCCTGCTTTGTTGCTCTAAGTAAAGCATGTACACCTGCCTATAGTTTGACTTTAGGTTACACTACAGTATGTGCAGTTAACTATATTTTTAAAGTCAACATTTGAATGTCTGTATTTTGAAATGTTCTGTCTTATTTTAATATACACCAATGTCAGCTAGAAGAAGGAGTTATTTATTTACACTTTACCAAATGTTACTGGCAAGATGGTGACTTGGAAAAAGTTAAGACGCAAGGCTTGGGGTAGGAGGGGCACATGAGCCCCCTCGGGCGTTAGTATGCCCTGACTCCATGAGACTGATCTTTTCCATGCGTTCACAAGATAGCAGTCCACTTGCCTCCCAGAAAAACTGATTTCACAGATAGAGAGGTCTGGCCACACACCAGCCTCTCTCGTATCCTCCATCATGCGCAGTCTGCTGAAAAGAGCACCAAGTGTCCGCAGCCAGAACTGCATCTGAATCATACATTTTTTCACTTATTTTTCTATGACTGGCAGCAACTTACATGTTCAGAATTACAGCCTTTGGTCGGTTTCACTCCGGGGCATAAGGCCAGTGCTGCTTTTTCATTGTTAAACACACGGAATTGGATAAACCCAGCAGTGAGTTCATCTGCAAAAGAGAATTTAAGGTTTCATTGTTCATTGTCAGAAATGCAGCTCACTATTATTTATACAATGTCATTGGAACACACATTAAAACTGCAACATGGACGAGGAAATATACTGAAAATTACAAATAGTAGCAAATCAGATTTTTGCTTTTATATGTTTAGTAAAAACTCTATAATAATTTTGTACATATTGTTATACAGGACAGTGTAGTACTACAGAGAAATAAAAGAATGATGGCATTAAAGGTTGTGGAAATCGACAAAGGGTCATTAAATTGAGGTTTGCGGGCATTTTTCCGTTGAGATTGTAGTCACCATATGTAATAGAATATGAGTATAGCCTAAAGGCTCATACACACTAGACCAGGGATGGGGAACCTCAGGCTCGGGGGCCGTATAAGGTCCCCTTAATCATTTGGTCTGGCCCTCAGAGCATTTTTCTGCTAGTCCCATCTGGATGGCAGGGTACCTATAAATGGCACCCTGCAGCCAGAATCTATGCAGCAGTGCCGCCTGGAGCACCCTTAGGATGCTTCAGTTGGTCACATCGCTGCCCTTATAGCTCCCCAGAGCATCCTCAGGATACTCCAGGCATTGCTGTAATCACTGGAGATTGTGGCCCCGTTCCCTTGTGACATCACACGGAGGGGGCGTGGCCTGCATCGGGCCCACAAATAATGTTAGATATATCACAATGGGCCCTGGGCAGAAAAAGGATGCCCACCCCTGCACTAGACGATGAGCTGTATGAACGATATTGGTGAAAGATTTCCCTTGAACTTTCTGTAGTGCAGGACAAACGATATTGGCCCTCATTCAGACCCACTCGCGAGCGGCTGTCCGCTCGCAAGTGGGTCGATGGTCTGCACTGCGCATGCGCACGACGGAGGGAGCTCCGTCGTGCGCATGCGCGAGACGCGACGAGCGAAGGACTTTCCTTCGCTCGTAGTGTCTCATCAAAGGGGGCGTGCTGTCGATGTTGACTGACAGCACGCCCCCGTTGACTGACAGCACGCCCCCTTTCCCAAGGGAACGCCTACTGTCTGAAGCCGGCCCCACTGACATCACTAGTGATGTCAGTGGGAGTGATTTTGGCTCTGATAGAGCCAAAATCACTCTTGGCCTTGCGGTTGAGAAACTCAACCGCAGGCTTCTGCTCGCAGTTTCGATGGTCGCGATGGTCAAGACCATCGCGACCATCATCCTGCACGTTCGTATATGCTGTGGGTGGTGACCCACAGCTATACGAGCGTCCAGGAGGACGCTCCATATTTATGGAGGTGGGCCCTGATTCAGAGCGAGCGCTCTGGTCAGAGCGTCCGGCTCTGAATCAGGGCCATTGGGTGTACACACTGAGAGATATCTATAAAGATATCTTTCAGTGAAGTCATCCTGCCACATCTCTGAACAGGCAATTCTTCACGATCTCGTCAGATATACGGACGACAAAAGACATTGCTAACGACCCGCGAGAGCACGCATCGTTGGTCGTTCATGGCATACACACTGAACAATATGAACGATATTTCATTGAATGATATCGTCTCGTCCATATCATTCATAAAAATTAGTGTGTATGCGGCTTAACTCGCCAGAATATTGACCTCCGCCATTTTCAGCATGACACAGCCCAGATGTTTCTAATGTTAAATATACATCTATCTGGATATACAGTAATAGTGTGTAAGTTTGAAAATAGCTGGAATTATACCAGAAAAACACACTGCATAATAGACAGCCCAGAGGGAAGACAGATAGCTGCTAATGCTGGGTACACACTCTACAGATATATTTGCAGATGATGGTTGTTCATACATACTGAACAACCATCATTTGTCTTCTGGCTGTGGGTCCCTCTGGCCGGGGGCGTGTCGCATCCCCCTCCCTGCGGCCTCCACTGCAAGTGTATGGGCGGTCAGCTGACACACAGCACGATGCCCCAATATATCAGCAGATATATTGGGCATCGGCTGTGCAGCACAGCCGACGTGATATGTCTGTGAACGACGTCGTTCACAGACATATCACTGGTACACACTGGCCGACGGACACCAGATATATATCTGCCAGTGTGTACCAGCATCACTGTGCTGCATATTATGAAATACAGTTAAAACTTACTAATTAAAAGTAAAATAAAGCATAGGGTCCCCCCTCTACAAGATAGTGGAGTGTTGGAGTCCCCCCACCATAATCCAAACAGCTCTAGGCCAGTTGGCACCAGGGTTGGTTCCTCCAGGAGAGTGGGGCCGGCAAAAATAGTGTTGGTTCCCCCTACTGTGTCCAACCAGCTGTAGTGCCAATAGCACTAGGACTTTTCTCCCTGGTAACTGCTACAAACTGACTTTATTGTCGCTGGAAACCCATACTCAGTTACATTCCCCTCTATATAAGAAACAGTGTGAATTGAGTATAGGGACTTGAAATTCTACTTACTTGCCCCAAAGTACTGTACTTGTGAAAATCCCAGAGACCAAAGAAAAATATAAATTGGAGACAAGTAACAATACATTTGTGCCATCAGCTAACTAGAATTAGCAAATTCAGAAAAGGGCTATCAATGTTCCCAGTTTTATTAAAAGAGTATCGGTAGCTGTATGGGGATCCAGAGCCTAAAGATGGCCACACATCTAAAGATTATCTGTCCAACCAGCCAACTAGATGATTGGTTGGAATGAAAATCTGGTAAGGGATGAAAGCAAATGACAATCAGCAATTTGCTCCCAAACGCCGGCAAATGGACAAACATTGTTGTTTGAACAAATAATTTAGATCAAATATTTAACAAACTTGTCTGATGACCATTTTCATCTGTTTTCTTGCATTTAGGAGCAAATTGCTGATCATCAGTTACTCCCATATGTTACCAGATTTTCATTCCAACCAATCAACAAGTTGGCTGGTTGGATGTAAGTTGGTCTAGTGTGTGGCCAGCTTTAGTTGAGACTGCTGGGCCCATAACCTATTAGCATAACTGTGTGACTGTGCGGTGAGCAGCAGTGGTGCTGGATTTAGTAGTCCCCCAGACCAGTGGCGTCCCTCCTCGCTATTGCACCCGATGAAGGGAGAAAGGGGGCGTGCCCTCTTGGAGGGGGCGTGTCCTCACGGCCTGAACCCCGTAACAACTGGGGAGCTCAGGTGGCGTTACAGACAGCACCCGGGGACCACTCATGTAGTGCCGGCTCCCTCACTTTGTCAGAAGCCGAGTGCTGCACATAATGTTACAGTACAGCACCTGGCTCCTTTCACTGAGGGGGAGTCGGCACTTTGGTGTCACCCCTTGACGGGTGACACCCGGGTGCAGCCTGCACCACCAGCACACCCCTTGTGATGCCAATGCCCCAGACAATTCACCCACCAGGAGAGAATACACTTGACCAAAGTATATATAATGTTGAGTGTCCACACACAGTACAGCTTAAGCAATTCTTATGTTTATTGAACCAGGTAGAACTACACGTAGCATAAGACACAGGGATATGACAGGTGTAACTGTAATATATAGAAGCAGCCTAGAGCTTGAGGGTATCACTAGGCATTGTAGTGCGCCGGATGTCTGAGCAGTAAATGCACAGACGAATGTTAGCAATATGCCCGCACCATATAGCATTGGTGATATAGTATACTTGGGTGTGGATTAACAGTTAGACAGTAAAAAGGTAGAAAATGTCTAGATAGACACCAGATGTTAGACAATCAATAGGTCGACTGGGACAAAAGGTCGACAGAGACAAAAAGTCGACACACTAAAAGTCAACATGTAAGAAGGTCGACATGTACAAAATGGTCGACAGGGCAAAAAGGTCGCCATGAAAATGGTCGACACAAAAATGGTTGAAACATGATTTTTGTTGTTTTTTTAGCCCTAATCCTTACCCTAACCCTCCCCTTGGCACCTAACCCTCCCTTCTGGTGCTTAACCCTAACCATCGGGGTAGGTGCCTGACCCTAACTGTCCCTTCTAGTGCCTAAGCCTCCCTCCTGGTGCCTAAACCTAACTGTCTGGGTAGGTGCCTGACCCTATCTGTCCCTTCTAGTGCCTAACCCGAACCCTCCGGTAAGTGCCTAATCCTAACCCTCCCTCCTGGTGCCTAACCCTCGGGGTAAGTGCCTAACCCTAACTGTCGGGGTAAGTGCCTAATCCTAACCCTCCGCTAAGGGCCTAACCTTAAACAACAAAAAAAAAAACATGTGTCGACCTTTTTTTGTGTCGACCTTCTGACCCGACCATTTGTACCTGTCAACCTTCTTACATGTCGACCTTTAGCGTGTCGTCCTTTTGTCCCTGTCAACCTATTGACTGTCTAACATCTGGTGTCTATCTAGATCAGTGATTCCCAACCTCGGTCCTCAAGGCACACTAACAGTCCTGGTTTTAGTGATATCCATGATTGTGACCAGATGGTTAAATCAAAATAGCATAGGTACTAATTAAGTCACCTGTGCTCAAGTATGGCTATCCCTAAAACCTGGACTGTTAGTGTGCCTTGAGGACCGTGGTTGGGAACCCCTGATCTAGATGTTGTCGACCTTTTTACTGTCCATCTATAGTCTGGCACCCAGTGTACTTGTGGTGCTTTGTATAAGTTCTGCACGGCTAGTGTGTTGGAGAGTCTTAGGGGTATATTTACTACAGTGAGGGTTTTTCGTTTTTAGGAGGAGAGGTTTCCCATAGAAACCAATCAGATTCTACTTAACATTTATCTAGCACCTTCTTAAAGAAAATAGCTAGAATCGTGTTGGTTGCCATGGGCAACATCTCCACTTCTAAAAACTCTCACTTTAGTAAGTATACCCCCTGGAGTCAACATGAATACCAGGGAGAAAAGATGCACGGAGAAGTCATGCATGCGCAGTATGTCCTCATGCTGAGCTCTGGCAGGTCCTAGAGACTGCCTCCTCAGCTTACCTGTCTACACTGAGGATGGAGGCAGAGTCAAAGTGCACCTCATCCAACACTCTCCCCTCACTCATGACTGCCTCTCATCACATGACATGAGCATCATACACATTGACATCTCACCTGTGATGAGAAACATGGAGACTTATGCTAACATAATAATATTCAACATGAAAACTATCAACAATTATTACTGTTATTATCCTTTATTTATATGGCACCACAAGGGTTCCGCAGTGCCTTATAAAGTACATAACAGTTGAGCAAAACAAGCAGGGTCGGATTAAGGCTTGTGGTGGCCCCAGGGCAACTAAGTTTGCGGGGGGCCCCTTCAAGCCACACAGAGTCGAGCCCAGCCCAGCCATGCCCCCAGTAGCAGTCTGCCCCAGCAGTGCCCCCAGTAGCAGTCCCCCCTCAACATTAGTTCTCCCAGGAGTACCCCTAGTAGTAATCCCCCTCTAGGCTGTGTCCCCCAGTAGTGGTCCCACCAGTGTGCAGTGCCCCCAGTAGTAGTCCCCCCAGCAGTGCCCCTAGTAGTCCCCCCAGCAGTGCCCCTTGTAGTACCCATGCAGTGCCCCTAGTAGTAGTACCCCCTGCAGTGCCCCTAGTAGTAGTACTTCCCCAGCAGTGCCCTTTGTAGTACCCCCTGCAGTGCCCCTAGTAGTAGTAGTACCCCCTGCAGTGCCCCTAGTAGTAGTACCCCCCAGCAGTGCCCCTTGTAGTACCCCCTGCAGTGCCCCTATTAGTAGTAGTACCCCCCCCCCAGACACACACAAGAAAAAAAAACAACTTCCACTTACCTTAATCCTCTGTTCTTCCATCTGCCGTCCTCCCGTGCCGGCCCGCTCTGCATGATGGGAGATCTCCCATCAGCCACTGCGGAAGCCAGAAGACGGAGGCTCCGTTAGTGGGAGCAGCAGCCGATGAGAGTCTGACTGACTCTCATCGGCTGCTAAAACAAACACACAGCTGCCAGCGCCGGCGCCTGTGTGTTTGTGCTGTGTAGTGCGGACGGCACTTATGTGCCGTCCACACTACCGCCCTGCCGCAAGCTGATGCAGCAGCACTGACTGTGCTGCTGCATGCAGCTGCAGAGCGCCCTCCTCCCGAGAACAGGTGCTGCCAGCACCTGTTCTCGGCAGGGTCACATCGACCCTGTGTGGGGGCCCTCTGTGTGTGGGGGCCCAGGGACGCCCGCCCCTGTCGTCCCCCCCTTAATCCGGCCATGAGAACAAGAGAACAGTGACTTACAGCACAAGACAACGCAAGATGGGTATATGATATATAAACATTGGTGCAACAGCAGTCATAACACTCAAATAAGCAGCAGGGTGGCAGATATCAAGGGATAGGAGCCATTGTTAGGAGTATTGAGTACATAGTAGTGTACGTAAGGGAAGGAAAAGCACACGGGGGAAGAGGGCCCTGCTCTTGAGAGCTTACATTCTAAAGAGGCAGGGCAGACACACATAAATGATACAGATGGGGTAGACAGTGAGCACTGGACAAAGGGTTAGGATGAGAGCTGGAAGGCTTTGATGAAGTTAGTCTTGAGAGCACTTTTGTAGAGAGGTGGAGAGTCTGATGGGAAGAGGTAGAGAATTCCAGAGGTAGCGAGCAGCTCGGGCAAAGTCCTGGAGGCAGTCACGGGAGAAAGTAATCACTTGGCAGGAGAGGAGGCATTAATTTGCAGAGCAAAGAGAGCAGGCAGGAGTATGCAGGTAGCATTCCCGCTAGGCTGTTTTAGCGGGGCGCGGCGCCCTGCCCTCCTTCTGGAGGGCAAAAAAGCACCCTGCCCTCCAGAAAGAGGGAAAAAAGCGCCCTGCCCTCACAGCCTGCGGGTGCCGTCTTCACCCACGGGACGCAGTGTCCCGCGGGTGGAGAAATGTGCAGTGACCCGGTCACCGCTGGAGAATAGACGCCGGCATCTATTCTCACTGTCTGCAGCGCTTGGGGGCTGCCCGGCGTGTCCGTAAGTGCCGGGCATGCCCCCAAGTCTGACGAAAATGGGATGCGTCTCATAGACATGCCCCCTTTTCATGGCTATACCCCTTTTTCGGACGCACGCGCGCCTTAGGAGCGCACAAAGTTGCCCTCTCTAGCTCCGGCGCCCTGCCTGCCACCGGAGCTAGAGTGAACACTATGCAGGGAGATAATGACATAGATGTAAATGAGAGAGGAATGGATGAGGGCTTTGTAAGTGAGTGTGAGAAGCTTGAATTGGGTTCTGAAGGGGAGCCAGTGTAGGACTTGCAGAAGTGGTGTGGCAGAGGTAGTATGTTTGGGAAGAAAGATGTGCCGGGCAGCAGCATTGAGGACAGATTGGAGTGGAGATAGGTGGGTGTCAAGGAGGCCAGATAAGAGGTGGTTGCAATAGTCCAATCTGGAGATGTTCAGTGAGTGGATGAGGGTCTTAGCAGCATCCAGGGTGAGAAAGGGTCTAATCCTAGAAATATTTTTGAGATGGAAATGGCAGGACTGCGAAAGGTACTGAATGTGTGGTTTAAAGGAGGTGACGGAGTCCAGGATAATTACAAGACACCTCACTTGGGGGCTAAAGGAGATGGTTGTGCTGTGAACAGATAATGAAATAGAGGTAAAGTTTTGAGGTGAACTGCTGTATGTACTGCTTCGACCCAAAATATTTTGTAAAGACTTGAACCATTCAGCATAGCTGGAGTTTTTAGTTTTTTGCTACTTTCAGTTTCAGACCTTTGCTTATGTTTCTTAAGAAATACATGTGTCATCCTTGTAGTATCATTGATGATTGTCATGAAGTAACATTTCACACTCCTGGATTCTACTTCCATTGCTCCACACACAGCGGAATATAAAATCCAATGGCACTTGTACTCTGGATGCAATTTTAAGAAAACTGCAACATGTTTGCTTGTACACAGTTCTCACATGCTGGTCTTACAGGACTGGCTATTAACATACCAGTCACCATACCATTTTGAAGATTCTGTAGCGTGTCATAGCTTACTGTAGGTGTCCTAGCTGCTTGTGCATCACCTCTGTAGATTGGTTGGATTCCCATTATACTTCTGACTTTACTTGATTCACACATCCTTAACCACTTGCCTGGTGTGGTTGCATCAGATGCGACCATACCAGGCTGGGCATTCCCTGACATGGTCGCATCTGATGCGACCAGTCAAAAATGCCCACTGAGTGGCTGTGGGAAGATAATCTTCCTGCAATCACCAATCGCAGAGTGATCGGGTCTCACTGGGAGCGGAGCAGCAGGTGCAAAGGGACCAGGAGGTGCAGAGGGACCTGGGAGGTAAAACAGAATTTTCAGCAGTTGTTTCTGTAGGTATTTGCTCATGAAACTGCAATAATTTAGCATGTACAGTCTCTATGGTTAACTTCATAGTACTTAACTCTAATGCTACTACCAAGAAGTCTGCTACGGTTGTCTGGGGGTCCAGACGACCAGAATACCTTAAGGAGAGAGACAACAGGAGATGTATGGTGAAATCAAAGTAAGTGACTTTATTGTCACCAAAAACAGGCAAAAACGTATAAAAGAATAGTCCAAAGTACGAACGGTGTGGCTGAACGCCGATGGTACGGCTAGGGAACCAATGGTGCAGCTAAGGAGCTGATGGTGCGGCTAAGGTGCCATTGGTGTGGCTGGAGAGCCAGTAGAATGGCCGGAGGCTGATGTTGTGACTTGGGAGCTGATGATGCAGCTTAAGAGCCTTTGGTGCACCAAGGTGCCGATGGTGTGGATGGAGAGCCAGTAGAGCGGCCGGAGGCCGATGTTGCAGCTTGGGAGCCAATGATGCGACTTAGGAGCCATTGGTGTGGCAAGGTGCCGAGGATGTGGTTGGAGTGCCAGTGGTGGCCGGAGGCCGATGTAGCAGCTTGGGAGCCGAGAAACAATCTGTGCAGTGGTGCGGTTTGGAAGCAGGCTGTGCAATGATGCGGCTTGGAAGCTGAGAAACAGTCTGTGCACTGGTTCAGCTTGGAAGCTAGGAAACAGTCTGTGCACTGGTGCGACTTGGAAGCCAGGAAACAGTCTGGGCACTGGTGCAGCTTGGAAGCTGGGAAACAGTCTGTGTACTGATGTTCAGACAGTATAACCAGCACAGAGTGCAGGGCTGGCTGTAACTTAAGAGAAGCAGGACCCAATCAGAGCCATCTCCAGCAGAGAGTAAGTCCTATCACAGGCTGGTGTGCACCTGAGATCTGCAGAGAGGCAGATGATTAGTAGCACCCAAGAAAAACACACAGACAGACATGAATGACATGCTATGAACTGAACACAGGCAAAACAGGATTAGATGCAGTCTGCAGTAGTAACCAAGACTGGAAACTGCCACCAAGATGATCCGCTACCTGCGGATCCTAACAAAGTCATACTTGCATAAGACTTTGTAGCATCACCATTGCAACCTCCCCCACTGAAGTCAATTGCTGAGAGATGGATACAATTCTGTCTATGTATTCGTTCATGCTCTTACATGCACTAAGTTCTGGTGCATACAATGTGCACTTCAAGTTAATTCTTGTCATTAGCCCTTTGTCTTAATAAGTCATTTGCAGAGTTACCTACATATCATGATGTGCTGTTGCTTTACCCTGAATAATAGAACATGTGATTCCACTGCTAGACCAATTGTCCCCATAGTTATATCTACTTTGTCAAAATTTGGATCATCACCAGGATTGCTAGTAACTTTCCATAACTTCTCCCACTATAACTGCATCGCCATGGCAAATTTCAGTTGTGTGTGTATATGTAAGAGGGTGAGTAAAAAAATTATATGCACACTCCAGTTATATTAAAACTTCTGTTGGCCGAACTGTCTTATCAACGCTTTCCGTACTATGTTGCTGTCTCTCCAGTCACTGCTGTGCAGGTTTGAACGTGTTACGTCAGTTCATTTGTGACTGCAGTGCAAGAAAAAATGGCTTCCCCACTTGTGATTTGCACGAAAGAAGAGCAGCGTGCAGTGATTAGTTTGGTTGTTTTTTTAACTACAAAAAAATGTACAGAGCCTCAACACAGATGCCCAGCAGTGTATATGCACCTAATTTTGTGTATTTGTGAACAATAAAATAATAAAATAGTTAATAGGAATCTTTGATTATTATTTTTTTTTTAACATCAGCATATATTCCAGAGACAAAAAACTTACTTCTTCCATTTGGTGAGAAACAATTTGCTGTCTTTTCTGCATTGCCAAAATCATACACAACAGGTACTGCAGGTCCATTGTTTGCTGGGCAACTACCAACATTGTATACAACTTGGTATTTCTGAAAGTGGATAATGAAGGTAGAGTTATATACCGAAATGTTTACATTATGTTGTAATTACTTGACTCATCATTATAATGTCTTAATAAAAGTGTAATACATTTTAAAATTTAATAAAAAATGTTTTGATGCACTGAATTCATATTTCAAATTATTTTGATGCCTAAATTCGGTTATAAAGTCTGTGCCAACTACTACATTATACCTCTAGAGTTAGACTGTAAGCTCCCACAATGCTCCTCTCTACCCTCTATCTTACTTATATACCTTTTGTTTGCAAACTTGTATGTTCTAAATGTATGTATTTTTTGCATTATTTGTTATATCAACTATTTAACAACGTTGAGTTTTGTACAGCCTTATCAATGAACAATGCTGATGATTATCCAAATCTTTATTTTCATATGTAAATACTTATTAGCATGAAGCAAGTCGAGTCTAAATACAAATTAAAAGTTTTACCTGTAATTTTAGTTCCATGAAGTGATAAGTCTGCAGGAAATAGGAATTTGGATTTGGAAGTCAAAATCATAAGGATTGGTCCAAATTGTTGGTTTGTGACCTACATGTAAAATTGTACCAAATCATGAATTTGCTACCTTCCTAATATTTATATCTATATTATACCCATAAAACCTGCCTTAGTCGAGATTAATGGTATGGCATACACTTAGTCACCCCAGACTGTGCATGACAGAGACAGGACTGAACATCCAGGATCATTATATAGCTACTCCCAATTGATCCAATTGCTCATTTGCAATTTGTGCCCTGCATTCACATTGGTTTGGTCCAATTGATTTTAATATTTGGGAATTACAATTACCTGCCACTGGATTTTTGGTGATGGCATTTACAAATTCTCCTGCAAAGTAGAAAGTCATTGGCAAAATCTCATACTTTTGATAACTTCCTCAAAAAATGCTGCTATTTAACACTTATAAGGAAAGGCTCTGGATGCTGTCAAACAAATATACTTCCAATCTCTCATCATCTCATCTGGATTCTAACCTCTTTAAAACAGTTACATCTCTTCTCAACCTTCACATAGATATCCCCCTGACCACCATCACTGCCGAAGGTTCAGCATCTGACTTTAACAACAAGATTGACAAAATTCTACTCAATTCCTGTCCCAAATCCTCTGGAACCTTCTCTTTATTTTAAACCACAAATGATGATGATATTTTTCAACTCTCCACTTCTCCCAGTAAATTCAATCTACTCACAAATAAGTAATTCACTGTCTCCTATGCTCGTAACTAGTAATTTAGTTATCACCATTAAATCTAAAAGGCCACATAAGAGTTGTCGACAGTAATGCTGTCAACAGTCAAAATGTTGACAGCATTATGTTGACAGAAGAATGCTGATGTGGCTGTAATGGGTTTATTAAAGCATTTTAACCATATTGTTATTATAATTTTAAAGAATCTCTATTATATTTAATCTATTAATACTGTCGAAGCTGGATAATTGGCTGAGACAGAATCAGTTTAAAATTAGATTGGAACGACGCCATCTTGCGAATGGTGACAAGACTCCATCTTAAAAATGAGATTTGCACGATGCCATTTTGCGAATGGCCGCCCAGCGCCATTTTAAGTTACAACTCACGAGCTCAGTACATATGGCAATGTTTTAATAATCCTTTCAGAAACCATACCCTGATGTATCTTAGGACAATCTTGCATAAAAAAATACCATAACAAACACAGTATTGATGCAGTTTAGTAAAACAGCTTCCTGAGAAAAGTAATTAGAAAAACAATATACCAGGATACTGTGGGTATTTCTGCATGTAAATGGAGAGACCCCACATGTGGACAGGTGTAGCTGTGGCAATTGAAATCTGAATGAACAATGATAAGAAATCTGCTTGAAAAGAACTGACACAGGTATCCTAAATAGGCAGAAGAGAACTTTTGAATTCTCTGTCAGACATGATGGCACCAGCAATCAGCTGGGGGTCTCCACCCTGTTTGAGTGTGAAGCTCACTGCTCATAACCCTTGCATAGTAGTTTTAAAATAAACATGTTTTGGAAGGGTATGGTATGTGTATATATGTGTATATATGTATATATGTATATATATATATATATATATATATATATATATGTATGTTATCCATCATAGATAGACTTACACACTGCATACTCACATAAAAGGTTCCATAGCTTCAAAGTGTAATATTCAAGGTTTATTAATTTATAACTAATGTTGTGAAATAAAAACAATTTCATATCTAAGGTTTAGTACATGATAAGCAAACCGTGTTTGGTGTTGTACTGATCTACTCTGTCTCAACAGCTTTCCGGTGTCATCGGTGAGAAGATCGCAACATGTGTTCGCAACTTATGGACTGTAGAGAGTTAAAACACTAAAATGTACTTTGTAATGTTAGCAGCTTAGTTATGCATGCAGCGGGAAAAAGGAGACAAAAGGCTGTCGGAGGCTGACCTGTGTCCATTTGAATCGACCTATTAAATGTCCTGTAACAGAAGCACCGTGACGGAGAACCAATGAAATTATGCCAAACTTGCCTATTGTATTGCTTATCCCTGTAAGGGTATATATGTGCGTTCAGACCCCAACCTGGAGTCTTCTTGCTGATGCTGTTGACGGAGGTTTCTTGTTGATGCCGGTAACTGGTCCCAGTGCGCGTGCATATGTATAACTGTACCTTGGGTCTGTATGATTTTTTGCGCTAAATTGTCTTTAGATCACAGCGTGTAACCTACTGTTTTTATGTTGAATAATAACTTTTGTGCATTGGAAACACATTTCAATGTCTGAATGCATTTATTTACTGTATGACTGCGTACGCAAATAGCGACAATTCTAGAAGGTATAGGCAGGATTTAGAAGGTATAGGCAGGATTGTACTAAGGTTTAATTATGTTATAACAGATGGGGGCTCGCAGGTTAATCTCGCAACCGGTCTGTAACACTCGGTATCGAACTCACAGCAAAAGGGTGGAGGCGCCTGACAGGAGAACACATTGTGCATTCGGAATCTGTTACCACCGTTGTTGCTGAGAGTGCGCTACCGGTTACTGTGACTTTAGGAGCGCTGATTAAGAATCCAGGGAAGGGGGAGGAAAAAGTTTGTTTTCCTTCATCGATAGGTTGTTTTTCTGTTTTATTTTGTAGGTTAAAAAGGGGGTGTCGCATTATTGCATACACAGCTGAGTTGTATTATTGCATACACAGCTAAGTTGCAGTTTTGTGTACACAGGTAAGTTGTAATATAACTGAAGAGTCATAATATGGTTGTGTAGTAGTTGCATTATTGCGTATGCGACTAGTCGCACAATAGCGTATATGTATTTCCGGTCTTGCTGCCTCATGTTTTAAACAAAGCCGTTGAGATTAAATTATCAATTGTTGTCAATAACTGGGTTAACGTGAATTTTTCTGCTCAGGAAAAAAGTGTGTAACTGTGAGTATTTGTTTAGGGTGTAACACGGGTCCTAAATATTAAGGGCATTGTATGATCCTTAAGGGCTAGGTGCAGGAGTTAGCCTAGCTGCTCGGTAGTAGCTACCATTCTATACACATCAGCAGGTGTACATGTTGTCTTTGTTGTAGGGACCGGCTCTCAGTGTGATTGCAGTGTTTAGTAATTAGGTTGGGTTATTTGAGCATTGTAATTGAGCCGCACTGGAAACTTGTGATTGTAAACTGAGAGATAATAGGTGAGTGGGAGCATCTAGAAATTTCTTCTGTAGGTGAGTGGGAGCATTTAGAAATTTCTTCCATAGGTGAGTGGGAGCATCTAGAAATAACTTCCATAGGTGAGTGGAGGCATCTAGAAATTTCTTCCATAGGTAAGTGAGAGTATCTAGACTGTCTTTCACCAGTTTAAATCTTTATTGAAAAACTTAGGGCTCTCACAGGATGGGGGCCAAGCAAACGGTAGAGATGTTAGATGATTTGCTGCTGTTGGAAGCGCCACTTGGGTCGGCACAACATATTATGCATACTAAGTATAGAGCCAATGCAACCAGGTATTGTGATTTATGGTTTAATATGACGAGGAAGAGTGTTAGGCCGTTTCCTAGAATTGGTAGCTTTGATAAGGAGATATTGAACAATGTCTGAGCTCACATCTGTTTGGTGCGTTCTCGAGTGAAAAAGATAAAATATAATGAATATTTAAAATTATGGCAGCATGAGGGGGATGCGTGGCTTAAAGGTGTGCAAGAGACGCAAACTAGTGTCTCGAGCACGTTACCAGAAAGTACACCCGCAACGCTGAATTGCAATGCGCGCGAGCCGCAAAATAGCATGCACGTGCAGCAAGGTAGCGTTGTGGCAGGTATTGCCAGTGGTTCACGCACACCACCACCACCCTATGTTGATGGTGGTGCAGGTACAGTTATTGAAAAAAAAACATTAAAATGTAACAAGTAATTTGTACCCTCTCTTAAGTACAAGAACATCTCTTAAAAGAGAGAGACCCAGAGCGAGAAACTAATGGCTGTCAGTATTCAAGCTCTAGAAGAAATGACGATAACATCACAGCCAGCAGACACACCTGCAACCACTCCTGCACCTGAACAGTTACAGGTCCTCACTAATCCTACACCACCGCAAACATAGCCCTACCCCGCCTCTCACACACAACCACAATTCCCGTACTATCCTCTCCCTCAATATCCTTACCCATACCCACCAACTTTCCCTCCTGCTCAACCCACACAACAATCCTTTCATCCACCCCACCTTTACCCACCTTTGTTCACTTTACCATGATCTGTATCCATGACAACTATCAATCATCATGCCCCAGGTGATGCAGAGCAACCAATTACCCACCTTTGTTCACTTTACCATGATTTGTATCCATGACAACTGTTAATCATCATGTTTCACATCATGAGCACTCCCCTTATAAAGGAACTACCAACTCACTTACTTCAAGTCCCTGAAGAAGGCTAATCAGCCGCTACGCGTTGGACAGAGACAGTCTTACACACACCATCATCTTTATTGATTTATTGCCAGCGAATCCACCAATGAATCCACTGAATTCGTCCGGCACACAACATATGTGCACACCCGGAGCTGCATAATAGAACTACATTTCCTAAGTCTCCCCACCGGCTTGTGGGTCGAGCGGCCAGACGCGTTATCAGTCGGCCGGGACCACGTGACCGCAAGGAAGCGTGGGCTCCGTCAGACTTCCCCGTGTCCGGCGAACAGGAAGGAACCACAGCAAGTGTGTAACGCGGCACACACTCAAGCAGCAGGCAGCGGGTCGATTACCACCAAGGACAGTGGAGGATCGTGGTGTTTCACAGGACATAGGGTAAGCTGACGGACCGGAGGGCATGGGACGCCGCCCCTCCAGAGCGCCATTACCTAGAATTTTTTCTATAATTTTTATCTATCTTTCATCCTATTTTTTTTAATTTTTTCTTTTTTTCCACTATCTATTTGGATGCTCCATGTGACAATTACCCACCCTCAATGATCATATCCAGTGTGCTATACGCACACAACCCCCTCTAACAACAATTACTAGTCCCAATCATTTTGGCACTAGACACCTCCATGTTCCATCCGGCATCCCTCACTATCCCCCTTCCTTATACCTTCCCCCCTTCCCACCCTGCATCAGAAGTGTTTAGCAGACAAGGAGCACTGTGACTCCATAATAACTCTGCTACTTATAAATAAATAAAATACTCACCATTTGTACTTAGTTATCTCTACTCATTTATCTCATTACCACCTCACCATCTTTTAAGCGCAGGCACAACTATTGTTTTTACTTATGCTAATTAGGAGTGGGGATTACTCCTAGTGCCCGCTGCTCATACTACTACCCCAAGAGTTTGCGCAGGTAGTATTCAATTTCTATCCATCCTATTGATTATAAATGTGTTTACTTCAATTATAATAACTATAAGTGTATTAACTATCAGTGTAATAGCTTTAATTTTACTAACTAATTATATAGTGACAATAATAGTGCATATGAATAACATAAATTACCGTTATTAAATCATATATATTTCATTTTTAAATATAATAACATATATACTAACTTTAAATACAACCTTTTATATGCTTAATAATTGTAATCAACCCAATTACAACTAAAATATGTAATTTAAGAAAAAAAATTATATTCCCATGTAAAATTTAATAACTACAGTATCTCATTTTACAGTGTATATTTTATGCCTATACATAGTATCACTTATATATAGAATAACAAGGAAAGAGAAAGGCAGAGGGAAACAAAAAAACAAACAAAAAATGTTTTACATTTCTCAAAAGCTGCATTGGCTCTCTTATCATAACTTAAATACACAAGAAAGCTATAATACACCATTATGTACATCTAATAATTGATAAATGTTCTCCTAGAGATAAATTACTATGAAATTTTCCTTATTTCTTTATGATGAGGCAAATCTGCACTCCAGCCATCTACCCCAAATCTGATTAAATTTAATTTCCGCCTTACGTGTAATATAAACGTCTCTTTCATGGTGAACAGTAAGGCGAATCAAAGACAACAAGGCATCAACTTTCGGTCCTTCGGGAGCCATCCATAAACGGGCAATAGACACTTTAGCGAAGGCACACATATTTATTATAAACTGTTTACTATTATTATTAACAAGATTTCCCTCAAACAACAAGCTACTGGTGTATTACATTCGGAATTCCCAGTTCGATTAAAACAGACTTAACCCGCTCCCAGAATTAGCGAACTAATTGACACTCCCACAATAAATGCTTAAATGACCCCTCCTCTGTGTAGCATTTAGGACAATGATCGGAAGAGCGGCCTCCTTAACTAACTAATCGAAACGGAGTAAGATATGTACGATGTAAAATAAACAATTGAATTTGTTGAAATCTAATAGATGTTGTAGAAACCTTAGGAGACATCAATGCCTCAGCCCAAGTCTCATCTTTAATAAGACCCAAATCCTCTTCTCACTGAGATTTAAGTCTAGGTTAATTTTCAGTATGGTGAAAGGATGATTAAAACAAATAAGAGTGTGATAAAGACTTACGGGGGCCGAGAGTCAGCAAAAACGTTTTTAATAAAGAAGAAATTAAAACGAGATGAATTTGAAAACTGTGTAAACAAGGCATGTCTAAGCTGTAGATATCGATAGAAATACTCTGATGGTGAATAATACTGCTGTCTAAGCTAATGAAATGAGCAAAGAACCGAGTTATCATACAATTGACCTAGTGTAGAAATGCCCACAGGCTGCCTATATAAATTAAGCCGGCGACGCGACGGGGGATCCGACATCCAACATATTGGGCAGTCCACACACACGGTGCGATGGGTGGCCGACCGCCTGATACGCCGGCTCCCCTCTTCCCCTCTCGTATAGCACTGAATGGGATTGCACATCGCATCCCCTAATCGACTGATCCTGCAGTAAGATCAGGGAGTGCGATGTACGAACCCACGGGTGCGCACTCGATCCGACATCATGCCCATACATGGTGTGATATATAGCAGCCAAATCATACCAATCCATCGGATTGGCTGCTTTATCGCACACTGTATGGCCTGCTTTAGGCAAGTTTGGTCAGTATACTCGAGCTGCTGAAGGAAGTATCAGGATATAATCCAGGAGCCTCTATCATGCCAGAGACATGCGTCCAAACTTTTATTGCTTGCTTTAAAAAGGGCGGGCTGGATGCAATAATTCTACCTTCTAACAATATTTGTAGATAAGTAACCAAGTGTATGACTGAGATACTAAAAGAACATGTAAAGCATCACTAGACAGGTCTTGAAGCCATATCTGCAGATGTACCATTTGAGCTGCATAATAATAGTATTTAAAATCCGGCCATGCAAGACCTCCGGCAGATTTAGTCCTATTAAGAGTATAATACGAGAATGATGATTCACCCAAACCAGTAAAGAAATGGAGCTATTTTGTTTCCTAATTATACCAGCAGAAAGAAAAACAGGAAAATGTTGAAGTATGTATAATAGCTTGGGTTGCAGAACCATTTTTATTAAATTGACCCCCCTAATTTTATCCTTAACATAAATAAAAAAGGGTTTAAATTAAGGGAAACAAAATCACTAGGTGTGTTTGTTATCCAAAGACCTAAATATTTAAAATGGTCTACCCAAGAGGAAGAGAGTCTAAAGAGGTTACCGAGCAGTGGCATAATATATGACTTATCCCAGTTAATTTTTAGACCAGAACACACTCCAAATAAATCTATGACTTGAAGAGCTGCTGGTAGCCTGGTTACATAATTAGATAAAAACAATAAGTCATCAGCATATAAAGCCACCCTATCTGCCCTTCCAGCCCCTCACAAACCTATAATGTCTGAATGAGATCGTAGGATACATGCCAGTGGCTCCATCGCCAAAGCAAATGAAAACAGAGACAATGGGCACCCCTGGCGCGTGCCCAGGGCCAATGAAAAAGGGGAAGAAATGAAACCATTCACAGACAATCTAAAAATATAATAATGCTTGTAATATTATTATTAATATTTTAAAGTGATATTCACCTTCATCCCAAGTTGCTAGGAATCCCCTTTACCCAACCTGAAGCATAACTCGCTGAGACGTACTCTCCACTATGTTATCTCACCAAAGCCAAAAAAATGTAAAGCCAAATGCAGTGAACTGTTCATGCTGATACTCTCAACTCCTGTGATGTCTTCACTGTGAGATGAGTCATTGGTCTTGTTTCCATATACTATACCTAGAGTTTTTAGATGCTAGGGTCCCCATTACTGGAAAGTGAGTTTGTCTAGACTGATATTCAGGGGTCTGAATGTCACCTAGAGATCCTCCATCTTTCAGTACCCAGGAAGTACAACTTGGCAGTGTGTAATGTTCTAAGGGAATTCCATTTAAAAAAAAATACAGAGATGTACAGTATCTGCATAAGTCTGCATAATATACTGATTACTTTTTGTACAAACCTGAGAAAAATGTAATTTTGAGGTAATATTTTACCTTGTACAGTTGAAAGAGGTTTCCACCTTCATCAGACAGGAATCCATTATCTGTGCGATATCGGAGAAGTGATGAATCTCTCCATTTGGTTACTGGTGTCTTGTTTGGCACGTGCCATATGCCCACGTCATTAGCAGATATATCATAATAGCCGGGGTTCTGATCACATAGGAGAAATAATTTTCATATGTAAAGTGCTAGAGAAACATGTATTGCTCCAGATAATAGGGTAGCAACAAGTCTCACCTGCCACAATAGAAACTAAATATAACATAATATAGCAGAAATCCTGACCGGCATGATCATTCTTACCTTGTAGTCATCACTGGTGGCTCCAACTGGTAAGCCAAATGTGGCATAGTTTGCCCAGTTGCCATCTCCTTCTGGGTTATTTTCATTGCTCCCCTGTTGGCTGGACCAACGGTCACCAGTAGTGCACTTCCCAAGCATATTGTTTTCATGGATACTGGCTACCAAAGTCCAACCTCCTCCATTGGTGGTCATGTCACAGAAGGTCTGATAGGACACCCCATCTTCACTGGTTAGTGTGTAGATTCCATCTGTATTAAAAGCACATTAATAGCTATTATCTTTCAATTAAAGTAGGTGGTGTGCACATAGAAGCATGTAGTACAAACTAAAAGCACAATATATGTACTGTAGATAGTGTTTTCTGTATAATATATCTATATACTGTATGACCAGAACTGTATACACCATATAGCAAGGGCGGAACTTGCGAGTGGTGGGCCCAGGTGCAAAAAAATATGCTTTGGGCCCCCTCCCTTCTAGTGCCCCTACTAAGTTCATAATATGGCACATGGAAGTGCAACACATGACAGCCGGACAAGACAGATAGCAATCCAGTGTCTAATAATAAACTGTGCCCACTATTAATTCCTATTAATCTTTATACCCTAATGTCGCTATTTAGCGTTGCGTACGCACAAGAAATAATTGCTTTCCAGACATTTATTGTGGTTCCAAAGCACAAAAAGATATTATTCACATAAAAGTATATAGTTACACGCCTTGATCTATAACACAATTAGCGCAAAGGTTATACAAAATACAAGGTACACTCAATACATACGCATGCGCTCTGGATCCAGATTTCCCGTCATCAACTATGAAACCTCCGCCAACAGAAAGAAAGATGACTAACTAACAGATCTAGAGTGCTTGCATATATACCCTTGCAGAGATAGGCAATACAATAGAATGAGTTGGCATAATCCCATTGGTTTTTCCTCCTGGTTCTTCACTTTGTATTGTAATAGTTCAGCCCTCCAACAGCTTTGTGTGCATTTTCCCGATGAAGAACAAGTCTAAACTGGCTAATAAACATTACATTACAGAGTACATTTCAATGCCTATCTCTCTATGATCCATAACTTGCAAACGCATGTTGCAATTTCCTTGCCGATGGAACCGGAAGTCTGCAAATAAACAGTGGCTTAGAATGGCACCAAACATGGTCTGCTTATCATGTACTAAACCTTAGATGCCAAATATATGTATTTCACAATAGACTTGATAAGTATAAAACCTCTAATATTAACCTTAATGCTTAGGGAACTTTTTTATAAGTTTTGGTATGTGTAAGTGTAAGGATATTGCGTGTAGTTGCTAATATGCGTGGTGTGTTTTATGTGCAGAGTGTTTTAATAAACAGCGCAACTGTACGCTGTGCATCTTGTATATTATATGTATGATTTAATGTGCGTATGGGGTATGGTAGGACTTTTAATAATATGCGGTAGCAATGCAGTCGCACGATGCTAATAATAGCATATTAGCATCGCACACAATGGTTTCATGCTGACGACGCCAGATGGCGTCGTCAGGGGCAACATAAAATGGCATCATCCGATATTAACTTGAGATCTGGTCTCGGCCAATCATCCGGCTTTGGCAGTCCACCCTTTGATAGAAAACATTAATACGCTATCACACTCTCATCTTAAATTTATTTTTAGTCTTACACTATGACATATTATCTAATGTTATATTATGGAATGGAACAATGTGGTCATTAAACCATCAATAATGTGTCTCAGGCAGGGACATAAAACTACCCTTATACGCACACCGCGGATCTTGGTAGATCATGGGAAAGATGTGGGGATGCACCTAACCTATAAAGGAAGTCTTGAAGGGGATAGGGACTTTCATTATTTAGGATGTTTAAGATAACATTTAATAATACATTTCATGCATGGCTAAATCTATACATCATCTGATGATACATTCTAGTTCAGGGTTGTAATACAGTTCTTCCTTGACCTTGGTATCCATAATATCATTGCTCATCACCATCATCTCGGTTTCTTGGTTCGCCCTTGTGCACTTTCCACACTTCAATACATTAGGAACACACCTGACACATAAGCCAATTACTAAGATGACAATCAGTATAAGGATCAGGAGCTTACCCACAGTGGCAACCAGTTCCTGGACCCATTCTCCTAGACGGGAGAACCATTTCACAGGGTTCAAATAAGTGAACCACTCTTCTACCTTCTCCTCTACTTCAATCAGTGAAGCATTATGGTTCTTTCAAAATTCCCAGTTTAACTGCAGAATTTCATCCATCTTCTGGTCTACCACCTCCCTGGGGTCACTAGTGCTATTTGTAATATACGTGCAGCACTTGACACCAAATTGGGTGGCCAAAGTCACACAGTATCCCCCAGTGACAGATGTTAAATAATTTAACACTAGCCTATGTTGCACAAGTTCTTTCCTATACGCTTGTAACTCTCTACCTGTATACCTAAACGTGTCATCATACACCTCGGTGATATTATCTATTAATTTAGCAAGGTCTTGAATATACCTGAAATTTAAAGTACCCCGAGCAATCCTGGTGGGATCCAATGCTACTAAAACTTGAAAGCCAGTTGTTTCACTAATCAACTGTGTGGCTTTATGTACATCACCAGGTATCATGTTTCTCTTGTCACGATGTTCATAATGCATATGAAGATATGGAGATGGTGTGTTTTTATGGATATCAAGCATTTCACCATGTGTAAGGGTCATAACTTCTGGAACTACTCTTCCTAGGTAGCATAAACCTTCTGAACTCGGAGAGAGCCACTTATACGCTTTCCTTCCACATATAAAATACACATCATCAGGGAGTACATAAGGGATAGTAAACATCATTATCGTCAAACACATTTCGCTAGCAAGTGATTATATTTCAGGTTCTCCCATTTGACTCATACAAGTTTCTGGTTGTAATACCTTGGCACAATACCCTTCTGGTACCCTACCAACCATTTCTTTGGTGGAACTTAGTGTATATTTATACAGGAAGTGTCTTCCACCTAGTCTGATTGTGCGTAAAAGTTCAAAATTTATAAGTTCATTATCAGCTCTTAGTGAGACGGTCATCGTCTGGTTATTCCCAGTCACCTCCCAAATTCCTGGTTTGTTGTTGTTGGTGATGTTCAAACACAAAAGTGATCTATCTACTTGGTACTGGTGGAGTTTAAAATGAGGTGGTTTGGACATAAGAAATTTTCCATCCAGTGCATCCCCTCTTCACAATTCTAAAACCTCAGAGACATTCAATGGGAATGGCACTAACCCTACATTATGTTGTCCTTGAGGCACGTGAGAGCACACCCAACAGTCAGTTTGATTTAAAACTCTGCCCACCATGGTATGATAATCCTCTAAAGGATAACCACCCCAATACGGGTTATACTTAGGCTGGCACCGTTGGATGCATCTCTGGTCAACTAGGGACCCACAAATCTCACACATACAATAATCCTCAGACGATAGACCTTCACACTGTCTCCGAGTTTCCAAAATAACAGATCTCTTAACAATTACTGTACTGGGTTTGGTCAGATACTCCCCCGACTGGTTTAGCGCTCCTTCTCCCAACTCAACTCCATCAATATCATCATCAGCTCCCCTCTCCGTCATCTGTCCTCCATCACAGAAACCAGAATTCCCGAAACAATCTAGGATGATGAAAACTCTGGAAGAAGACACAAACGTAACAATTTTAGTTACTGCTGTTGCTGCTTCAGCTATTTACTCATTGTTATAAGATACTTTACAGTAACCTCGTTGTTACTTTTCAAATCTTCCTGTGGACTTATAATCAAATGAGGTTGTCTACCAAACAGTACTTCAAAGGGGGACAGATTAAGAGGGGATCTGGGAGTTGTCCTGATGCTATGAAGGACTAGTGGTAGTACTTCTGGCCATCCCAGTCCAGTTTCTGCCATGATCTTACTCAGTTTATTTTTAATAGTACCATTCATCCTCTCCACCTTGGTGCTGGCTTGTGGTCGGTAAGGGGTGTGAAGTCTACTATTAATACCCATCAACTTACACATCTTCTGGAAGACATCACCTGTGAAATGAATACCCCTATCACTTTCAATAATTCTAGGTATACCGTATCTGCATAAAAACTCCTGAACAATCTTTTTAGCAGTAAACACAGCAGTATTAGTGGCAGCTGGATATGCCTCAACCCAATTAGAAAACACATCTGTACAAACTAATACATACTTGAGATTCCTGCAGGGTGGTAATTGGATGAAATCAATTTGTATTACCTGAAAAGGTCCGTCTGTCAGAGGAACGTGGGATGGCTCGGTTTGTATTGTTTTTCCGACGTTCTTCCTCAAGCATGTCAAACAGGACATTGCCCTCTTTTCAGCTTGGGAAGAGAAACCTGGTGCACACCAATATGCCCTGACCAACTTGCACATACCTTGCTTTCCCAGGTGAGTCAGACCATGCGCTGCCTCAGCCAAGCTTGAGTAATATGCCTTGGGTGCCACCGGCTTACCTTGTCCATCTCTCCAGAGTCCAGAGGACTCTTGCCCACATCCCTTCGAACTCCAGACTGGCTTTTCCTGAATGGAACACACATTTTGCATCTCAATTAACTTCTGCATATCAATTGTTTGGAAAACCATCATCATTTGATTAATTGGCATGTTTACTCTTAAACCTGCTGCCCATTTGGCAGCATCGTCTGCCCTGTTATTGCCCAGTGACACCGGATCTTCTTCACATGTATGGGCTTTACACTTAATGACGGCCACTGCCTTAGGCAATAGTCCTTTTATATGTTTTGAGTGTGCGACTGGTGTGCCTGCTGCTGTCATAAAATTTCTCAGATGCCATAGAGCATCAAAATCATGTACTACCCCGAAGGCGTACCTAGAGTCAGTGTAGATTTGCCTTTTGCTAATTCACATGCTCTCCTTAGTGCCACCAGCTCCGCCACTTGGGCTGAGTGAGGTGGACCAAGGGGTTTGGCTTCTATGATGTCTTCGTCATTTACAACAGCATAACCTGTACATAACTCTCCAGTGTCAGTTTGTCTATGACAACTCCCAATTAGTGTAAAATGTCACATCTACATTTTCTAAAGGTGTATCACGTATGTCAGGTCTTGCAGTAAAGGTCTGATTTAAATATTCCATACAATCATGTGCATCAGTATACCTGCAAAACTCACCTTCCACCAGCGACTCACCTCTCTCCACCCTTTGTGCATCATGAGGCACATATGGTAGATACGTTGCTGGTTTAACGTACTGCACCATTTAATGGTGATGTTTGCAGGTGCTATTAGAGCTAGTTCCCATTTTGTGAACCTAGCTGAGGAGACATGTCTGGTTTGGGTAGAATTCAGCAAAGCAGATACAGCATGTGGTGTATAAGCAATCATATCATGGCCTAATACTACATCCTCACTCTTACTGACCAATAGAGCAGTTGCTGCTACACTTCTTAAACACGTTGGGAGTGATCTTGCCACAGTGTCCAATTGTGCACTGTAGTATGCTACGGGCCTACTGGCATCACCATGTCTTTGTGTGAGGACTCCTGCAGCGCAACCATCAGCTTCCGTACAGTACAAATCAAAACGTTTTTCATAATCCGGTATTCCCAATGCAAGTGCTCTTGTCAGACTATCCTTAAGATTAAGGAAAGCCTGCTCTGTTTTCTCTGTGTGTATGACACGATCGGGCTTTGAGGAAGAGTCTAAGGACCTCATTCAGAGTCGATTGTATGCTGCAAGCGATCGCTCTGAATGAGAGCGGCCACTTACTTTTTTAAGTGCCACCTTCTGGTCGATCGCTAGGCTGTGGGTTACCACCCACAGCTCTAGCGACTGACCAGGGTGATGGTCGCGATGGTCAAGACCATCGCGACCATCGGGGCTTGCGACGAGACCCTAAGGTTGGGTCTAGGCACTCGCAAGCCCCAGGGAGCTTCCTGCTCTGATCAAGCAGGAAGCTCCCCACTGACATCACTGATGATGTCAGTGGGGCCGCCCCCAAACAGCAGGTGTTCCATCGGGAATTGGCCAGCCACACCCCCAGCCTGCCCACCAAATGGGGCCACACCCCCAGCCTGCCCACCGATGGTCACTCACCATCGACAACTCGCCCCCTTTGGTGCGAAACCCGGAGCGACCGTCGCTAGCCGGGTCTCGCGCATGAGCACTTGCAACCGGGTCTGAATGACCCCCTAAGTCCTGTAATGGTAAAGCCAAAATAGAAAAACCTGGGATCCACATTCTGCAGTATCCACACATTCCCAAGAAGGTACAGATTTGCTGTTATTTTTGCGGCAGTGTCATGGTCTGTATGGCCAGGATTCTGTCAGTAGTCAGATGTCATAATCTCTGGGTTAGACAGTGTCCTAAGTATTTAACCCTGGACTGGCATGGCTGTAATTTGTCCTTAGCAACCTTGTGTCCTGTTTGCAAGAGATGAAGCAATAAAAGTTTAGTATCATTTAAACATGACATAAACGAATCAGAACACAACAATAAATTGTCCACATATTGTATTAGAACAGATCCGTTGGCAGGTTGAAAAGATTGTAAACAGTCGTGTAAGGCCTGGGAGAAGATACTGGGGCTGTCTATGAAGCCCTGGGGCAATCGTGTCCATGTGTATTGTACCCCCCTGTATGTAAATGCAAATAGGTACTGACAGTCAGGATGAAGAGGGACAGAGAAGAAGGCAGAACAGAGGTCAATGACAGTAAAATGGGTTGCAGTTGGTGGGATTTGCATGAGACTGACAGCTGGATTTGGAACTACAGGGAATTGGCTCTCAACTACCTTATTAACCCCTCTAAGGTCCTGTACTAATCTATAGCCCCTCCCCCCAGCCTTCTTCACTGGAAAAATTGGGTTATAGGCTACACTTGCTATACGGACTAAAATTCCCTGTTGCAATAACCGCTCAATTATGGGATAAACTCCTAACTCTACTTCTGGTTTTAACGGGTACTGGGGAATTTTTGGAGCTTGCCTACCACTTTTTAGATTTACCATTACGGGAGCTACATTTGCCATCAATCCAGTGTCCAAAGTGAACCTGGTATTTGAGATAACATCTGCTCTACCTGAGAAGGCTTTTTATCTGAAACAGTAGAGTGAAACATTAACCTTTGGGGAGTGTCCAATATATCCCTCACCTCGTGCGCAACTCTCTCAGGATTATCTAAAAATATACTATCAGGGGTACAATAAATGACACATCCCATTTTACATAACAAATCCCTTCCCAGTAGGTTAGTAGGGGCCACTGCTGCCAGGAGAAAGGAATGCCTGATATGCAATGGACCAATAGTAACCTCTGTAGATTTGGTTAAAGGAAAATGTTGCACTTTACCCGTACATTGCTGGTACTGTTTTGCTGGTCACCTGTAAATTAGATGGAGATTTTATCACTGATCTGGTCGCCCCTGTGTCTACAAGAAAAGAATGTTTAGTACCAGCTACATCAACCGTCATTACAGGTTCTTCTCTAATATCCACAGTTAACCTGACTGGCTGTAGACTACAGGTGTGACCTGACCCCTAGAGCTGACTATCTTCTTCCAGTAAAGCATTCACTGCTGTGACATGAGCAGGTGATGGCTGGAATTGTCCTAATTGTTGTGGGTGTCCCTTCTGTGGGTATGTTGGTGTTCCCTGGTTTGGCGTTTCCCACATTCTAGCCTTACAGAACTTACTTATGTGGCCCACCTTGTTACATCTATAACACCTTTGTGGTTGACGTGTTGTGAAAGGTTGTTGTTGTTGTGTGGGTTGGGGAATGAGGAAAGATTGTGGTTGTGTATAGGGATAAGGTTTTGGAGGTTGTATGGGATGAGTGTATTGTGGCTGAGTGTGATAAGAGTGCTGCAGTGTTATTTGCATTCCTTCCAGAGCTTGAATACTAACAGCCATTAGTTTCTTGCTCTGCATTTCTCTCTTCCTAAAGATGTTTTTGTCATGTTCAATTGCAGATTCCCTGAGTGTGTCTACTGTAACTCCTCTCCAACCAGGAAGTGAGGTCTGAACCCTGGCTTTTAGAGGATCTTTAAGACCATCCATAAGCACCATTATGGTCATTTCCCTGTGATGGGTGTTGTCCTTTATATCATCTATGCCTGTGTATTGGGTAATAGTCTGCAGCTCTTTGGTGAAATAATCTGCTGCAGACTCACTCTCTTTCTGCTTAATCGTGAAGATTTTACTCCAGTTAACAATTAATGGGAAAAATACAGCCAATTGGGTGACAATGTGGGTTATATTGTCCTGATTGCCTTCATCAGTTATGGGACTATCTCCATCCAATACACAGGCCGTGATAAACTTTTTCATGTCAGTATTGTGTGGAAGACAATACTGCCCATAATACCACTCACCAATCTTTATTGGTTAGCTCATGAGCATTACCTAAATCCTTTACAAATCTCTGGCACTTTTCTAGTTCTTTCCTAGGGTCAGAGAAATCTGTCATTATGGAACGTAGTTCTGCTCTTGTCCATGGACAATGCATCGCTACATTTCTTTTGGCCACTACACAATGTGTGTCTGGATTCCCATTGGGAACAGGTATTGTTCGGATGGGATGGATGCCTGCCACACTGCTACCTTTGGCCTTACTACCTGTTTGAGGGTTCAGCCTATTGCTACTACGTATGGTATTAGTAATCTCCGCTACTGTTACAGCGGGTGTTAATACTTCCTGCACTGGTGGGGCTACCTCCATTTCTGGTACTAGCGGGGCAGCTACCTGTGCTTGCTGTGGTGGTACATTTAGCATTTATGCAACATGGGAAACAGCAGACATCACAACAGGTTCATCATCTGCATCATAAACATGTTCCTTATAGTTACTTAGGAGAGGGTACAAGTTACTTGTTAAATTTTCATGATTATTTAGATCGACTGTACCTTCACCCCCATCTGCATAGGGCAGTGGTGGTCCGTGTGCGCTACTAACATTACCTTCTGAAACGCTACCTTGCTGTGCGTGCACGCTACTTTGCGGCATGCACACAATGCTATTTGCATGCGTCGTGCACGCAACGCTAATTTGCATTGTATGCACAACACTAAGCCACATGTTTCCCTCATGCTGGCACAACTTCAAGCAATCATTAAACTTTACCCTTTTCTTCAGAGACTTCACTAAACATATACTGTCTCTGACATTGTTCAGAACCTTCGAATCAAAGCTACCAATCTTAGGAAACGGTGTTCTACATTTCTTGGTCATTTTGACCCATATGTCGCAGTACGCAGTAGCGTACGCACCATACTTTTTAAACATAATATACCTGGCCGATCCAGTCAGCCCTTCCATCAGCAGCACATCATCGACCATTACTAGAGATTGCCTTACACCCATCTGAGAAAACGCTTAGCAATTTCTAGAGAAATTCGATTGGTGAACGATTTTCATTGAGCTACGTTCACTCACTCTCTCCCATTATGCACAGTCGGCACCCCTGGCATTACAGTCGGCTTGCACAATGAGGAGCAGAATAACCACCTATTGAAAATTATTCTACCTGTGACGATATTAAACCCGAGCTTCCACCGCTCGCTCCTTCCCGTTATGCACCACTTTCCCCGCTAGGCGATATAGTCCGTTGTGCATAAACGAGGAGTAAAATAACTGCCTAGCAATTATTTTACTTGTGATGAATTTAACTCCAAGCTTCACCACTCACTTCCTACTTTGAGTTTACTCCCAGCTGGTAGCATCTAGGAGTTCCAATAACTCCTAACCTTGCCAGCAGCTTCACTCCCACAACAACCCACTTCACAATCACGGTTTATATAACCATGCGGTTCAATCGCATCACCCAAAGAACCTAACTGATCAATGGACTTTGCGATTAATGGGTCCCGGACCAAGAAAACCCTTAGTTTCTCCATAACCACAATGTACCTGCTTTGTACACTGGCCCAGTAGTTTGTACGGCCCCGTCGGGCACCTACCGAGTTTCAAGTAGGCTTAACAGACAGTAGCCTCCACTTCACACTTAGGCTTAACCAGACAGTAGCCTCCGCTTTGCAATCACACGTTTCAATTACATACACCTTTTCTGCACAGAAAATAAAACCCTTTTCACTTAATATAGCAGTATAATTCAGAGGTTTAACAAGCAATCACGCTATTAATAAAATGACCGTTTGAACACGTGGCAGCAATACAGGAAATATGCGTAGGCTATTGTGCGATTACCCTCTAACACAAAATTTTAACAATGAAAGAAAACAACTCTTCCTTCCTTGTCCCTAGATCCTAGTCAGCGCTCCTTTAACACACAATAACAGATAGCGGTCTCTCAGCATCAAGTGGTAACAGGTTTTCGAAGGCAATGCGTTCTTTCCTGCAAATGGCCCTCCACCCTTTGGTGAGAGACCGATAAACGTGTGTTACCATGTGAATTGTGGTAGCTTGACTTCACTCGACGAGCCCCCAACTATTAATTCCTATTAATCTTTATACCCTAATGTCGCTATTTAGCGTTGCGTACGCACAAGAAATAATTGCTTTCCAGACTTTGATTGTGGTTCCAAAGTGCAAAAAGATATTATTCACATAAAAGCATATAGTTACACGCCTTGATCTATAACACAATTAGTGCAATGGTTATACAAAATACAAGGTACAGTAATAGTTCAGCCCTCCAACAGCTCTTTGTGTGCATTTTCCCGCTGAAAAACAAGTCTAAACTGGCTAATAAACATTACATTACAGAGTACATTTCAATGCCTATCTCTCTATGATCCATAACTTGCAAACGCATGTTGCAATTTCCTTGCCGATGGAACCGGAAGTCTGCAAATAAACAGAGGTTTAGAATGGCACCAAACATGGTCTGCTTATCATGTACTAAACCTTAGATACCAAATATATGTATTTCACAATAGACTTGATAAGTATAAAACCTCTAATATTAACCTTAATGCTCAGGGAACCTTTTTATAAGTTTATGTGCAAGTGTAAGGATATTACATGTAGTTGCTAATATGCGTGGTGCATTTTATGTGCAGAGTGTTCTAATAAACAGTGCAACTGTGCGCTGTTCGTCTTGTATATTATATGAATGATTTAATGTGCGTATGGGGTATGGTAGGACTTTTAACAATATGTGGTAGCAATGCAGTCGCACGATGCTAATAATAGCATATTAGCATCGCACACAATGGTTTCATGCTGATGATGCAAGATGGCGTCGTCAGGGGCAACATAAAATGGCGTCGCCCGATATTAACTTGAGATCTGGTCTCAGCCAATCATCCGGCTTCGACACCCATTTTATCAAATAATAATAATATGTGCCCCCTTTAATCGAATAATAATACTCTTTGCCCCTTTTAAAATCACCAGTGTCTGATGTCAGTAGTGCTGCTCGGAGGCTCCACAGATGATCTGCTGGCAGAGGGTGACGTAGAAAGGGTGATGGGAAGAGACCCAGGGTGCTGGGATGGGGGTGATGGGAAGAGGGTGATGGGCAGAAGATGACAGAGAGAGGCATAGGCTGATGGGGCGAGGCAGAGGCTGATGGGGCGAGGCAGAGGCTGATGGGCAGAGGCAGACCATTATAGGGAGAGACATGGGGTGATGGGCAGATGGTGACTTGGAGAGGCAGAAGGTGATGGGTACATGATGACAGGGAGGAGCAGAGGGTTACTGGGAGTGGCACAGTAAATGTGCATACACACTAGACGACAGGATTACAACATTTCAAAGGAGAAGAAAAAAGAAAGCATCTAATAGAGTGTACTCTGAACCAACCGATATTAAAACTTATACTTTTATTGTTATCTATTTAAAATCTTATATAATTTAAAAATATTGGTGAAATATTAAAATATATAGATGTGTAAAGATCAGAAAAAAATTGGTCGACCAATGTATCTGTCACCCAGCTTTAGATTGCTGACAGTCCAGACTGCAGTTCATCAGTGATGATGATCTGATCAGTGGAGGGGGCCCCTGTGGATCCCTTACTCCACAGGGCTCTGTTGCAACGCACTGGGTGCAGCGTTAGCAGTTCTGCCCCTGACATATAGTCCTACAAAACAAATTAACAGCTCATAGAGAGAAGCTGAAAAAAATATAGTATATTATAATCTGGTGTGTAATTCAGTAAAAGAAATGTATTCTATACAAAATATAAAGTACCATGTTAGACAATAACACTTAAAAACATAAAATAATAATTAGTTTATGTGCAATAATCAAATGGCAGGAAACTTTATTTCACTTGGTAACCTGGTATTAAAGTCCAGATACCACTTTAAAAATACACCTATGCCTTATGGTACAGTATGTGTACAAAAAGTCCTTGCATTTAGTATACATGTGATCAAAAAGGGCCGGCTCTAGGGGTGTTCGACCAGTGCGGTCGCACAGGGGCGCCACCCGTAGAGGGCGCACCCCTCCCCAGTATCCCGATTTCACCACCTGCGGGCCGAAGTGGCCCGCAGGTGGTCAAATCGGGAGGTTGGGGACCCCCACTGCCGGAGTGTAAATCGATGCCGCGTGCGGCAACAATTCACTGACGGGAGAGGGCTGGGGGAAGCCCAGCCAGTGACGGAGTGCTGGGCTTTACCCCCAGCCTGACATTATTTGGAGGCGTGCCATGCGGGCACGCCTCCTAATAATGTCACATAGGGGGCGTGACCTATGGTAATTAGGCCACGCACCCAAATATGGTCGCGTGCGATGTAAGGGCGCCTTCTCAAGGCTCCGACCCCTGGAGCCGGCCCTGCCTGTGATCAAACAATGTGGTGTCGCAACTATGATTATGAGATAGTATTTGATTGCTTTCCATATTGTGTAAAGTGTGTATATCTTTTGTCACATTACTCACCTCTGGCACCAGACTGTGACTGCTTGATTTCTTTGCAGCTCCTATACTTGTAGCTATTGTCCACAATGTTGTTTGATGGACTGTAACAATTATAGTCATCTTTCCAGCAGGCCAATAGATTCAGAATGCTCAGCTTCTTCTCATGAAGCGATGGATCATCTGAGAATATATGGAAAATGTTAGATATTACACATCTTTTATATTAGGATAGGGCAGTCTCTATTCTTTATTCAAATAACATGCCTTACTCTCATGTCCAAGTCCAACTGTTACTGTACCGTATATAGGTCATTTATAATTTCCCCCATTTGGATATATTATATTCTACATCTTAACTCATACATCTTGCCCATGGCTTCCATGTGTAGGGTTCTTCTGGTATTTCAATAAGTTTTCTATTGTAAATATTTGTGTACTGTACTACAATTTTGTGTTTTCTATTGATAGATGTGGTTTATGCATGTATAGCCCATTGATACCAGGGAGCATGTATAGTTTAGGCAGATGTCTCTTACAGAGTCTACAGTCTTTTGTTTTTTGCAGTTTTTTTTATTTTGCTAAGCACTTGTAGGGCATTTGCACAAAATACAACTTGACAAGCCTGTATATTAGTGATAGTTACTGCAGCCAATTCTGCGCCGTTCACACCGGAGTCGGGTCTGCATAGATCCGGCTTTTCTGGCGTTGAAGCGGACGCTTGGAGATGACGTCATCTCCAAATGCCACTGAAGCCGGACCAATCGGCCGGCATGCGGCGCGCTCCAGGTCATCGTGACCCGGAGCGCGCCGTTCAGACTGCAGGGTTTCATGGGTTACACCCGTGTTAAACCCTGCAAGTTACCTTGGTTAGTTTGCCGGGTCACTCGACCCGGCAATCCAACCCTCTTCCCTTTTACACCAAGGAGCTACACGGGTTAACTCTGCAATAACCCAGGTTTTAAAAGGGGTATGAGTGGGAATCTTATTACGCCTGCTTCTGTTATCGGCCTCCAGTCACAATTTCCAAAACATTGTAACTTATTTTGAAGATATTGCCACCTGCTCTAACAAAAACCATTGGCGATTATGTTGAATTTGAATATATTTACTTTGAACTTCACAGTAAAATGCATACATTAAAAAAAACAACACAGTTTTGTGCATATGTTAAGTTGCAATGATAACATGATCCATTGCCATACTACCTCTCCTCTGGGCCATGTAGCGACCTCACCCCTGTCCCCGTGGTAGTTCCATTACAATTTGTAACCTTGATTTAATCTTTCTGATCATTAGGTATGTAAAAGGTATCTTACTTTCTCAGATAGTAATTAGAGCATTCCATCTGCTTTGCAGGGTGCTTTAATCAGTAGAACTGCTATGTTTGTCAATCAGTCAGTGAGAGTCAGGTGATCCTGATGTATTTCTTATTTATTTAAAAGTAATAAAAATATGTTTGTATATGTCCAAACTCTCAGCACAGAGATTGACCCTTAAATGAACATTCATCTCTTCTTATATGGACTTTCCTATCACCGGGCAAGGTAACAATGACACAATATATTTGTACTTCAGTTTGATATGACAGTTTGTGTCTCAGCCTCAGGGGCGTATCTACGCATTGGCCGGGATGGCATTCGCCAGGGGCGCCAGCCAAGAAGGGGCGCTGCCCGGCGATGCCCTCCGCGGCCAGGGAATAGAAGCACATACTAGTTTTTGTACCTCCACTGCCCGGAGACTCTCACAGGCAGGAGCCACTGTTACCAGCAGGGCCGCCATCAGGGGGGGACTGCCGGGACTGGAGTCCCGGGCCCGGCCTCTGGCTGAACGGGGGGGGGGCCCGCCGGGGCCCGTCCGCTATTACCGCCATTGCAGAGCCTGCCATAATGAGAAGAAATGGTGCCCAGCCGCCGCTGCTACCGCCCACCAACCTGGTCCTCAGCGTTGGTGAATGGATGGCTAGGAGCCGGACTCGGGAGCTGGAGGAGGCAGCCAGGGCCCGCTCGGGCTGCTCCTCCACCAGCTTACATGATGGCAGGGCAGGGACGTCAGCGCACGTGACTTCATGACGTCACAGCGCGCCGCTTGAGGGTGCCACTGAATCCACAGCAGGAAGGTCACTGACGCTTGCACATCCCCGGCACCTGTTTAATTGTGCCTAGTCTGCACCATGTGACCCCATGGCTGTGTGTGAGCCAGGCAGCATGCGCAGGGTCGGATTAAGGGGGGAGATGTGCGGGGGGGCGAGTATTCCAGGACCTCCTTCTCTCAGGGGCCCCCCAGCCTACTCCAAAGCAGCTCTAGCGCTGCAGTCTGGAAACAATTTTGCTTATCTCTAGCCTCCGCCGCCCCGCGCTGCTGCTGGCGGTGGAGGCCGGAGACTAGCATGATCGGTCCCCTCCCCGGCCTGTGCAGTGGTTGGCACCTGACCTGTCAGCCTCCCCTACCTTCCTTCTCCGACGTTAATAAAGCGGCGCTGCGTCTGCGCTACTGATGTCAATGAGGAGCAGGACACTGGTGCTTGGGGACAGCTGGGAGCCTGGAACTCTTGGAGGACTGAGCTGAACACAGCACACCCCAGCCAGCAGAGGTAAGTGAGAAAATGGGAATCATTAAATATGTAAAGACTGGGGGTGAGGGGCATCATTAAATATGTAAGGGCTGGGGGTGAGGGGCACCATTAAATATGTAATGACTGGGGGTGAGGGGGTATCATTAAATATATAATGACTGGGGGTGAGGGGGTATCATTAAATATGTAAGGGCTGGGGGTGAGGGGCACCATTAAATATGTAATGACTGGGGGTGAGGGGGTATCATTAAATAAATAATGACTGGGGGTGAGGGGGTATCATTAAATATGTAAGGGCTGGGGGTGAGGGGGGATCATTAAATATATAATGACTGGGGGTGAGGGGGTATCATTAAATGTGTAAGGGCTGGGGGTGAGGGGGGATCATTAAATATATCAGGACTGGGGGTGAGGGGGATCCTTAAATATATAATGGCTGGGGGTGAGGGGGGATCATTAAATATATAATGACGGGGTGAGGGGGGATCATTAAATATATAAGGGCTGGGGGTGAGGGGGGATCATTAAATATATAATGATGGGGTGAGGGGGTATCATTAAATATATAAGGGCTGGGGGTGAGGGGGATCCTTAAATATATAATGGCTGGGGGTGAGGGGGGATCATTAAATATATAATGACGGGGTGAGGGGGTATCATTAAATATGTAAGGGCTGGGGGTGAGGGGGTATCATTTAATATATAAGGTATTAGTGTGAGAAGATCATTAAATATATTATATAAGGGGTTAGGGGGAAGATCCTTAAATATATAATATATATATTAGAATAATCATATACTGTATGTAATTTACTAATATATTATGAGTTGTTGGGAGTTGGAAAGACAAAATCATACAATATATACGGGAAGAAGTGGGGGGGACAGTTACTACACATAATAGAATGGATTGTGTCTTTGTGCATGTATATATATATTATATATACAGTATGTATATGTTATGTGCCCCTGCTGATAGGACCTGTGCTGCTGCCTCATGGAGGTGTGATAGGAGGAGGCATACGCACCACGGGCATGGTCAGGGGAGGTGGTGCAAGAGGGAGGGGGCCCCCCTGTCATAAGTGCCCCTGGCACCTTGAAGGCTTAATCGTCACATAGCATGAGGTATTGCGGGCAAGGACTAAGCAGTCATTCCGGGTCATACTGCAAGCAACACAGGGGCTTGTCCATTGGAGCTCGTGCTTCATGTACTGATGGGGGTGGAGGGTGCTGTCCGGACTGTGCCTTCGCCATGCACCTGTGTAAGGTGTGTGGTGGGTGTTGGGGAGGGAGTGACGTTATTGCTGTGTGTGCATCTCTGATCTTTAGCCACTGCTGGAATTTGTTGCAATGGTTACTTGCAGCCTGGTGCTGTATATGTGTGTACCTTCCTGTGTGCAGGAAGTACATGTCTTTGGTACATGGGGGGGGCGCTAGGATGAAGCCCTGCCTAAGGTGTAGAGAGAGCTTGCACCGGCCCTGGCAAGGTCGACGTCAGAGGAGCCACAGACCAAGAGGAGCAGTCGCGTCTGCAGTGCTGGTGGTGGAAGAAACAGGATCCTTCTTAACGGAAATAAGGTAAGTGGTATAAATGGGCAGCAGGGCACACTGACTGGATTTAATAACGGGGAATGAGATGGTGAGAAAAAAAGGCTGCGCAGAAACTGGAAGTAATAACCTGGGGGGGCTGGTGATGAGGCTGGGCATTAATGAGGATGGTTAGGGACCTGCCTAAAGAGTTTACCTTGACGTGGTGGCAAGCTTAATCGTTTTTGCCCAAAATATTTCACTTTTTTTTTTTTGTATGTATGGATAAGGTAACGGGGGGGGGGGGGGCCTGCCTAGTTTGTCTGTCCCGGGCCCCACAATTTCTGATGGCAGCCCTGGTTACCAGCGCCGGTGTCCGGCATCACGCTACACAGAGTGAAGGGACTACAAATAAACTACAGCTCCCAGCAGCCCTTGCTGCTGGAAGCTCCTGGCAGCAAGGGCTGTTGGGAGCTGTAGTTTCACTTGAGTTTGATATCTGTAGTGCTGTGCGGTGACGGACACTGGCGGCTGTAACAGTGTATGCTTTGCACTGCAGAACCACCAATGGCCGGGGATGGCTTTCAGGAGGGTAATAATATTACATTTATGTTATACAAGAATGGTGTATAAATATATATATATATGTATATATATATATATGTGTGTGTATGTATATATACATATATATATATTGTGATGTTGTGGGGTAATTAGCTCAGTAGATTGGGGTCAGTGGTGCAGTGATTAGGTGCAGAAGTCCACACATGGCATTCCAGTAAAATAAAGGAAATGGTGCTTTACTTCAGCATGGTGATCAGGAAACAACAATAGAAAATAACAAACAACATAGCCCACTCTTAGGACACTAGCTCACTTCTTGAACCCTCTCTATCAAGGAGCAGCTAGTCTGCCAATAAAGTCTCTGCCTGCTTCTCTGCAGGTCTATTGCCAGCTCCAGCCTGGCTTGGCTTGCAAAGCTATACAAACACCATCAGTCTTTGTGGCCTTCCCTGTATCCTCCAGGTATACAGTAGGCCCTGGCTTCCTCAGCCTGCAGCCCAGCTGCTTCAATGTCACACAGTCTGAGAGGTTTATGGTCCCCCCTTGCCTCCTGCAAGGTCCAGACACAGGCCTCCAGGCCCCCAATGGCTCGCTTAGCTTCACTGGGCTCTCTGGCTTCCACAGTCCCACATAGACTGTTTCCAACAGCAGCCTGACTGGTCTGCCTCCTCACCAGCCCACACCTGAGCTCTCTCCACAAGGCAGCAATTAGGCATCTTCCCACAATGCTTTTCTACTCTGTGTGGGTGGATCTGTCCTGCCCCACACAGAATCAGCTGCTCACCAGTGCCATCTCTGGTGATACTGCCACAATATATATATATATATATTTATATATATATATATATATATATGTATATATATATGTGTGTATATTAGGGATGTGCAGGCTCGGTTCTACTCGGTTCCGTTCGTTTTTTTTTCCCGAATCTTATTGGGTTTCAGCTGTCACGAGTTTTGGATAGCCAATAAGATTCGGTAAAAAAAAACGAACGGAACCGAGTAGAACCGAGCCTGCACATCCCTAGTGTATATATATATTTAAATATGTGTGTGTTTTTATATATATATATATATATATATATATATATATGTGTGTGTGTGTATGTATTTATATGTATATATATATATATATATATATATATAATGTGTGTGTCCACGCCCCTTCTCTTTTTGCCATGTGCACCTTCCCTATTTCAAATATGGGGGGGGAGTCCCTTACTTTGCCAGGGGCACTCACACACCTAGATACACCCCTGCTCAGCCTATATGGTTATAGTCCATTGTCTATTCATCACCAGGCAAAAAGAAGTAACATTTAAAAATTCAATTACAAAATGATATCAGCCTGTGCCAAAAGTGTTGCTGTCAGATCAAACATTCTGATCACATTATTTGGAAGCAATCTGGTGGTTTTTACAAATTCTGACCACAAAAACAACCATATTTTAAATTTACCCCTTTTGATGCTGTCCAGTGTTACTATAGGCAACAGTGTTGCAGGGTTTAATATATTGCAGGATGATATTACTGGGGGGTCGGACAATATGCAGGCCAGTTTAGGACTCTTGCTTCAGAACTCAGCTGGAATAACACAGCACACTTAACAACCTTCTGGCAAAATCTATCTGTGTAAAGGTGGGACAGATATATCTGCAGATGATGGTCATTCATACACACTGAACGGCCATCATCTGCTTGTGCCCTCAGGTCCCGGCGGCCGGGGGGTGGGTCGGGGGCGTGTCCCTCCCCCCTCCTCGCGGCTGCCGCTGTGTGTGTAAGGGTGGTCTGCAGACATACCTGTCCATCGGCTGTGCAGCACAGCCAATGCGATATATCGTGGGTTCACACTGGCCGACGGGCAGCAGATACATTGGCCTATCAATTGATCGGCCAATGTATCTGTCAGTGTGCACCCAGCTTTAATGATGAATTAGTTTTGAGATTTGACCTTAAAGCTGGAGAACCTGATAACACTCTGTATGATGGTGGACATCTATGTTAGGGTATGAGCTCAGGTGAAGGAGTAGTCCAGATGATTTAACTTCAAACTAGCACCCTGCTTCGCCTCACTGGTTCAACCAACCCTTTTGAAGAACCCATGCATTTGGACCATTCTCGCATTACTCCTGAAGAACATCAGAAAAGGCTAAAGAAAAAGTGGTGCCTCTATTGTGCGGAAGCAGGAAAATGGCAAAGCCAAAATGGTACTGGGGAGGCTATGTTTTGTATAATTCTTCACTCTTCACATACAGAAGCAACCACCTCTTTATCAGCCTAATGGTGCATACACACGGTACGATCTGTATAACCAACAGCTTGAAAGATATCTTTCAATGATATATATTTTTTTTATCCTTCCTTGATTTGGGGATGGATTGGAATTTCATCATCACTTCCTTCATGGTAAATGAGATGGTACTCCCCATATTATCACTTCAGGTTCCCCAATCCCTTGCAGCCTTGAAATTAAGTAAACCCCTAATGCCTCTTAATATAAGGAGACTAAAACTGATACCAACTGATCAGGAGCAGCCAGGGCCGAGGAGCAGGGTGCCAATTGCCCATCCGGGCCGGTCCCATTTTCAGTGCCTCAGTCCGGCCAGGTGCTGCAAAACTTATCAGGAGCCACCAGGGTGGATAACAGCTGAGCTTCCAGTCGGCTCTCTTCAGTGAGTAATCTTATATCTCCCTGTCTTCAAGATCTCACGCTGAGGGCAAGGGACAGTCTTGCAAATTATTTGCCACTTTAAAAGTATAGTGGCAAGTAGTTTGCAGATTGATCCTTTCTCCCAGAATGAGTGAGATCTCGCAGACATGGAGAATGGAGCCAGTGTGGTAAGTATTATGGGTGTAATAGGCAGTGGTGGAATGGGCTAGTGGGGACTGGACTCTGTGACACAAGGGGAAACCGGAGAGATGGGGGACTGGAGTGTCACATGGGAGTCTGGAGTGACATTGGGAACTGGAGTGACACAGAGGGAGCTGTAAAGACCAATGAGAGCTTGAGTGACATTGGGAAGCTGTAGTGACACAGGCAGGAGCTGAAGTGACAGGAATGTCACAGGGGGCAGGAGGTGACACAGGGGGCATGAGGCCAGAGTGACATGGGGGTATTACTACAGGGGACATTATTACTGGGGGCACTACTACCGGGGGCATTACTACTAGGGCACAACTACTGGGGGGATTTACTACAGGGGGCACTACTACTGGGGGCATTACAGGGGGCACTAGGGGGCATTACTACAGGGGTATTTCTACTGGGGGCACTACTACTTGGAGCACAACTAATGGGGGAATTACCACTGGGGGCACTACTAATAGGGGCATTACCACTGGGGGCACTACTAATGGGGGCACTACTAATAGGGGCATTACCACTGGGGGCACTACTACTGGGGGCATTAGATAAGGGGCACCAATACAGTGGACATTGCATAAGGGGCACTACTGCTGTGGGCACTGTATAAGGGGCACTACTACTGTGGGCATTACGTGTATTAGGGGCACTACTACTGTGGCCATTGTGTATAAGGGGCACTAATGTGGGCATTGTGTAAAAGGGGTACTACTGTGTGTCATAACATGAATTAAGGACACTAATATGTGGTGTAATGTAAGTTAGGGGAACTATGGGCCTGATTCAGATCCGCTCGTAATCGCTATGCGCTCGCAAGCGGGTCGATGGTTGTGCATTGCGCACATGCGGCGTGCGAAAGCCCCGTAGCGAGTGAGAAATTTACTCGCTCCGGGGCTCGCTACAAACGGGCGGCTGTCAATGTTGATCGACAGCTCGCCCCGTTTTCTAGGCAGGGTGGGGGGGGTGGCTGGACAAACGGAGGCGTTCCTGAAGGTACGCCTGCCGTTTCTGGGCGGCCCTACTGACATCACTCGTTATGTCAGTAGTGAGCTTCCTGCTCTATTAGAGCAGGAAGCTTACTGGGGCTTGCGGCAGACCAGACCCTACCACAAGGGTCTCGTCGCAAGCCCGATGGTCGTGACCATCACCTGGCCGCTCACAAAAGCTGTGGGTGGTCACCCACAGCTTAGCGAGCGGCCAGGAGGCCGGCTTTAAAAAAAAAGCATCTGCCCTCATTCAGAGCGAGCGCACGCTTTTTGCGAGCGGCTCTGAATGAGGGCCTATGTGCGGTGTAATGTGAATACGATTGTGCTACTGTGTGGCGTAATTTGAATTGGGGATACAATTGTGTGACCACACCCCTTTGTTTCGAGACCACACCCCTTTTTGTGGCACGCACCTACAGGGCGTGCTGTCCCTTTATTAAGATAGCACCCAGGATGGGTTCCACCAGGTCTCAAGGACCACTTTAAGCACTGCCCTGCATTATATACTGGTCACTAGAATGTGCCCTAGATTGCATATAAGTGACTAGAATGGTCCCTGTTTTGTATATCAGTCATGGAAATGGTGCCTATATTGTATATTGGTTATGAGCATGGTCCCTGTATCCTATATGGGTCACTAGAGTGGTCCCTGTGTATTGTATATTGGTCATTAGAATGGTTCCTGCATTGTATATCCGTCACTAGAGTGCTATTTGCATTTTGTAGTGATCACTGGAATGGTCTCTGGGCCTGATTCAGACGCAGTCGCGAGCGATCGCAACCGGGTCGATGGTGGCCCACTGGGCATGCGCACGACGGAGCCGGCTCCGTCGTGCGCATGCGCGAGACCCGGATACCGACGGGCGCCCCGTCGCTCCGGGTCTCGCAACAAAGGGGGCGAGCTGTCGATGGTGAGTGACAGCTCGCACCCTTTGGTAGGTGGGCCGGGGGCGTAGCTGGCCAAACGGAGGCGTTCCCATGAGAATGCCTACCGTTTGGGGGCGGCCCCACTGACATCACAAGTGATGTCAGTGGAGAGCTTCCGGCTCAATTTGAGCCAAAAGCTCTCTGGGGCTTGCGGCCATGAGACCCTACCACAAGGGTCTCGTTGCAAGCCCGATGGTCGCGATGGTCTTGACCATCGCGACCATCGTCATGGCCGCTTGCAATAGCTGTGGGTGGTCACCCACAGCTATGCGAGCGGCCAGGAGGCCATTCTAAAAAAAAAAAAACCCGGCCCTGATTCAGAGCGAGCGCTCTGTCAGAGCGACCGGGTCTGAATCAGGCCCTATGTTTTATCAGATAGGGCTTATAGGTGTATTTCTTTAAAGCTCTTTTGTCAGTATCTGATTTGTTTAGTGGTTCTGAAGCAGGGACCAAAGTATTATTGGAAGTATGGAGAGAACTGGGAGGTCTGAGCTGGTTTATCTTCATAAAATAATGAATTTAATAGAAACAGAATACAACTTAAATATATTGCAATATTCTTTAATTTCCAGCAGGTTTCACAGGTAAGACTTAGGACCTCATTCAGAGCTGGACGCTATTTGCGGACGCTCGTTCAAAAAAAGGGGCTGGCTATTTAAATTGAGCGCTCGCTCTTTGCGGTCTGTTGACGCCTCTATGTCTGAACGAACGAACAAAACATGCGCTCACTATTTTGAAAAAAACGCCCCCTGGCCGCTCGCATCATACGTCATCTCCGCTATTTATTAGATTAATCGAGTACATCGAACGGCGTATGAACTGCTCGTAGTGCTTGTGGTAGCATTTTCCTACCGCAATCATGCGAGCAGTTCAGGCTAAAAGACAACCAAGTGACGTGGTCAATGACGCTGCTTTGTTAATTATGCACACCCTTAAAACGCCCATTTTGACCGTTTGGCATGCCTGTGTTCGGATCTCCACTCCCCGTTTTCAAGCACCTTCCCCTGTTACCACCCACAAACGCCTCATCGTGTCACTCAAATTAGCAGGCATTCGCTATTTTGCGAACACACGATTTTCAACCGCACTGACTGGTTCGCGCATGCGTATTACGACCCATACGCATGCGCAGTTGTGCGAACATCGCTCAGAGCGAACGAGCGGCCGCTTACGAGCGGCTCTGAATCAGGCCCTTAAAGTACAGCAATAGTCTTTGTTATTAGTAGGACTGGCAGATACAACTTAAATACACAGGAAAAGTCTCTGATTACAAGCAGGGTTGGCGAATATAGTCAGTATAGTGTTCACTCTAGGTCCGGTGTTGTGTAGGGTGCCGGACCTAGAAAGGGCCACTCCAGTGCACACCGGTAAGGCCTGCGAGTGCCCACAAAGGGGGTGTGGCCATGATAAAAGGGGCGTGTCTTTAATATGCGTCCCCTTTTCATCACTCTTGCCGGGGTGCCCCCAAGCTCTCCCTTCTCTGTGAATAAATGCCGGGCACATGCGCCTGGCATCTATTCACCCGCAGTGATTGCTACACCATTATTTTTCCCACCTGCGGGACACTGTGGCCCATGGGTGGAGATGGCACCCAGCAGGTCATTTTAGCGGGGTGTTGCCAAAAGGGCAGGGCACATTATGCCCTTTTGAAATCGGGCAGGGCGCCGTGCCACGCTAAAACAGTATAGCGGAAACTCTATTAGTACAGTGATTCTGGAGTGTACGAAGATGTAGATTAGAGTTCTGGCATAAAGAGGAATGCTAAGGATCCAAGAGCACTTCAGGGTGTACACCGCGGAGCAGATGACACAGTAATCAGTCCTCTGAAAGAGTGACAGTGTTGGTAGAGTGATGGGTACCTTAAGGTGAACTCACAGCAGAGCGGACGGCTCAGATGAAAGATTCAAACAATGGAAACAGGATGCAGCAGGTACTGGAGACTGTTAGGCAGAGCAGGATGATGATTACCACACACAAGATTATTAGCTAGTTGTAATGCAATCCACAGTAATGGGCTGAAACTAGAGATGAGCGGTTTGGTTTTACTTGATTATGTTCGGATATCAAAAATTACATAATTTTGACTATCTGGAACTCCCCTGGCTGTGCACTGTCACCTGACAGTGTGGTAGAATCAGTTGCAGTGGTGGGTGCCCCTTCCCTCTCCTGCAGTCCTCTCCTTACCCCGATGCCTACATGTCACTCACATAAGAAGCTCCGCCCTCCCAGGCAACATGAGGAGCTGCTGCTGAATGGAGCCTGGTACGGTATATTATGACTATTTGGTGAGAAGAAAGGATTAATAGGTGGGATTGAGTGGGGGTGGGGGGCTTGTGTGTGTAGGGGATGGAGTGATTGTGTGTTAGTGTGTATGTGTGGGGGTTGTTTTTTTTGGAGTGCTGGCAGGTGTGTGTGTGTGTGTGTGTGTGTGTGTGTGTGTGTGTGTGTGTGTGTGTGTGTGTGTGTGTGTGTGTGTGTGTGTGTGTGTGTGTGTGTGTGGAGGGAGGGTTAATGAGTGCTGGTAGGGTGACTTTTGTGTGGAGAGTTAATGAGTGTGTGGGGTTTAATAAGCACTGGCAATGTGTGTGTGTGTTTGTGTGTTAATAAGTGCTGGAATGGTGAGTGTGTGTGTGGGGGGTCAATAGGTGCTGACATATGTATTGGGGCACAGATATCAGGCATAATGTATTGGGGCACAGCTATATGGCACAAAGAATTTGGGGATTTTTTTTGGCATAATTCATGGCTATGTGGAATACAATAAATTTGGGGCAGAGATGTGTGTGGCATATTATGTATTAGGGGCACAGTTGTGTGGCATATTCTGTATTGGGGCACAAATGTGTGGCATAATATGTATTGGGAGCACAAAAGTGTGGCTTATTATGCATTAGGGCTACAAATGTGTGGCATATTTTATGTACTGGGGCTACAAATATGTGGCATGTTTTATGTATTGGGGCATTGATGTGTAGCATAATTATGAAATGGGGATACAGCGGTGTGGAATAAAATGAATCTGTGGCACATATATGTGGTATATTATGAATTGGGGGCAGTGTTATGAGATACATTATGATTTTGGTACTCTGCTATGTGGCATGTTATACATTGGATAAACTAATGTGTGGGATATTATGAATTGGGGAGCAGGGGTGGTGGATAAAATGTTGCCTAGGGCACCCAGAAATCTTGCACAGACCCTGGTTGTAGCAGACAGAATCATACTTCTCCTGACCAAATAATTTGATACGGGGGAATGAGAAGTGAAGCCCAGTTATACAATCCAAGGATTGGTGACAGTAGACTAGTTGGAGCAATGCTACTGCAAAGCTTGCCTGTTAAGGATGAAGGGTATATGATTGTTGCACTCAGATGTAACTTCTCAGTCCTGACCAGAGCCGGCCCTATGCATAGGCAAACTAGGTAAATGCCTAATGCATTTGGAATGCCTAGGGGCATGCATTCCAAGCCTAGGGCCAGCTCAGCTTGACAGTGGGCAGCAAAAGAAGGAACCGGGACACAGTGGTGCAAGTAGGGTATTTGGAGCCCAGGGCAAATTGAAAAAAGGAGCCACCCCCACTATGTGCGCGTGTGGAGAAATGGGCGTGGCCAATGAAAAATGGGGCATGTCAACATGACACACAACCCTTTTTCATCACTCTGGGAACATTCCTATCCATTCCATATGCACCTTAATGCAGTGCCCATTATACAGTCCCCCCTATGCAGTGCCCCCAGTAGTGGTCCCTCTTATGCTGGCCCCCAGTAGTGCCCCTTATACAGTACCCCCAGTATGCAATGCCCCCAGTAGTGCCCCTTATACAGTACCCCCAGTAGTGGTCCCACTTATGCAGGCTCCCAGTAGTGCCCCTTATACAATACCCCCTGTAGTGGACCCACTTATATAGGCTCCCATTTGTGCCCCTTATACAGTGCCCCCTTAGTGGTCCCTCTTATGCAGGCCCCCATTAGTGCCCCTTATACAGTGCCCCCCCAGTAGTGGTCCTGCTTATGCAGGCCTCCATTAGTGCCTGAATTCCCGCTCCTGCCACGCCCGCCTATACTCCTCCGTCTCCATCCTCGCGCTTGGTCCTATGGTAGAGATGTCATGACGTCTCTCCGAGCATCCACTGCAGGAGCCAGAAGGTGGAGCTCATGCAGTGGGCGCAGCCAATGAGAGTCTGTCTACCGGCGGCGATGTGTGTGTAAATGTGTAGTGTTGACTGCACTCACTGCGGTTTGCACTACACTGGCTAACTAGGACGGGCCTATACCATAGCCGGCGGCACCCCCCTGGTCCCATGGCACCCAGGGTACAATCCCCGTCGGCCCTGCCCTAGTTACGCCACTGCCGGGACAGATGGACTTTGCACTGACTGCCATAATGCGATTGGAGCACTCGACTCAGCTCCTATCGGGTGGCAACTCATACAGCTGACAGCAGCTGGAGGGGGGAACAAAGATAGTGGGGGCAGTGGGCAGTAACAATAATGGATGCTAAAGGAGGGCTGCTGCGCATGCCAAGCCACAGCAGCTCCTCTTAAGGGCCTTTGCGGACTCCAGCAGGTAGACACACAGTGCCGAGCTGAGCATAGAGGAAGGAGCGCAAGCGCGGCGGCTTCAATATCTGCAGAGTCCAGGCAGGCTGAGGTGACAAGGTCACAGTTTTATTGGCCAGGTTAGTGCTGTGTAGAGGGTGCAGGGAGGTTGAGGAGTAATGTGTGGCATAATGTGTAAGGGGCATTACTGTGTGGCATATGTGTGAGGGAAATACTAATATGTGGCATAATAGGGCAGAACAGATGGAGTAATGGTTAGCATTACTGCCTCACAGCACTGAGGTCATGGGTTTGATTCCCACCACGGCCCTATCTGTGTGGGTTTCCTCCGGGTACTCCTGTTTCCTCCCACACTCCAAAAATATACTGGTAGGTTAATTGGCTCCCAACACAAGTTAACCCTAGTGTGTATATGTGTGTGTAAGCATGTGATAGGGAATATAGATTCTAAGCTTCACTGGGCAGGGACTGATGTGAATGGCCAAATATTCTCTGTAAGAGCGCTGCTTAATATGTGTGTGCTATATATATAACTGGTAATAAATAAATAATAAATAATGTGTAAGAGGACGCTATCCTGTTACATAATGTGAATAAGGGGCACTACTGTGAGGCATAACATGTAAAAGGTAAAGGGTTACTGTGTGGAGTAACGTGAATAAGGGACACTACTCTGTGACGTAACATGAATAAGGGACACTATCCTGTGATGTAATGTGAATAAGGTTGCACATGTGATAGGCAACTTTGTGTTGCCTATCACATGCACAGACACTAGGGTTAATTTTTGTTGGGAGCCAGTTAACCTACCAGTATATTTTTGGAGTGCAAGAAGAAAGCGGAGTACCCAGAGGAAACCCACGCAAGCACAGGGAGAATATACAATCTCCACACAGGTAGGGGTGTGGTGGAAATTGGACCCAAAGCCTGAGTGCTGTGAGGCAGTAATACTAACCATTGCACCGTCTGTGCTGTGCAATACTTATGCAAACAGCATATTTAGTTTTTCACTTAAGATGATTAAGTAAAAAAATAAACATAATAATGACTGTATTATCGATCATGAAATCAGATAAAAAATGTCAATGTCACAATACCAGCTAGAGTCAACAAGTTTCGGTTTGCTCATGCCATAACTAGCATAACTAACATAACATGTGCATCACGTTGTTAGGTGAGATGGCAATGTAGTATTAGCAGCTAATCCAAACACTCAGGGGGGAAATTTACTAAGTGGGGCATTTGAAATCCAGGCGTCATTGTGGCGATTTTCCAGCACATTTGTATACTGCCGATTTATTAAGCTGAGTCATACTTTAGACAAAAACGCCATACCAATTATTGTCCAATAAAAGAATACAAATCACCAGATTTAGCTACAAGAGACCGGTTTTGAACCCACCGCAAACATACAGTACTAAAAAAATTACTACCTAGAAACCATCCTGCCTTCTATATATTTTTTGATTAAAAATGATAACCAGCATTAGGCTGGTAAAGCCTAGTTATGGCTAGTAGCGTTTTTGGATTAACCCCATGCTCTTTGTCCCACACTTACCTAGGATCGCCAGCCTAGTGATGTTTATTATTTTGCAGAGAGACCACATGCTGTTCTTTTTAAAAAGTTCTAGTACAAAAATAGAATTAAAACGTGATTCAAAATTGACAACCACTGCATTTAATATTGCTATTTAAATCCCATGGGCAAACTGCCAAAATTTAGCAGGTTTGAAAATCCAACATTTATTAAATATATTCTATATTCTCCATACAGCTCCAAGATAAAAGAAGTCTATACATGTATATGAAAAATTCCAAACAATTTCTTCATATTTCATAATTTGGGAAATTTGTGTGACACTTCATGTTCAGGGGCAAAAAAAAAAACTAAATTATAAAAAAACGATTTAAATAGAACCTACAGTAATTGCATATTTTTTACTGAATGAGGCTTAGGGCTCTGTTCATCATCACTTAATTTCTACAAAAGAAGGTGAAAATTAACATCTTCCCCTGCAATTGTAGAAATTAAGATTTTGGGCCATTCATCAAAAGGTAAAGCAAGAAATATCACAGATATCTCTTGCTTACCTTTCTCTCCCGAAATGGCTTGCTATCCTCATACACTAATATGGGGACAGTATTCTTCAAGCTCAGAAAATACAATACTTTACAGAGCTTGACTGCGGGAGCAATCGCCTTCTTCAGAAGGCGAGTGCTCCCACAACCCGCTCCTTTCCTGTACTGCTCCTTCCGCCGGACGCCACATGTCAAGTCCAGAGGAGGGGAGTCTCATTTTGGAGAAGGCAACGGTGACTGGTTCTTCGAGCCACAACCGTTATCCCCACCCATAGACACCAGCGGTCTGTCTGACGAGGTGCACTGGAAACTGTCAGGTAGCCCAGCACTCAACAGCACTTCCTCCAGTTCAAGACACTGTGTTTAGAGCAGTACCTCCAGGTGTACTCCAGCGTCACTCCATACTCATTACCCCAAGAAACACATCCCGGGCCACAATTTCATGCAGCACACCTCTGCAATACCATTAATCACACAAGTGCGGGACGCCACACCATCATGTATACTGCTACATCTTGGATACACTCCCATACCCAATTCAAGGGTCTCCAGCTCCCACTATTTGGAACTACAACGATAAGTCCCACACAGGACTTAACATTTTACAGCCGTCCTTTAGTTAATTGATGAATTTTTTTTTCTGTTTGTCCCCTTTTGTTCCTCCTTTTGGAACATCGGGGATCTCAACCCCTTTCCCCCTCCCCTTGCATTTTCTGGTCCCCCCACCTGTTCAAATTCCATAATTTACCTACCGTATATACTCTAGTATAAATCGACCCGAATATAAGCCGAGGTACCTAATTTTACCACAAAAAACTGGGAAAACTTATTGACTTGAGTATAAGCCTAGGGTGGGAAATGCAGTAGCTGGTAGTGCCCCCAGAAGTAATCCCCCCCTGCTTGTGCCCCCAGAAGTAATCCCCCCTGGTAGTGCCCCCAGAAGTAATCCCCCCCTGGTAGTGCCCCCAGAAGTAATCCCTCCCTGGTAGTGCCCCCAGAAGTAATCCCCCCCTGGTAGTGCCCCCAGAAGTAATCCCCCCTGGTAGTGTGATCAGAAGTAATCCCCCCTGGTAGTGCCCCCAGTAGTCCTAATAAAAATAAAAAAAAAACACTTACCTGAAACCCCACTCCTGGTCCCGCCGCTGCTATCAGCTCCTCCGGCCGCTTTGCATTATGGGAGAGATGTCATCATGATGTCTCTCCCATTACCCACTGCGGGAGTCGGAAGATGGCTCCCGCAGTGGGAGCAGCAGCAGCCGATGAGAGTCTGACAGACTCTCATCGGCTGCTGATTACAACAAACACACAGCTGCCGGCTCCAGCGGCTGTGTGTTTGGCACTGTGTAGTGCTGACCGAACTCCGTCCGGTCAGCGCTACACACGCAGTGCAGCTGTGTCACAGAGACACAGTCTGCACCGCGGCCCGCATGGTACGCTACTCAGCTGCGTACCATGCGGGCATGACTCGAGTATAAGCCGAGGGGGTGCTTTTTCAGCACAAAAAATGTGCTGAAAAACTCGGCTTATACTCGAGTACATACGGTATTTCCCTTGATACAGCAAAGTCTCTAACTTTGATTGTACACCCTCGGTCATAACCATTCTAGTGTATTGTCAATTCTTAGTGTTGTTATATATGTTCACTTGTATGCTATTAATTAGCAAAGATTTGTTTGTATAATTTTAAAGATTGCCTCCTCATTAAATCCTACTAGAACACAATTTAAGGGTACCTAAGTTGCCATCTATGCCATTTATGCAACATCCATATGAGCAACCAATAATCATTGTTTTCAATATTTTCATTATCCTATACTGTCATTTCGCACAAACCATCAGAAAAAGGGTTACAGAGTGCATTTATTTGTTTAATTTATTTACTTTAGAGCAAGGATATTCCTGTGTTGGATTGTTTTCTATTGAAAGTACTTGTGAGTTGGTTTGATAGGCTATTGCTAATACATTACTAATTTGCAAAACAGAAATAACTGCTGTGTATTTGTGCCGCTGCTCTGTTGATTAGTTTACCAGCTCACTGCAGCCTTTGGCCTTTATTGGTGAACATAATTGTTGTGAGCTGTGAGGTGGTCAAAACTGAGTGTAAATGACTGAAAATTAATGTTTTTGAGGTTAATACTCACATTTTTGGAAAAAATCCAAAACCAGTCACGGCATTGTAACAAAACCAAAACTGGACGATGATTTAGAACCAAAACCAGCAAAAAAGGTTTGACGCACATCTCTAGTCTAAATAGCTGTATACCTGACACCGAAATATCATCATTAATTTACTTACCTAAATTATATGTGTGTGTTCATAGAAATATCTATTTCCTACTAGCTGAAGTACCCAGCGTTGCCCGGGTTTAAATCTTTAAATTATTAGGTTTTATTATGGGATGATGTCCGAATCCATCCAGTGGATGGAGGGTTAGGGTTAGGCACTTACCGGAGGGTTAGGCACTAGAAGGGACGGTTAGGGTTAGGCACCTACCCTGACGGTTGGGTTTAGGCACCAGGAGGGAGGGTTAGGATTAGGCACCAAGGGGAGGGTTAGGGTTAGAGTTAAGGTTAAGATTAGGGCTAAAAAAAAAAATTAAAAAATCATGTGTCGACCATTTTTGTGTCGATCATTTTCATGATGAACTTTTGACCCTGTCGACCATTTGTACCTGTCGACCTTCTTACATGTCGAATTTTAGTGTGTCGACCTTTGTACTTGTCGACCTTTTGTACCTGTCAACCTATTGACTGTCTAACATCTGGGGTCTATCTAGACATTGTCTATTTAATTACTGTCTATCTCTTATACCACACCCGTATGTCTACTGGGATCCAGTGTTACCACTCTGTTAAGTTTTCGTCCAAATACATCCAATGGAAGGCTCAGAACAGGCTCCCCGGGTCAAAGTTCTGCCCAGCGTACACCAACAGGAGGTCTGACTGGGACCCTAACCCCCATAAAACCTGGCCAGGATCAAACTGGACAATCTATTGTTGGTTTCATCCTAATTGGTGCAGGAGAGTCTAAATGCATGACCAGACAGATAGACAAACAAACAGACCAATGGATTTTATATATTAGATGAGAATTCTGTACAGTTATGAATATAAAGAGTTTAAGGGCTCTATTTATTAACATTATTTTTACTAAAATAAAGTGAAAAAGGGTGTTTTCACATCCTTTTCAAATTTTTTTAGTTTTACCTAAAGTTACTATGGGGCAATTGGAGTAGAATTCGTAAAATTCTACTCCAAGTCCTAATTATCACTTATTTTTAGTAAGCAGATTGCATTTACCATAATTGTAATGGGAAATGTGTTCTGGCCAAAGTTACTAAAAATAAATTGTGAAAAAATACTGGGGAAAGCCCTATGTTAATAATAACGCCACCTGGAGGTCTCCCCCGGTTACCGGACTCCCTGCTCTGCTCTAACGGGCAGATCAGAGCCCAGAGCCGGCCCAGTGATCAGCTGTGTGGTCTAAACAGACTCCATGCTGATCACTGCTAAAAAAAAAGAAAAAGAAAATTGTTAAAAAAAAAACTTACCTTAGTCCAGGGACCAGTGATCGGGGCTCCGGGTGATGTCTCCCCTCCGGTCAGCTGGTCTACCAGCCTGCACTGGGACTTGGTCGTCACCTGTCCGGGTCCCAGTGCAGTATGGGATGTCAGCTGACCAGAGCCATGGAGGACGTCACCGGAGCACCGATCACTGCAGGTAAGTGTAATTAAGAGAGGGGGGTCGCGGGGGTGTCCGCGATTGCGGGGAGTGGGTCTTAGCGACGGTCGGTCGGCGCATGCATCAGCACTTGTCACGGTATTTTTTGCGAAAGTACCGTGATAAGTGTGCGGAGGGGATTCGCAGGGACAGAGCTTTATCGCAATCTCTGTCCCTGCAAGGGATTTGTAGTAAATCCCTGTGATATTGCCTGAATTCGCAATGCAAATTCAGTCGGTAATATCACACTGCAATCTGCATTACAAATGCGGATTATAGTAAATAGAGCCCTTAATCTCAAATAGGAACACCTCTGTATTTTATATACTCCTCTTTTTACATCCCTTGAGAGGATTCCCAGGTGATTGGACTGATTTATTGGGAATATACTTAAATTAGTGTATAACAGTTTCTTAAGTTTAGAATTTAAACAGAAACAATATTATTTGTTGCCTCTTTACTGCTATCTAACAGCAAATAAAAATTCCTGCCAGGCAACATCATTAAATGTATGATAAGTAATTACATTATTACCCACAGTCAGATATAGCAGGGTTTTTCAGAGTTTTACACAGAAAATCACAGTTTTGTCATTTTAAGTGGATGCTTTGCTGGCACACATTAATGAGGTCATGCAAGGTGGGGCCTCTCCTCTCCTCAGTGAACACCTGGCACTCCTCTCCTCTACAAATACCTGGCACTGCACTCTGGACCTGATTCAGACCTGCTCGCAAGCTCTTGAGCGCTCGCAAGCGGGTCGATGGTGGGCTCTGCGCGCGCTCAGCGGCCGCACTGCGCGTGCGCAAGCCCCGGAGCGAGAGAGAAATTCTCTTGCTCTGTGGCTCACTACAAAAGGGGCGGCTGTCGATGTTTATCGACAGCTTGCCCCGTTTTGTAGGCGTGGCGGGGGGGTGGCTGCACACACAGAGGCGTTCCCAACCGAACGCCTGCCATTTGTGGGCAGCCCCACTGACATCACCAGTGATGTCAGTGGGAGAGCTTCCGGCTCTATTAGAGCCGGAAGCTCTCTGGGGCTTGCGGCCATGAGACCCTACCACAAGGGTCTCATCGCAAGCCCCGATGGTCGCGATGGTCTTGACCATCGCGACCATCATCCTGGCCGCTTGCAATAGCTGTGGGTGGTCACCCATAGCTATGCGAGCGGGCAGGAGGCCGCACAAAAAAAAAATTGCCCTGATTCAGAGCGAGCGCTCTTTCGGAGCATCCGTCTCTGAATCAGACCCTCTGTCCTATGTCAGCACCAAATTCACCCTTGCAGCGCGGGTCTCTCTGCAGCATGTATGCCAGCTGCCCTCCTTTGCAGCCATTCTTTAGTCCCCTGCCGGCACCAAAATCAGCCTTGTAGCGCTGATTTCTACCCACCATGTGTGGCGTCTGTCCTCCCCTCTCCAGCTGCCGCTGAAGATGTAATCAACAGGCAGCCGTGTCCGGCCAATCTGAAGCTGTTTGGTGAAGCCCGGGAGTAAATTCCCGGGTAGCACCATTCAGACATAAGCAAGGTAATTTCCCGGGACTTAAGTCCTGGGAAATTCCCTGGTCGATTGGAGGGTCGGCTACCCGGGTAGGTACCTTTCAGACATACGTGACATACCGGGAATTTGGACGAGGCAGGCCAAATTCCCGGGAATCTCAGTATGTCTGAAAGGGGTATTAGTAAAGTGAGATTATCATAATAGCTACCTGCTAGCCAGCCAGGAGTTGATGGAATGATAGTGTAGTTTATGGGAAAGGACTTCCTTATCGATCATTTTCCAGCACATTTATATACTACCGATTTATTAAGCTGGATCTTACTTTAGACAAAAACGCCATACCAATTATTATCCAATAAAACAATACAAACCACCAGATTTACCTACAGTAAGAGACAGGTTTTGAACCCACCACAAACATACTAAAAAAATAAGTTCCTAGAAAAGATCCTGCTTTCTATATATTTTTTGATTACATCATCTCCAAGCGCCGTAAAATCCGGAAATCCCCTCGCTGCAGGGCAGTGCCAGATTAATGTCCACATAGGCCTGGAGCTGACCTTTCTGCCGGGTCTATTTGTGCTGCCGCAGAAGGTGTGGCCAGCACGGCAGGGGTGTGACAACTGATGTGGCGAACAGGGGTGACCAGTGCTGTGGGGGTGTGGTCAGTACCATGGAGAACATAACTACTGCCTACTGTCAACCACCTCAATCTCTTTTCACACACACGCCTTTCTGTTAGGGATGATAGGTTCGGATTCTGTGATATCCGTAGCGCTCCAAACATAGGGGATCAGAGTCCAGCCGAGCCGCGGTGTTCCCGCCTGACTCATATCCGACCTCAAGGCCGAACATCATCCTCCTGACGTCGGATTCTCGCGAGACTTGATTCTATATAAGGCGCCGTGACCGGGGCTCAGCGCCATTTGTTACTCGGCACGCACACTGCGCACTGCTCTGTAATAAAGTGGCTGTGTCCAGACTCCAGACTAGTGGCTGTGCTGTTAAGTGACTGTAGGGGGCACACTGCATGCTGATGTATGCTGTGCTACTCTGCTAATTAAAGAGGCTGTAGTAGCCTGTGCCCAGACTCCAGACTCGCAACAAGTGGCTGTGCTGTTAAGTGACTGTATAGGGGGCACACTGCACGCTGATGTAAGCTGCGCTACTCTGCTGATTAAAGTGGTTGTGTCCAGATTCACAAGTGGATGTGTGTACAAGGCATGCTGATCTATGCTGCGCAGTACTCATGCCCATCTGCTCCAGTGTTAAAAAAAGGTAAAATAATATATTTTTTTAAAAAGTAGCCCGTAGCCCTCTGTGTATACAAGCACTGTGACTCCTTGGGCCGCAGCCCTCTGTGTATACAAGTACTGTGACTCCTTGGGCCGTAACCCTCTGTGTATACAAGCACTGTGACTCCTTGGGCCGCAGCCCTCTGTGTATACAAGCACTGTGACTCCTTGGGCCATAGCCCTCTGTGTATACAAGCACCATGACTCCTTGGACCGTAGCCCACTGTGTATACAAGTATTGTGACTCTGCTGGCCGTACCCCACTGGTTGGGTGGAAGGGCTCAAGGACAATTCCATCTTGCACTCCTTTCATTTCTGCCACTGCTGTGTGGCAATGTTTCATAGATGTGCTTTAAACTGCGGTGTCTGTGCCGCTGCTCTGCCGCTTAGTAACCAACCAGCTCACTGCAGCCTTTGGCCAATAATGGTGAAAACAATATTGTGAGCAGTTAGGTGGTCTTAATTGACTGTAGATGACTGGAAATTAATGTTATTGAGCTTAATAATATTCTAGGAACAACAAAAAAGCCCAAATTATGCGATTTTAGCTTTTTTGGTAAATTTTTGTAAAAAATCCAAATCCAAAACCAGCCACGGTGGTTTGGCAAATCCAAGGCCGTACAATGAATCAGAGCCAAATCCAAATCCAGCAAAAATGGTCCGGCGCATATCTTTACTTTCTATATATACATACAGCGACCACACTGGAAAAAAATTACAGCATTTGAGTCCAAGGGTCCCATAATGCATACAATTTTAGGCCCTACCTCACAGTTTAAGAGTCCCATTACAATGTAAAACATTTGAGAAAAATAATGAAAGAATAGTGTAACAAACGTTCCTGTAGACCACAGTGCAGAGGCTTTATTTAATCAGTGTACAACATTTTATACAAACATTCTGTTACCCCAGGGGTCAGGGAACTTTTTTACCTTTTACCCCAAAATATATTTAGATACGCCGATGTTACCCCCTTGATTTGAAAGGAAGGAAATCCTATAGTAGTGCCCCCATATAATGCCCTGTAGTAGTGTCCCCATAGTTATGCCCCTGTAGCAGTGCCCCCATAGTTATGCCCCCATAGTTATGCCCCTGTAGCAGTGCCCCCATAGTTATGCCCCTAAAGCAGTGCCCCCATAGTTATGCCCCTGTAGCAGTGCCCTCATAGTTATGCCCCTGTAGCAGTGCCCTCATAGTTATGCCCCTGTAGCAGTGCCCCCATAGTTATGCCCCTGTAGCAGTGCCCTCATAGTTATGCCCCTGTAGCAGTGCCCCCATAGTTATGCTCCTGTAGCAGTGCCCCCATAGTTATGCCCCTGTAGCAGTGCCTCCATAGTTATGCCCCTGTAGCAGTGCCCCCATAGTTATGCCACTGTAGCAGTGCCCCCATAGTTATGCCTCTTTAAAGCCACTTGTACAAAAACACAAAAAACAACTTAATTCCCGCTCCTGCATCCACCGCCGTCCTGTCCGACTGGCTGCTCCTCGGTACTATGGGAGAGACGTCATGACGTCTCTCCCATAGTGCGCATGGAGAGAGCCGGAAGCCAGTGTTCAGAAGAGAACTCCAGCCTCCAGCTAATGCGGCGCTGCAGGGAAGGAGCCAGGCGCCCACTGGTAATAACATCTCAGCGGGTGTCCAGCTTAGAGCCTCCCTGCGGTGCCGGGCTGGAGGTAACTGATGCCGACGTCAGTGACCTCCATTCCTGGGGGTAATGGACGGACAGCCGGGCATGCAATGATTCATATTCATGCCCAGCTATCCATCCATTACCCCCAGGAATTTCAGTTTTACCCCAAATGTGTCCCCGACCACTGTGTTAAACCTAAAGATATTTGCAATGTAGTTTAGGATGCAAGAGGAGCAGTTAATCATGTACGCACACTGCATGCATCACAGTTGCAGAGCAGAGCAGAGGACAGTAATGCTGGGTACACCCTGGCTGATATATTGGTCGATCAATTGATCGGCCAATATATCTGCTGGCCATCGGCCAGTGTGTACAGACGATATGTCTGTGAACCGCATCATTCACAGACATATCGGATTGGCTGCGCAGCACAGCCGATGGACAGATATGCCTGCAGACATACAGTAGCTGTCCATTGGCAAGTGTGTATGGGCGGTCTGCAAATCGCCCATACTCATACAGCCGGCAGCCGTGGGGAGGGGGGTGGCCCCGACCCGCCTCCCTGCCAGCGGGACCCGTGGCTGCCGGATAGATGATGGCCATACAGTGTGTATGAACGACCATCATTCTAAAGATATATCTGCAGATCACTCAATCTGCAAATATAAATTTCAGGTGTGTACCCCAAAGTAACAGAAGCACCAAATCTATGCACATACAACCGTCCTGCCACTACCATACCTAATTTTTCCCCTTTCAACTCACAGCACACTGAAGATGCAAAAATTATAACCATCAGTGTTTTTTAGTAGTGACCCCGCACATTGTGCCAAATAGTAGTACCCCCAGTACACATTCTGGACCTGACTTAGATCCATGCGCAATGCCAATGCTAACTTAGTTAACCAATTTTTTACAACTACACATGCTCCAAACTTTCTAAACACCCCTGCGGAGCATGCGGTACACAGAGTGTAGGCACAGAAGGGTGCTTTTGTGATCGAGAGCCACAGTATCAGAAATGTTGTGGAAAAGTGGTGGGTGATCTTGCGTGGTGACTGGGAGGTGGTCAGACGGAGAAACTGCACCTGCCATAGGGTTGGTGTGACTGATATAGGATATACCACTCTGTATTACGGCGTGCACACGGGCGCTTCAAAGTGCATTCGGCAGCACGGATGTAGACAAGGGAAACAGTTTGTAGCAGCATTTGCATAAAGTCGCAGGTGGGTGACCGCCAATAGACGCCGCTGCATGTGCTTCTACATCTGACTCAGAGTCATATCCTATGCCACATTTTATGGCCCGGGAACACACCATAAATACAATTTGTATCAGACTGCGCTAATATAAAAAAATCTACTGCGAGGTAGCAGAATTCACATGCATACAAGAACCAGTCATGGCTCCAAACTGGGACATATAAACTAATTTATTTATTAAATTTTTAGTCTTTTATTATTAATAAATGATAATAAAATATACACATTAATATAAAAACAGAGATATCTCACAATGAATAAAATGTAAAATACATTGAAACAATAAACCTCTATTGATCATATAAATCTACACTAGAAACCACTAAACTACTTGTGCATAATATGACATGAATAGTTGAAATCAATATAAAGGTTGAATACCCAAAGCAATCCAATTGGAATGGTAATGATGTGTCCACCACAAAGACAAATAGATGTCATACAAAATGTTGGCAGCCCGATATTTGTATATCGCTGTAATTAAATTGTGCCTGTCCGTGGTAGAAATCAGGCAGTACAGCGCCGCAATGTGCAACAGGAGCTGGCCTCTCCAGTCGGGGTGAGCTGATGCTACAGCTGGGCTGGCTGAGAACAGACTACCATACAATCTCCCTTGGCTCCTGCTATGCTATTAAGAATGCTCGGCTGTCCATGATATAAGTCAAGCGATACAGCGCTGCTGTGTACAGTGAGAGCCGGCTTCTCCAGTCAGGGTGAGCGGCTGTTAGAGCAGGGCTAACTTTGCATCAGCAGTCCTTCAGTCTCCCTTCGTTTCTGCTTACCCGATAACATTGCTCAGCCGGATTATTGAGGCCAGTATTTCCCTGTAGTGCCGCTGTACGGAGAAAAGTACGGTTGCCAATGTCCACAAGTAGGTGGTGCCATGAAGTTAGGGGAAATTCACTAACGCATTTCGCCCCTTTCAACGGGGGCATTTTCAAAGAGTTATATTAGTGCAGTCTGATACAAATTGTATTTTTGGTCTTTCTATGGGTGTTCACAAATCTCATCATTCAAGACTTGCTGCTTTCGATTAATCTATAATTTTTGCACAATTGTTTCATATAATTTGACTTTTTAGATTAGCGCCGGGATCATTGGTTTGTTGTGCCGGAACACACCATGTCACATTGTAGTTCCCCCCAATACATATTATACCACATCATAGTGTCCCCAAAACAAGTTATTTTACATCCTAGTGTCCCGATACACATTATGTCACATTGTAGTGCCCACCAATACACCTTATGCCACACTGTAATGTCCCCAATACACAATGCCACATTGTAGTGCCGCCAAAACACATTATGCCACATTGTAGTGCCCACCGATACACATTATGCCAGATTGTATATCCCCAATACATAATATGCCACATCGTTGTGCCCCACAATACACATGCCACATTTTAATGCCCACCGATACACATTATGCCACACTGCAATGTCCCCAATACAAAATGCCACATTGTAGTGCCATTACTACACATTATGCCACAATGAAAAGCAGAACCCACTTTATCAGGGGATTTTCTATACCAATCCTAGTTAGAACCCCCACCCACATATAGCTGAAATGCAAGCTTGTGGCACACATCTCAGCCACTGACAGCAGTGAGTGAGGGGAAATGGGGTGGTGGTGTATAAAAGTGTAAAAGTTTGCCCCTGGGAGTGCCACAAACCTCTTACTTACTTTAAGTCAATGACAGGATGGAGCTGCCCCCCTGGTCTGTCAAGCCGCTTTGTACTGCGGAGGGCCAGCTGATGTTGATTCTCTCAACCGGCGACAGCGAAACCAGCAGAACACCCGAGAACATTCACCACTGGCTAGCGAGTGAGGAGCATAATGCGGACAAGCAGTGCTATCTGGGACACTTCACAGAGGAGGGAAATCTAGAGTTTCCCATGCTCACTGAATACGGTAGGCATAGGTTCACCACTGTGTCAGTGGGGTTCACCCTGCCAGCACAACACCATCCTCTCTGCTCACAGGCCTGCCAGTGTTTGTGCCAAAGCACAGCAACTCATCTGCAATTGGATGGGGAGTAATACAGCAAGATCTTATTGGCTAAACCGTTTTCTTCAGAACCCGCTCATTTTGAAAAAGTCGGTACCCTCCTATAGAGTAAAAGATGTGCTAAAGCACATAATGGCAAAGACACACACACATATATAAACTTATATAATATACATATATATAGTTATTTATTTATGCATATATACATAATAATTGTGTAAGGCTATTAAGTCTCCTCAATGCAAGAGCCCCAACTGCTCTCACTTGGAGGGAAATGGGATAGCCTTTGGATAGGACCAGCTGCTGGGGTAAGTAAGGGAGCCGGGCATTGGGACAGAGCCACAAAGGGGTAGGTGGGGGATCAGGATAGAGCTGTGGCAGGAAGGGAGTGGATGGAGTTGCAATGAGGGGGGGGTGAAGGGGGAGTCCTGGAGGACGCCAGCAGAAAGATGGTGGGCCAGCCAGAGAGGAGGTTGGGCTGAGCAGGGGGTGGAGACAGAGGTGGCTTGTCAGTCAAACTATTAAATTATATATATATACTTAACATTTTGTAACAAACACGCTGCTGGATGCAACTGTTGATACTGACAATTTGGTGACTATGATGTTGTTGTCTTGACAAATGTCTTACGGGACTGAAATGTCGACAAGGATTATAATTTTGCTTGAATTGTCTTTTTGTAATTAAATGAAATAGCATACTACTTTGGTGAATGCCCTCTTCTTTCCTACATTTGGGGAATACCTTGGATAAATATATATATATATATATATTGTGATAGAAGCACTGGAGACGTCTGGGATGGCATATATGTGTGTCCCAGATTCCTTTCATATGTGTTTTAAAAACCCCAGAAAAAGTCTGTTATGCCAAGTAGACCAGAAGTGTCGGCTTTTGGTAAAAGCCGGATAATGGGTCCTGGGGGTGTGGATGCGAGAAGAGAGGGAGGGCTCCATCCACAGGCCATTCCAGGTGTTGGGCTTTTCAGTCTGAGAGCAGGCTGATTAGTAGTTGCACCTGGAAGTGGCTCAGATAAGCTGTTTTAGGATTTGGTTCAGTGTCTCACATACCCTGGGGAGAACAGACAGTGAGGTTTGTTCAGAGACACTGTGATATTTGGAAGTGCTATGTTTGTGTTTGTGGCAAGGCAGTAGGCCCTGCCACTTATAGAGAGGGAATACCCTGTCTAGTTAGTGCCCAGACGGGCTAGGATTTATTTTTATGTTTTGTTTATTTTGTGATTTACATTGCACAATAAAACTGGTTCTGACCAGCTTGCACGAAAACCCTGGACTGGTGTGCTGTTTCCTGGCTGCTGTGTGTAAGGAGGTATCCATCTACCCCAGTAGAGGGACCCCTACCTCGACTATATCACAAGTGGTGGAGAAGGCAGGCAAGCACACAGAGAACTGCAGCAAGAGGAAAAGTTTTGCTTTGAAAATTTAAAGAGACAGACACCAATTTGTTGTTTGGATGTCAACCTGTGTTTTATGGAATCCATGAAGGTGGTGTTGGTAGATGCTTAGAGAAGCCAGATTCTGCTTCCAAACTACACCTAAAGACAACATAGAGGACATTGTTTGGCCTTGCTCCAAGCTACCAGAGCTCAGCAGGAAACTAACAAAATTCAGCAAGAAGCTACCAGAGCTCAGCAGGAATCCACCAATGTGTAATTATTGGCCTTGGAGACCGCCCAGAGGCAACAACAAGTCACCCTAGAGGAAACCTGTCAGGCCTTCAGAGAGGTGGTACAACAGCTAGCAGTCTGGTCTGGAGATTCTTCCTCTGCTCTTCCAACTAACACTCACACCATACGGGCCAGTCACTTTCTGAAGAAGATGACCCAGAATGATGATGTGGAAGCGTATCTTATGGCCTTTGAAAGAACCGCGGAAAGAGAGAATTGGCCTAAAGAGCAGTGGGCAAGTCTTTTGGCACCCTTCCTGTCTGGAGAACCACAGAAAGCATACATGACTTGTGCCTGGCTGATGCGAAAGACTATGTTAAATTGAAACAGGAAAACTTAACTCGATTGGGAGTCACAGTATTTGTTCGCGCCCAACGAGTTCACTGCTGAGAGTTCCAAAGAGAAAAGCCTCCATGCTCGCAAATGCATGACCTCGTCCATCTTACCACAAAATGGCTGCAGCCATCGACTCTAACGGGACCACAGATCGTGGAAAGGGTCATTATGGATCGATATCTGTGGTCTCTAGCTGCAACTCTGCACATGTGGGTGAGCCATGCAGACCCTAAAACAGCAGACCAATTGGTTGAAGTGGTGGAGAGGTATGTGGCAGCTGAGGAACTGTTGAGTGTGCCCCACCGAGCCCCCATTCCACAATGGCGATCTCCCGTGATCACTGGTAAGACAGTTCCAGGGGAGAAGCATGCTGGGCGGTGGAATGTACTTAAGACTGTGGGTTTGAAACCTGGAGGTAGGCCAGCCAGGCCAGGAAGGTTCCTACCCGTAATAGACTTGATAATCATATGATTCAATGTTTCCAATGTGGTGGTTTGGGCCATATTGCTGCTAATTGTTCACTTACCTCTGAACCTATTCAATGTGATACTGCTTATGTCAATCGCAGAATGTCTTTCTTTGCACAGCCAGCCTGTACTTCTGACCGACAGGCTGAGGCAGATAAGCAAATGTGTGTAGTTACTGTAGAAGGCAACTGAGTAGAGGCTCTGTTAGATTCTGGTAGCCTGGTTACACTTGTGAAAGCTGAACTGGTGAACCCCTTGAAGCGTAAAGGGAAAACTGTTGGTGTGACCTGCATACATGGGGATACTCACTATTATGTTACTGCAGCGGTGAACATAGAAACACAATGTGGTTCCACGATAGTCTCTGTGGGTTTGGTGAATGGCTTGATGTATGATGCAATTTTGGGGAAAGACTTTGCTCACTTCTGGAAGTTGTGGGAAAGCCGGTTCGTTATAGAAGTAAATAACCCCGACCCATTTGAGAAGGTTACTGATGCAGTAGCAGAGGGAGTTTCTTCAGAGTCTGAGATGTTCCCCTTTTTTCCAGCATGATTGGCAAACCAGAGAATGCTGAGAATGATGGTGGCTCACCAAGTGATGTGCCTCCTACTGAGATGGGAAGTGTTATTGAGCCAGTTGATTGTCTGCCTGATCTTGAAGTCAGAAAAGAGATCTTTGCCGTGGAGCAGTTAAATGACCGTACTCTGCTAAAAGCCAGGGAAAATGTAAAAGTGATTGATGGTAAATCCGTAGACCCTGATAGTCTCACATGGCAGTACGCCAAGATTTTTTGTATCAGGTGACTAAGAAAGGGGAAGATGTTGTGGAACAATTAATAGTTCCAAAGGCATATAGAAGAACCGTGTTAGACCTGGCTCATGGTCACATAACTGCAGGTCACCAAGGGGTAGAAATAACCACTGAGCGAATTTTACAGAGGTTTTTCTGGCCTGGGGTCCATAGAGAGGTCTCTGACTATTGTGCATCCAGCCCTGAATGTCAATATCCTGCTCCAAGACCGCATTTTAAAAGTCCACTTGTCCCATTACCCATTATTGAGGTTCCATTTGAAAGAATAGCTATGGATTTGGTTGGACCATTAATGAAGTCTTCCCGGGGCCATCAATATATTCTGGTGATAATGGATTATGCTACCAGGTACCCGGAAGTGATACCTTTGTGCAATATGTCAACAAAGACCATTGCTAGAGAATTAGAATACCTAAGGAAATCCTGACTGACCAAGGTACCCCATTTATGTCCAAAATCGTGAAAGAGTTATGCCGCCTGTTTAAACTTGATCAGTTAAGAACTTCTGTGTATCACCCCCAAACCGACGGGTTAGTGGAGAGGTTTAACAAACTTTAAAACACATGCTAAGAAAAGTAGTGGACAAAGATGGTAGAGATTGGGATTACTTATTGCCTTATTTGTTGTTGGCCATAAGAGAGGTTCCCCAATCCTCCACCGGGTTTTCACCTTTTGATTTATTGTAAGGGAGACACCCAAGGGATTACTAGTGTCGAAGTCAAATAATTGGTTATGATCGTTTGTAATTATTATCTGATGATCTAGTCGTTTATGGGCTGATAAAGAGTAAAATCGGACGCTACTCTGCGTTGGAAGCAAGCCAATGTGCACAAATGCATATATATATATATATATATATATATATCATTCAAGGTTTAGCCAAGTGTGTGGGAAGCAGGAGTATGTCTGAGAAAAGTAATTAAAAATACACAAAGATACTGTGAGTGTTTTGCATATAGATTGAGAAGCTCTGCATACAGAAACAATATGTCTGTTGCAATTGAAATACAACACAGACAATGATATGCACAATTGAAGTGTTCTGAATGTAGAGTTAGAAACAATTGTCAGAAGTTTGAATATCATTAGCAATTGTTTGCCTTGTGTCCAATGCTGATGTGTTTAAGAAGAACTAACAATTGTATTCTAAATAAGCATAGGAAAACCTTTGTTAAAATTATCAGACTTCTTGCCAAGGCCTGCTCCACCTGTGAGCAGAGTAAACTTCATTATATATGACCTTTTGTAATTATCTTCAGATGAATATATTATAAAAAAGACAGTTACTGGATGAAGCTATATATATGTATATTAATATATATATATATATATATATATATATAGAAGCAACAACTCCGGCATTCCTTCACGCAGTGTAACTTGGACAAACAGCCCACACCTTGCTCCGGTGCCTTCCTTATTAGGAGGACAGCACCCCCAATACGCAATGTACAAAAAAATAGGCAGCACTCGGAGACTGAATAAGACTCGTGAAACCCTCAGCCGAGGGACTTTTAATCAATCATAGGTCGACGTTTCGGGGTCTTGCACCCCTTCCTATTCTGCTGTCCTGAGGAAGGGGTGCAAAACCCCGAAACGTCGACCTATGATTGATTAAAAGTCCCTCGGCTGAGGGTTTCACGAGTCTTATTCAGTCTCTGAGTGCTGCCTATTTTTTTGTACATTATATATATATATATATATATATATATATATTAATCCATGACACATATTCAGACACACATTAACGAATAAAATACATACAGCACACACACTGCTGAATTCCTGTAAATATCTCACTATTACTTATGCAAGCACATATAGAAAAGGTTCCCTAGCATTAAGAAAAGGTTTTGCTAGACAATCATTGTGGTGTAAAGTGTGCATATATGATATGTAAGGTATAGAACTTAGTAGACATGTCATGTTTGGTATCATACTGACACCCTGTTTAAATTCAGATATCTGAATCTATTGGTGAAGGAGTCGCATCTTGTGTTCGGTGGTTATGGATTATAGGGAATTATTGGTTAGAATATGTACTTTGTATGTTGTGTTATCTCGTCTGGAGGGATGGACCATATCCCTGTTGTCAACATATGAACTGTCCTATGAACTACAGCATAATACAAAGACCAAGAGCAAGAACCAATGGAATTATATTTGTCTGTCTACATTGTTGTTATCTGTGATCTGTAAAGTATATAGCCTGCTTGCTGATCCCAACCTACAGCCATTCTCCTTGGATGACCAAAGGCTTCTGGACTGATGACTGTATGCTGGGACCAGTGCGCACGCGTATGTATTGGGCTGTATCTTATTTTCTGTATTTAATTGTCTTTGCGCTAATTGTGCTAGATCAAAGCGTGTACATTTCTTTTTGAATGCAATAAGAATTTTTGTGGTTTGAAACCACAATTATTGTCTGGACAGGGATTATTTCTCTCTAGCAATTTAGGGGTATTCATAGTTGGGGGCTCATAGTATTTGGAGGTCACACTACCGAGAATTTGCTAAATAGCACGGTCCTCGGTCTCTCAACAAAAGGTGGAAAGGTGCCATAATGCAGGAAAGAACGCACTGTGTTAGAAACCTGCACCATCTGGTGTTTTGAAACCGAGATCCGTTGTTGTGTGATTTCAAGGAGCGCTGACTAGAACCTGGGAACGGGAGAGAAAAGTCTGTTTCTTTCTGTCCCGACGCTAAAGTGCGATTCGCACAATAGCGTATACGTGTTTCTGGTATTGCTGCTACGTGTTCAAATTGTTTAAGATTGCATTGTTGTATTGATAGCATGATTACATTGTTTTGAGTCTCTTAATTATACTGCCATATCTGAGAAAAAGTTCAATTTCTTTTCTGCGCAGAAAAGGTTCATGATAGACGTATATTTGTGATGAGAATAGGGGTACTGTGTGTTCCCTATTACTAGGGGTACTGTGTGTTCCCTAGAGCTAGGTTACTGTGTGTTTCCTAGGGTACACATAGTAGGTGTATTGCAGAATAGGGGTACTGTGTGTTCCCTATTACTAGGGGTACTGTGTGTTCCCTAGAGTTAAAATCGGCTCTCAGTGTGATCGCAAAATCCATTGATCAGTTAAGTTCTTTGGGCATTGCGATTGAACCACACGGTTGGGGCAGACTGTGATTGTGAACTGAGTTGTGGTGGAGGAAATCCCTGAAAAGGGTAAGGGTTATTGGAACTCATAAATTCTAGCAGTGGAAAGTACTCGAAAAGGGATTTGGTTAGGGGTACTGTGTGTTCCCATTGGTTAGGGGTACTGTGTGTGTATCCGGAAGGCAGGATATTGTATAGGTGGAATTCTGCTGCTCGTTGTGTAGGTTGACTGTAACGATTAGCGAGTTGGTTGTACACAGCGGGTGAAGGTGAGTGGACGCAGCCTGTGAATTCGTCCACCGGTCTAAATCTCTATTGAAAAGTTCAGCGTTTTGACCCAGATGGGTGCTAAACAAACAGTGGAAATGTTAGATGATGCGCTGCTTTTGGAAGGGCCGACAGGTTCGGCACGGCATATAATGCATACAAAGTACGGTGCATATGCAACTACGCACTGGGATGTATGGGTTAAGATGACGAGGAAGTGTGTGAAACTTTTTCCGAAGATTGTCAGTTTTGATGTGGAAATATTGAACAATGGCCCTCATTCAGAGCCGTACGCTCTGAGCAGAGCGCACGCTCTGCATGAGGGCCGGGCTCCATTTTCATGGAGCGTCCTCCTGGACGCTCGTATAGCTGTGGGTCACCACCCACAGGCTATACGAGCGTGCATTTTGATGGCCGCGATGGTCGTGACCATCGCGACCATCGAAATTGCGAGCCGGAGCATGCGGTTGAGGTTTTCAACCGCAAGCTCCGGAGTGATTTTGGCTCTATCAGAGCCAAAATCACTCCCACTGACATCACTAGTGATGTCAGTGGGCCGGCTTCTGACGGGAGGCGTTCCCGTGGGAACGCCCCCGTCAGGGAGGCACGCCCCCGGCACGCCCACCAAAGGGGGCGTGCTGTCAATCAACATTGACAGCACGCCCCCTTTGATCGGACACAACGAGCGAAGGAAAGTCCTTCGCTCGTCGTGTCTGGCGCATGCGCACGACGGAGCTCCCTCCGTCGTGCGCATGCTCAGTGCAGACCATCGACCCACTTGCGAGCGGACAGCCGCTCGCGAGTGGGTCTGAATCAGGCCCAATGTTAGAGATAACATCTGTGTGGTGAAATCTCTGAAGAAAAGAGTAAAATATAACGATTGCTTGAAGCTGTGGCAGCATGAGGGGAACATGTGGCTAAGTGGTGTGTACGACCCAAGGGAGCGCGCATGCAACGCTAAATAGCGTCATGTGCATTCCGCAATTGAGCACCTGTGCACGGCAAGATAGCGTTGCTGAAAGTACAGTTAGAGAAATGGATAAACACAGCGCACTGGGTGAACTAATGGTTACGGTGAGCTGCTGAATAGAAGGGTGTCCTCCCTTTTATTTTAAACACATATATAAACAATCGAACATTCAGCGCTAAACCTAAATGTGTATATGGTTAGTGACCATAGATAGAGGAATAATATACAAATAACAATATGAATACGAATATAGTTTTACTTAATGGATGCTTGAAATTCAACCAATGTATTATTAGACATGGAATTAATCAATAATATAAGACATATGAGTACATGTACAAATATTAAAAACCGAAAGTGCTTGATGTGCACTACCTGGTATTGTGTCAAATACCCTACTGAAATCTCACACTGAGGGGCTAATTCAGACCCGCTCGTGAGACTCACCTGTTTGCCTGTTGCTACTTGTGGCTGGATCCCTCCTCCTCCCGTCCGTGTCCTCTAGTCGGCGAGCGCGGGTGCTCAGCATCAGCGGCCTGGATTCCTGCTTCTTCCGGACTATGTGATCGGGGCCGCTCACATGATGCGTCTGTGTGTGGTCTCAATAAACAGTGCTCTAGTGCGAGTGCCAGTGGAGAAAGATTACAATAATATCTTGGGTGTGCCTCCAACACGTTTCAACCCGCATAGAGTCTCTGTATCAGAGTGGGAAGCAGGTTGTGGTCGTGAGCGGTCTCATCCAGCGGTTCCCTTCCCCAGACAGGGGTTTGTGAGGCCACAGAGCCAGGGTGCAGGATACAGTCTTTCATTAGACGTATCACTCACTCAGGCTGCTAGCCAACACAACCCCAGTCTGGAGCCCCTGTACCCCAGTCCAAGTGGTCTCCTCCTACCTGACCAGAAGATATCTGCAGCCACCATCAACATTGCATCAGGATTAGACATCACTTCACCTGACTTGTCATATTACATGCACTGCAAGAGTTAGCGGGACGCCGGTAACCTCTTTCCCCCATTCCACACCAACCACTGACCATTGACATTTCCATTTGTTTTTGTACTAGCAAGGTCTCAGTATAGTTCACTCAGTGTGAGATTTCAGTAGGGTATTTGACACAATACCAGGTAGTGCACATCAAGCACTTTCGGTTTTTAATATTTGTACATGTACTCGTATGTCTTATATTATTGATTAATTCCATGTCTAATATTACATTGGTTTAATTTCAAGCATCCATTAAGTAAAACTATATTCATATTGTTATTTGTATATTATTCCTCTATCTATGGTCACTAACCATATATACATTTAGGTTTAGCGCTGAATGTTAAATACTTGAGACACTGTCTAACCCAGGAGCTACGACACTTGACCACTGACAGAATACAGGCTATACAGACCATGACACTGCTGCAAAACCAGCAGCAAATCTGTACATTCTTGGGCATGTGTGGATACTGCAAATCATGGATCCCAGGTTTTTTTCCTATTTTGGCATTACCATTGCAGGAATTGGTGTCATCCTCAAAACCCGACCGCGTCACACATACTGAGGAAACAGAGCAGGCTTTCCTTAACCTTAAGGATAGTCTGACAAGAGCACCTGCCCTGGGAATGCCAGATTATGAAAAAAGCCTTTTGAGTTATATTATACGGAAGCTGATGGCTGCGCAGCAGGTGTCCTCACACAAAAATATGGTGATGCTAGCAGACCTGTAGCATACTACAGTGCACAATTGGACAATGTGGCAAGATCACTCCCAAAGTGTTTAAGAAGTGTAACAGCAACCGCTCTTCTGTAAACAAGAGCGAGAATGTAGTATTAGGTCATGACATGATTGTTTATACACCACATGCTGTGTCTGCTTTGCTGAATTCTGCCTAAACCAGACACATCTCTTCAGCCAGGTAAATGGTGCAATACGTTAAATCCAGCGACGTGCTTGCCATGTGTGCCTCAAGATGCACAAAGGTTGCAGAGAGATGAGTCGCTGGTTGAAGGTGAGTTTTGCAGGTAAACTGATACACAGAATTGTATGGAGGATTTGAATCAGACCTTTACTGCAAGACCTATATGTGCCTCCCACTAAAAAGTGGGAGGCACATATAGAAACCATTGTAATTCCTACACCGTTCACCTGATTTGGATGTAATTACCCTCAAATTAAATCTGAAAGTCTGCAATTAAAGCACATCTTGTTTGTTTCATTTCAAAGTGATTGTGGTGGTGAATAGAGGCCAAAATATGAAAATTCTGTCAATGTCCCAATATTTATGGACCTGACTGTATGTGATACATCAGTAGAAAATGCAGATTTGATGGTTTTACACGGATGGGAGTTGTCATAGACAAACTGACACAGGAGAATATGCACAGGATTATGTTGTTGTAAATGATGAAGAACAATCTCTTTATACCGTCATGGCTACATTACCATGAGATCCCACCCACACACACACACACTCACACAAATAATTATTTTCTCTGATAGATTGTTTTCCACAATTTATCTATAGACTAGTAGTCAGGCCGGAGCAGGTGAATAATTAAAAAAAAAAAAAAAATCACTTCCCCCCATACACACACGCATGTACACTTCACACACATAAATTCATGGTATATCATTCCATTTTTATTCTGTTCCATTTTTTTCTGTTTAATAAATCCTGCAGTGATAAAACTTATGTATGCTAAGTTACAAAAGGCAGTAGCTGTCATCAAATGTATAGCCCATACATGTGAAGAAGACCCCGTGTCACTGGGCAATAGCAGGGCAGATGAAGCTGCCAAGTGGGCAGCAGGGTTAAGAATTAACATGCCAGTTAATAAAATTATGTTTTTTCATGCAATTGATACACAGAAATTAATTGAGATACAAAATGTGTGTTCCATTCAGGAAAAGGCAGTCTGTAGATCAAAGAGATGTGGACAAGAGTCCTCTGGATTCTGGAGAGATGGACAAGGTAAGCCGGTGGCACCCAAGGCATACTACCCAAGCTTGGCTGAGGCAGCGCACGGTCTGACTTACCTGGGAAAGCAAGATATGTGCAAGTTGGTCAGGCGTATTGTTGTGCACCAGGTTTCTCTTCCCAAGCTGAAAAGAGGGCAATGTCCTGCTTGACATGCTGGAGGAAGAATGTTGGACAAACAATACAAACCGAGCCATCCCACATCCCTCCGACAGACGGACCTTTTCAGGTAATACAAATTGACTCTATCCAATTACCACTCTGCAGGAACCTCAAATATATATTAGTTTGTACAGATGTGTTTTCTAGTTGGGTAGAGGCATATCCAGCTGCCACTAATACTGCTGCATTTACTGCTAAAAAGATTGTTCAGGAATTTATATGCAGGTACGGTATCCCTAGAATCATAGAAAGTGATAGGGGTACTCATTTCACTGGTGATGTCTTCCAGAACATGTGTAAGTTGATGGCTATTAATAGTAGACTTCACACCCCCTATCGACCGCAAGCCAGTGCCAAGATGGAGAGGGTAAACGGTACTATTAAGAACAAACTGAGTAAGATCATGGCTACAACTGGATTAGGTTGGCCAGAAGCCTTACCACTAGTCCTTCATAGCATCAGGACAACTCCTAGACCCCCTCTTAATTTGTCCCCCTTTGAGATACTGTTTGGGAGACAACCTCATCTGATTGTAAGTCCACAGGAAGATTTGAAGAGTAACAATGAGGTTACTGTAAAGTATCTTATAACAATGAATAAACAGTTGAAACAGCAGCAGAAATTGTTGTCACCTGATATGCCAGAAACAAACTGTCATGATGTTGAACCTGGAGAATTTGTTATGATCAGAAATTTCTTGCATTCAGGTTGTCTGACAGATCGGTGGGAAGGTCCATATCAAGTGTTGCTGACGAGTACAACATCCTTGAAAGTGGCAGAGAGAGAGATACCTGGGTCCATTCCACTCACTGCAGAAAGTCAATCAACCAGTGGAGATACAAGGCGGAGTCGAGGCAGATAACGAAGACCTGTCAATTGCGAGCTTGTTCCGGGAGAGTTAAAGACTGCAGTAAGATACCTGAGCTAGAGAAATTTGCAGTCCACTATTCCAGCAATGGAATGGCAGGCTGGGTTTGCGTTCCTATTTTCTTCCAGAATTCTCATCATCCTTGTTTGGTTCGGGATGTCCTGTTTCTGTAACAGTGGGCAGATGATGGAGGGAGAGGTCGATGGTGATATCGATGGAGTGGAGTCAGGAGAAGGAGCCATACATTCAAAAGGGCAGTATCTGACCAAACTCAGTACAGTAATTGCTAAGAGATCTGTTAGCCTGGAAACTCGGAGACAGTGTGAAGGGTTATTGTCTGAGGAATATTGTACTTGTGAGTTTTGTGGGTCCCTAGTCAAAGAGAGATGCATCCAACGGTGCCAGCCTAAGTATAACCAGTATTGGGGTGGGTATCCTTTAGAGGATTATCATACCATGGTGGGCAAAGTTTTAAACCAGACTGACTGTTGGGTGTGCTCTCATGTGCCTCAGGGGCAACATAATCTAGGGTTAGTGCCATTTCCATTAAATGTCTCTGAGGATTTAGAATTGCAAAAGGAAAGACACTGGATGGAAAAATGTTTATGTCCAAACCGCCTCATTTTAAACTCCACCAGTACCAAGTAGATAGATCACTTCTGTGTTTGAACATCACCAACTTCAACAAACCAGGAAGTTGGGCGGTGAATGGGAATAACCAGACAATGATCTTTTCACTAAGAGCTGATAATGAACCTATAAATTATGAACTTTTACACACAATTAGATTAAATGGGAGACACTTCCGGTATCAGTATACACATAGTGACACCAAAGAAATGGTTGGTAGGGTACCAGAAGTGTACTATGCCAGAGTTATACAATTGATTGGGAGCAAGTCGGTATGTGTGTGGGCACCTTAAGATCAGAGTGTGACAGCGTATTGTTTGCTATCAAAGGGTGGACTGTCAAAATCAAATAATTGGTTATGATCATTTGTAATTATTATCTGATGATCTAGTAGTTTATGGGCTGATAAAGAGTAAAATCGGACGCTACTCTGCATTGGAAGCAAGCCGATGTGCACAAATGCATATGTATATATATATATATATATATATATATATATATATACATATATCATTCAAGGTTTAGCCAAGTGTGTGGGAAGCAGGAGTATGTCTGAGAAAAGTAATTAAAAATACACAAAGATACTGTGAGTGTTTTGCATATAGATTGAGAAGCTCTGCATACAGAAACAGTATGTCTGTGGCAATTGAAATATAACACAGGCACTTATATGCACAATTGAAGTGTTCTGAATGTAGAGTTAGAAACAATTATCAGAAGTTTGAATATTGTTAGCAATTGTTTGCCTTGTGTCCAATGCTGATGTGTTTAAGAAGAACTAACAATTGTATTCTAAATAAGCATAGGAAAGCCTTTGTTAAAATTATCAGACTTCTTGCCAAGGCCTGCTCCACCTGTGAGCAGGGTAAACTTCATTTTATATGACCTTTTGTAATTATCTTCAGATGGATATAATATAAAAAAGACAGTTACTGGATGAAGCTATATACATGTATATTAAAATATATATATATATATATATATATATATATTAATCCATGGCACATATTCAGACACACATTAACAAATAAAACACATACAGCACACACACTGCTGAATTCCTGTAAATATCTCACTATTACTTATGCAAGCACATATAGAAAAGGTTCTCTAGCATTAAGAAAAGGTTTTGTTAGACAATCATTATGGTATAAAGTGTGCATATATGTTATGTAAGGTATAGAACTTAGTAGACAAGTCATGTTTGGTATCATACTGACACCCTGTTTAATTCCAGATATCTGAATCTATCGGCGAAGGAGCCGCTTCTTGCGTTCGGTGGTTATGGATTATAGGGAATTATTGGTTAGAATATGTACTTTGTATGTAGTGTTATCTCGTCTGGAGGGATGGACCATATCCCTGTTGTCAACATATGAACTGTCCTATGAACTACAGCATACTACAAAGACCAAGAGCAAGAACCAATGGAATTATATTTGTCTGTCTACATTGTTGTTATCTGTGATCTGTAAAGTATATAGCCTGCTTGCTGATCCCAACATACAGCCATTCTCCTTGGATGACCAAAGGCTTCTGGACTGATGACGGTATGCTGGGACCAGTGCGCACATGTATGTATTGGGCTGTATCCTATTTTCTGTATTTAATTGTCTTTGCGCTAATTGTGCTAGATCAAAGCATGTACCTTTCTTTTTGAGTGCAATAAGAATTTTTGTGGTTTGGAACCACAATTATTGTCTGGACAGCAATTATTTCTCTCTAGCAATTTAGGGGTATTCATACTAGACATTGCCAAAGAGACATGGGAGGGGCAGTCCAGTCCATATAAAACTGTTATTGAGCATGTTTCCCAAATGCAGGAAAGAATTGCTGCTGTGGTGCCGATAGTGAGAGCGCGGGCCCAACAGGCACAGCCGAGGGTGTACAACCACAATGCTCAGTTACACATCTTTGCTCCTGGGGACAGAGTGTTGGTGTTGGTTCCCACAGTAGAAAATAAACTTTTGGCTAAGTGGCAAGGACCCTTTGAAATTCTAGGAAAAGTGGGGGAGGTTAATTATAAAGTTTACCAGCCTTTGAAAAGAAAACTAGAGCAGATATACCATGTAAATCTTATAAAACCTTGGAAGGATAGAGCAGCTCTGTCAGCCATCCCAGCCCCTCCAGTAAACCCAGGGCCCTTGATTCCCGAAGTGACAGTAGCTAAAATCCTGTCAGCAGTTCAACAGCAGGAAGTTAAGTAATTTCTTATCAGAAATAGGGTTTTGTTTTCAGATATACCAGGCAAAACCACAGTCATTATTTGAAATGGATGTCAGAGAACAAAGAGAGCAACAGGTCGAAACAAAGGGGGGGGATATGTGATAGAAGCACTGGAGAAGTCTGGGATGGAATATGTATGTGTCCCAGATTCCTTTCATATGTGTTTTAAAACCCCCAGGAAAAGTCTGTTATGCCAAACAGACCAGAAGTGTCGGCTTTTGGTAAAAGCCGGATAATGGGTCCTGGGGGTGTGGATGTGGGAAGAGAGGGAGGGCTCCATCCACAGGCCATTCCAGGTTTTGGGCCTTTCAGTCTGAGAGCAGGCTGATTAGTAGTTGCACCTGGAAGTGGCTCAGATAAGCTGTGTTAGGTTTTGGTTCAGTGACTCACATACCCTGGGGAGAACAAACACTGAGATTTGTTCAGAGACACTGTGGTATTTGGAAGTGCTGTGTTTGTGTTTGTGGCAAGGCAGTAGGCCTGCCACTTATAGAGAGGGAATACCCTGTCTAGTTAGTGCCCAGATGGGCTAGGATTTATTTTTATGTTTTGTTTATTTTGTGATTTACACGGCACAATTAAACTGGTTCCAAACAGCTTGCACAAAAACCCTGGATTGGTGTGCTGTTTCCTGGCTGCTGTGTGTAAGGAGGTGTCCATCTACCCCAGGAGAGGGACCCCTACCCCAACTATAAGAAAATATATATATAATTCTGTGGATTGACACATTTAAACATTTCCCTATTGGAGTCCTTTTGGAAAAGAATTGGATCCATGGTTTAGATATGAATTGGAAACTTTTGACATGACTTTTTAGATGGCGCTACTGTTTCACACTTTATAACATAACTTATCAAGGACTTTTTTTAACAACGGTCCTTCTTTGAAGACATTGGGAGCTGCCACTCAAAAGTGAGGAGTGTATTTATCTTAATGTACTGGACATTAGTAAGGTTTTATTGATTAGATATTATTTACTTTAGCGCTGTACACCACCAGTTTTGTTCACAATTATTTGCTTTAGTTGTTCTACAGCGTGTACTAGCTGCTTATTGGTCTCCTATACTTGTTTATATTTATACAAAAAAGGTACAAGGTATATTTATTATAGGATGAACCTCTTTAGAATCCACGGTTGTGGTAATGCCAAAAGGACTGATACAATTCAAAGGATCTTTAATGAAGACCAAATCCATATCCCTGATAATCCAAATAAAACTCTGGATGATGCCTTTTGGGATTTGGTAAAACTCCTTCCAGAGAAGTAAAACTTTGGTGGGATATAATGAGTTTAGAACAATACATAAAAGTAAATAGAGTACCTAGGGGTCTTAGGATCCTAAAAAAAAACTAGCTTTACAACAATAAATGAACAGTTCCAAACAGAATGGGACCTTGTTCTCCATGATTGTTCAATAATATTAATGCAATTGATTACACGTGAAAGAAAAAGAGAACTTGATCAATTGGAAAAAGAAATGAAAATCAAAGAAAATTTATTAGAACCATCTAAGAGTAGTGAGGATTTTAAAGCAAATGAAATGCAAAAAAAAATCGATAAAATAGAAGATGAGATCATTTACACCAAAGAGAAGACATTTCTCCGTGATAAATTAGATTACAATAATGATAAAATCAAACAATGGAACAGAAGCAATATAAGGCAAAATAATAGAAAGGAACAAACAAAGATTAGGAAGTATAGTGAATGGACCACTGTACCCTTTAAACCTAAGAGACATATTGATCAATATGATGTAACACCCAGAATCAAAACACATAACAGGTTTACAGCACTTAATAGATTGGGGTCAGACACAGATAGTGAGTTTTTTTCTCCGGTCACTCCCTTCATAAGAAAAAAATCTTACCCTATGCTGAGAGAAAACCAGTACAAAACATCACCTCGAAAAAGAGGTTTTATAGAAGACGAGGAAATAGAGGAGGGAGGAAGAGACTACAATATAAAAAGGAGAAGAAACATGAGATATTAATAAAAGAGAAAGAAAAGGACCCAAATAAATGTAGTATTTTTAACCTGTCTGACCAATCCTTATCTGATTCAGATTTATCTCTTTTAAAAAAGGGCTTAACTTATACACCTACGGCTTCTTTGAATAAATTCCAAATGTTTATTGATTTAAACAAGTTTGTTCGCAAATTAACTCTAAAAAGACATTTTGTGAAAAAAGATGCAGGGATTATAAAAAAAATTTAAACTACCTCTAAGTCTGGTTTGAAACCAGTATCTAAATATTATCCTCAAGAATCGAAAAGCAGCCATATTGATACATTCTATGAATTGGTAAAAAAAGATCTGTGTACAGATAATGGTAAGAGACAAAGTAAAAATAATTAAAGTAATTTTGAAAAACAATCGCTCAAAATTCTGAAATCAAATGAAAATCATGTTTTCAAACAGGCCGACAAAGGGGGGAGGGCTGGTTATATTGAACCGAGTGGATTACGAGAAATAGGCCCTCAGACTACTAAGTGATACAGCCACCTATAAATTATTATTAAAAGACCCCACAAGAGAATTTCTAGATAAATTTAATTCCCTTTTAAACCGTGGTTTTAAAAAGAAAATTATTAATAAGGATGAATTTGATTTTTTAAATAATAATAACCTGGTGATTCCAATATTTTATTTTTTACCTAAGATCCACAAACAGTTAGTCAATCCACCCGGGAGGCCGATAATCTCAGGCATTGAATCTCTTACAGCCAACACTTCAGAATATGTGGACTGTTTTCTAAAAAAATGTGTAAAGGATCTTAGGTCTTATATTAAGGATACAACTGCAGTATTGCAAATTATAAAAGGACTGATTTGGAAAGACAGTTATTACTGGGTCATGATTGATGTTCAGTCACTATATAACTCTATTATGCATGAAAAAGGTATTTCATCTTGTAGGGAGTTTTTGGATTCTGGTCCCACATTAAGTGAAGAACATAGAGATTTTATATGTATTTTAACTGAATTCATCCTTAAACACAATTATTTAAGATTTTTGGAGACTTTTTACCTGCAGATTTGTGGCACAGCCATGGGCACTGTTTTCGCTCCCAGTTTTGCCAATCTCCATATGGGGAGCTTGGAGCGGAAATATGTCTATGGGGAACATCCATTTAAAGAGAATATTGTTTTATATAAGAGATATATTGACAATATATTGATTGTTTGGGAAGGCTCAGATGACCTTTTTATGAATTTTATGTCTTATATTAGCCATAACGATTATAATTTGTCTTTTAGCTACAATATTAAGAAAGATTTTATTGAATTTTTAGACTTAACATTATCCACCATTAATAATGGTATCCATACCTCAAATTTTATTAAAACAGTGGACTCCAATAGTTATGTCCACTTTAAGAGCGGTCATGCCCAACAATGGAAGAACAATATACCATTTTCACAGTTCTGCAGATTAAAACGGAACTGTGATACAGAAGGAACTTTTAAGGAACAATAAGATATTTACAGTGAAAGGTTTTTAGCTAGAGGATATCCGGAAAAACTAAATAAAGAAGTTGCGGAGAAAACTAAGAAAATTGAGAGAGAGAATCTCTTAGAGTACAAAATTAAAAATACAGAAAATGAAGATAAGGTATTGTTTATTACTCACTTCAATGATCAGAATAAAAGAATAAAAAGAACTTTAGAAAAACACTGGGGTCTACTCAAAAATGATCCATTACTTAGGGACAACTTACCAAGAAAACCGAAAGTATTTTTTAGAAGAGCGTGGAATATAAAAGACATTCTGGCTCCTAGTATGCTTTATCCTATAACTAAGAAGAAAAATGAAGGAACATGGGGTCTCAAAACCAAAGGTTTTTTTAAATGCGGGCATTGTAATGTATGCAAATTTGCACGTCCTGCACCATGCACTTTTTCAAATGTAGACAACTCTAAAGTGTTCAAAATGAAGGATTTTAGTAATTGCAACACAACCAATGTAATATATCTCCTGGAATGTGGATGCAGTCAGAAATATGTGGGAAAGACGAAACACCCTTTAAAGATACGTATCCAAGAACACGTTAGAAGTATAAAGAACAAACAGGATTTTCATACAGTGCCAAAACATTTTTTGCTACACCATAATGCTTACCCTAGTAGTTTGAAATTTGGTGCTATTGAACATGTGCAATTGGGTGCCAGAGGGGGGGATTTGGAAAAAAGATTATCAAAGAAGGAAATGTTTTGGATCTTTCAATTAAATACTCTGGTCCAAAATGGTCTCAATGAGAACTATGAGATCGCCTCCTTTCTGTGATTCTTTTATCTCCCCATTTTTTAGTATATTTATTATTCTTACCTTATATTTAGCATTATTTTTAATGTTTTATTCCTGCCGATACTGTTTTGATTCTTGCCTTATAATAATTATTATATATGTCTTTTTTAAATCTAGCTATGTAATGTATTATTGTATTTGATATCTTATTGTAATTAGATGTCACCATAGCCCATTATATATTTGTTATAGTTATATTAAATGACCACTGTGGTCATTTTAATTTTTCCCTAGAAAACGGTAGAAATATGTTAATATGACAATATATTGTCCATATTCTATATAGAGACTTAGATCACAAGGTTGTTCATTAGATTTTATATTTATACCCTACAGTAGAAGTTACCCTGTAGTGGTCTACGTCATACTGATGACGAGTGGTTGTGGAGGTGTGTATGGACTACATCTCCCATGGTTCCATGTGACCTGTGTCAATGCAGAGCATGTATGTGATGCTGGATGCGTCATAAACAGTGGACGCGCTGATCCAGCATGGCAGCAGTGGTGGCACTGACTGAGTGAGAGGCCGCTCACAGATGAGGTACGGTGATGCAGGGCTTGGTGAAGTCCGCGCGTCATGCGTAGGTGACTCACGATGACGCGTGGGTGTACAGCGGTGGACGCATGGAGATGTGTGCCATTACAGTGGGCTGCATTATGAGCAGCTGTATGGATACTATTAACCGTAGGAGTTCATAGGTCACTGTGACTAGAACACACTATAGAGATTTGTAGGTGACCTTCTTCCCATGATAAAGCTGCACCTAGATGTAGTGAAACACGTTAGGACTCATTGTATTACCATTCTCACCACCTACCTTGATCTGGATTCATCTTATTGCCACTATTGAGTTCTTGGGACTATCCAAATTGAGCCACGGAGGAGCTGTATATCACCTTAAGTCAGTTGCTTGTTGATGGACGCCGCACCATTTGAGGACCCACTCTGTTGATTTACCATCTTAAGGGATTTTTCTCTAGCGGATGTCTACATAAGCATATTAACTTGTCCCAATTGAGCTCTTTGGAGCTAAAGTCATCAGCCACAAAGGAGGCACATTATATCAGATTCCAGTGTGTTGCCCATGGATACCGCACTATTGAGGACCCAGTGACCTGATCAAGGGACATCCCTCTAGCGGATACCAGGAGGAGTATGCTGTTATAAATATCTGTATTCTTCAATTGGCTAACTTTATAAGAACTTACCAACTTACCAACCAGTCCATTACCACCAGGACATTCTAATCTAGAGTTGTGGGTGAGATTGTATGTTATTATTGTATATTTTATATCCCAGCTATTATGGTAAATACCATGCAATTTTAACTATTAAATTGTCGTTTATTTTATTGGCACCAAATTGAATTTCATTACCTGCTTATATAATTTTATTTAAGAGCGCTGCTATCTGTGTTGGTGTCTTCTTCCCATGATGCATTATTTTGGCACATGCACAGTCTGTGAAATATCCACCTTTTTTTCTCCGTAATTAGGATGATTAATCCACATTAGTACAGGTATATAAGAGGGCTCTGGGTGACATGAAGAAGTCATGCTACAGTGATAGCTGACGAAACACGTTGAGGTACTGCTGGTGCAAATGGTCTATACTTTGATTTGAGGGGACCAGATAAGCTGATCTCTCTACTCTTACATGTATGGTTTTTTTTTCATTAAATGTGGTTTTATATCACTCATTGGTATCCATATCTTTTTTATGCTTCTCCATGAAATCTATATAAGTGGCTTTCTGGATGTCAAGGACAAAAGAATAAGTCCAATGGTACGAGCACTTGGACTTTGATTGTGGTTGGAGTATTTATTATTGTATACCGTTTTGCACTTGCACAGTGCACTTTATATTTGCTGTGATATTTTTGCACATAAGCACAGTGCACTTTCTAATTTGCTGTGAAGTTGTGGCACAAGCATAGTGCACTTTATTTTGGATATATCACTACACAGGTGCACTTTATATGCACAACATTTTTAAAATTGAAAGGTGAAGGATTTTATAAGAAACAGCTTTTTTCGTATATTAATGCACATTTATCTTTTTTTTATTTTTTTGTGTTCCAGTGGATTGACACATTTAAACATTTCCCTATTGGAGTCCTTTTGGAAAAGAATTGGATCCATGGTTTGGATGTGAATTGGAAACTTTTGACACTAGATGGTGCTACTGTTTCACACTTTATAACAAATAAATATATATATATATATATATATATATATATATATTGTAGCAGAGTATAGTACAGATTCTACACGTGACAGTCTATTGTTAGTCTGTCACCTACTAGAAAACTGTACATTTCTACAGTAAGTCTCTTAATAATACCAATTGATTAAATGCTAAGAAACATAGAGTACATCCTATGAATAAATTACTTATGAAGCCACTATATATAATTTATAAGATGGCATGATTCAATCTTCCAGGAGAGATAATATTTTAACTGTTTAGAGTTTGCATTTAGATGTGAGGCACTATTAGAAGGTATTCCAGCTAATTTTATCGTTAAGACCATTTGGATGAATGGTATTCAGTAATGATCCATTTAGCCTCCAGACGAAGTAATTGTTTAGCTCTGTCTCCTCCTCTCGGGCTAACCGGGACATGATCTATTATCCTGTGTCTTCGAGCTGCCATTGAATGTTTCTTTTCAGCAAAGTTGCGTGCCACTGGTTGGTCCACAGTTTTACCTAATAGTGCTGACCTTATAGCCGTGTGATATAATGCCATCCTCTCCCTCATGGTTCTAATGGTCTTACCAACATACATAAGACTGCAGGGTCATGCAATCGTATATATATGATAAATAAGGATGTGCATGTCAGTATGTGGCGAATTTTAAAACTTTTGTTACTATGTGGATGTGGGAATTCCCCTCCAGTTTGCATATTATGACACGTTGTGCATTTGAGGCACTTATGGCATCCATTTGGTTTAGTTAATTAATTTGTGATTCCCATCACTCTTCTGTCAAACCCAGTAATATCCGTGTGGACTAGTGTGTCTCTGATGTTCTGTCCTCTAAGAAAGCAAGTCATTGGCTGTTTACCTCTAAAACAGCCAAAAGAGAAGAAGACTCTTGGGTGGGGGCACAACTTAGTAATATTGAATTAAATAAAAAAATAGCTTTTAATTGATTACTTAATAAAATACAAAATAATACAGATACAAAGAAACACACAGTACACATTTAACACATAAATCACATGTGTCAAAAAATCACTAATCTGGGATCTAAGCCCAGTTGTGATACTATAAATACCCAGAGTAAATCTGTTGCGAAAGAAAAGGAAGAATTTTCAATTGTTATATTAGCCTGATTGGCATGATACTACTACACACAGCTTCATGATTCAATAGCAGTGATCTCTACATAGTCCCAAAGCCACTCAGTTAATTTTTAACATGTGGGGAATATGTCTCCAAAATCAATAGATAAGTGGATGTACCAGAATGTCAATTTCACACATAATTCATCACCTCCATAGGGGTATATGTAAATTATGTATAGAATATATTATTGAGTTTTGTACAAATATCCAAACAGTAGATACGTATAATATATATATATATATATATATATATATATGCGCTATAGAATCATGCATACGCCAAAAATAAATAGCGATAAACTGTGCATAATCCCAAATCATTCATTTTGTAATTACAGGCACATATTCTCTGCAATTGTGAAAAATTATACACCTTACTTCACACATAAGCTGCAATGGTCTCACACGTAATTATCGATCATCTCAATACATAATTACCAACATCTTTGTACAATATGAGACTGAATGTCATATGCCAAATAAGACAGTACAATTATTAATGTCCCAAATAATAGTCACAAACGGCTGCATATGTGAGAGAGACGCAATCCCATATGAGCACATTATGTGCTAAACACCTCTAATCTTATAGAGTATTGTTGACCACATTGTAGAAATTATTTTATCAGTGTTATAAGTATATATATAGCATATGTGAATAACACAGCAAGCTCTAATATATCACTCAAGGTTTGATATTTATAACGATCTCTTAACTCAGATCTGCATATTATCCCATGAGAGCTATAAAATGTACATATACTTAATAGTTTTTATATCACCTGCAATTTATACCCAGTATATCATACATAATAGCAAGTGTTATGTCCTCCAGACATCGCCTCTAGTAAAGATGTAACACAGGGATCTCAAATGGCAACACCATTGCACGTTCTGCACAGACAGCATGTAACAGTGTAACAATCTTGCTATAAGATACTTTGCTGTATCTGTGTAATACTGGTCACCAGGCACATGTATAGCTGTTCATTCTCTGTGGCTGCTTGATGCCGGAGTCCGTGTGTGTACACAAGGACGGAGGGCAGATGGAGGCGGAAAGAAGCAGCGGGAGTCCTCTACACGCTGCTTCACAGGATGGTGCCCGGCCGCTCCATCTGCTGACCTCTAAAACAGGGTAGGTCTATATCAGTGGCCACTATTGACTACAACGCCTTACTGGCACGTTGTATCACGGGACTGGATGTAGTGTATGTTTGCTTCCAGATGATTGCCGGCTTACAGTTTTAGAAATTGGTTGCAGTAATGCGTGTCTATCTATTGCCAGAATTTCGGATTTGTATTTGTTCAATAAGTTGATTTCATATCCCCTATTTTTACATTTTGTGATAATATTGTCTAATGCTTCATTCAATTCTGGACGTGCTGTTTTTCTCCTGTCCAAAGCATAAAAAGGTCATCTATATATCGACAGAAGAACTTGATATGAGTAGATATTTTTGGATCTTGAAAAAACATCTGTTGTTCTTCTTGTAACAAGAATGCATTAGCATAAGTAGGGGCTACCTTACTACCCATTGCGCAACCCGTGCGCTGTAGGTAGTATGTACCATTGAATAGAAATAGTTACGGGTGAGCGTGAGTTCCAGAAGTCGTATGAGTAAGTTGAGGTCAAATTCTTGTAAATTTTCAGTGTGTAGTAAATCCTTTATAGCTTTCAGCCCTTGATGGTGTGGGATCACTGTATACAGGTTGCAGACATTCATGACACAAATCAGTGTATTTTCTGGTACTATTCCAATGTTGTCAAGTTGAAATAGGAACAAAGTTGTATCCTTTAATACAGTGTGTTGTTTTGCCACAAATGGTTGAAGTATGGTGTCTAGGAGTTGTGATATTGGCTGATACAGCAAATTTCTTGCCAATATAATCGGGCGTACTGGGGGCTGCGTTAGATTTTTATGTATCTTCAGGACCAGATATAAAACCGGTACTACCGGATGGGATTGAGTGAGAGCAGTACGTAATTTTATTGTTATTTTGTTCTCTTGTACTGCTGTATAAAGTAATTCATCTAGTTCTGTTTTATATTCTACAGTGGGGCCTCTCTGTAGTTTTGTGTACAGCTGTCGGTCTGCCTCATTCATGTAATCTGTCAGGTTAAGTATGACTATGGCGCCACCTTGTCCGCTGGATGGAACACTACATCTTTGTACTGGCCCAGTTTTTTTAAAGCCCTATTCTCTTCACTATTTATATATGTATATAATGATGGTAATATGGGATCACCCACAAAATATAATAATTGGTCCTATAAAATATGATCATGATGTAAACTGATTAATTCCTTAATATTGTGTACAGTATACAATAATAAACGTTTCATATTTATGTGTCCATGTAGTTGGACACAAATTTATAAACATGAGAGTGTGTATAAATGAGGTTGGGCAATATTCATGGGTCTATATTGAGGCCATCTGGATATAATGTTTGTAAATTATAGATCCATTTACTCTCCACATTGTCTATTTGCTTTATTCTGTCTCCTCCCCTCCAATTGTAATTGATTTTGTCAATACCTATGAATTTGAGACCCTCAGGGTTGCAATGATGGACAGTCTTATAGTTTTCTGAGACACTATGGTTCTTGAAACCCTTGGATATGTTTCTGAGGTGCTCATTAATGCAGACTTTCAGGGTTCTTGTTGTGCGGCCTACATATTGTAGTCTGCAAGAGCATTGTAGAAGATAAATGACATTATCACTGTCACAAGTGATAGTCCCTCTGATTTTATATTCTTGCCTGGTCTGGTTGGATATTATATTGCAGGTGGGTTTTGTGCTTCTATATCCTAACTTTTTGCAATTATGGCATCCTCCACAATGATAGAAGCCCTCTCTTATGTTGTTACCATCTATGGTCTTTTGTGTAGCTCCCTTATCGGCCTTGAGGTGATTACGAACTAATTTCTTCTTAATGTCAGGGGCTTTGCGGAAAACTACATCTGGTCTCTCTTGTAGTAATGTTTTGAGGCTCCTATCCATTTCCAGGATGTGCCAATGTTTTTTAAGTATTTGTTTTACTTTCTGTGAGGCCCTGGTGTATTCTGTCACAAAGTATATCTTCTCTTTCTCATTCTTCAATGTCAGATTATTGTTTGAATGGTCAATTAATTGTTACCTAGGTGTGTTATAATTTTTCTCCTCAAATTTTCTTTTTAATGCTGTACCCTGTTCAACATAATCAGCTAAATTTGTACAGTTTCATCGTAACCATGTAAATTGTCCCTTGGGAATCCCATTTATCCAACTCGGGTGGTGATTGCTGTGTGCCAAGATGTAACTGTTCACATCCACTTGTTTATAGTGTGTTTTGTGTGGAGTTTAGAATCCATAACAAAGATTTCTAGATCTAAGAAATCAACCCTGTTCCTACTGTAGGTGGAGGTGAATTTCAAATTTCTATCATTGTTGTTACCATAAGCTAGAAACTTTGTCAGCGATGTTTCATCCCCTCTCCAGATACACAGCATGTCATCTATGTACCTTTTCCATAGGACCAAGTTCACCCCAAGTTCAGCATTGGACCAGATCTTATTGTCCTCCCATTGGCTCAGAAAGAGATTAGTGTAACTTGGGGCAAACTTGGTCCCCATAGCTGTCCCCCTCCGCTGCAAATAAAAATTGCTGTCGAGCCACATGTAGTTGTGTGTCAAAATAAATTCTATTCCACGTAGTATGAAATCACTCTGTTCTGATTCTAACTCTCCATCTTGATTGAAAAAGTAATTGACACTATCAAGGCCCTGTTGGTGGTCAATTATAGTATAGAGCGAGGTGACGTCACTGGTTAGAAGCCATAGATCGTCACTCCACTCTACATCTTTTAGGATTTGTAGTACCTCTGTGGTATCTCTAAGGTAGGCTCTTTGTCGTTGTACAAACCCTTGTAGGAAATTGTCATTATACTGGGACAGTAGGGAAGTGATGGAATTGATACCTGATGTAATCGGTCTCCCGGAAGGGTTAGTGATATTTTTTGTGAATCTTGGGGAGATAGTAAAAAATGGGAATTACTGGGTTGGGATTCAATAAAAAGTTGTATTCATGTTTATTTAGGATTCCTGTCGTATGTCCATCATTGAGCAAACATTGAAGTTCTTTTTGAAATATGTTGGTTGGATCTGTATTGAGTTTTTGATAATGTCTGTATCATTCAGAATATTGTATGCTTCAGTTTCATAATCTTTCCTATTCAGGGTGACAATCCCGCCCCCTTTGTCTGCAGGCTTAATCACTAATCCCTTATTGTTCTCTAATTATCTCAAAGCCTCCCACTCTCCCTTTGAGATATTGGACCTTTGACATTGGGGTCTAATTTCTTGATGTCGTCCAAGACTGCTCTCTCAAATGTCTGAATGTAACATCCCTTCATGAAGGATGGGTTAAAAGTGGACTTGGGTCTTAAGTCAGTATGTTTAAATCTATCAATTTCTGAAATCTTCTGTATGCTTGTGTTCTTATCTAAAAAATATTTTTTAAGACCTAGTTTCCTGTTAAAGTTCTTTACATCTAAATATGTATTGAACTTGTCTAACTTGTTTGTGGGGGCAAATTTTAATCCTTTGTTAAGGAGCATAATTTGTGGTGTGGTCAGAGTGTGGTCGCTCAAATTGAAGATGCCTGCTGGTTGTTTGTTGGTGGGCATTCTGTCTCTTCTAAACTGCTTTATTTGCATTTATGTATGTGCCTCCTGATAAAGGCACATACATAAATGCATCCACATTGAGAGCCAGCTTACCTGTGAGTCACCCCTGGGATGCATTTATGTATGTGCCTTTATCAGAAGGCCTTACATTTGACAAAATTTATATGCGCCTTTATCATGAGGCCTTATAATTGGCATATTTTACATTTGGGGTGAGCGTTCGGGCGTAAGGCCCCCGGGGCTGGTCTGGCTGGGCCCCCTCATGGCATCACCACTTAATACACATAGTTGCTTTTTACATCACATATTATGTTTGTATTTTTTTCATGTAATATTTCACATATATTTTAACCCCTTTTTCCAACACTCATTAATTAGCCTTACACTTCTATACTTTACACTGCACTGTCACTCTTTTTCCATTTTTCGTGTGATGCCCTGGGGGGGTCCTGGGCTGGACGTTTTTTGGGGTGCACTTTGCCCCGGACGTGAACCTCCTAATGTTAGGGACTGCTAGTGATAGAGAAGCCGTGACGAGGCCTAGCAGCTTTCCATGTATTTGCAAATGCATGCAACTAATATCTCTGAATTTCTATGACCATATAGTCTTCATATATTGTTGCAAGTACTATTCAGTGTGCTGAGGAACAATAGGGGGTTAAATCCCCCTCCTTTTTCTACTTAGTATGACCCCTCCCTTTCATGCACCTTATTAGTGCTGCTAGATTGATTGAGCAGCTGCCATTTTTTGTTTGTTTGGTATGAGAGGCATGAAGGAGCCAGCATTAGTAGGGCATGCTGGTTCTAGTAGTGCTAGTTGGAGTTCCCAGGGGTGACTCCCAGGTAAGCTGGCTCTCAATGTGGATGCATTTATGTATGTGCCTTTATCAGGAGGCCTTACATTTGACAAAATTTATATGTGCCTTTATCATGAGGCCTTATAATTGGCATATTTTACATTTGGGGTGAGCATTCGGGCGTAAGGCCCCCGGGGCTGGTCTGGCTGGGCCCCCTCATGGCATCACCACTTAATACACATAGTTGCTTTTTACATCACATATTATGTTTGTATTTTTTTCATGTAATATTTCACATATATTTTAACCCCTTTTTTAAACACTCATTAATTAGCCTTACACTTCTATACTTTACACTGCACTGTCACTCTTTTTCCATTTTTCGTGTGATGCCCTGGGGCGGTCCTGGGCTGGACGTTTTTCGGGGTGCACTTCACCCCGGACGTGGACCTTCTAATGTTAGGGACTGCTAGTGATAGAGAAGACGTGACGAGGCCTAGCAGCTTTCCATGTATTTGCAAATGCATGCAACTAATATCTTTGAATTTCTATGACCATATAGTCTTCATATATTGTTGCAAGTACTATTCAGTGTGCTGAGGAACAATAGGGGGTTAAATCCCCCTCCTTTTTCTATTGTGCATCCTGCCCTGAATGTCAGTATTATGCTTCAAGACCACATTTTAAAAGTCCACTAGTCCCATTACCCATTATTGAGGTGCCATTTGAAAGAATAGCTATGGATTTAGTTGGACCCTTAATGAAGTCTGTCCGGGGCCATCAATATATTCTGGTGATAATGGATTACACTACCAGGTACCCGAAAGCGATACCATCGCGCAATACGTCAACCAAGACCATTGGTAGAGAGTTAGTCCATGTCTTTAGCAGGTTGGGAATACCTAAGGAAATACTGACTGACCAAGGTACCCCATTTATGTAAAAATTCATGAAAGAGTTGTGCCGCCTGTTCAAAATTGAACAGTAAAGAACGGTCTATCACCCCCAAACCGATGATTAGTGGAGAGGTTTAACAAGACGTTAAAACATATTCTAAGAAAAGTAGTCGAAAAAGATTGTAGAGATTGGGATTACTTGTTGCCTTATTTGTTGTTGGCCAGTAGAGAGGTTCCTCAAACCTCCACAGGGTTTTCACCTTTCGATTTGTTATATGGGAGACACCCAAGGGGGTTACTTGACATTGCCAAAGAGACGTGGGAGGGGCAGTCCAGTCTGTATAAAACCGTTATTGAGCATGTTTCCCAAATGCAAGAAAGAATTGCTGCTGTGGTGCCGATAGTGAGAGAGCACTTGGAACAGACCCAACAGGCACAGCAACCACAATGCTTGGTTACACGTCTTTGCTCCTGGGGACAGAGTGTTGGTGTTGGTTCCCACAGTAGAAAGTAAACTTTTGGCTAACTGCAAGGATACTTTGAAATTTTTGAATAAGTGGGGCACGTTAATTATAAAGTCTACCAGCTGGGGAAAAGAAATCCAGAACAGATATATCATGTAAATCTTATAAAACCCTGGAAGGATAGAGCAAATCTGTTAGCTGTCCAAGCCCCTCCAGTAAACCTAGGGCCCTTGGTTCCTGAAGTGACAGTGGCAAAAATCCTGTCAGCAGTTCAACAGCAGGAAGTTAAAGAATTTCTTATCAGAAATAGGGTGCTGTTTTCTGACATACCAGGGAAAACCTCGGTCATTAAACATGACATAATCACTGACCCAGGGGTTAAGGTTAACCAAAAAGCCCTATAGGTTACCAGAAGCCCAAAGAGAATCAGTATCAAAAGAAATTTATAAAATGTTAGAGTTGGATGTAATTGAGGAATCGCATAGTGAGTGGTGAAGTCCCATTGTGCTTATTCCAAAGCCCGATGGGCGTGTGCGTTTCTACAATGACTTCTGGAAATTGAACAGTGTGTCAAAGTTTGATGCCTACCCAATGCCTAGGGTGGATGAACTGATTGAAAGGCTAGGGACAGCCAGATATTTAACCACTCTTGACTTAACCAAAGGGTATTGGCAAGTGCCGTTAACTGAGAATGCCAAAGAAAAGACAGCTTTTTCTGCACCAGAGGGTTTGTTTCAATACAAGATGTTACCCTTTGGCCTACATGGGGCACCTGCTACCTTTCAAAGAATGATGGATAGGATTCTAAGGCCCCATAGACAGTATGCTGCTGCTTATCTAGATGATGTGGTCATTCATAGTCCTGATTAGCAGTCTCACTTGTCCAGAGTACAAGCAGTGCTGGAATCCATCTATAAGGCAGGTTTGACAGCCAACCCAAAAAAGTGTTGTCTAGGGATGGAAGAAGTAAAGTATCTTGGATACACCATTGGCAGAGGTTTGCTAAAGCCACAGCTTAATATAATTGTCCAAGACCCCTGAATAAGAAGCAGGTTAGAGCCTTCTTAGGGATTACTGGGTATTATAGGAGGTTTATACCCAATTTTGCCACAATTGCAGTCCCACTGACTGACCTTACCAAAGGCAAACAAAGTCATGGTGGAATGGAGTCCTGAAGCAGAGAAGGCTTTTCAGGAGTTGAAAATAGCATTGTGTTCCCAACCAGTTATGATGACTCCTGATTTTGACAGGTGAGTTTATTTTGCAAACTGATGCATCAGAAGTAGGTATAGGAGCGGTACTGTCCCAGAGCATGGAAGGTGAGGAACACCCTATTTTTTACTTAAGCCAAAAATCGAATGTACATGAGAGAAGCTATGCTACAGTCGAGAAAGAAGCTCTGGCCATAAAATGGGCATTAGAAACTCTCAGGTACTACTTGATGGGAAGGAAGTTCAGGTTGATCACTGACCATGCCCCTTTGAAATGGATGTCAGAGAACAAAGAGAGCAATGGGAGAATAACTAGGTGGTTCTTGGCATTACAAAAACTTTAAGTTTACAGTAGAACACAGGCCAGGAAGCCAGCTGGCCAATGCAGATGCTTTGTCGCGTGTTCATTGTTTGGGGGCTACAGTTGTTCCGGCCCACAGGTCGAAACAAGGGGGGCATATGTGATAGAAGCACTGGAAAAGTTGTGGATGGCATATATGTGTGTCCCAGATTTCTCACATATGTCTTTTAAACCCCCAGGAAAAGTCTGTTCTGCTGAACAGATTGGAATGTCGACTTTGGTGAAAAGCCGGATAATGGGTCTTGGGGGTGTGGATGTGAGGAGAGGGAGGGCTCCATCCACAGGCCACTCCGGGTGTTGGGCCTTTCAGCCTGGTAGCAGGCTCATTAGGGCTTGCACCTGGAAATGGCTGATATGAGCTGGGTTGTGTTGTGGCTAAGTATCTCACACCTGGGAGAGCAGGCCCACAGGCTAGCTTGCTCTGAGACACTGTTTGATACAGACCTGTAAGTACTGTGGAGATGAACTTGTTTTTAGTGTTCTGATAGTTAGGGAACCTACTGTCTAGTTAGAGCCCAGACGGGCTAGGATTTTGTTTGTGTTTTATTTTATTTATGTGCCTGGTACAATAAAGACTGGCCCTGACCAGCTTGCACGATAACCCCAGAATTGTGTCTTGTGTCTCCAGCTGCATTGTGTGTAAAGAGGGAGTCCATCTACCCCAGGAGAGGGACCCTATCCCGACTGTGTCACAATATATATATATATATATATATATTAGGGATGAATTGGATCCGAGTCAGGCTCAAGTTTTCCCGCCTGACTCGGATCTGAAATCGAGGCAAAACGTCATCATCCCGCTTTCCGGATCTCGCGGGTTTTGGATTCTATAAAAGGTCCCCGCGTCGGCGCCATTTTTCACTCCGGCTGTGGACAGTGAAGAGGGAGGGTGGGAGCTAGTGCTGGCTGGGCTGTGTTGTGCTGCTGTTGTCCATAGGGGCTGTGTCCACTCAGTCCATAGGGGCTGACTGGGCTGTGTTGTGCTGCTGTTGTCCATAGGGGCTGGCTGGGCTGTGTTGTGCTGCTGTTGTCCATAGGGGCTGGCTGGGCTGTGTTGTGCTGCTGTCAAAGGGGCCGGCTGGGCTGTGTTGTGCAGTCAGTTGTCCATAGGGGCTGTGTCCACTCCAAAGTCTATAGGGGCTGGCTGGGCTGTGTTGTGCAGTGTCCCATAAAGGCTGTAGTCCTAAAGGGGTGCTGTGGTGTTGTCCAGGGGGTGATCTGTCCATCAGGGGTGCTCCCCCCAAGTGCAAAAAAAAACAATTATTTTTTTCTGTGTTTGTGAATTGTGTGCGCTGTAGCCGCACATGCATCAACAAAGTAGCACCAAGCGTGCACCTGTGTCATAAGTAAAGGGCCGGCTGGCTTGTCTGTTAAAGGGTGGTGTAACCCCCAAAGTGCGCTCCACAAAAAATAAACAATTCTTTTTTTCTGTGTTTGTGAATTGTGTGCGCAGAAGCCACACCTGCATCAACAAAGGAGCAGCGATAATCGTGCGTCTGTGTCATAAGTAAAGTGCCAGCTGGCTCGTCTGTTAAAGGGTGGTGTAACCCCCAAAGTGTGCTCCAAAAAAAATTAAAAATTCTTCTTTTCTGTGTTGTGAATTGTGTGCGCTGTAGCTGCACGTGCATCAATGTCAGCGTGGTTGGCGCATGCCCAGTGGAGGGGTTACAATGACAATGGAATGTGTGCCGCATGCCCACTGGAGCCAAGCCATAAACCAAGTAGCGCTATGCCATGGCGCATGCCCAGTTGTGTGCATTCCTACAGTACAGTACTGTACAGTATGCTGTTGAATTTTCACACTTGTGCCATTCTGCACTGTCCCAGACTTACAGTACTTATACACTTCAGAAAGTGCTACAGTAGTGGGCTTTGTTTGGGAGGGAAGTCTCTATTACAAACTGACTGTGCATTAGAGCGCAAACTTGCATCAATGTCGATGCTGTCCCAGACTTGGACACTTTAGTGATTTTATGAGTTCAGTAACTGCTAGTTGGCTCTGTTTGAGAGAGAGGTCTCTGCATTACAAACTGACTGTATGTTTAAACCGCAAAATTGCATCAATGTCAGCACAGTTGGCACTGTGGTGGCTGTTAGCCAGCTCTGAGGGGTTACGGTACAAATGGGATCTCTGGCGCATGCCCAGTGGAGGGGTTGCAATGCATTGCCAGTGGCGCCGCGCCATAGCCATACCCTTGTAGCGCTATGCCTTGACATACAGTGTGGAAGATCATACAGTAGCAGGTCATGATTCACACACAGTGAAAGTGGGATCTCCGTATTACACACTGACTGTGTAATAATAATATTAAAAAATAAAAAGTGTAACCTTCCAGGTTTCGAACCCGGAACCAGGTTGTACAGACGTCTGCAATGTAGAAGTTCGATTTCTTACCTCTACATTACAGCCGCCTGATTACTTCATCGTACTGTAGATGTCACATAAAGTACTGTACTGTACAGGACATATGCAATTCTTACTAGGAGAGACTTGTGGGCAAGGGGTTAGGTGATCCGCCTTGCTTACACTTCTCTCCTTCTGTTCGAGACCTTGATAATTTATTTATTTATTTTTAAATGTTCACTATAGTACTGTAGTTCATTATTGTTATCCAACCCTTACAAAACTCAATAATTATACTGTGCCCAGCTACAGTACTGTAGTTTGTTGCTCCATATGCCATACAGTATAGTGCGTTGCTAGTCGCATGCTACACTGTGGTGTATTGAGTCTCATAGCACTGCGCATGCCCAGTTGTCTGTATTATTGTAAGTACTGTACAGTACAATACTGTCTGCACTGTCCCGGACTTAGATATTGTAGTGATTCCATGACTCTAGGAACTACAGTAGATGCAGTTAGCTAGGGGGCTAATGCCTAGCCCTACTGCATCTACCATTTTCTTGTCCCGCTGGTTCAAGACCATTAAAATATATACTGTATAATTTTATTTTGTTTTAAATCTTCATTAATACATTATCCAGAAATTCTGGCATTTCTATGCCACAGTACTTTATGACAAAAAAGTGTAACCTTGACAGTGTAATAATAATAAAAACTAAAAAGTGTAACCTTCCAAGTTTCGAACCCGCAAAAGGGTTGTACAAGCGCCTGTAATGTATTGGTTTGATTATTTACCATTACACTACAGCCGTCTGCAATACCAAGGTTGCACCTGGCTTGAGTGTGTCCTACAATACTGTACGTCATCGTATTTCAGGCGCATGCCCAGATCCATACCCATGTAGTGCTATGCCATGGCGTATGGAAGATCACAGCACTGCGCATGCCCAGTGGGTCACGAGTCAAATGCAGCTAAAGTGGGATGTCTTGCTACAACAGGCTTGTGGACGAGCGGTTATGTGTTCCGTCTCTACCTGCCTGTCCCGCCTGTTCTAGACCTTAATAAGATTTTTTTTTTTTAATTCTTCGCTACTTTTGTTCAGTATTGTTATCCAACCCTTACTAAACTCAGTACATTTTATATATTAGGGGGTAAATTTACTAAGATGGGAGTTCTATTAAGAAGTGATAGCGCCAACCGTGTAATACAGAGAGCTCTCTCTCATACAGATCCCACTACTACTTACTGGGCATGAGAAATCACTATAGTGTGCAAGGTTGGAACAGCATCGACATTGTCGCAAGTTTGCGGTGTAACGCTATTTTGCGCTTCAAATGCACAGTCAGTTTGTAATACAGAGAGCCCTCTCACAGACAGAGGCCACTCTTAGTTACTGCTCAAGAGACATTGCTATAGTGTGCAAGGCTGACACCGCATCTACATTGTCACAAGTTTGCGGTGTAACACTATTTTGTGCTTTAAATGCACAGTCAGTTTGTAATACAGAGACCTCTCTCTCATACTGTACAGAGCCCATTCACTACCAGTTTCTGCAGTTATGAAATCACTATCGTGTCCAAGTCTGGGATAGCATAGAGAGTGGTGCAAAATTCAACCGCACCATCAGTTTTTAATATACAGTACAGACACATTCATAGTGGCACACTAGTTGTCCTAGCAGATGGGGGATGGTGTCCTTGGCAATGGTCACTATTCATAGCCTTTTTCAGGTCACAAGGGCAGAGCTGACTGCTTACACTAAATGGATTAACAAAGCATCCTTTATTATGGTAATGAGAGGCTCTTGCTTGCTTGCTTTGTGGGAAGGGACCTGATGCACTGTGTATTACTCTCGACCCACTAGGCATGCGCCAGAAATCCCATTGCAACCCTCCTACTGGGCATGCGCCCACCAGAGATGAAAATTCAACAGCATACCATACAGTACTGTAGTAATACAGACAACTGCGCATGTGCAGTGATGATCTTCCATACGTCATGGCATAGCGCTACATGGTGTATGGCTTGGCGCCACAGGTCCCATTGTAACCCCTCCACTGGGCATGCACAAGAAATCCCATTGCAGCCCCTCAGAGCTAACAGCCACCACAGCGCAGACATTGACTAAAGTTTTGCACTTTTTAAATGCACATCAGTTTGTAATGTCTTACTTTTAAGCAGCCTTTTAAACAACAACACTACAGTATTACAGTACAACCCTACTACAGTAGTTTCACTATAGTGTCCAGAGCCGAGAGTTCCAAAAAAAAAATATTCTTTTCCAGGGATCGAACCAGGGACCATAATTCTTGCAAAGTTATCACCTAACCACTAGCCCACACGCCAGCTACTGTACAGTGAACCGCACAGAGCGGTCTCATCCTTGTGCACTACTCCCGCTGCTGTTTTTCATCATAAAAAAAATTGTCATACTGTAATTCATCCCATCTCAGTGAAAGCTGTGCGTGCATCTCATTAATCTACAGTATTGGTTATACCGTGATAACAACTCGGGCAACTTCTCTACTGTTCAGTTATGTACAATACTGTATGTGTACTGATTTGCATCCTGTTATAAGATCTTACTGTATGTACAGTACTGTATGTGACATTAAAAATATTGGTTGTGCGAACATGCAAATGCTGTGAATGTGATATCCATCCAATTTACTGTAAGTTTAACAGAATGGCATTCAGTACAAGGTATTCAGTACAACAGTGGAGCACTCGCCACCCACCGGTTAAGCGCTGTATTACATGCCGTAGCGTATCCTTCGATGAAAAATACCACGGTACACCACAAGTCCATGGCGCGACTCAGAGGCCTGCACGCCACGCCATGAGCAACAAAATAGCTGGGCAGATCTGTACATAGAAACAGTGCATATACAAATCACATATATGAAACTTAATAAAAAACAGATATAATTTTTGTCAGTGCTTGCATACCTTTTACAGAAGCACTGACTGAGACTCAGTGATTAGCAGCCAGCAGGACATTCCTCATCAGCAGTCAGCGTCTCAGCTGCACTGCAAGATTGACACCAAAGAGTCAGGGTCAGGATCCCGGTCAGCTGGCCCTGTCCCCTATCCAGAGATAAGTTCCTGCTCAGCGCTTAGGCAGGGTGTGATGGTGGGAGCTGCACTTACTATGTCACACGGTGCGGAGGAAGCACTGAGGGACGGTTAGTGATGCCTTCCACCGCGCCGCTTATCTCTGGAGTCTGGTCACTGTTTGAACAGTGGGCGGCCAAGGTTGGGGGCGTGGGGGATCTCAGTGGGCAGAGATCCAGATGGCCGCTAGCAAGGCAGGCTGCTGTGGCAGGAAAAGAAAAATCCCAGCTACACTGCAGCAGCAGCACAGCAGATTATGCTGTGTGGGCCTATTTTGATGGGCAGCCTGGAGCTGCAGTTCCACCCGGCCCATTGTAATCCGGCCCTGCTGCAGGGTTATATGAGTAGCTCCCGTGTTAAACCCTGCAATCTACCTGGGTTGGACTGCCAGGTCACATGACCCGGGAATCCAACCCTGGCCTCTTTCGCACCTAGCAGCAACCTGGGTTTACCTGGCAATAATCCAGGTTTAAGATGCTAATCTGTAAGGAGTATCAGTAAACCAAAGTTGCACATTTCTCTGAGATTAGGGTGCTACTGTTCTCTGTTAAATGGAAGTTGCATTAAACTATTTGCTGATTATTTATATATTAGGTTACTCTCCAAGAAAGCAAATCTCTGAATCTCCTCGTTGGAAGTTGTGTCTCCTCAGCAGTATTTATTTATTTATTACCAGTTATTTATATAGCGCACACATATTCCGCAGCGCTTTACATAGAATATTTGACCATTCACATCAGTCCCTGCCCCAGTGGAGCTTACAATCTATATTCCCTATCACATGTGCACACACATACACACTAGGGTTAATTTGTGTTGGGAGCCAATTAACCTACCAGTATATTTTTGGAGTGTGGGAGGAAACCGGAGTACCCGGAGGAAACCCATGCAAGCACAGGAAGAATATACAAACTCAGATGCAGTAACTAACCCTGAGTGAAAGTCCAGTCTCTGGGCTTCTTTAATTTCCAATTAGGTTGTACATAATATAATAATGATAATCTTGTTCATACCCCTAAAAGGAGATGCTAAACATATTTTTAATAACTGTATAGCTGGGAAATGATCAGATGTAGAAGCCAGAGCTGTAGCAACTTTAGAATACTAATAAGCTTCTTGTTATCTTGTACAGAGTTTCCCATATTACTGAAGATTAATATCCAATGTAATTGATGATACTAATGTGTCATTGTAGCTGAGGAATGTTAATGTGCTAGTTAGCTACTTTGATGATAACACTGTTACCTATGATCTTTTCAACAATGGGTTAACTGGTTGTGTCAACGTATTGATTGTTCTCCTCAGAGACAGGCAAAGTCTAAAAAGGGTCCAGAGCTACTATAATCCTAAGTGAGATCTAGTTGTTTTCTTTAATCCTCAACCAAATATGCTCCCCCTGCTTTTCCCTATACCTGTAGCCTGATGAAAGTACTGACTAAATATTAGAGATGTGCAGGCTTGGATCGGTTTGGATTTTCCCAGCAAGTTCAGATTTTTCCCGCCAAATTTCAAGCCTCAGAAAGAGGCAAAACATCATCACCGATCCAAGCCTGCACATCTCTAATATTTAGTCAGTACTTTATAACTGTCCTAACAGACAGATCCCTTTGAGACCTATGTGCCCTCCTGTTCTCTCTTTAACCTTAATACAGCAGATCCCAATCTCAGTCCTCAAGGCACCCTAACAGTCCAGATTTTAAGGATATCCATGCTTGACCACAAGTGACATAATAAGTACCTCAGTAAATTTGATTTAACCACCTGTGCTCAACCATGGATAGCTATAAAACCTAAACTGTTGGAGTACTTTGGGGACCGCGTTTGGGAACCTCTGGCTTAAAGTTGGCCATTAGCTGTGAGGTATTGCAGTGTGGGTTAAACTACTCCCTGCCATCAGAGCATTCTTGCAGCCAAGACACTACACGGCCTCAGGTATCCAATCTGAACATTCTCCTCTTACTGGCCAGGATCCCAGGACAGCCCCCTCTCCTCAGCAGCCACACTACCTCCTTATGAGTGCCTGTCAGTCTCCACTCACCAGAACATGGGCCCCGGAGACAGATGACTGCTGCCTCCACTCACAGGAACTCACCAATGCCGCTGTAAACCCACTGTCGGCTAGCTGAAACCTCGCACAGGGCTCACTGACCATCCCACAATGGCTTCACCTCAGGAGGAATCCCAGCCACTGCTCACTTTGCTCTAATGCTAGCAGGACTGGAGAGACCAGTGGTTGGAACAGCAGACTAGCTGTCTGCTCTAGTGCACCCATGTACTGAAAGCCGCGTGACTCCCTCTTTTCCCTCTCTGATCTCATGCCTAGTGCGGCTTTTACTTCATGCCAATCCAGTACTTTCTGGTACATTCTACAAACAGCAAAGCTAATATGACATTTATCTCACTAAGGGATCTATGTACAAAGCCTTGGATGGAGATAAAGTGGATGAAGATAAAGTACCAATCAACCAGCTCCTTGCTGTTATTTTTCAAACATGGCAGTTAGGATCTGATTGGCTTGTACTTTATGCCAAATGTAATAGGGTGAGAGTTTAGAAAATGTGAGAGTTTCGCAGTAAACTCTCAGGGCCAAATGTAACATGGTGAGAGTTTAGAAAATATGAGAGTTTTCTCACAGTTTTTAAACTCGGCCAATGTAATAGTGTGAGAGTTTACTACTAAACTCTCACATTTTCTAAAATCTCACCCTATGACATTTGGCCTTCACACTTTTTAAACTCGGCCAATGTAGTAGAGTCCGAGAACAGGCAAACTCGCATGGTTTTAGACTCAAAAAAGGTTCACGATTTAAACTCTCATCCAGATGTTTTCCCATTTTGAAGATAAAACTCGACCAATATGAGAGGTTACTGCTAAACTCTCACATTTTCTACACTCTCACCCTATTACATTTGACCCTTTATTTCCGTTCAATTTATCTACATCCAAGGCTTAGTAAATAGACCCCTATAATAATAATACAGTTATCCCCAAATAACCCTGACAAACATGAATTTTATATATATATATATATATATATATATTATAATTATGAATTACCTATATATATATATATATATAAATATATATATATATATTCTTATACATGTGAATTATTTATACATATTTAGTATCACCTTAACTCTCTTCTGCAATTCATTCTATATATGATATTTACTATTTAACGAATTCAAACTTTACTCAGGTTGAGGTACAAAGGTACTGTTTCCCCAAATGTCTGTGTAAATTTCTGAAGTAATGGTATTTTATTTCCTAACATTAATATTCCTTTCCCTAATATACCTTATTGATGATTACCAAGGGGGTTACATATTTGTTTATATTCTTAGGTGACAGAGCCCCTCATCATCTGTCAATCAATGGAAAATGTAAGTGTTATATTACATAATATTTGATATGTTAATATATATGGTAAAACTATATACAGGTAAGTATTATATTATATATAATATCATTATATGGTAAAATCATGCAGTGTATACAGGTAGGTATTATAAAACATAATATTATCAATTGAGACTATATCCAAAATACAGAGGAGTTCTTATTTGAGATTAATACTCCTTATATACATAAATGTACAGAAATCTCATAGGAAATACAGTACATGAGATATTTCTACAAACACATATAGTATAGGAGTATTAAGTGATGTTTATTCAGTGTCAGGTACACTTCTGTTGTCAGGTACACTTCTGTTTTGATGCAATCATTTTTTAATCACTTTTACTTTTCTTTTATACCATATTTTATTGAAGAATTGTCACACAGCATGATACAGTTTGGATATAACATAGATATAACGTAGAATGAGACAAAAACAAAAAGCATTTCCGAGTCATGAAAAGAGGAATGGATACCAAACGAGGCAAAAACAGAACAGAGGTCAGCACTACAACAACCAATACAGTTGTGTGTATAATGAATATCAACAACATTAAACAGCCAATAAAGGTGTAAAATAACATACATCGAGAAAGTCAAACCTCATATAGAAAAGTCAAAAGCGGGCTTGCTGCCAAATGTGGGATAGTCTAGCAATGGGGCGTAAGATATGGGACCCATTGCTACAGAAGATGCGAAGGAGAGGTGGGAAAATAACTGAGAGCCCTAAAGCTCTTATAAAAGTAGCACAGTATGGCTTAAAATGGAGTATCATGACTGGGAGCGTGTACATTCTATCAGGAGGTTAGGGAGAAACAGCTCCATAAAGAATCTTTGATCTGAGGGGAAAGTGTGTGAATATAGGGCAACCAGGTGGTAAAAAATGTTTCTGCTACACCTACCTTATTCTCTGAGCCACCACTGGACCATAAACAGTGATAAATGTCAGCATCGGGGGGAGGCACATTTATAGCAGTAGTGGGAGAAGCACCCATCCCATATGGTAAAGACATAGATATTATTTGTTTATTCATTTTGGAGCAAGACTGAACAATATTCCCCAGGAAAATCAGCCTGCCAATTCACCATCCTAGTAGTGTAGGAATCCAATCATAAAGGAGGGAAAGAGAGTGAGTAAATGTAGGAGGTTGGCAAGGACCTCATTGGTCGTTGGCGCAGAGCACCATCCGTGCTTCAAGTCAAATCAGTGGTAGTAAGGGCATGTCGCATCTTCTGGGCATAGCTAAGTGCCTGCAGAAATGGAAATAAGGGGATAGGAAAAGTAGATCATTTCTCTTAAAGTTGAGAACGGGTGAGAGGTTGTGCAGTGGGATCATGTATTATTTGATAAATAAAACGTAAGCCTCGTGTGGCATGAAAAAAAGAGGAAGATCTGCCTGGTGGAAAATCAGGGTTACCCCATAGAGTTAGAAAAAGCGAGTGATGCTTCAAAAGTTGGAGCACAGTTCGGACCATACGCTATGCAAACTACTGTATAATAATATGTTATACTACAGACAAATTTACATCTGATATATATATTAATTCCCATGTAATTTTGTGCTTATAATCCAAATATACCATCAGAAACTTGATTTCACATAAGGTTTTTGAGATATTTTGAAAAATTTTAATTCAAAATTAAAATTTCAAATTCAGATGTGTGCCTCTGGTCTATGTAGCGGACATGAAATAAACTTATGAAAGTATGGCTGTGTTGTAAGGAATCAGGTATAAAAATCATGGATGGGATCTGTGTTGTGACTTGAAGGTAGTTGCGCTGCTGTTAGGTTTGCAAGGTGGAGTCACAAAGTCCTGCTGTTGTCTGTGTTTATGGGACAGCAGAGACACCAATCATCACTATATCACAAAGAAGTGGCCAGATAGAGAAACCTATGTTGCTGGAGAAAAAATGTCAAGTACACTCCATTGGTTGAGCTGCATAAAATCATTTTACCTCCTCTTCACATTAAGGAGCATGCTCAATAGGCTGCGAGAATAGCAATAATCCCCTACCTGCGAGGCTTTTCCTGCAGGTGCAGATTTTTTACTAATCTATTAGGTCCGCACCGGGAGGTTTTTCTTCACGCACCTCCTGAGCAAGCGTGATTTTTCCTAAAATTGTTGATTTTAGGCAAAATGACGGGGCTTGCTCTGACACCCCCGCGGCACCCCCCCTGAGGACTAATTAAGCAATTGTAAGTATCCAATTAGCTTAATTAGTCCTAAATTGCTTACCTCCTGCTGCGCTATCTTCTTCATCCTGCGTCAGGAGCCGGCTCTTCTGCCGCAGTGGTAAGTATGTCAGTGTGTGTGGTGTGTGTGTGTGTATGAGTGCGTGTGTGTGTGTCCCACTGTCAATGTGCCCCCGCAGTGTTTGTGTGGCCCCCAGGAATGGGCGCTGGGAGAACAACATCTCCCAGCAGCCCTTGCCCCTCCCACCAGCTCCTGGAGCCTCCCAGGAGCCCTGGGACTCCCGGCAGCCCCCTCTCCAGTAAGAAAAGAGAGGGGAGGCCACCGGGAGCCACGGAGACCACTGGAGACCCCCGGCCAGGTAAGTTGATCTTTATTTTTTTTTAATAAAATACGCGGCGCAGGGTTTTCAGAACTGAAAACTTTGCGACCAGTATTTTTGGCATTGAACACCGCGGGTATCGGGAGCGCGCATACCCGTGGTATTTCTAAATTGGGCGCAAGGTTTTTACCTCGCTAAACCCCGCGCCCAATTGTATATGCCCCTAACTTGGGCCTAATGAAGAATTTGGTGAAAGCTCTGGATAAAGAAGGCCAGGCTTCAGTTATCTGAAGGAAAAGCTTGCGCAGTTAAGTGAAGCAAAGCTAAAAGAAGACATATTTGTTGTCCCCCAAATAAGGAAACGGCTTACAGGTGAAATATTTAACGCTAAATTGATGGACATTGATTCTGCTGCTTGGTCCTCCTTCAAGGCTGCTGTCTGTGGATTCTTAGGGAACAGAAAAGAGGTCAACTACGTGTCCATCGTGAGTGAACTATTGGACAACTATAAGAAGATGAGTTGTAGAATATCACTCTGAAATTAAATTTTTACATTCCCATCTAGACATTTCCCTGACAACCTGGGGTAGTGTAAGTGATGAACAGGGGGAACGTTTTCATCAAGACATTCTGACAATAGAGCATCGTTACCGAGGACCCTGGGACCAATGATGGGAGACCAGCGCTAGTTCCTTTTTAGAGCAACCAATAAGACACTGTATAAACAGAAGTGTCAACATCATATTTCCCTAAAGCAAAGTGACTTTACATTTACTCTTTTATTAACAATTACATTTTGGCTAAATTGGATTGTTAAGAGTTCTGAAGTTTAGTTTCTGCAGTTTTTAAGCGCTTCTAATATTTTATAAATGAATATGATGAGAATATTTCAATTCAATAGATACAGTATTCATTGAAATCTTCACTTATCTTGCTTTTTTCAGACATAGCAATTACCGCTTTTGTTATTTGTGTCTATCTAATAAATGTGACGTGATAGGGAAAATCAGATTTGTTCACTGAATTCAGCACCCCTAAATTAGGCGAAAACACATATTCACATGCCAGATAGCCCCTCTCAGCTCCATAGCTTAGGCCGGGAAGTCTGTGTCAGAAGATGCACTGCCAGAAAACAGGGGCAACACGTCCCCGTTTTCTGGAACAGAGACCGACCCCATTCATCTTCATTTTAGGTAGTTTACAGTATGTTGTATCACTATATAGAGGGTAGCAGTGTGTGGATTTTTATTTTCATTTTTAAATGTGGGCTAGCATTGAGCGAAAGTGATTTAGACCGGGTGAGAAAGTTATAATTTAGGGATGGATCAATTTTGAAACAGTGCATATGCTGTAGGAGCAACAGATTTTTAATCTGGACACACAAGATTTTCACTTACTATATGGCTTCACTGCAGCTATCTCCCTTGCAAGATTATAAACACTGCAAACATGTAGCATGTAATATGACCTCATTGCAGGGCTATCATGCAGCAAGTGTAAATCATATGGGCCTGGACTTAAGCTGGGTGCACACTAGACGATATGTCGTCCAATCCCGCAGATCAGATCGACCTATCGGGTACATCGTCTAGTGTGCACCCATGATATGCGCGCTTCCGCGGGTCATTGGTGACATCACCTGTCGGCCCTACTGCAAGGCTGATGGGGATTTCGCTAACATCGGACTCGGCATCAGCAAGTGTGTATGCACTTGCCGCATGCCGGGTCCCGCGACGTCAGGCTGGGTACACATTCTCTGATGTGTACCCAGCTTTACATGGGCAATTTGGTAACTCTAGGTAAATCTAAGAATGAAATTAACATTGGAAATGATTTGTGATGAAGTGGAAAATTAAGATTGTAGGTGATTTACGGGGAGGAAATCCAATGAGAGGGTGATATTTAAAGGAAAAAATTAGGTTTACAGTAAATAAACTGACCCTAATTTGCATAGAATATAATGTAGGACCTTCACAAAATGTCTTCATATTTGACCCAATTGTAAAGCTCAACACAAAATGCTGGCACTATATAAATAAATGTTAATAAATGTGACTCACCACATGAGTACCGACCAGTGACCAGGACGGCCAGCATCACCACCAGAATGCACATAGACATCTCCTGTAACAGAACATTTATAATACAAATATAATACAAATATAAATACTCCATCACGCTGGTGTAAAGAAAGCAGTAATTAGACACTTACCATTCTCTCACTTTTTGTCTTGTGGAATAATACTGAATATTCTTCAGGTCTTGTTTTATATTCTAGTTAATAACCACCCACATTCCTATTCTAAATGTTCATATATCTTAGGTTGGTAAATAATGGGGATGGCATATATCAGTTAATACATTATCTATTTATCTCTTAGGGGAATCCTGTTTGTTGATCTTATATCTACAGTCATGGCCAAAAGTTTTGAGAAGGACACAAGTTTTGGTTTTCACAAAGTTTGCTGCTTCAGTGTTTTTAGACCTTTTTGTCAGATGTTACTATGGTATACTGAAGTAAAATGACCAGCATTTCATAAGTGTCAAAGGCTTTAATTGACAATTACATTAAGTTTATGCAAAGAGTGAATATTTGCAATGTTGACCCTTCTTTTTCAAGACCTCTGCAATTCGCCCTGGCATGCTGTCAATCAACTTCTGGGCCACATACTGACTGATGGCCGCCCATTCTTGCCTAGTCAATGCTTGTAGTTTGTCAGAATTTGTGGGTTTTTGTTTGTCCACCCGCCTCTTGAAAATTGACCACAAGTTCTCAATGGGATTAAGGTCTGTGGAGTTTCCTGGCCATGGACCCAAAATTTTGATGTTTTGATCCACGAGCCACTTAGTTATCACTTTTACCTTATGGCAAAGTGCTCCATCATGCTGGAAAAGGCATTGTTTGTCACCAAACTGTTCTTGGATGGTTGGGAGAGGTTGCTCTTGGAGGATGTTTTGGTACCATTCTTTATTCATAGCTGTATTCTTAGCAGGGCCGGTGCAAGGTTTCCAGGCGCCCTAGGCAAAATTTCACCAACCGCCCCTGCTCCCTCCAATTCATAATATGCCACGCATCAGTCTCCCCCAGTTAAATAACATGCCACATAGCAGTGTGCCAAATTCATAATATACTATATAGAGTATTACACACAGCAGAGCACCAAAATCATAATGTACCTCATAACACTGCAGCAAATTCATAATATGCCACACAGCTTTGCCACAAATTCATTATATGTCACTCAGCCATGAATTAAGCCATTCATTTTTTCTCTTTGTGGACTCAGCGGCGCCCTCCAGGGCCAGCACCCTTAGGCGGCCGCCTAAGGTTGCCTAATGGTAGCACCGGCCCTGATTCTTAGGCACTTCTAAATTAGCGGAATGGAGTCCAGAGGGGTTCCCTTATATGCGGCAGGTGTTTTCTTCATTGCAGGAGTAGCTGCAGGTAAATTTTTGCAGAATTTTTAAGAATCATTTAAGGTACTTAAAAATATGCTTGCACCCATTTTCAAGTACCCCAAATTTGATGGGCATACTTATTTCTCCCCAAAAAAACTTCTAAATGCTCTTCTGCATCACCTTCTTCAAAGCCGCAATTGTGCACCTGCCGCGGCTATTTAAAAATCCGACTTTCTTCTGCAGGCAAAAAGGGGGGTACCCATAGTAATCCCCCATGTCTGGACATCTTTAGGGGGTTCCTAGGATGATTTCCCGAAAATACGGGGAATAGCGGGCACGCTTTTCCGCCTGGAAAACAGTCGAAGGAGGCAAAAAAGTCCAGCAGGCGAAAAGTCTGGACTTTTCGCCTCAAATTAAATACGGGCCTTAAAGCTAGCCCAGGGTGCCTTAGTGCCCTACTATTGCACTGGGCTCACTCAACAACATTTAGCTGATTTGTATTACCATTGAACCAGGGCAGCATTGGACTTAACAGGTGATTAAATCACCTAATGTCAATTAATCTAGTTAATTAGGGGTCTAGTTACTAAGCAGTGTTATGAGACAGAGTGAAAAGTGATGTCTGTGATAAGGTGCCAGCCAATCAGCTCAAAACTGCCATCTCACAGGTTGTGTTTGAAAAATGACAGTTGGGAGCTGATTGGCTGGCACCTTAACACAGACTTATCACTTTTCACTCTGTCTCATAACACTGCTTAGTAACTAGACCCCTTAATCTTGATGAGCTGCCAGAACATGATCATTTTGTATTTTTCTTAAACTTTCCTGCAATTCACTCAACGCCAGATTATTGTTGTGAGTTCCTTGTCCCTGAAATAATTTTCTTGTTGATCTAGATAAATGGGTTCAAACTTGGCCTGGACTGCTACAGGATGAAAACAATTGTAGTGCATTTGTATATTAAGATTTAACTTTTATTAAAGAAATGTCTGTACAGTGAATTGGAATAAACGTTTCAGCTAAATTAAACAACAAAGGAAGTATACAAATAAGTTACACACAATATTTGTGATGAAAAAATCGGTGTTTGTCACTTTTCTAAAATATTGCAGTTTCAAACCCTTAATTGCACATAGATACAGTTATCCCTGCATCCAGTGTTCAAAGTGTGCCGGTATGAAACGGTATGTCATACCAGGGTATACAATCGGGAAACCGGCTGCCGGAATCCTGACAGCTGGCTTCCCGACTGCTGTATCACGGCGTGGGATAAATGACCGGCGTCTGTCATTTTCCTGATGCCGGGAGACCGGCGCCCGGCATCCAGATCGAAGGGATGCCGGGCGCCAAGCGGACAGCCGCGGGGGGAGAGGGTTAGGTTTAGGGCACCCGGGGGGGACTTAGGGTCAGGCACCCCCCCGGGAGGGTTAGGATTAGGCTTGGGGGAGGGAGGGTTAGGGTTAGGCACCCCCGGGGGGGACTTAGGGTTAGGCACCCCCCCGGGGGACTTAGGTTTAGGCAGCGGGGAAGGGGGGGGTAAGGGTTAGGCACTTAGAGGGGGGGTTAGGGTTAGGCACTTGGGGGGGAGGTTAGGGTTAGGCACCCCTAAGGAGGGTTAGGGTTAGGGGGTTAGGTTAGGTTAGTAGATATTTACCTTTAGGATGACCGGGATTTCCAGCGCTGTCGGACTTCCGCTGCCGACCTCTGCTGTTTTGTCGGGCTGCTGCTGCCGGGAATCGAACTCCCGGCCATGCGGCAGCTGGGATTTCATACCGATTCCCATACCAGCACTTCACTTCGGCACCTGAAGTCCCAGTGCCGGTCAACAAGTGGCTGTCGTTTTAAACTTGGCTCTGGCCCGAGCTAAACATGGCAGTCAATCAGCGGCGACCGGCAGCATATTGAATTGGCTACTGGTCCGCGAGCTATCATTGGCTGGCGATATTTCAATATGCCGTCGAGGAGGAATGCGGGCTATTTCACCCATGCCGATTTTCACTGGACAGCAAAAACATTTTCCGTTTTTTTCCGTGTAGTAAATTTAATTAAGTATGTAAGCGGATGGGTCCTTTCAGAGACAGCAGCATGTGGCAAGGTGTGTCCTGGGAGATGAGCTGGAAAGTGTGCTGTGGGAGCTGGGAGGTGTGCTGTGGAAGCTGGCAGGTGTGCTGTGGAAGCTGGCAGGTGTGCTGTGGGAGCTGGGAGGTGTGCTGTGGGAGCTGGCAGGTGTGCTGTGGGAGCTGGCAGGTGTGCTTTGGGAGCTGGCAGGTGTGCTGTGGAAGCTGGCAGGTGTGCTTTGGGACCTAAGAGGTGTGCTCTGGCAGGTGTGCTGTGGGAGCTGGGAGGTGTGCTGTGGGAGCTGGCAGGTGTGCTGTGGGAGCTGTGCTGTGGGAGCTGGGAGGTGTGTTGTGGGAGCAGGGAGGTGTGTTGTGGGAGCTAAGAGGTGTGCTGTGGGAACTGGGAGGTTTTCTGTGGGAGCTGGCAGGTGTGCTGTGCGAGCAAATATTCATTAACAGAAGACAATTAGGGGTAAATTTACTAAAGTGAGAGTTTTTAGAAGTGAGTTTTAAAAGTGATGTTGCCCATAGCAACCAATCAGATTCTACTTAACATTTAACTAGCACCTTCTAGAAGATAATAGCTAGAATCTGTGCAAATAGAGAAATACAATTCAGCCAATAAATGTCATTATAATAATTACATGTCTTAGAACGGCTTGCCAGTCACTCCAGTCCAAAAGTCCCTCTTGAGCCATATTTAGCAGGGCTATTTATCTTTAACTATCAGATGATGTCATCAAGGTTTCTCCAGATGGTCATTCTTATCTGTCTCAACATCTGTGAATCCATCCTTGAGTCATCTCAACATGTGCAGGCCCCTACACGTGATGTTCCCTGCCCTATGTCACCGTACATAACCTTGTCCTATGTCCCACTACACTTTTGTCATTTTTAACTAATATGACTTTAACCTTTGTCCAACTTGGTTATCCAGGGGTTAAAGTGGACAGCAACGGGGTGGAACTGAGTTCCGTCACCTCTAATGGTAGGTCCACCAAGTCCCTGCAAAGAAGTCCCACTCACTGTCTGCCTAGGGAGGCTCAATTTCAGAGACACAAAAATTATATAGTTGCACCCTGCACCCTAGGACTGCAGCTAAGTTCTATTCAAAAAGGGTACACCACCCTTATACATAAAGTTTATAGGAAAATTGAGAATAGCCCAACAGCGCTGTCCTGTGGAAAACTATGCTTCTATCCTTTTTCTCCCTCTTTTCCTTTCCCTTGGAATTTCACTGCGGTGTTCTCCAACAATTAATTTCTCCCTTAGATTGGGCAGAACTCACCATGGGTAAGTATATGATGTTCACTGAAAGGTTTCTTTTAGCTCTCTGGGTAACCTTCAGCTGACTTCTTCCCTTCACCACCTGCTTATTGGAGAGGTACTCATCAATTATCCACCTTGTTTCATACACAGAAAGGTTTCTTTTAACGTCCACTCTCCCACCAAGAAGTTATCAAATTCAAGAAGACATCCAATTCCTCTCATCCATATTGTAGAATTATTTTAATTTCACATAAGATCATAAACATAGGTCCATACAATAAAGCTAAAAAATTCCAGATAAAAAGATTGTGAGTTCCATATACCCACTAGTATACCACTGGAGTCCACCCTAATGTACCTGGGAAGTGAGGAACTAACTCTTGCTTTATGTTAAAACTGCAATGTGCATACTAGATGGATAAAAACTCCTTAGGTTCCATAAAACATGAGAATAGTACTCAGATCCACCACCATCTATGCGTTTCAGACGTATAGTCCTTCCTCAGGACCTATGTTTAAGATCTTATGTGAAATTAAAATAATTCTACAATACGGATGAGAGGAATGAGAGGAATTGGATGTCTTCTTGACTTCTTGATAAACCTAACCTCCTCCCAGTAGTGACTAACCCTAACCCCACCTCCCCGCTGCCTAATCCTAACCTGCCCGGGGAGTGCCTAACCCTAATGTTCCCCTGGGTGTGCCTAAACCTAAACACCCCCATCCCCGGGGACAGTGCGCTACTTACCTCCATTCCGACATGGGTATCCTGGGTGTGAGAGCAGGGTGTGGGTGTGAGAGCAGGGTGAAGGGGTGAGAGCAGGGTGAGGGTGTGTGTGTGAGCAGGGTGCGGGTGTGAGCAGGGTGTGGGTGTGTGTGTGTGGGCAGAGTGAGGATGTGAGAGCAGGTTGAGAGTGTGAGAGCAGGGTGTGGATGTGAGAACAGGGTGTGGATGTGAGAGCAGGGTGAGGGGGTGAGAGCAGGGTCTGGGTGTGAGAGCACGGTGTGGATGTGAGAGCACGGTGTGGATGTGGGAGCAGGGTGAGGGTGTGAGAGCAGACTGAGGGGGTGAGTGCTGGAGTCTATGTACCTGGTCTGTCTCCAGCCTCTCCTGCCCCTGGGGGGCAGACAATGGCATTTTGAATATAGCACTGGCCGCAAGCCAATCAGAGCTTGCAGACCGGCAGGCAATCAGGAGCCGCAGCTGCGGCAGCTCCTAACTGGCTGCCAGTTTTCAAGCTCCGATCAGCTTGCGGCCGGCTCCAAATTGAAAATACTGACAGCACTTGTCCACTCCTCTGCTACCCGGGCCCTCTTTCTGTCTGGGCCTGGGACTATAGTTATGTCAGTTCCCCTCTGATGGCGGCCCTGCCCTGCAGCCTGGAGAGCCACCAAGCACATCCTTAGGATGCACCAGGCACTCAGTTTCCTATTCCTGACCCCCATTTCCATGACGTGCTGGGCAGGGCTGGATTAACCATTAAGCAAAATAAGCACATGCTTAGGACATCAAGGAAAGGGGGGCACCACAGAAATTGTCCATTGCCAGATTTACCATGAACTATATGATGCAAAATTGCAAATGGTGCAGCTGAACCAGGTGCCACATAAAAGGGCTTTATAGAATAATATAAATAATAATAACATAGTAATAATAAAGGTTAATGATATAAATTAATCTTAGAGATACAACAAAATTAGAATCTGGTAACTGGTAAACTGTCACACGGTCCACCAAGGCTCACGTGACCGTTCTTGTTTTGGTCATGTCGGCTGTCCCATTCAGACGGCCACTGAGAGTGAGTGCAGCGTCGCTCAGTACAGTATTGCCAGAAGGGGTTGAAGGGTTCTCCAAATTGGAGGTTTTGAAAGGTGTGACACAGTCAGGAACGGGGTCTCTCTCCTGGGGTAGATGGACTCCCTCTTACACACACAGCAGCCATAGAAACAGGATACAAGACTGGGGTTCTCGTACAAACTGGTCGGCGCCAGTCTTTATTGTGCCAAATGAATGTAAACATAAACAAAACATAAACAAAAGTCCTAGCCCGGCTGGGCACTAGCTACACAGCAGATTTCCTCTCTACAGTAATGGTAGGACCTCTTGCCCTCACCATCAACAAAACACATGCACAGTACTTATAAGGATTAGCACCAAGTGTCTCTGAACAGGCTAGTCTGCCTGCTCTCCCAGGTGTGAGACACTCAGCCACAAACAAACCATGCTTATATTAGCCATATCCAGCTGCAAGCCCTAATGAGCCTGTAACCAGGTGGAAAGGCCCAAAACCTGGAGTGGCCTGTGGATGGAGCCCTCTCTCTCTCCTCACATCCACACCCCCAGGACCCAAACCGGCTTTTCCAAAAGCCGACACTCTGGTCTGCTTACAAAACAGACTTCTCCTGGTTTTTTTTTAGAACACATAGGCCATAAACCTAGGACAAATGTACCTGCCATTGACCACTTTACCAGTGCTTCTATCACAAAGGCCTTTGCAATAATTTTGTAGATAACTTTTCTTTGGTTGTTTTTTTGGGGAGCAAAATATATATAGTGGCAACAATATCTTTTAAGTGCTTTGAGCCTCTAAAGGTCTTAATTTGGCCCATGTGCTGGGGTTGAGGTGTAGCAGAGCTAGCCCTGGGTGCCTTAGTGCCCTACTATGACACGGGGATCACTCAACAACATTTATTTACATGAATTGTATTACCATTGAACCAGGGCAGCACTGGACTGAACAGGTGATTAATTCACCTAATGTCAAGTAATCTAGTCAATTAATCTTGATGAACTGCCAGCACATGATAATTTAGTATTTTTCTTAAACTGTTTCCTGCAATTCACTCAATGCTAGATTATTGTTGTAAGTTCTTGTCCCTGAAATAATTTTCTTGTTGATCTAGATAAATGGGTTCAAACTTGGCCTGGACTGCAGGAAGAAACCAATTGTAGTGCATTTGTATATTAAAATTTAACTTTTATTAAAGTATCCTCAAGAAATTTCTGGACAGTGAATTGGAAGAAATGTTTCAGCTAAATTAAACAACAAAGAAAGTATACAAATAAGTTACACACAATACATTGTGATAAAAAATCGGTGTTTGTCACTTTTCTAATATATTGCAGTTTCAAATCCTTAATTGTACATAGTGTGATAGAAGCACTGGAAAGTGTGGAATGGCTTCTATGTATGTTCTAGGTTCCTGTCATATGTGTCCTGAAACCCCCAGGAGAAGTCTGTTTGGGAAAAACAGAGTAGAAATGTCGGCTTTAGAGAAAAGCCGATTTGGGTCCTGGGGGTGTGGATGTGAGGAGAGGGAGGGATCCATCCACAGGCCACTCCAGGTTTTGGGCCTTTTGGCCTGGGAGCAGGCCAATTAGTGGTTTCACCTGGAACTGGCTCATAAGAGCTGTGTAATCTCTTGGTGCAGTGTCTCACACCTGGGAGAGCAGGCACAGGCTAGTTTGCTCTGAGACACTGGTGAATAAAAAACCTGTGAGTAATATGGATGTGCTTTTGTTTAGTGTTCTGACAGAGAGGGAACATTCTGTTTAGTTAGAGCCCAGACGGGCTAGGTTTTTATTTATGTTTACTTTTGTTTATGTGTCCGCATAATAAAGACTGGCGATGACCAGCTTGTATGAGAACCCAGACTTGTGTTGTGTTTATCTGGCTGCTGTGTGCTTAAAGAGGGAGTCCACCTACCCAGGAGAGGGACCCCTATCTGGACTATGTCACATTCGGTGGAGAATGCGGGCACACACACTGAAGTTGTAGCCAGAAAAAAATTCTAAGTTTAAAATTTAAAGTGACAGACACCAATTTTGGGGGGTGGATATAAACTTTGAAGTCCATGGAGGTGGTACCCGCAGATGCTTAGAGAAGCCAGATTTTGCTTCCGGGCCACACCTAAAAGCAGCACGGAGGACATCGTTAAAGCCTTACTCCAAGCTATGGCGGCTCAGCAGGAAGCTACCAGGGCTCAGCATAAAGCTACCAGAGCTCAGCAGGAATCCACCCAGGTGCAACTGTCGGCCTTGGAGGCGGCCCAGAGGCAGCAACAGGTTACCATTGAGGAAACCCGCCAGGCCTTAGCGGAAAACAGCCAGGCCTTGAAGGAGATGGTACAACACCTAGTAGCCCGATCTGGTGATGCTCCCACTGGTCCTCCCACCACCGCTCGCTCCATACGCGCCAGTCACTTCCTACAGAAGATGACTTTGGGCGATGATGTGGAAGCATATCTCACTGCATTTGAGAGAACAGTAGAGAGGGAGAGTTGGCCCAAGGAACAATGGGCAAGTCTGGTGGCACCTTTCCTGTCTGGAGAGCCACAAAAGGCCTACTACAACTTGTGCCTAGCTGATGCCAAAGACTATGAAAAATTGAAAAGAGAGATCCTAACTCATCTAGGAGTCATCGTATTCGTTCGCACCCAACAAGTCCACCGCTGGGAGTTCCAAATGGAAAAGCCTCCACGCTCACAGATGCATGACCTTGTCCATCTTACCACAAAATGGCTGCAGCACAAGACGCTAACAGGACCACAGATTGTTGAAAGAGTCGTGATGGACCACTATCTATGATCACTACCTGCATCTCTGTGCAAGTGGGTGAGCCATGTGGACCCTAAATCCACAGACCAGTTAGTCAAACTGGTGGAGAGGTACGTGGTGGCTGAGGAGCTGATGAGTGTGCCCCACCGAGCCCCGATGGCACATCGGCGAACTCCCAGTGACACTGGTAAGACTGTTCCAGGGGAGAAGGGTGCTGGGCAGTGGAATGTACCTAAGACAAGGGTGATGAACCTGGAGACAGGCTAGCCAGGCCAGAAAGGTTCCTTCCCCGAAAAAGACTAGATTATAATTAGGGATGTGCAGGCTCGGATAGGTTCGAGTTTGCACGTGGAGTTCGGATTTTTCCCTCCAAAAAAACGGAACTCAGAACGAGGCAAAACGTCATCTTACATGGACGCACATCATCATTCCTGGACAAAAGACAAGGAATGATGATGTTCGTCCATGTAAGATGACGTTTTGCCTCGTTCTGAGTTCCGTTTTTTTGGAGGGAAAAATCCGAACTCCACGTGCAAACTCGAACCTATCCGAGCCTGCACATCCCTAATTATAATATGATTCAGTGTTACCGATGTGGTGGCTTTAGCCATATTGCAGCTAATTGTCCACTTACCTCTGAACCTATGCAATGTGTTACTGCTCATGTATACCGCAGGGGATCTTTCTTTGCACAGCCAGCCTGTACTGCCGACCGGCGGGCTGAGACTGATAAGCACAAGTGTGTACTCACTGTAGAAGGCAACCGTGTAGAGGCTCTGTTAGATTATGGTAGCCTGGTGACACTTGTGAAAGTATAAGGGGAAAACTGTTGGTGTGACCTGCATACATGGGGACACTCTCTATTATGTTACTGCAGAAGTGAACATCGAGATGTCATGTGGTTCCGCGATAGTCTCTGTGGGTTTGGTACATGGCTTAATGTATGATGCAATATTGGGGAGAGACTTTGCTCACTTCTGAAAGTTTTGGGAAAGCCGATTTTGCACAGAGGTAAATCACCCTGACTCGTTTGAGAGGGTTACTTATGTAGTAGCAGAGTCAGAGATGTTCCCTTTTTCTAATATGATTGGCGAACTAGAGAATACGGAGCGTGATGGTGGCTTGCCAAGTGATGTGCCTCCCACTGAGGTGAGTAGTGTTGTGGAGCCAGTTGATCGTCTGCCTGATTTAGAGGTCAGAAGAGAGGTCTTTGCCGTGAAGCAGTTAAATGACCCTACTCTGGTAAAAGCCAGGGAGAATGTCAAGGTGATCAATGGTAAACCCATAGACCCGATAGTCCTTTGTCATATCCTCACATGGCAGTATGTCAGGATTTGTTGTATCAGGTGACTAAGAAGGGGGAAATATTGTGGAACAATTAATAGTTCCCAAAGCATACAGAAGAACAGTATTAGATCTGGCCCATGGTCATATAACGGCAGGCCACCTAGATTTAGAGAAAACTACTGAGCAAATTGTGCAGAGGTTTTTTTGGCCCGGGGTCCATAAAGAGGTATCTGACTATTGTGCCTCCTGCCCTGAAGGTCAGTATTATGCTCCAAGGCCACATTTCAAAAGTCCCCTGGTTCCGTTACCCATTATTGAGGTTCCGTTTGAAAGAATAGCTATGGATTTGGTTGGGCCATTAATGAAATCTGCTGGGGCCATCAATATACAGTATTCTGGTGATAATGGATTACACTACCAGGTACCCGGAAGCGATACCATTACGCAATACATCAAGCAAGACCATTGCTAGAGAATTAGTCCATGTCTTTATCAGGTTGGGAATACCTAAGGAGATCCTGACTGACCAAGGTACCCCATTTATGTCAAAAATCATGAAGGAGTTATGCCGCCTGTTTAAAATTGACCAATTAAGAACCTCTGTGTGCCATCCCCAGACTGATGGGTTAGTGGAGAGGTTTAATAAAACTTTAAAACACATGCTAAGGAAATTAGGCCCTCATTCAGAGCCACTCGCTAGCGGCAGTACGCTCGTTCCGAGCGATGTTCGCACATCTGCGCATGCGTACGGTTTTTAGTACGCATGCGCGAAGCAGTCAGTGCGGCCGAAAATCGTTGGTACGCAATATAGCGAGAGCCTGCTATTTTGAGTGACAGAATGAGGCGTATGTGGGTGGTAACAGGGGAAGGTGCTTGAAAACGGGGAGTGGAGATCCGAACGCAGGCGTGCTTAAAGGTCAAAACGGGCGTTTTAAGGGAGTGCATAATTAATACAGCAGCGTCAGTGACCACGTCACTTGGTTTTTTTTAACTCAGAACTGCTCGCAAAATAGCGGTTGAAAACACCAACCACAAGAATAGCGAGCAGTTCATACGCTGTACGATGTACTCGATTAATCTAATAAATAGCGGACATGACGTATGGTGCGTGCGGCCAGGGGGCGTTTTTATCAAAAAAACGAGCGTATGTTTTGCTCGCTCGTTCAGACTTAGAGGTGGGAACAGACTGCAATTTGCGAACGGATCATTTGAATAGCCACCCCTTGTTTTTGAACGAACGACCACAAATAGCGAACGGCTCTGAATCAGGCCCTTAGTGGACAAAGATGGTAGAGATTGGGATTACTTGTTACCTTATTTGCTGTTGGCCATAAGAGAGGTTCCCCAATCCTCCTCAGGGTTTCCCCTTTTGATTTATTGTACGGGAGACATCCAAGGGGGTTACTTGACATTGCCAAAGGGGCAGTCCAGTCCGTATAATACCGTTATTGAGCATGTTTCTCAAATGCAAGAAAGAATTGCTGCTGTGGTACCGATAGTAAGAGAGCACTTGGAACAGGCCCAGCAGGCACAGCAGAGAGTATACAACCGCAATGCTCGCTTATGCAACTTTGCTCCTGGGGACAGAGTGTTGGTTCCCACAGTAGAAAGTAAACTTTTGGCTAAATGGCAAGGATCCTTTGAAATCTTAGAAAAAGTGGGGCAGGTCAATTATAAAGTCTACCAGCCGGGGAAAAGAAAGCCAGAACAGATATACCATGTAAATCTTATAAAACCCTGGAAGGATAGAGCAGCACTGTCAGCCACCCAAGCCCCTCCAGTAAACCCAGGGCCCATGGTACCCGAAGTGACAGTGGCAAAAACCCTGTCAGCCAGTCAACAGCAGGAAGTTAAGGAATTTCTGATCAGAAATAGGGTGCTGTTTTGTGACCACCAGGGAAAACAATGGTCATCAAACATGACATAATCACTGACCCAGGGGTTAAGGTTAACCTAAAGCCCTATAGGTTACCAGAAGCCCAAAGAGAATCAGTGTCGAAGGAAATTAAAAAAATGTTAGAGTTGGGTGTAATTGAAGAATCACATAGTGAGTGGTCAAGTCCTATTGTGCTCATTCCAAAACCCGACGGGAGTGTGCGAATCTGCAATGACTTCCGGAAATTGAACAGTGTGTCAAAGTTCGATGCCTACCCTATGCGTAGGGTGGACGAACTAATTGAAAGGCTGGGGACAGTCAGGTATTTAACTACTCTTGACGTAACCAAAGGGTATTGGCAAGTGCTGTTAACTGAGAACGCCAAAAAAAAGACAGCTTTTTCTGCACCAGAGGGGTTGTTTCAATACAAAATGTTGCCCTTTGGGCTACATGGGGCACCTGCTACCTTTCAAAGAATGATGGATAGGATTCTAAGGCCCCATAGACAGTATGCTGCAGCTTATCTGGATGATGTGGTCATTCATAGTCCTGATTGGCAGTCTCACTTGCCCAGAGTACAAGCAGTGTTGGACTTCATCTATAAGGCAGGTTTGACAGCCAACCCAAAAAAGTGTTGTCTGGGGATGGAAGAAGTAAAATATCTTGGGTACACCATTGGCAGAGGTTTGCCACAGCTCAATAAGATTGAGGCAATCCAAAACTGGCCACGACCCCTGAATAAAAAGCAGGTGAGAGCCTTCTTAGGGATCACTGGGTATTATAGGAGGTTTATATCCGATTTTGCCACAATTGCAGTCCCACTGACTGATCTTAAACAAGGCAAACAGAAAGTCATGGTGGAATGGGGTACTGAAGCAGAGAAGGCTTTCCAGGAGTTAAAATAGCGTTATGTACCCAACCAGTTCTGATGACCCCTGATTTTGATAGAGAGTTTGTTGTACAAACCGATGCATCAGATGTAGGCATCGGAGCGGTCCTGTCCCAAAGCAAAGAGGGTGAAGAACACCCGATTTTCTTCTTAAGCCGGAAATTAAATGTACATGAAAGAAACTATGCTACGGTCGAGAAAGAAGCATTGGCCATAAAGTGGACGTTAGAGACTCTTAGGTACTACTTGGTGGGAAGAAAGTTCAGATTGATCACTGACCATGCCCCTCTGACGTGGATGTCAGAAAACAAGGACAGTAATGCGAGAATAACGAGATGGTTCTTGGCATTACAAACCTTTAAATTTATGGTAGAACGCAGGCCAGGAAGCCAGCTGGCCAATGCAGATGCTTTGTCACGTGTCCATTGTTTGGGGGCTGCAGTTGTTTCACCCCACAGGTCGAAACAAAGGGGGGGATATCTGATAGAAGCACTGGAAAAGTGTGGAATGGCTTCTATGTATGACCTATGTATGTATGTATATGTGTTCTGAAACCCCCAGGAGAAGTCTGTTTCGAAAAACAGAGTAGAAATGTCGGCTTTAGAGAAAAGCCGGTTTGGGTCCTGGGGGTGTGGATGTGAGGAGAGGGAGGGCTCCATCCACAGACCACTCCAGGTTTTGGGCCTTTTGGCCTGGGAGCAGGCCAATTAGTGGTTTCACCTGGAACTGGCTCATAAGAGCTGTGTAATCTCTTGGTGCAGTGTCTCACACCTGGGAGAGCAGGCTTGCTCTGAGACACTGCTGAATACAAAACCTGTGAGTAATATGGATGTGCTTTTGTTTAAGTGTTCTGACAGAGAGGGAACATTCTGTCTAGTTAGAGCCCAGACGGGCTAGGTTTTTATTTAAGTTACTTTTGTTTATGTGTCCAGATAATAAAGACTTGCGACGACCAGCTTGTATGAGAACCCATACTGGCTGCTGTGTGCTTAAAGAGGGAGTCCATCTACCCAGGAGAGGGACCCCTATTCGGACTGTGTCACAATAGATACAGCTATCCCTGCATTCAGTGTTCAAAGTGTGCCGGTATGATACGGTATGTCATACTGGCACTTCACTTCACTTCGGCACCTGGCGCTGGGACTGTCACTGTCCCAGCGCTGGTCAACAAGTGGCTACCTTTTAAAACTTGGCTCCGGTAAAATCATGACTCACGGTTTGGCAGGCAATCAGCGGCAACCGGCGGCATATTGAATTTGGTGCCTGCCGCAAGCCAATCAGGGGCAGCTACGTAGCCGCCCCTAATTGTCATTTCAATATGCCACCGAGGAGGAGTGTGGGCTATGTCACACACGCCAGTTTTCACCGACCAGCAAAAAAAACTGCCATTTTTTTTCCGTGTAGTAAAATTAATTAAGTATGTAAGCGTATGTGTCCTTTCAGAGAGCACGGACACGGCACAGTCACCATATTACAGCCAGGAATATTCACTGACAAGGACAGCTGCCGTGCTGTGTCCATGCTGTCAGTGAAGCTGGGAGGTGTGCTGTGGGAGTTGGCAGGTGTGCTGTGGGAGCTTTGAGGTGTGCTGTGGGAGTTGGAAGGTGTGCTGTGGGAGATGGGCGGTGGGCTGTGGGAGCATTGAGGTGCGCTGTGGGAGCTTTGAGGTGTGCTATGGGAGCTTTGAGGTACACTGTTGGAGTTGGCAGGTGTGCTGTGGGAGCTGGCAGCTGTGCAATGAGAGCTTGGAGGTGTGCTGTGAGAGCTGGCAGGTGTGCTGTGAGAGCTGGGAGGTGAGCTGGCAGGTGCGCTGTGGGAGCTGGCAGGTGCACTGTGGGAGCAGGTAGGTTCGCTGTAAGAGCTGGGAGGTGCGCTGTGGGAGCTTTGAGGTGCACTGTGGGAGCTGGCAGGTGTGCTGTGGGAGCTGGGAGGTGAGCTGGCAGGTGTGCTGTGAGAGCTGGCAGGTGCACTGGGGCAGCTGGCAGGTGTGCTGGGGCAGCTGGTAGGTGCGCTGGGGCAGCTGTCAGGTGCGCTGTGGGAGCTGGCAGGTGCGCTGTGGGAGCAGGCAGGTGCGCTGTCGGAGCTGGGAGGTGCGCTGTCGGAGCTGGGAGGTGCGCTGTGGGAGCTTGGAGGTGGGCTGTGGGAGCTGGAAGGTGCACTGTGGGAGCTGGGAGGAGCACTGTGTGATCTGGCAGGTGCGCTGTGGGAGCTGGCAGGTGTGCTGTGGGAGCTGGGATGTGTGCTGTGGGAGCTAGCATGTGTGCTGTGGGAGCTGGGAGGTGTGCTGTGGAATCTGGCAGGTGTTCTGTTGGAGATGGCAGGTGCGCTTTGGAACCTGGGAGGTGCACTGTTGGAGCTCTGAGGTGCGCTGTGAGAGCTTTGAGGTGCTCTGTGGAAGCTGGGAGGTGCGCTGTGGGAGCTAGCATGTGTGCTGTGGGAGCTGGGAGGTGTGCTGGGGGAGCTGCGAGGTGTGCTGTCAGAGCTGTGAGGTGCTTTGTGGGAGCTGGCAGGTGTGCTGTGAGAGCTGGATGGTGAGCTAGCAGGTGCACTGTGGGAGCTGGCAGGTGTGCTCTGGGAGCTGGCATGTGTGCTGTGGGAGCTGGGAGGTGTGCTGGGGGAGCTGGCAGGTATGCTGTGGGAGCTGGGAGGTGTGCTGTGGGAGCTTTGTGGTGCTCTGTGGGAGATGGCAGGTGTGCTGGGGGAGCTGGCAGGTGCGCTGTGGGAGCTTGCAGGTGCGCTGTGGGAGCTGGCAGGTGCGCTGTGGGAGCTGGCAGTTCTGCTGTGGGAGCTGGGAGGTGTGCTGGGGGAGCTGGCAGGTGCGCTGTGGGAGCTGGCAGGTGCGCTGTGGGAGCTGGCAGGTGCGCTGTGGGAGCTGGCAGTTCTGCTGTGGGAGCTAGCATGTGTGCTGTGGGAGCTGGGAGGTGTGCTGGGGGAGCTGGCATGTGTTCTGTGGGAGCTGGCAGGTGTGCTGTGGGAGCTTTGAGGTGCACTGTGGGAGCTGGCAGGTGTGCTGGGGGAGCTGGCATGTGTGCTGTGGGAGCTGGCAGGTGTGCTGTGGGAGCTTTGAGGTGCACTGTGGGAGCTGGCAGGTGTGCTGTGGGAGCTGGGAGGTGAGATGGCAGGTGTGCTGTGGGAGCTGGGAGGTGAGCTGGCAGGTGCGCTGTGGGAGCTGGCAGGTGCGCTGTGGGAGCTGGCAGGTGCATAGTGGGAGCTGGGAGGTGAGCTGGCAGGTGCGCTGTGGGAGCTGGGAGGTGCGCCGTGGGAGCTGGTAGGTGCACTGTGGGAGCTGGGAGGTGCGCTGTGGAAGCTGGGAGGTGCACTGTGGGAGCTTTGAGGTGTGAGGCATGTGTGCTGTGGGAGCTATCATGTTTGCTGTGGGAGCTGGGAGGTGTGCTGGGGGAGCTGGCAGGTATGCTGTGGGAGCTGGGAGGTGTGCTGTGGGAGCTTTGAGGTGCGCTGTGGGAGCTGGCAGGTGTGCTAGGGGAGCTGGGAGGTGAGCTGGCAGGTACGCTGTGGGAGCTGGCAGGTGCGCCGTGGGAGCTGGGAGGTGCGTTGTGGGAGCTGGGAGGTGTGTTGTGGAAGCTGGGAGGTGCGCTGTGGGAGCTTTGAGGTGTGAGGCATGTGTGCTGTGGGAGCTAGCATGTTTGCTGTGGGAGCTGGGAGGTGTGCTGGGGGAGCTGGCAGGTATGCTGTGGGAGCTGGGAGGTGTGCTGTGGGAGCTTTGAGGTACGTTGTGGGAGCTAGCATGTGTGCTGTGGGAGCTGGGAGATGAGCTGGCAGTTGTGCTGTGGGAGCTGGCAGGTGCGCTGTGGGATCTGTAATGTGTGCTGTGGGAGGTGCTCTGTGGGAGCTGGCAGGTGCGCTGTGGGAGCTTTGAGGTGCGCTGTGGGAGCTGCCAGGTGCACTGTGGGAGCTGGCAGGTGCGCCATGGGAGCTGGCAGGTGCGCTGTGGGAGCTGGGAGGTGCGCTGTTGGAGCTGCCAGGTGCGCTGTGAGAGCTGAGTGGTGTGCTGTGGGAGCTGGGAGGTGCACTATGGGAGCTTTGAGGTGCGCTGTGGGAGCTGGCAGGTGCTCTGTGGGAGCTGAGAGGTGCGCTGTGGGAGCTAGCATGTGTGCTGTGGGAGCTAGCATGTGTGCTGGGGGAGCTGGCAGGTATGCTGGGGGAGCTGGCAGGTATGCTGTGGGAGATTTGAGGTGCGCTGTGGGAGCTGGCAGGTGTGCTGTGGGAGCTGGGTTGTGAGCTGGCAGGTGTGCTGTGGGAGCTGGGAGGTGAGCTGGCAGGTGTGCTATTGGAGCTGGGAGGTGTACTGGCAGGTGCGCTGTGGGAGCTGGCAGCTGCACTGTGGGAGCTTTGAGGTGCGCTGTAGGAGCTTTGAGGTGCGCTGTGGGAGGTGGGAGCTGGCAGGTGCACTGTGGGCGCTGGCAGGTGCGCTGTGGGAGCTGGGAGGTGCACTGTGGGAGCTGGCAGGTGCACTGTGGGAGCTAGTATGTGTGCTGTGGGAGCTACCATGTTTGCTGTGGGAGCTGGGAGGTGTGCTGGGGGAGCTGGCAGGTATGCTGTGGGAGCTGGGAGGTGTGCTGTGGGAGCTGGCAGGTATGCTGTGGGAGGTGGCAGGTGCGCTGTGGGAGCTGGCAGGTGCGCTGTGGGAGCTGGGAGGTGCGCTGTGGGAGCTGGGAGGTGGGCTGTGGGAGCTGGAAGGTGCGCTGTGGGATCTGGCAGGTGCGCTATGGGAGCTGGGAGGTGCGCTGTGGGAGCTAGCATGTGTGCTGTGGAAGCTTGGAGGTGTGCTGGGGGAGCTGGCAGGTATGCTGTGGGAGCTGGGAGGTATGCTGTGGGAGCTTTGAGGTGCTCTGTGGGAGCTGGCACGTGTGCTGTAAGAGCTGGGAGGTGAGCTGGCAGGTGCGCTGTGGGAGCTGGCAGGTGCGCTGTTGGAGCTGGCAGGTGCGCTGTTGGAGCTGGCAGTTCTGCTGTGGGAGCTAGCATGTGTGCAAGCCCATGAGGGTCCGTGACAACCTATTTAGCAAGGAAAGCCAATGCTCTGTTCATCTCATTCCCATTGACCAGGCCAATATTGAGCTCCTCCAAATCCACATGAATTTGCCTTGTGCCGACAGGTATAATAACTGTGACATAATTAGCTATAGGCAGGTGAATTCATGCATGCTATATCTGGCACAGTTAGCTCAAATTGAATTATATTACCATTTAAATGGTTTCCTATGAATAATGATTCAGCGTCTGATTCAGAGACGGACGGATTTGCAGAGCCGCACACAATCAGCTATACAAATCCGTCCATCTCAAAAGCAAATGCAGAATGTGGTGTCAGATATCTAGTTGTTGCATTTGCGATCCCAGCACTGCGCCAGATGTTACAGATGGTCGCGATGGTTGCTCCTTTAGTCAGGCAGCGGGAGCTGAAGCTTCCCGCAGCCTGACCGGGTGCTGGTCATGTAAGAGGCCAGGAATCTGCATCCGCCAATGCAGACCTTGGCCTTGTCCCTCCAGGAAAACTGGGTCAACACGCCCCTGTTTATGTAAACGGGGAACCAGGCACGCCCAAGCTCCACCCCCCAAATGCCGCAGAATGTAAATCATGCTGCGGCTTGGCGGGTCAGAGAGCAAGATTGCAGGAACCCTAAATATTGGAGATGTACATTCATCATCCGATGAACGTACTATAGACTGCATTAGTGACCGCCATATACTACAGACAGCATTAGTGACCGTCAAATACTAGACGGCCTTATTGACTACCATATACTACAGACAGCATTAGTGACAGTCATATGCTACAGACAGCATTAGTGACCAGCATATACTACAGACAGCATTAGTGACCGCCATATACTACAGACGGCATTAGTGACTACCATATACTACAGACAGCATTAATGACAGTCATGTACTACAGACAGCATTAGTGACCGCCATATACTACAGATGGCATTAGTGACAGTTATATACTACAGACAGCATTAGTGACCGCCTTATACTACAGATGGCATTAGTGACTGCCATATACTACACACAGCATTAGTGACAGTCAAATAATACAATCAGCATAAGTGACAGTCATATACTACACACAGCATTAGTGACTGCCATATACTAAACACATCATTAGTGACAGTCATATACTACAGACAGCATTAGTGACAGTCATATATTACAGACAGCATTAGTGACAGTCATATATTACAGACAGCATTAGTGACCACAATATAATATAGGTAGCATTAAACTCCTACAGTAAGTGTGTCCAGGATTTACATTTTATATTTTCACATACATTGGTAAGGAGCTGGCCTGGCTTGTTCTCGCAGGCTTCGGCGGTAAGGCTAAAGTGCATCGTTGGCATCCACACACAGACAGCTCCTGTCCCAGCATTCAGTGCGTGGCTAGTAGAGAGTATGGAGCCAACTGCAGCAGAGCCAACTTCAAGGGGCAATGATTGATTTCGTCACTTTTAATTTCAACTGATGATGCCAGTGGCACTGCCGCAGCTCTCCCACTGGTACCCCTACTCCTCTAACCAGACTTCTGGTGGCCAACTACTCTCCCTGCATAACCAAGTGCCGCTATTGGACAATGCAGGCATGGGAACTGCCAATCATTGGGTATGGCTGCTGGTGGGAGGAGTCACTAGAGCTGTCAATTACGATGCTGGGGTGGGCATATCTGCTGCTCAGCACAAAGGTACCTAATTCAAGTGTGAGGGAGTGTGCAGCAGCATTGCGAGGTGGGGAAAGAGAATGGGTTTATGTGGGGGTGAAGTTGGATGAGTGTCAGCCACTCACGGCATCATTGGCACACACTGGCACTACAAGGTTAATGGATTGCACAGCCCCCCTTTGTGGTGAGAGCAGAGTGGGTCAGCACTGGGCAGGCAGGCTGTGATGGAGTGACATGTATTATTGTTCCCTGTGTAATAATGCATGGGGTGAGGTAAGCTGTGATTTGCCAGAAGAACAACAAATCCCAGCTATCTCCTCAGTTAGGGCCTGCTGGAACTTGTAGTCCAACAGCAACTGCCTCTGTGTTAGAGTGACCTAAAGTCAGGTGCATACATATTGGGACATTGACAGAATTTTCATATTTTGGCCTCTATTCACCACCACAATGTGCTTTAACTGCAGACTTTCAGATTTAATTTGAGGGTAATTACATCCAAATCAGGTGAACGGTGTAGGAATTACAACGGTTTATATATGTGCCTCCCACTTTTTAAGGGGCCAAAAGTAATGGGACTAACAACTCAAAAGCTATTTCATGGACAGGTGTGGGCTATTCCCTCATTATTTCATTATCAATTAAGCAGGTAAAAGGTCTGGAGTTGATTCTAGGTGTGACATTTGCATTTGGAATCAGTTGCTGTCGACTCTCAATATGAGATCCAAAGAGCTGTCACTATCAGTGGAGCAAGCCATCATTAGGCTGAAAAATCAAAACAAACCCATCAAAGAGATAGCAAAAACATTAGGTGTGGCCAAATCAACTGTTTGGAACATTCTTAAAAAGAAAGAACGCACCGGAGAGCTCAGCAACACCAAAAGACCCGGAAGACCATGGAAAGCAATTGTGGTGGATGACAGAAGAATTATTTCCCTGGTGAAGAAAAACCCCTTCACAACAGTTGGCCAAATCAAGAACAGTCTCCAGGAGGTAGGTGTATATGTGTCAAAGTCAACAATCAAGAGAAGACTTCACAAGAGTGAATATAGAGGGTTCACCACAAGATGTAAACCATTGGTGAGCCACAAAAACAGGAAGACCAGATTAGAGTTTGCCAAACAACATCTAAAAAAGCCATTACAGTTCTGGAACAACATCTATGGACAGATGAGACAAAGATCAACTTGTACCAGAGTGATGGGAAGAGACGAGTATGGAGAAGGAAAGGAACTGCTCATGATCCAAAACATACTGTCACGATCCTGGCTAGGTTTTACCTTTTGTGACTTACCTCTGCCAGCTGCTCCATGGATCTCTGTTTGTAATTCTCCTGGGACATCTGCTCTGGCTGAATCATGCTGGCTATAACATCTCTGTGTGTGCAGACTGCTCTCTCCCCACACTGATTAAACACCTGGACTCTGCTCTGTCTGTGAGCATTGCTAGTCTTAATTGGAATCACAGGTGTGGTCCTAGTTACGTTCCGTGGTGTACTACTTGTGCTATAGCTGTACCTCTGTTTACCAGTATGTCCCAGGCTCCTGCTGGTTCCTAGACCAGTGCTATCCGTAAGCCTGCTGCGCTCAGCTATCCTTGCTACTAGCTTCTCCACACGGCTCCCAGGCCGCTCCAAGTAGCTTCCACGCTACCAGCTTCTCCACACGGCTCCCAGGCCGCTCCAAGTAGCTTCCACGCTACCAGCTTCTCCACACGGCTCCCAGGCCACACCAAGTAACTTCCATGCTACCATCTGTCACCAACGGCTCCCAAGCCGCTCCACGTAGCCATCCAGCTACCAGCGTCTATCCACGGCTTTCTAGCCGCTCCACATAGCCACCCAGCTACCAACGTTTACCCACGGCCTCCCAAGCCACAACAAGTAGCTTCTACGCTACCATCCATCTGCAAGCCCATCTACTAGTACCTCGACCAGCTCAGTCTGCCTACCTGCCGGTCCCAGTCCGGTCCCTCCAAGTTCCTTCTGGTCTCATTCCAACGTCTCCAGTTTCCAGTTCCAGTCACTCATCACCAAAGGTATTTCTCACTGCTACCCACTTCTTTTAATAAAAGAGCTATTCATGTTAACCATGGTTCCAGTCCAGCCGGCCTCCAGTGATTCCAGTTCATCACCTGATACAGGTAACTCGCTAGTACCAACTGTGACACATACCACCTCATCAGTGAAGCATGGTAGTGGTAGTGTCATGGCGTGGGCATGTATGGCTGCCAATGGAACTGGTTCCCTTGTATTTATTGATGATGTGACTGCTGACAAAAGCAGCAGAATGAATTCTGAAGTGTTTCGGGCAATATTATATGCTCATATTCAGTCAAATGCTTCAGAACTCATTGGACGGCGCTTCACAGTGCAGATGGACAATGACCTGAAGCATACTGCAAAAGCAACCAAAGAGTTTTTTAAGGCTAAAAAGTGGAATGTTATGCAATGGCCAAGTCAATCCCCTGACATGAATCCGATTGAGCATGCATTTCACTTGATGAAACTGAAGGGAAAATGCCCCCAAAACAAGCAGGAACTGAAGACATTTGCAGTAGAGGCCTGGCAGAGCATCACCAGGGATGAAACCCAGCGTCTGGTGATGTCTATGCCTTCCAGACTTCAGGCTGTAATTGCCTGCAAAGGATTTGCAGCAAAGTATTAAAAAGTGAAAGTTAGATTTAGGATTGTTTCGTTTGTCCCATTACTTTTGGCCCCTTAAAAAGTGGGAGGCACATATAGAAACCGTTGTAATTCCTACAACGTTCACCTGATTTGGATGTAATTACCCTCAAATGAAATCTGAAAGTCTGCAGTTAAAGCACATCTTGTTTGTTTCATTTCAAAGCCATTGTGGTGGTGAATAGAGGCCAAAATATGAAAATTCTGTCAATGTCCCAATATTTATGCACCTGACTGTATATGCTGTATGTGACAGTATATATGGCTGGGTACAGGAGTGCTACTACTAATCTCTGGGGGAGGGGTTGTGAGTTATCAGCACTGCTCTCCTGAGGTGGTTAGTGATCACAGACCCTAGGGATGGATGGGTACGAGATGCTGGCGCTCGGGATCCCAGTGGTCAGAATCCTGACGCCGGGATCCCGACAGGGTTAGGATACCAACACCAGTCGGTAGGTATCCTAACCCTCCCTCCCCAGTGAATGAACCTAACCTCCCCCTCCCTAAACCTAACCTCACAGCAATAGAGGGTTCATATTTTATGGGAGTATTTTCTTACATGTGCTGCAAACCTAAAGGGTGTTGTGTTAGTTTGTGATTAAGCTTAAACATGTCTTCTAGTCACTGCTAACAATAGAGCTGCTACAAGCCGCATTTTGTGTCATCTTACGCCTTTAAAATCTAGTAGCACCCACAACAAAATTATCCTGACCTTCACAACCAGTATCTGTACAGCCCCCCTGGCATATCCAGATTGTGTCGTTGGGCACTTTTATGATGTGGTCATTAAGCTGATGTTACCCATGTTGGATGACATCGATACCAACGTTTGCATGAAAGTACTTGAAGGCATCACAAATTCCACCAAACCAGGCCCTGAGATACAGATATGCATTTAGAACAACTAGTCTGCAAAACCTGAAACTGCTCCCCATGCTGCTAATAACATTATTGGCTGTAATACAGATGCGTCATCATAAAACATGGAAGAAGTATGACAAAGTCCTCAATCTCATCATAAGATATATGGACTATGGCCACCGCAACATCCAACTATACTATTTAGAGAGATCATCGAGAGTCTGGTTACAGAACAGGGCCTCTCACTAATGATGATGAGACCAGAGCCAGGACATGGACAATGTATCTGCTGCAGTGGTCTGTCTCAACTGATCTCTTACTCTCACTTGGGCTGCAAGGCCATGGTGCTGGAAGTGGGTAGCAAGAGGCAGCACATAAGATACGTACCGGCTGGCAAGAAAACAGAATGGGTATGTAATACCGACAGTCGGAATGCCCGATGGCTGGTATCCCGATGGGCCGGGTAAGTATACTTACTATCCCCCCTTCTCCCCTAAACCCTTCCTTGTTGTAGCCTAACCCTAACCCTCCCCACCCTGCACCCTAGCCCCCCCTTAGTACCTAACCCTAACCCCCCCCAGTGGTGCCTAACCCCCCCTCCCGGGGTACCTAACCCTAATCTTCCCCCAAAAAGACCTAACGCTAACGCCGCTATGGTGCCTAAACCTAACACTAGGTAAGCCACAATAATATACATTAGTGTTTGTATATGCAAGTCTCTGATGCCACCAATACTATAAATTAATACATAAATATTGGTATTTTTAAAAGACTCGGGGGTGATTGAATGAAAACCAACATCGTGCCATAAACCAACATGGACTGATGATATTCTGAACTTCAAGAAATTTCTCTACAAATTTACATCATACCAGTGATTCTATTATTGCTCCTATTTAGAGGGGTGAGCAAGGCCTTCACTAGGGGAGTGTGACCAGAGCTGCCGCAGAGAGCGCAGGGCCATAGGCCTTTCTTCTAGCTAGCAGGGTGTCTGGCACACAACCCTGCAACCAGTAAGGCTGAGGCAGTGCCAGCCGTAGCGTCCTTTGGCACACTGCCATTTATACAGCTGCACGGAGCATCTTCTAGACCAGTGGTTCTCAAACTCGGCCCTCAGGGCCCCACACAGGTCATGTTTTGCAGGTAACCTAGCAGGTGCACAGGTGTAGTCATTACTTACTGACACATTTTAAAAGATCCACAGGTGCAGCTCTTTATTTCACCTGTGATTCTGTGAGGAGACCTGGAAAATGTGCACTGTTTGGGGTCCTGAGGACCGAGTTTGAGAACCTGTGTTCTAGACGTTCTGTGCCCTGCCGCGCTTCTGGGTGCTTTCTGGCCCCAACCCTTTGTGCAACATCATGGACATAGAGGGTGGGGCCAGAATAGGGCTAATTAAAGCCCTGTTACGGCACTGGGGGGTCAGTGTAGTTTTCCTTCAATCATTTTTAACAAATAACTCATGTTCTTTTAGAGCATGACCGGAGCACAGTGCCGGGACGCAAACCTACATCAGCCGGACTTCTAGGAATTCCCACTTTTCTGTGCTTACATTTTGCTGGGACTAAAATTCATGTTAGCACTAAGCATCACCTCTAAGCACGCATGCTGCTGTGATCCAGAACTGGTGTTATTGCACATGTTTTTTTATTATATGCTTTATCCTCTTTATTGTTAATAAAAAGATATGTCAATTTTCAAATTCAGGTCTTTATGTATGAAGCAGTGAAAAGTGTGGAGAAGTTGCCTATAGCCAGTCAGCTTTAAAGTAGCATTTATCAAGTACAGAAAATAATAGTTAGGAGCTGATTGGTAGCTATAGGCAACGTCTCCACGCTTTTCACTGCTTGATACATAAACCCCGGAGTCAGTTTATCTGTCACACCAATTCTCTCTTTATATACAGTTCGGTATTGATCTTGCTCATATACTGTATAGATCCTATTGCGACCCCATCTTTCTATATAGTAACAGTACTACACTGAGTGGCAGCATTGGACTTTATAGAAGGAAATAATAGAAAAAAATATATTATACTGTATTGACAAACATCCTTGGTTAATATATAGTACGGTATGTTTTGTCTACACACCTATTAATCTTTTATATTTTTCCTATTAGCCTAGAGCAGTGATTTTCACCCGTTTTCAACTTGAGGCACACTACACAAGATTTGAAAATTGGCAAGGCACACTATCCGGCGATGTGGCGTGCGTGACCAATGAAAAAACCTCCACAGGAATAAAACACACTACATTGGCCTCCACAGGAATAAAACGCACTACATTGGCCTCCACAGGAATAAAACGCACTACATTGGCCTCCACAGGAATAAAACGCGCTACATTGGCCTCCACAGGAATAAAACGCACAACAATGGCCTCCACAGGAATAAAACGCACTACATCGGCCTCCACAGGAATAAAACGCACTACATCGGCCTCCACAGGAATAAAACTCACTACATCGGCCTCCACAGGAATAAAACACACTACATTGGCCTCCACAGGAATAAAACTCACTACATTGGCCTCCACAGGAATAAAACACATTACATTGGCCTCCACAGGAATAAAACACACTACATTGGCCTCCACAGGAATAAAACGCACAACAATGGCCTCCACAGGAATAAAACACACTACATTGGCCTCCACAGGAATAAAACGCACAACAATGGCCTCCACAGGAATAAAACGCACTACATCGGCCTCCACAGGAATAAAACACACTACATCGGCCTCCACAGGAATAAAACACACTACATCGGCCTCCACAGGAATAAAAACACACTACATTGGTCTCCACAGGAATAAAACGCACTACATCGGCCTCCACAGGAATAAAACACACTATAGTACAAGTGCGCTGAGCTGACTGCCGCGGCACACTTGTCAACCACTCGCGGCACAATAGTGTGCTGCGGCACAGTGGTTGAAAAACGCTGGCCTAGAAGATCTCATGTGTGTTTGTAATTCAATTAAATTGTGTGTTTAATAGTATTAATAAAGGTGAAAGTATCTTCACAGAACATTATGCGATCCCAGCACACTACGTGTATACAAAATCACTGTTTGTGTTTCTAAGAGTTCAGCAGTAACCAGGGGCGTCACTAGGGGAGTGCGACTGCAGGGAGCGCAAGGCTAAGGGGGGGGACCGGCACAGGGCGCATGTACACCCTGTTACGGCCCTGGCAGTAATACACCTCACATGGTAATATAATATATTAATTATAATGTGCGCAAAGACAATTCAAATATGAAAATGACTGTAAAAAAAATTACATTTAGGACTTTAGGTTCTTTGCTGGATGTCTCTGGTTCAATAAGGAATTTGTATACCCAAATAATGCAAACACTCCGCCTGCCAAGCGTACAATCTTATGAAGAGCAGCCAGTACATCTGACAGTATGTGTACTGGTAGAGTCTTAATCTATAACAGGAAACAATGGAATGAATACACCTCCATAATTGAATGTAGCGATGGTAATAAGGCCCCGGGGTTGGTTTTATAAAGCAAGATGTCACTTACGAAAAGACAAAGTTTGTGTTGGACCCCCTGATTGCTCGGACGGTAAATGGAGTCTGTGAGCCGGGTCTTTTCTGCCAGGAGCTCAGTAGCTAGAACAAAAAATCAGGGGTGACAGGGGGTAACCCTGGTGAATGCCATTAGTAATTGGGAACAAGGAGCATAGAATATCCTGGCTAAGGGGTTTTGATAAAGATCCGAGATAGGATCTAAAAATCTACCACCAATCCTGTTCAAGACATCAGTCATATATCCCCAGTAAAGCCTGGTAAAGGCCTGCTCCACGCCTACTGACAACAAACATAAGTGTGGCTTACGTCAGGGGTTCCATATCTAAAATATTAAAGACTATCTGAGTGCACAATGGGGTGTATCTACCAAGAAGAACCAGATTAGGGACCACCAGTCCAGGGGGTAGATTTACTAAAGCTTCTAAAACAGACAAGTGGTGGTGTTGCCCATAGCAACCAATCAGATTCTGTCTATCATTTTCTAGGACACAATAGAGAAATGATAACTCTGGGCCTGTTTCAGCAAGGAACGCAGTTGCTTATACGCATGCAATCGGTCGATTGTTTCGTTCTGCGCATGCATCAGTGTGCGAACTAGCCACTGCGACCGGGACAGCAATCGCAGAGGATACGCAGATCCATGGCAGAGTGATTGACAAGAAGTGCAGTTTGTGGGAGGTCAGGCGAACGCAGGCGTGCCAGGGCGTTTCAATGCCGAAGTAAGCAATTCCTGAGTAAGGTCTGGGCTTCATTAACTGTCCGATGTTACCGATTGTTTATCTATGTTGCCAAAGCATACGGATGTAAGGGGAAGTGGGCGTCCTTATGTCAGGCTGCGATCACAATACAAACATTTACATGTCACCGCTGATTTTAGCAACTGCGGAGCGTGCGTATAAGCAGAATAGCGATCCGTATTGAAGCAGAATAGCGATCCGTAGTGAATCAGGCCCTCTGTGAGCAATCATCTTTGCCTACATATATAGATCAAATGTAATAAGGCAATGGGACGATAATTCTGAGATAAGGAACGGTCCTTCCCTGGTTTGGAAATGGCTACTAATTGAGCCTACAACAAGAAAGGTGTGTATCAATACATTTATGTAAACTAGGGATAAAACATCATTCCATTAACATATGGGCTCTATTTATTAACATTATTTTTACTAAAATAAAGTGACAAAGGGTGTTTTCACACCCTTTTCACATTATTTTAGTTTGACATAAATTTACTAAAGGGCAATTAGAGTAAAATTTGTAAAATTCTACTCCAAGCCCCATTTATCACATTTTTAGTAATCAGATCGCATTTCCTATAATTGTAATGGGAAAGGTGATCTGGCCAGAGTTACTAAAAATAAAATGTGAAAAAATACTGGGGGAAGCCCTGTAATAATAACGCCACTTGGAGATAGCGTTATCCAGGGTTTCCACTGGTTCCCCGACTCCTGCTCTGCTCTAACAGGCAGAGCCGGGCCCCGATGATCAGCTGTGTGGTCTAGACCACAAGCTGATCACTGCAATAAAAAATAAAAAAAATAGTAAAATAACCCAAAAAACTCTGCAACCAGGATGATTGGTGCTCCGGTGATGTCCTCTGGGGCTCCGTTCAGCTGGTCTCCTGGCTCCTGCACTGTGACCCTGGTCAGCCGCCGCATAGAACAGCTGACTGGAGTCACAGTGCAGGCCAGGGGTGGTGTCGCGGGGGTATAAGTAAGCCGGTCGGCGCTTTCGCAGGCAACTTATAACTGTATTTTTTGCGAAAAATACTGTGAGAAGACTGCGAATGGGATTCGCAGGGACAGAGCTTTATCACAAGCTCTGTCCCTGCAAGGGATTTTTGATAAATCCCTGTGATATTTCCAAAATTCACAAAGCGAATTTACGTGACAATATCACACTACAACCGCATTTTAAATGCGGATTGTAGTAATAGGGCCCATGATTAGGTTGAATAGCATTGAAGATCTACCCATGAAAGGATAACTCCAATACTGTATAAAATAATAATAGTTCTGTCCTGCTGAAACCACTAGAGGGAGCACTTTGCCTCCTCATTAGATTGAAAGCTCTCAAGAGTACGGCACTCTACTCTCACCTAGTCCTCATATTATGCCACTTGTATGTTCTGTAGGACACTTAGGGGTAAATGTGCTAAGTGGTGGCTTGAAACTGCATCAGTTTGGTGGAGGTTTACTGGCGGGATTGCATCCTACAGATTTACCAAGCTCTAGCCTGCTGCAAAACAGAGTACAAACTACACTTTAGAACAAAATAAAACGTTGAATGACTATCAATGTTTTTTCCATTATAAGATTGAAAACCCCATATTTACCCCTTTGTTTCCATTATGAGATTGAAAACCCCATATTTACTGTCCAAATAAAGGCTTGCCTCTGGCAGGTGAGTTTGAAGAAAGCACTGCAAAGATCAATATAATCTGCACAGGCTAAAAATAATTGAGATAAAAAATGAGAGCAGGGAATCCCAGCAATATCATAGCCAGCCCTGAGCTTTTTAAGCCTCAACTTATAGTGAAAAACACAGGAACAAAATTGCATGGGGTCACTCCTATTTTTCACTTCACTACCGGTACTAGGCTGGACCAGCCAGGGCTGGCAATACTATAATATGGAAGAAACTCAGGGGTAAAATTTACTAAAAGTCGATTTTGGTTCCATTTAAAATTTAATTTCCATTTAAAATCCACCAAAATAGAAACAACATCCCCACAAAATCGACCACAGTGTTCCTATTCAAAATAGATAATTTACTAACAGTCGATTTTGGGTTCTATTCTGATTTCGATGATGCATTGGTTTCTATGTCAAGTTCTAAATGTGTTCTATGCACCTTCAATAGAACCCAAAATAGACACATTATACAAAAGCATTCCTATTGGCCAAAACATGTCACATGCACTGTATTACCCACAAACACCATCCCAGTGCTAATTTGCATATCCATGATTTTTAAAAAGTCATTGGTATGCCTTTAAATGTCTGACTTATACAGCCAGAGTGCCCAACCTGCTTCTCTCTCATGATTCATGTTCAGCCGTATTCAATTAGAGCAGATCAGCGATACTTTTTCGCCTCCTAGACTTTTCGCCTACATCGCCTCTTTTGTAGGCGGAAAAGTATCGCGGCCGTACCCGCTTTACCCTGTATGGAAGTACCCGAAAACGGGACCCGGCGAAACTTGGAACAGGTGGAAAGTACTGTCAGATTTGGGGAAATCAGCCTGAAACCCCCCAAAATATGTTCTGACCTGGGGGTTCACTATGGTATCCCCCGATTTGGCTTGCTGAAGGTATTTGGTGTTTTTAAATGGGCTCAATAGCTGCTAAATAGCGTTTTTGTATACCTGGTGAAGAATAGTATTCAGGAGTATTTTTTCCAGAAAATAACTTATCCCAGCAAATTTGGGGTACATTAAAATGGGGGTCAGCATATTTAAAAGTTGCTAAAGTTAAGTTGAAAAAAAGCATGAAAAATCCATTTGCCGCAAACACCTGCAATTAAAAACACACTTGGGGCATACTTGGGGAATCCCCCAGAGTCAAGTTCGCTGGTTTTTAACTTTGTCCCCCAACATTTTTATTTTTTTTGCCCCCAAATTCAGTCATTTTTTGGGGTGTCCTTAAGTGCCTAGGTGGAAAGTCCTTCAAATTGAATACGGAGTAAAACCCAAACAGGCGAAAATGACATTATCGGCAAAAAGTTTTCGCCAAAAACATGCGAAAACGGCTTTTCGCTTCAAATTGAATACGGCCCATAGTGAGTTATCAAACAAAACTACATAATATCAAATAGAACTGTTTCGGAAGGTTCTATTGAAATTTGTGATTTTGGGTCTACTTTTGTTCTATTTTCAAATCGACTGTTAGTGAATAAGCTTTTTCTACTGATGGCTATGGAGAAGTACCGATGGTCTATTTGAAGTTCTATTTGTGTGTGAAGTCGAATTTCTGGGGATTTTGAGTCAGTTTTGCCTGATTGTCAAAATCCCCCTGCAATAAGGCAGCCAGCCCTAGACTGGTCAGCCCAAGTCTGAACTCCCTAGGGAACAGAGGGTCTGATTCAGACCCGGTCGATGGTGGCCCAGAGCGCATGCGCATGACGGAACCGGCTCCGTCGTGCGCATGCGCGAGATACGGATAGCGATGGGCAATTCGTCGCTCCGGGTCTCGCACCAAAGGGGGCGTGCTGTCGATGTTGAGTGACAGCATGCCCCCTTTGGTGGGCGGGCCAGGGGGAGGCTGCCCAAACGGAGGCGTTCCCATGAGAATGCTTACCGTTTGGGGCCGGCCCCACTGACATCACAAGTGATGTCAGTGGAGAGATTCCGGCTCTGTTAGTCGAAATCTCTCTGGGGCTTGCGACAACGAGACCCTACCACAAGGGTCTCGTCGCAAGCCCGATGGTCCGATGGTCTTGACCATCGCGACCATCATCATGGCCGCTCGCTATAGCTGTGGGTGGTCACCCACAGCTATGCGAGCGGCTAGGAGGCCGCTCTAAAAAAGAAAAAAGACCGGCCCTGATTCAGAGCGAGCGCTCTGTCAGAGCGACCGGCTCTGAATCAGGGCCAGAGTTCCTCCAAATAAACTGAGGCCCCCTCCTAAAAGGCAACCAGCCCTGCCCTGGGCAGAAAGCCTAGGTCTCTTCTCCCTACCACCGTTCCTTTGGGTACCGAGGTAATTATTAATAATATTGTTCTTTACAGGTGGACTACTGGTCCCAACCTGTCAGGGCACTTGGAAAACCAGAAGTGCCATGAGAAGTGGTCATCAAAGGTTTGCTTGCACAAATAAGGGCAGGACACTCATCGAAGGTTTTAATATTTTCTTAAATGACCACACCCCTCTCTCACCACTTTAGTACTTACAAATCCATGCAAAAAACAAAAAACCATGTGACTGTTCACGTGAGCCTCGGCACAACTGAGAAGTCACACTCTCCATAGAAATAAATGGAAGAGTGTCCGCAAGTGGGTCTCAAAACGGACAAGTACTGTTTTTTTGCTAAGTATCCTGGATGCCTAAATGGATCAAAGAGGACCTATCTCATTGTATTGAGTGAGTAATTAATGGTTAAACGAGGAGTGCTGGGGGATTGTTTTGTTTTTAAATACAATAATTGAAAATTCTGCTTTTATGTCCTGTTTTTATTTTAATATTTTATTTACAGGTGGGCTACAGAAGAGAGCAGGTCCTTGATAGCTAGGCATGCTGGATCTTGTGGTTCTCCTAGTGCCATTATGCACTGACAGCCTTGCTGGGACCAGTAAAATGAAGAAGAGCCTCAGTGCTATTCCCAGGAGGGAGACCCGCGCTTTGCAGTCTCTACTCCCCTGGGCAAACCATCCCTGGTACTAACTGGCCTAGGACTTTAATTATTCTAACATCAGGCTAGGCAGAAGCACTAGTGGGTTTCCAGCATATTTCCAAAAAACATGCTGGAAACACACTTGAATGCTGGCATTGTGTAACCGCCACACACCACCGGAAGTTTGCCGACTCCGCCTCAAACGTGCAACCTATAACATTCAGAAAGATTCAAACTCGCAGAGAAGTCGCTGCAAGTTTATTCCCGCCAGATGCTTGCTAGCCATTACATTTTCCCAATATGTTAGATCTGGGATCCGGTCAAAATTCCGACAGTCGGGATGTCGGACACCTGTCACAATCCTGGCGCCGGCATCCTGATGGTAAGTACTGGGGTTAGGTTAGGCAATAGGGGAAGGGTTTGGGTTAGGCACCAAGAAGGGAGGGTTAGGTTTAGGGTGCGGGGAAGTTAGGTTTAGGCACCGGGGAGGGAGGGGGAGGGTTATGGGTAGAGAGAGGGGGAGGGTTAGGATACTGACTGACAGGTGTCGGTATCCTAAAGCTGTCAGGATGTCGGCATCAAGATTCTGATCGCCGGGATCCCATGCACCGGTATCCCGTTCCCAACCTGTTAAATCCCTGCAGTACCTCTTTCATTATTCAGGCATTGACAAAATGTACTAAATGACACAAATATGTTTTCTAAAACCTAAGTTTAATAAATTAATAGGTGCATGCCAGATGGAAAAATACAAAAATACATTTAAAAATTGAACATTGCAGCATGATCTGCGGTCACACAAAAATGTCAGTAAACATGATAAGAACTCAAGCTCTTGATTTCAAAAACAACTTGCGAAATTAAAAACAGAACAAAGTGTAAAAAAAAAATAAAAAAAAAGTGGTGTCTGATGATGGAAAATAATTAAAGGAAAACTGTGTGATACAAATGTCATTAAAGAGAAGAACCGTTTCACAAACTCATTATCCTAATCGGATTATGCGGAACATAAAAGCCAGGATCACAATAATCTTACTCTAGGGGGGAAACATGCTGATTTACAGTCACGACCCGTTTACTTAGAAGATATCTCTGTAAGGAAAGCTCCGGCAAAAACGGAGACGTACATGCAGCCATTTACAATCCGTCTTACTCTGTAAACATCGAGCAGTAACAGCAGAACAGACATTACTGCTTTCACAATAGCGTTGATTGCCACAGTTAAAACAATATAAAAAAAATGTCTTCATTTCTGTTCTGTAAACACAAAAAAGCGCTTTTAATGTGCCTCAAACCTCAGTTATGTGGCTGGTTTCTAGTGGATATTGGTTCAGCCCAAAATATGGCAACCTCTATGAGGCAACTCCCGCCTCAGGGATTATTTTATTGAACGGACAGGCTGCAAGATAATAAATATTGGCTCATCCTACAAAATGGCAGCCTCCACAAACTGCTTCGTGCCTCGGTGATGTTTCCAGTTGAATTAACAGGTTTCCTTCTCATAAATGTTAGCTCAGTCCACAAAATGGATGCCCCACCACGCGTTGACATAGAGAGCACTTGAATATGACGAAGTCAGACGTAAAAATATCACTTTGCTGAAGAACAATCCTTCATTTTCCAGAAATACTGCTTTTTTTTTATTTTCATTTTTTATTTCGACATCTTGTTCAAAATAAAATGTCTTCGTTTTTGATGAGCATTTCCACCACGAGCCTCTGATAGCGGATGTCATTTAGTGCTGCCATGGCATCAAGCTCTGGGGCACGCATGAGAGTTGGTCCAAACACTATGCCAAGATTCTCTGCGTTCATTAAGTTGTCCTTCTCGTTAAGAGTTACCCTGCGGGGAATACAAAATGACATCTCATTATGCTTGCTGTGAATCTAAATTAAGGGTTATCTGTAGGACATTGCTGGCCAACGAGAAAATGCTAATTTAATCCATTTATCCCCCAAAAGCAGTGTGTATTTTTCAGTTTTAGTCGATCACAAACGGTGACATTACTCAACGGGAAAGAGCTGCTATATGTTGCTAGGACACAGACTCGTTTATGTCAAACTGATGCCCAAAGGACTGAGAAGCTGAGGATCTATCAACAATACAGGCTGAGGTCATCTTGTCTGATGGGCTAGTGAAAATCAGCCTTGTCAGACTGAAGTTAGCGAGCTAGTAGCACTGAGATCTATATATTTAGTTCAGTAGAAGCTATGGAGTCAAAAGGTCAAGGATTATATGCTGGACATATTAGCGTGGCCAGCTATTCTAATGGAGATTGTTAGAATAAGTACATTATCGAAGTTGTAGTCCAGTAATAGATGGCTTGGTCAGAGGTTAGGTAATGCAGCAATTGGACCAGTATCCAGTGGACTCAAAAATGACCCTAATATAATCAAATCAAAATGAATTGGATCATTATTGGACATGTTCTAAATCTGGGTGTAAATTGACCACAAGATGGGTTAGGTACGATATCACGGCGGTGGCCGTAAGTATTCTAACCCTAACCGCCCCCTTCGGCAGCCTAACCATAACCGTACTGTTCAGCAACCAAACCCTAACCGTACCCTTTGGCAGCCTAACCCTAACTGTACCCTTCGGCGACCTAACCGCCCCCATCGGCAGCCTAACCCTAACTGTCCCTAACTGCATCCTAACCCTCCCCCTAGTGCCTGTCCCTAAACTTAACCCTAATACTCACCTTTGGGATTCGTCTGTATTTTGACCGTCAGGATTCTGTTGCCAGTATTGTGTTTGTCGGGATTGTCACCGCTGAGATCCCGACTACATCCCCGCTATATATATATATGTTATTGGTTTCCACTATTTGCACCTGACCTGAAAAACTAGCTTTAGGCGTTCATAAATGACCTCTGAGGCTGGACAGCCTATGTATATTTTTTAAACTGACTTTTTTTTTTATACTGAATTCACAAAGAAAGGAAAGTGTATACAGTATGTTATAATGTTTCTATATTATGACAATTTATAATTGTCAGACTACATAGAACATGTGAATTTTATCATTAGTTAGTAAGTAGTGATGTAATAATTACAGCCAGCTCAACATGAATTAAGGTTATATGCACATGCAGTAAATTTGCGTTGCGTTGCAACCAGCAATTACCGGATAGCCAATAATATGAGATCAATAACGTATAACAAAGGGAAACACACAGGAATGCATCTATAAACAAAATGTATAAGACTATACATCATTTATCCAAGTATAAGCACTGAATGTTCAGATAATAGTTTTACAATTTATTTTTTTATTTTTTTTGTGCTTGATGTAAATAAAAAAGTTTCTATGTGCTAATCATCAAAAGTGCAGCAAACTTCCTATTTTACTTTATTTTTGTGACTTTAAAGCATCGACGGAAATGGAATGAATATAAAAGACACTTTTAGTTTGTTAACATGGTAAAAAAAATGCAAGGTTTGCTTTGGCTCAATAATCACACGAGCTAAGTCCGTTATCTTGTGCGCAGCACCTAGTCTATAATGGCTCTGTTTGGAATGATAAAGAGAAAGGATTACTGTGAATGTATCATGTAGTACAGCATGACCAATTAGCTGCTAATGCTGCCAGAGCCTTGGGAACCTGGCGAACTGGAAAACGGTTTCACAGCCAGTGGGCATGGAATAATTTCCTGCTCTCAAGTGTAGGACTGGGAATAGCTCAAAATCTGCTATTACTTTACAATAAGTCCAAGAAACGTGACAGCGTTGGATGTTTTTACCTTTTCAGATGGGCCATGAGATACCGTAGCGTCTCGCAGTGTGCAGGAGGTAGGAGCTTCAATGCTTCATGAAGAGCTTCCAGCTGTGCATCGGGGTCCACAGCCTCTGGAGGAAACACGTACAATAAGAGACACTTAATCCGCATGATCATAAAGCAGTCCATTTAGAAAACAGATCATAGGGGACCGTATTTGATTAGATATGTATCTGGCATTTTTGAAAAAGAAGCACCATGACAGCCATGTAGTGATCAGCCAGCAGCAGTAGAAGCAGCAGAGCTGCTGTGTCCTAAGTTGCTGGAGACTGTAAAGGGGGATCACAGATAGATCCTTGGTTTTGGAAACAAAACAACTTCACAGTATGACGACTCCTTTTGTTCTGCATGTTGAATGCTTTCTTGCTTAATATAATGTGTAAGGAAGTCATTTTGCAGATATATACTAATACAACAGACATACTTGTGGTCCTTTAATACTTTGGGGAAGGGGGCCTATTGGTCTAGATTCCACAAGAGTGCACCTTGGTAGTTGTGAGTAGACAATATAGTATTTTACAAAGTGCACAAGGAAGGGGGACTCTAGTATTGGAGAGAAAACTACTACAAGCATATTAACCTGTAAGGATCCAGGTTACTTGATAAGATAAAGCTGGAGTTCTTAATCTTTTTTTTTGTCTAATGCTGGGTACAAACTTGCCGATATATCGGACGCTCATATGTACAGACGATATATCGTGTGTGCGTTGGCCAGTGTGTACAGACGATATGTCTGTGAACGATGTTCACAGACATATCGCGTCGGCTGTGCAGCACAGCCAATAGCAGATATATCTATCCATCGTGCTGTGTGTACGGGCGGTCAGTTGACCGCCGGTACACTTGCTGAACAGGCTGCCGGGGAGGCGACACGATGCGACCCCCGGCCAGCGGAACCCACGCCCAGATAACATCTGATGGTTGTTCAGTGTGCATGAACAACCATTATCTGCAGATATATCTTTCAGGTGAGTACCCAGCTTAAAACCAATAGGGGATGTTAATCTGCTGTACAGCTATAATTAATTTCCTTTATTTATTATCTGTTTATATTTTGTAACTAGTGCACGATTGGCTAGCAAAGAAAGGAGTATTGGGCCTGCCCCTAAATGGCTTGGAGATCTATATTTTGTGTAATAACACAAATTAAGAACCCATGGATTAGAGAATAGGACACTATATTATATATATTATGTACTTACTTGCAGAGTCGAGGAACTTGGGGTAAGCGTCATATGTGATAAGCGGGATTGGTAATTCCCTGAAGTACAATTTCAGTGCACCAGTTATAATGTTAATATCTTCATACACGTTTACAGATATATCGGCTTTCTCTCCATCTGAAAGCAGAAGACAAGGGTTAATATGGCATGTTCCATGAATTATTACATTAAATCAGATTCCAGGCTACTAACTTGACTCTAGAAATAGAATATATATATTCAGAGCAGCGATATGACCAAAAAAAATGGAATGAAAAACAAAAAGGAGGCACTTTTGGGATGGGTAAGCATACTACAATAGTGAGGTACACATGGGCAAATACATAGTGACAATAGATAGAATTACATGTGTAAATATAGAGCTGTAAAAAGAACTGTGTGAAACGTAGGGCCTGCGCCTCTGGCCCAAATGAATTGGCCACGATGACCTCTCAATTGGAGACCGAGGAGGAAAAAGCTAAAATGACAAATGCTGATCTCTGAGGTCTGTTTTTTTTAATGCAAGATATATAATAGGCAATTGGATTTGGTGCACACTTTACTACCAAAAGGTCTTTCCATAACCAAAATTAGGGGTATATTTACTAAACTGCGAGTTTTCAGAAGTTGAGATGTTGCCCATAGCAACCAATCAGATTCTAGCTTTCATATTCTAGATAGGTGCTAGATAAATGATAAGTAAAATCTGATTGGTTGCTATGGGCAACATCTCCACTTCTAAAAACCTGCACTTTAGTAAATATACCCCTTAGTGCAGAGGTTCCCAAGCGCCGTCCACAAGATACCCCAACAGTTAAGGTTTTAGAGATATCCATAGTTGAGCACAGATGGGTAAATCAAATTGACTGATTTAAGTCACCTGTGCTCACCATGGATCTCTCTAAAACCTGAACGGTTGGGGATCCTTGAGGACTGCGTTTGGGAACCCCTGCCTTAGTGTGTAAAGGGCTTTGATCAGATATCCAGCCATGCCTGCTTTGCAGAGAGATTAAATACTATATAGTACTTTTTGTCTTAGCTTAAAATATCCACAGTTATAGGTTTTCAAATGCAAATAGAGGCGATTTAATTTCTTACTCTACCTCTGTCAAAGGCCATTTTGGCATCTTCAATGAGATCAGTAAAACCTGATATTCTGTACAATCCTTCTGAATTCAAACCTAGAAAGAAATACAGAAATATGTGTAAATCAGACTTTTAAAAGACATTTATAAAATGTTGCAAGAATCAAATAACCAATCCGTTACCGTCAGTGACGGCTCCAGAGGTGAGGCTGCAGCAGAGGTCAAAATTCAAATATGGGAGCCGCACCAACTGCCAGTGCAAACGCTGCCAAACATGCCGAATGGGACTTACTGGCAGTTGGTGTGGTTCCCCTATTTGAATTTTGGACTGTGCTGCAGCCCCACCTCTGGAGCCGCCACTGGTTACCGTCCACTTGTGCAAATAGCGGAATCTTTAATATACCCAGGTGCCAGCCAAAGCATAATTTTACATATCCGCATTCTCCAGGTCCACTTGCAGAATGTAAAAGAAAATAAATGCTGAGGGCACTTTCAGGGATATCTCAAGACTGCGTTAGGTCATGAACAGCCAAAACATTCAATAAGTCACTAGAGGGGCGCCTGCTCGTCCCGAACCCTAGCGCCAATGTGCACTCAGATTTCCTGCATTATCGGAGACTGCACACGGTCTGGAAACACAGTAACTGTCACTGACACTCCCATAACAGGCCCACAAGACATTTTTTTTTCTGTGTTCACTTCTAGCCACCTCTCGGGAACGCCCATGAAGTTGCCCCCCAATTTCTTATACCATCGCTTCCGATAGCATCCTTGTGCATATACTCTGTCTCATTGGACTTTTCCTGTATGCGCATTTGCAAATAATCACTCAAACAAGTGACCATTGCGTGTAGATTGCGTGCACCTCTGTATCAGGGTGACATAGGAACAAATAGAACATTTCCCTCCAGAGATTAGGAAATCAGCTGTAGCATTAGAGGTAATCAGGCTCCAGGAGTCCGGCTGCTACTTCGCATGAGAATGGGAGATATCATCACATGATTTTCTAGGAAGGAATAGGTTCTTTCCATATAACTACAAACAACAAGACAAAGGCCTTACCTCTGGACTCGATTTCCCGTATGCACATGTCCACCACCATTGGCCTCTTTGAATTGTGGGCTTTCACTAAAGTGGTGAGGTCACAGCTGTAAACTTTCTTGACATGTTTTAAGTCTGGCTTGCAGTCATTGGGAACCATCTTGGAACACTGTTTGTGAACGTTCAAACCGCAATCTGGAAAATAAATGCACAGATCTTGTAGGAGTCGTCAAACGCAGCATAATCATAGCAGCAAAGAGAAGCCATGACATTTACAGGAATAAATATTCTATAGCTACTACTCAGTGCAACATGTGACAAGTATTTCACCCATACATCCATTGTGTGCGTCATAGCATCTGTTACCACCCTGACCTGCCAGTACGAGCACTACTAGGTTAGCAGTAGATCTAGAATTTTTTTTTATCAGGCACCGGATTTCCCATTGAGTAAGAATTGAGACCACTGTAAGGAAAAGCTACAATCAACGTGTAAATAAAGGCATGTAAGACCAGAAGTTTAATTGTAGGTAACGGGAATTGGTTGCTATATATAATTTACTGCTTTTAACATTCAAAAAGGAGCAATAGGAGGCGTTTTGTACCGGGAAAACATAATAGCAAGGGATTGTATTTGCATTCAGCTCTAAAAATAGGCGACATAGTTGACACCTGCTAAATTATAAAAGACTGCTCTTTACAGTTGATTCAATTAATAGAGGCCTAGGTCATGAGCTGGGTTTTCCAATGGTCTGTCCTACTTAATGGGAAAGTAGCAACATGCACAGAGTTGCCAGTAAAATATGCGCGTCGGCCAGTTACAAAGTGGCTGTCACCAGGCTGAAAACTGTAATTATATATTGTCATCTTTCAAACACTTCTTTAGCACAAGGCAAAACTAGATATGGGTTTAACAAACATGCAACATTTTCCATGACCGAAGTGATGGGAGGACATCTGCTTTGCTATCTGGGTCACTTAGAGGTGTCGAGAGGACGTGTTTGGGGATTTAGTTGGGGCACTGACACAAAAGCCATTCAACTGCATAAAACAATTTAACACAACAATCAGATGTCACGTTTAAGCTTCGGTACTATCAGGCAATCTAGCTTTTATAACTGATAAAAACAGGACCATGAGGTCTACTAGCACTTCAGCAACTTTATTGGAGATTAGAACAGCAGCCACACAATAATGAATAGAAAAAAAAATGAATCCCTTTGAGATCATATACTTCATTCTCCTGTGAAATCCTGGCTTGAACCTGTCGAAGTTTTATCTGGTCGAAAATTATTGATCTTTTTGATTTAATGAATACAATAAGCATCATGGATCATTCCCATTTATAGAATGCCACAATGTTTTCATACATCACAAAAATAGCCGCTCTTTAAGCCTAGGTAGTGTATACTGTCTGTAGGCCTGTTTTGTTACAGATTGCAACTGCGTTTGCAATAGCGATTACGCACGCAGTCTCACTGCGATAGTATGCTAATCCACTGCGATCGCTATGCCGTCACAGCACAACATAAGGACGCCCACTTTACCTTACACACATTCGGAAATCCTTAGCAAGACCATCGGTAACATTGAGTGCCATCGCAGCCTCACGCACACTTGCACAAGCTCTGACCTTACTCAGGAATTGCTAACCTCGCCGCACGCTATGAGTACACAAGCTGCGTACAGCATCGCAGTGGATAATTTATGCACACCCATGCAATGGCGTTCAAATGCACTGGCACGCCTGCGTTTCGCCGACCCCCCCCCTCCCACCCCCCCGTCACCTCCCACAAACGGCACTGCCTGTCAATCACTCTGCGATGGGTTTGAAAAGTCACTGCGATCGCAGTGGCTGGGTCACGCTCTGCGATACATACGCAGAACGCAACAATCAGCCGATTGCGTGCGTAATAGCAGTTACAATCGGTAATGGGCCTAAATGCATAGTCCTTTATTGTACCTATTGCATAGTATTAATGGACATGCAAAATAGCGTAGATGCAGTCAGTGACAGCTAGGGGGCAGAACACACTTCCAGATAATGTAGAAAACCGGTTTACTAGGAAACAGTGCCCCATGTATATTGGTCATGGAGCCCCTCAGTATTGTCACTGATTCCCAGTAAATAAAATGCAATAACTGCAATGACTCTACGGGCTAGATTTACTAAGCGGCACTTTTTGACCCCTAAATTCATAATGGCAGACATTAAATGCAAAAGTGTTTAAAATCGCCGGCTTCCAAGTAAATCTAGCCGTATGCGTGTGCTTTACGTCATTGGTGCATTTATAACTGAAGTATGTTCTGTACATTAACACAGCTGTAATTGTTTTAAATATACGCCCATGAGCCAAATAAGGTTTTAACACAAAAGAGTTTACTGATGTTCGTAATGTAGTTGTAGCCACAAACCAACATAATACAAAGCTTATAATGTTAGAGTTTGCTCAGAGTCTACTTTTATATTTACACTATTTTTATGATGGATGAATCCTGCTTATATTTTGCTTCTCCAAAAGAAACAGATTATGTAACATTTGATGCATTTATCACATAAAATGACCTAAAAAAGCAATGGACTAAGCGAATAAACCTATATGAGCACAATTCCATTACACATGAGTAAACTAGGGAATTATAATGCTTCCACCTCAGCAGACATCGTTGCTGAACCGTGGACTGCAGATGGCTATGCAACAAATGGGTCTATGGACTCCTAAGTCATATTCTGCTACTATTAGGCTCTAACTGCCGGGGCCGGTAGTGAGACAGATTTTCCGGGCATGCTTCATTAGTCACAGGTTAGCCGCCAATATGTCCTCCTATCCATAGTAACATCCCCTGAGGACTGAACATGTGCAGAGCTGCTCTATAGCACACAGCAATTGCATTTAACAGTAGTTGGAGAATAGCGGAAAGCCAAATTGTACATTTGCACAGTATTCAGGACATTCCTGCTGACCTCTACTGTAAATGAATACCTACAGAAAAAGACAAGATGGCAGCAAATCACTGAGTGCGTGTATGGGCCCAACAACCACTAATCATGATCTTTAAGAGACTGGACTCCACCAGACGCTGATCTGGACTGGTGAAACCTGTGTCAGCTGATGACCACAATCTGACAGTATAATTAATCAGTCCTGACCACATTAATTAAACCCAAGAGGATCTTGCCAATCAGGCTGAAAAAGCAGGACAGCTTAAGAAATAACATTTGAAATCTGAAAATAATTTGGCCATTTAAAAAATAAAATCCAGCTAGTTGTTACAGGAAAATTAATATAAATTGGTATGAAATACTTGCTTACTAATGCCGGGTACACACTTCGCTGACGGATAGGGCGTCCTGCCGGCCGACAAACCAACTCGTTATGTGTAGGTAGGTTTGCGTACACACTTGCCAACCGACCGATATGTCTGGCCACCGAAACCAGTAGGGACATCATATGACATATGAGTCCAGTCGGTCATCCGTGCAAACAGGCAGATGTGCATGATATATCTGAAAGATATATATTGCATCTGCTGTGCCACATGGCTGACACGATATATCTGTGAACGATGTCATTCACAGATATATCAGATGTACACACTCACTGGTCGATTGTCGGGACGATATATCGTTCATCGACTGTGTGAACGGTGTAGATAGCGTATACCCACCATAAGGGCATTTTCAAACTAGTGAGGCTCTTTCATATTAGTGAATGTCCAGTTTCGTAAGTACTCATGCCTATAATAGTCTTTCCATTACAAGTGGAAAAGTACAGCCCCTTTAATTCTCAGAGTTTATAAAGAGCATTTAAAGGTGACAAGCATTGGTATTGTGTGCTTGGTACAAACTTCTTTTGTCATTAAGAAAAAGAGAATACAAATTATGTATATGTAGATAGTGTACTGTAAAGGGGGAGCAAGTAGCACCCATGTGACATTACCTGAAGGTGCTCAATACATCAGGGTTCTTGATACTATTAGACATAAAACTGCACAATCCTGATCTCTGGCATACTATAATCTACATACACATATGCATTGTAACATAGTTGCACTTGAGCAATGATGCTACGAGATGAGGTCATAATACCGACCGCTGGGATTCCGGCGGTCAGAATGCAGACGCTGGAATCATGACACCTGTCAGAATCAATCCCAGTGCCGGCATCCCGAAGGTAAGTAGCAGGGTTAGGGGGAGGATTAGCGTTCGGCACTAGGGGGAGGGTTAGGCGCTAAGATGGGAGGGTTAGGTTTAGGGTGTGTGGAGGTTATGTTCAGGCACTGGGGAGGGGAGGGGGGGGGGGGGGGGGGGGCTGGGGGGTTGGGATTAGGCACCAGGAAGGAAGGGTTAGGGAGAGGGGGAGGATTAGGATACCGATTGGCAGGTGTCGGTATCCTAACCCTGTTGGGATACAGGCATCGGCATCCCATACCCAACCCGATGCCATCATCATCTCTAAAAGTGGCCATGCCTCCTAAATGTCCCCATTTTGCAGGTCTAAAAAGGGAGGTGCCCCAAAATGGTATTTAATTGGGAAACCGGCTGACGTAAGCCCGACAGCCGGCTTCCCGATTGCTTTATCCCGGTGAGGGATGCCGGGTACCGAGAGCGGACAGCTGTGGGGGGGAGGGTTAGGTTTAGGGCACCCGGGGGGGACTTAGGGTTAGGCACCCCCCGGAAGGGTTAGGCTAGGGGAAGGGGGGGTTAAGCACCCCCGGGGGAAGGTTAGGGTTAGGGACCCCCCCGGAGGACTTAAGTTTAGGCAGCGGGGAAGGGGGGGGGTTAGGTTTAGGCACTTAGAAGGGGGATTAGGGTTAGGCACAGGGGGGAGGTTAGGGTTAGGCACTCCTAAGGAGGGTTAGGGGGGTTAGGTTAGGTTAGCTTGTACTTACCTAGGGATGATCAGGATTTCCAGCGCTGTCGGGCTGCCGCTGCCGGGAGCTCTGCATCTGTCGGACTGATGCTGCTGGGAATCGAACTGCCGGCCATGCGTCAGCCGGTATTTCATACAGATTCCCCCAAAATTATGTAAATACATTACTAATCGATATCTCTCACTAAAAACATGTCCCTCTCCAGAGTTTAAGGGGTTTTTTTTCACCTTCCCCTTATCTCAAATAGAAAAGGCCACTGAAGTCCAGAGACAGAAACAGCTGGTGGTGCACGTTTTACCCCTACATACAACGTTACGGAACTCTTGTGGAGCTATATTAAAAAAAAACTATAGTCTGGAAGAGCTTTCTAACAAGACCTTCTCTAAGTGGAACATAAAAATCCTTGGCTGCATGTAATTCACTGCAGATCTGGCTGCAGGTCATTCACTGTAGGAGAGCAGCACCTTCCCCGTTACAATCACTACATTCTGTCTGTGTTTCTGGTTAGTAAACATATTTTCCCAGGCTGCTGATACCCAATGGTCATTGTGGGGCATTTGCTGTACTTTTATCTCTAAAGTAGGCTTACTGCTTTTTATTCGAACTAGAAAAGCATTCACTGTAATAGAGGATCTCTGAAGGTGGAGAACCTTAAGGGGTGAAATGTTTGGGTAGTACCCTAATGCAGTAGGTATCTCCTGCAGCCACGTCTGATGTACTATAGCTGGTCTTCTGCTTAGTAAAAGCGGTTACCTTTATACTTGGATCTGATTTTAAAAGGTCCTTTAATATATCATACATTCCTCTACACCTATCGTAAGGTAAAACTCCATTCTTACATTAGCAATGCTCACTACATTACACTCGCCCATGTATCTTACACTGGTTTTCATATATATATATATATATATATATATATATATACCACGATATTAACATTTTATCAATCTGTTCCTTCTCAGACGGACTCAGAACAAGCAAAGCGGATGCAGGATAATAGTAGATGTACTCTACCGCTGGAACTCAAACACAGATGGTGCACTGCAATGTCATAGATTATTGTGATTGTCCCTTGATCTGAAGTACATGGCGATACCACACATGGATGAGTTCTTTTGTTCTCACCGCAGCGTCACAGAACCCTGTCCATAATTCACCACTCAGGACTAACCCTATTACTACAGGCCATACAGGGCAGATACTTCAAAGTTACATTTCATTTGGAAACACTAATTGTGTTGTTTTATTGCCTGTGCAAGTGTTGGAGTTCTCTGTAACACAGTTCCTGTATGATGGATTAAAATATAATTTCTGAAAAATTGGGGGCAATTCAATTCAACGAGAATTGAATAGGGCCAGGAGAGAGCTCCCGGAGCTATTCAATTCAGTGCGCTGTTTGGGCGGGCTAAGGATTTTTTCTCTCACCACCCCTGGGGATGGGAGGAGAAATCCGACCAAAGTGCCGGGCGCGCAGCTGTTTTTCTGCTTAGCGCGGTGCTAACAGCCACGCGCCCGGCACTTTGGTCAGAGAATGCCGGTTAACATGCCTTAACACCCTTGTTAAGACGCGATAACCGGCATTCTCCGACCACACAGTGCACTGAATTGAATACCTCCGGGAGCTCGCTCTCGGCGCTATTCAATTCGCATTGAATTGAATCGCCCCCGTTGTGTCCTAACATTGCTTGTTTCTGCCTTAGGTTAGTAACAATTCTCCTGGCTGCGATCACATCATGCTTACATATAGTATTGCACTTGGGGCCCGATTCAGAGCCGCTCGCTCTGAATCAGGGCATGGGGTTTTTTTTGTTGCGGCCTCTTGGCCGCTTGCATAGCTGTGGGTTACCACCCATGATGATGGTCGCGATGGTCAAGACCATCGGGCTTGCGACGAGACCCTTGTGGTAGGGTCTCGTTGCCGCAAGCCCCAGTGGACATCCTGCACTATTAGAGCAGGAAGTCCACCTACTGACATCACTAGTGATGTCAGTAGGGCCGCCCACAAACGGCAGGCGTTCCTGCAGGAACGCCTCCATTTGCTCAGCCACCCCCCTTCCCCGCCTTCCAAACGGACATCAACATCGACAGCTGCCCCTTTTGGATGCGAGCGCCGGAGCGAGTGCTTTTTGCGCTCGCTCCGGGGCTCGTGCGTGCGCACTGGGCCACCATCGGCCCGCTTGCGAGCGCATAGTGCTTGCGAGCGGGTCTGAATCAGGCCCTTGGTCTTTAAAGTACAGAAGTAACTTAAAAAACAAAATGACTTCACAAAACGCTTGTGCTCCCCCACCGTCCTCCAAGACAACCTACTCACAGGTAGAATACGCTCACACTTTCTGTCTCACAAGCTCCATACTTACCTACTCTCCCGGTTATTGCAGGAGGCTCCCCAATTTTCGGGTAGCCCCCTGCACCCCTTGAAGAGCATCCGGCTCTTCCGCATCCCACCCACTTCCTAGTGAAGTGGCCAAATAATTGCTGGGAATTGCGTCTCCGCATAGAGGGGGCGGGGCCAAAATGACAGGACCCGGTTAATCTAGTCCCGCCCCCTCATGGCGGTCCAGTGATTTGCTGCAGTTTGCCTTTATGGGGACAGGGCCCAATGACATAAGAACACGGCAACACTCTCCGAAGTGTCCAGCTGTGTCTCTTCTCTGGGCATCTCCCGGGGAGGAGATATTAAAAGTCAGTAAGTATGACCAGCTCCCATGAATGACGGAGACTCAAATAAATCAGAGTAACCAAACAAACAGCAAGGTGAAGGTTTTGATCTCTCCAGATTGTGGGGGAAAGGTATCAAATTTTCTAAAGGGGAAAAGTGGAAGTGTTGCACATAGCAACCAATCAGATTATGATTAACATTGTATAGAATGTACTGGATAAATGATAGCTAGAAGCGGATTGGTTGCTAAGATACCTCTCCCCCTGTAAGCCTTAAGAGTCATGATAACAGAAACAAAGGTGTTGGTATCTCCCGTCAGCAAAGTCCAATGGGGTCCACTTGAGAATGGAGGCCCACAGGGAGAGAGAGGAACAATAGTTTTAATTTTCCCATTAATAATAGAAGGAGTCATACAAACCTGCACATTTCACTCCCTGAGCAATCAGCCCCCACATGAAGTTGGCACAATATTCACACCAGTGAGGACCCCTGAATGTGTGTACCTGCAAGATACAAAATACACCATTAGCACATGGGAACAATGAAAAAAACAAAATAAAAACCTCATGGAATCTTGTTATTTAAATATAAGCGAACTGTGATGAATGTGTTTTAATGTGATAGGGGACTGCACGAATAGCTGTGCAAAGAAGCTGTGACTGAGGACAATGTTTTTATTATCACATGTCTGAATAGTACATAACACAAATTCCCTGTGACTTCTCTATATATGTGAGATGGAACAATTGAACGTAAGTCACTGCTCTACCAAACACAGCCCAGCAGAAAATGTGATTATATATTATATATTTCCACTGCCTACAGCCTTGCACGTCAGCAATCAGCATATTTCCAATCTCCTTACTGCCAAACGGAAAGGGGTACATTTATATTCATTGCTTTACCGAATCCTCTGGCTGTCAAAACTGTAAAAATAGCATTAAAACAATGAACTCCGCTCAATGGCGCAGGAGAATCTTAAATATAAAAATGAAACGTCCAGGTAAATGAAGTGGGGCGTGATAAATGTCTAGATTAATACATGAGCATCCTTGCCACAACAACGTGGAAAAAAGACAAGTGGAAAAAGTCACCAGCGACACTGAACATGGAAGGGTTATATCGGCAGTGTTTTAGTACTGAAATAAAATGAATAAATAGTATAATAAGAAACTTGACATATATTTTCTTTAGTTTATGTGTGTTGTGACACAGGCAGGTAGCACCTATCGCACTAGCCTGAGCTAGAGGTATGTACAGTGCCCAGGAGTCAGACCCTTCCTGCATGCAACACAGGAACTCTGCTCCACACAGAGACAAAGCACATTTCACAAAACAAATTGTATGAGTTAAAAGAAGCTCTATACGATATGCATTTTTTTTTTTAATTAACTTCCCTCAATCCGGCAGGTTCTTATTACATTTCTTATTTAACAAATCTATTGGTTTAAAGAAAGAGCCAGCTGACTATGGGCTGAGATACTCCTTCTCCCTTCTCAGGCTTGGGCTCATTTAGTACATTACACCTAGACAGCTAACACAGCTCTCCTAGATACAGATGGAGGACAAGTCTTATGGTGCCCATTACATCTGAGATGGCATGCTCCAATCCCCGTTCTGCTGACGCCAGTAATTGGGGAAATTTAACATGTCTAACAATCTCAATTCCCTAATCTCAACCCAAAAATGGTCAGAATCTGAAAGTTGGGCATTTACATTTTGAATTTCCCCGATCCGCCGATGAATCGCCGGTCATCCATGGCCGGCGATCCGTGGATGTATGGCCCATAATAAGGGACCCATACATCTGCGAATAATCGCCCCACTTACCCGTTCTGCAGACGCCAGGGTGGGGAAATCGGATATATTCAACATGTTGGACAATCTAGATTCCCCCCCAATCCCGATCCAAAAATGGTCAGAATCACAAATTTCCTAAAGTTGAACTTTGATGGCTGCAATTTGCGGATTGGAAAGCAGATCGGGCCAGATAGTCAGAATGGGGAATCGAGGGTGTAGATAGAAACATAGAACTTGACGGCAGATAAGAACCACTTGGCCCATTTAGTCTGCCCCTTTTTTACCTTTTGGTAACCTCAACCCTATGTGATCCTCAGTTCTATGTAAGGATATTATTATGCCTATCCCAAACATGTTTAAATTGTTCTACTGTCTTAGCCTCTACCACCTCTGACGGGAGGCTATTCCACTTATCTACTACCCTTTATGTGAAGTCGTTTTTCCTCAAATTTCCTTTGAATCTACCTCCCTCCAGTCTCAGTGCATGGCCTTGTGTTTTAGTACTTCTCTTCTTTTGAAGAATGTCTCCCTCCTGCACCTTGTTAAAACCCATGATATATTTGAAAGTTTCTATCATGTCCCCCCTTTCCCTTCTATGCTCCAGACTATACATATTGAGATCTCTTACTCTTTCCTGGTAAGTTCTGTGATGTAGGCCATGAACCAATTTAGTTGCCCTTCTTTGTACAGTCTGTAATGTATTTATATCTTTCTGGAGATATGGCCTCCAGAACTGAATACAGTATTCTAGATGAGGCCGTACCAATGACCTATACAGTGGTATTATCACTTCTTTCTACCTGATACTCATTCCTCTCCCTATGCGACCAAGCATCTGACTTGCCTTTCTCACTGCTTTGTTACAATGCTTACCTGCCTTTAAATTACCTGAAATATGTATGGCTTGCATTAGGCAATAGGAAGATTTAGGGCCTGTCACTGCCGAAATACAACTAAGAAGGTGGGGCTAATGCATCGCTTAGCGACACGTACACTATGCTTTAGGGGTCGCAAACTGTTCCACTATCCCCACAGAAAGGTGTTCTGTCTATTAGCTCATGCAGAGTTGATTATCTCTCTGTAACCCCCACTCTATTAAAATCACTGCAACCATCTAAACAGGATATGCATCATGGCACGGAGATCAATAAATCTCAACTCTGTTCTATTTCTCCAGCAATATCCATGCTTTACTTTACATTTGGAACTCAACAAAAAGATGGCTGCCGTCTGGATGACCTTTGAACTCATCAGAATAACTAATAAAACAAATAAAGTAAAAAAAAATTTATGTACAATAAATGAGCAGAAAAAAGGATAAAATAATAAACATTTGGCAAAATGAAGTAAAAAAAAAAAAAAAAAAAAAGAATGGGGTGATTTACTCCAAGTACGGTAGTTATCCTAAAACCCTACATAACCATTGCTTGTTACCGTCATAAGAACATGCTTAAAAGCAGTTTATGACCACTGCGCCAACATGTGCCAGGCTCCAGCAGGAACTTAATGCTCTCTACAGTGGCAGCTGTTTCCTTTGGCATGACCCTAGCTCACACAATGTAGAGGTTTAGTGGCTGTTTAAGGAAAACGATGGACGGCTAAGACACCAATCTGTTATTTGGCACATAAACAAGTGCAATATGGCATTTATTATTAATATGCAGTGCAGTCCCAGAGTATCTCAAGGCAAAATTAGAATGTGTGGCCGTCATTGTAGTCGGGACAAGATATAATTTGCATGACACTGACGAGAGAATCTGCCAGTGTCAGTGCATTCAATAGACACTTGTAGGCTAGTGAGGACAGTTCATTAATCCTAGAGCAAAGCCAGACAAGTCCACCAGACCATCTGGCTGATCTGCATAGAAAACATATGTTTGTTTGGAAAGACTAAACTAGACCCAGATCCTAAAAAAAAAAAAAACACACACAAAACACACAACATAATTATCACAGAATATTAAATAAAATTAAGTTTGCTACAGATCTACTGAACAAAACAAAGCAGATTATTGACGAAACCCTAAAACAAGTTTCCAATAAAATCAATTATGGCTTTTGGTTACCCTTTGAAATTAAATGTTGTAAATCTTTTACTAGAGGCTACGGGGGACAGACAGAAGATAAAGATAGTAAACCTTAGTACACAGCTATAGTGTCCCCTACAAACCAGGCCTATATTCAACAAAGTGTGCTGGATTTTGTTTCATCATGACAATGTAGTTATTCTTTATTTGAAAGATATAGTAATAATGAAAGTATATATAAAATATGTTTGTTCACCAAAGTCCTTGTATCATCTATACATAACGATTAAAAACAAAAACCACAAAACACTGATTTAACTAATGATACAGTATTTTACAACACAATGTAGAGCAATAGAATTGTTGGCTGTAATTACAGTATTATTGTGCGTCTCTGATTAAATGGTTTTAGAGTGTTTTCGCAAAGCGTATAATAGTATTTAAGCAAGAGCATAGTAAGTATATATCTTTATACTGAAAATATTACACAGATGGGTCCATACCAGCAATTGTACAGGTAGTCGTCCCCGTGCAACTTACAATCAGTGATAAACCTAGTGTATGTGGGTAGGATTTCTCATGTAAGTTAGTATATAATGTATAAATTTCATATTACCTATCAGATATATAGATTATTGCAATGCTACTGCCTGCTATATTTCATTAGATAAACCGTACTAGCCAATAAAATCACAAATATACAGTAGAAAGAAAGCGGCCCCAGGCTAAGGAATTTACATGAAATTCTGCACTTTAAACACAAAAATGAAATGTGCAGGAAAGCTGTGATTACCTCCTCAGCCGTTAGATCATAGGGGCTATTTACTAAGCGGTGTTAGGAGACAGAGTGAAAAGTGATAAGGTACCAGCCAATCAGCTCCCAACTGTCATTTCACAGGTTGTGTTTGAAAAATGGCAGTTAGGAACGGATTGGCTGGCCCCTTATCACTTTTCACTCTGTCTCCTAACACTGCTTAGTAACTAGACCCCATTGTCTTATAAAAGATGCAGATTGCCCCTGATATACAAGGTAAAGTTGGGTACACACTATACGATTTATCGTACGCTATATCGTTCTGATGCACATTGGAAGGATATATATCGTACACATCGTGCAGTATGTATGCTCGATCATCGCCCCATCTGCTGTTCTGCACGGCATATGGGTCAATGCAATGACCGCCGTAGTGATGCTACAAGCAGCACGTAAGGACATATTGCTCTGTCGCTGTGTCGCACATCGTACAGTGTATAGTGTGTACCCAGCTTAAGACTGATCATTATCTATGCACCTTTTAGTAGACAACAATTTAAGAGAAACAATATCGCAACTTGACACAGGCCTTTTGGATCGTAGCCAGCAGTCCAGGTGACTATGTGGGAGATTTCTCTTATTACTTGTGTTAGAACATAAAATTTGTAGTGTATGTTGTGCACACTATGCATCAATATCATCAAATGACTACACAAACTATAATATATGTAGTGAAAAGGTGCCTTACCTTGAAATTGTGGACTTTTTCATATTTGGGAACCTGTTCATTTTCCTTTAGCGTTGCTCTCCTGACCAGTGAGGTTAGCTGTGAATAAGCAAAGAGTTTCAGAGGTTGCCATAGTGTTGCAGAAGTCTTTTGAGAGTTCAGTTTCATTCCCAGAGCAGTTGCCAAATACTCCTGCTGTTGGCTTTCATGCTTCCTGGGATACAGTGCAGGCTTAATGTGCTTTAGGTCACACTGTGAATCTCTTGATGGCATTTTAAAATGACGAGGGGAAATACAGAAACTGTATCTATTGCTTGTATGAACAAAGATGCAAATAAAAATAGATCACAAAAAATACAATACAGCAGTGTAATAACAAAAATAAATCATGGGAGGAGGGGCAGATATATCACAATGTTGGAACACGCATCCTTGTAGATGAGCATTGATGGACAGCAGAGGCCGACAAGTCATTCAGTTACGGTTTTAAAGGCTCTCTCTCGTGATCCCGAAACAGATGCTTAGTATGAAAAGAGGGATATGGGAATTGGGCATTTAGAAGATGCGTTGTTTCCATTTAAACACAATGTAAAGAGAGAAGAAAAAAAAAAAACCAGTAGAAAAAGCCACTAGGTCTGTGTGATTTTAAAAGTCCAGCCAGTGATTTAGAGTGCGGATCAGAAGGAAGCTCGGAGCGCAGAGATATCAGCTTAGTGAATGAGGAGGAGGAGGAGGGAGAGTGGGCTTAGCAGTCATCCACAATACGAGGCTATGTAACCAATGGAAGAGAGCAGTAGCCCTTATGTATTCATCAACTCAATCTCCTTCCCCCGTTTCCCCCCTACGCAAGAATTTGATGATTTAACCAGCACAGGGCTGCAGCAGTGCTCTAGAATGAAGCAGAAATATGGACTGCAGGAAGTGTCAGCCATGACAAGGTTAAACAAAAGAATAATATACATACAGAACAGGTCACAATGAAGATAATGAGCAATATGTGACTAATACTTTGTTGCATTGCATGTTTTTAGTTTGGACCCTGCTTGCTCTCGATCACTTTTGTTGAAAAGCATCAAAGAAAGGCTTAAGAAAATGATGCGATTCCGGTAAAAAGCAGACAGAGAATGATAGAGCGCGCCTATGGCTTTTACGGTTGCAAAAGAAAAACAATATTCAGTACATTACTGTATGACCCTCTACTAGCCTAAAAATAATGTTAGAATATCAATAATAGTGATAATGTTAGACCAAAACGGGTGTGGATTGAAAGATAGATAGTAAAAAGGTAGACAACGTCTAGATAGACACCAACGGGTAAATTTATTAATGCTGCCCATCCACTAGGCAATTAAACCTAGCGATTGAGCGATAACGACCGTCGTTATCGCTCAATCGCTTGGTAATCGCCCGCAAATCATGCAGTTTAATGTCTAATACGACCAGCGATGGGCGTGCACGCTGGTCGTATTGGACATCTATCATCGGGCAAACATGCTGGTCAACTCGACGATAACGTCAGGTTCAGCATGTTACCAGATGATTGATGAGCCTGCACTGAACGTCTGCTCGTTCAGTGTAGGCTTATCACAGACATGGAACGACAGCACGATTACAATGTCATAATCATGCTTTCGTTTCTATGTCGTGTAGTGGATGGGCAGCTTTAGATGGGAGTTCTATTAAGAAGTGATGTTGCCCATAGCAACCAATCAGATTTTTACTTCTCATTTATCTAGCACTTTCTAGAAGATAATACCTGGAATATGATTGGTTGCTATGGGCAACATCACTTCTTAATAGAACTCACATCTTAGTAAATTTACCCCCAGATGTTAGACAGTCAAAAGGTCGACAGGGACAAAAGGTCGACACATTGTGTTTTATTTTTTGTTTTCTAACTGTAATCTTCACCCTAACACTTACCCTAACTCTCCCCTTGGTGCCCAACCCTAACTGTCAGAGTAGGTGACTGACCAAAACTGTACCTTCTAGTGCCTAACCCTCCCCTTGGTGCCTAACCCTAACTGTTGGGGTAGGTGCCTGACCCGAACTGTCCCTTCTAGTGCTTAACCCTAACAGTATGGGTAAGTGCCTAACCCTAACCGTCGGGGTAAGTGCCTAACCCTAACCGTCAAGGTAAGTGTCTAACCCTAACTCTCTGGTAAGTGCCTAACCCTAACCGTCAAGGTAAGTGTCTAACCCTAACTCTCTGGTAAGTGCCTAACCCTAACCGTCAAGGTAAGTGTCTAACCCTAACTCTCTGGTAAGTGTCTAACCCTAACTCTCTGGTAAGTGCCTAACCCTCTAAAAAAAAAAGAAAAAGAAACGTGTCAACCTTTTTTTGTGTCGACTTTTTGACCATTTTGACTATTCATAACCGTCGACCTTTTGTCCCTGTTGACCTATTGACTGTCTAACATCTGGTGTCGATCTAGACATTTGTCTACCTTTTTACTGTCTATCTATAGACCGGATCCCGACCAAAACATACAATTAATTTATTTATTTATTACCAGCTATTTATATAGCACACACATATTCCGCAGCGCTTTACAGAGAATAGTTGCCCATTCACATCAGTCCCTGCCCCAGTGGAGCTTACAATCTATATTCCCTATCACATGCTCACATACATACACACTAGGGTTAATTTGTGTTGGGAGCCAATTAACCTACCAGTATATTTTTGGAGTGTGGGAGGAAACCGGAGTACCCAGAGGAAACCCACGCAAGCACAGGGAGAATATACAATCTCCGCACAGGTAGGGCCGTGGTGGGAATCAAACCCATGACCTCAGTGCTGTGAGGCAGTAATGCTAACCATTACACCGTCTGTGCTGCCCTACAATAACAGCACATAATATAAAAAAAAAAATTTAAAAAAAATTACAATAATATTATATATATATATATATATATATATATATATATATATAGAGGGTAGATGTACTAAGCCTTGGAGAGAGATAAAATGGAAAGAGACAGCCTATGGCTTTTACTGTTTAAAAAAAAAACAATGTTCAAGTGTAAATATAGCGTTAGAATATCAATAATAGTGATAAAGTCAGACCAAATCATACAGTAGCAGGACATAAAATATATATGGGGGAGATGTACTAAGCCTTTGATAGAGAGAGAAAGTGGGGAGATCTAACGTACCAACCAATCAACCTACCTGTCATTTTTCAAACATAGCTTGTAAAGTGACAGTTAGGAGCTGATTGGTTGGTACTTTATCTCTCTCCAAGCTTTGATAAATCTCCCCAATAATGTGCTATATTAATACTAATAGATAATACGAATAAGTACCATGTAGCAAAACAGAATGGTGTACGCACATAGCATGATTAAAAAATAAAGCCTGCTGGAGTGTCAGAATAGGCGTTTTATTACTTTATAAAAAAGAGCAAGTGGAAATGTGCAAGATCATTACTAGCAGAATACAATGATAAATATTAATGGGGCAGCTATTAGGGAATTGAAACATGAAAACGAAAAATGCAGCCAATATCTCCATTTATGGTGGTTCTATACAGTAGCTTCAACACAGCTGTAAGGAATGATCCCATTTATGAGTGAAGTCAATCTGAAAATACATGTACTGTAGTAGGGGGCAAATTTCCCCACTGTGATAGTTTAGAACCAGACTGCATCTGCTTTTTATGTAAAGATGTGCACCTTACTAGCATGTACTCGACAGCTGCAGCGTTTAGAATGAATGCAATTTACGCCTGCCATTTGGAGTGCAAACTCAGAAATATCCCTTAAAAGTTAATATAAATGGAGTGGTCCTTAAGTGGAATTAATTTACGACTAGATAGTTTTCCCCTGCACATTTTCCAGAGCATCCACCGATAACTAAAAATAGGTGCAATTTGATAGAACAGACATCTCCTCTCGATGAAGTGGGAGCACATCTTGAATGTATTGGTGGACAGAAGAGCATGTTTGCACACATAAAGCGCTGCAGGCCTGGGTTTGGGTTATCTCGGTATAAGCAAGGAAAAAAACAAAGCGGACAAATAGGCACAGTGGCTCGAGGGTAAGGGCTGTGGCCTCACGGCACACCCCCGGTTTAATCACTCTATGGGTATGTCCAGCACTCCCACAGATGCCGGGCTGCCCCCAACAGACTCCTACCGCACTGTCAGCTTCTTCTTAGTGTCCTGGGGCCGGGTGCTGCACAGTAACATCACAGTGCAGTGTCATTTTGTAGACACCCCCTCGATGGCTGATACCCGGTGCGATCCGCACCCCCCCTAGTGACGCCACTGATTACACATTCCCTTCAGTAACAGGCCTGTGCTATCCAGCATTGGATTCAGTCTTCTGGAGGACAAGGTGGCGGTCAAACGAACGTGCCTTCCGCTAGAGAGAACTGGCCCAATGCTGAATAATTCTGGGACATTCTTGGTTCCCGTGGGCATTGGGCATCAAGGTAAGAATAAAGTAATCTTTAGCCCGCTTAGCAATAATAAAGTAATCTGGAAAAGTAAATGGCGGTATTAATCTTTTATCATTAAAAACTGTCACCAGATTATTTTTTTTACTACTAGGGTGGCAACAGATTATTTTATTACCCACCAGCCACGGGTACCAGAAGGGGCCCAATGTTATTCAGCACTGGGCCAGTCATCTCTAGGTAGAACTGTACCAGACTACATAGCATGGTCCGATAACTGAAAGGGTATGGAGGGGCTATACATATATATTTTTTTATTTTCAGTATGCCAGGCCAGCTAGCTGTGATTGGAGCTCTCTCGCCAGGAATAACCATCTCTGTTTCTCAGGTATTTGTTTTGCCACATCAGGCGCTGAGTTTATTTTATTTTTTTTAATCAACGCTTATTACATCCAGGGTCTTGAATCCACCCCTCCCCTGTGAGCCCCAAGTCCTCCCGTAGGTGAATTAGCAGTGGCATCCCATTGGAAGCGCTTTCTGCTAATCACACTTCAGACAAGCAGTCCCAGGGGGAGGAGTTTTCTTCCCCTGAGACTGTCATTTGCAGAGAGCGCGCTTCCAATGGAAAGCCTCATCTGTTTTTATTATAGCCGGCTTTTCGGCTTCTAGGAGCTGCATCGGATGCAGCCTCTAGCCAATGCTGTTTTTTCTACGCAAGCGCATAGCTTGATTATGTGCGGTTTCTTTCCCCCTCAATCTTTTTTTGCCACATTGCGCAAAGGATAGGGGCCGGACCGTGGCAAAAACGAGGTGCTGCTGCAGCCTGAGAATATTGTTAGGTTCAAAATAATGTCAGACAAGGTTATAACCTTAAACACAGTACTTGCCTAAAAGTCAAACACTGCTAAATAAAATAGACGTCACACAGCCTCATCAATAACACCTCCATTGGCTAATGAGGTGAAAATTTCGCATAAAATAAAATTTTGTATGTGAAATATTATTTTCATATTATAGTGGTGCACTCTTACAAAGGGCCGGTGCAAGGTTTCTCAGCACCCTAGGCAAAACTTCAACCCCCCTCATACCCACTTCCCAGCTCCTCAGGCAAAAGTGACACGCAGCATTTTGGAAGTCCCATAGCCACTGCCTGCATTAAGTACAAGGGTGTCAATCTCCGAGGTATCCTTAATTTTGTGATAGAGAGACTCAATGGTGCTCCACAGATCCCGCCGCCCTAGGCATAGGATAATATTATTACCTGAGCCCTAATTATACATTTTTGGGAAAATCATTTGGTCCGTTTACAAAAAAAAAAATTAACATTTGCCATTACAATAAAAGTTAAGTTAACGTACTCAAATCTTAACCATAAACGTATGCAAACACATAAAAAAGAAAATTAAAAAAAAAAAAAAAAAAAAAAAATCCATCTTGTACAGTTTTTGAGCTGTTTTTTAAGGTTCCCAAGCATAGAATGTACAGTACACAGCAAAGTCTCCAAATATACCCTATGGAATACTAATCAACAGAAGCAAATCCTATAAAGTATATGTTTTAAGTCCAGTGTGCCCTCCAAAATATGCAAGTTTACCCATTCGGGCTCCATTAAAATATGAGATATGGTAAGAACTTACCCTTGTTATCTCTATTTCTACGAAGTCCATAGGGTTCCACAGGATACCTTGGGGTATAGGTGTGACGTCAGTCATCGGGCACCAAAGAGTTAAGCTTTCAGCCTCCCAGGATGCACTAGGTCCCCCTCCTATACCCCGCCCCCGAGCCAAGGCATCTCAGTTAGTTACCAAGCCATAGGCCGGAGGAGGAGAAGGAAGAGAGAGAACAAAGATCTGGACACATACAAGAATCACATTCTCACCAGAGGGAGATGGAAAACCGGTGACCAGAGCAAAGCCCATCTGCAGCACAGGTGCGACAGGGCGGGAGTCCTGTGGAACCCTATGGACTTCGTAGAAATAGAGATAACAAGGGTAAGTTCTTACCATATCTCATATTTTCTACTTCAGGGTCCACAGAGTATCCACAGGATACCTTGGGGATGTCCCAAAGCAGTATCCTTTAAGGGTGGGGACGCTCCTGTGCAGAAAGGAGAATCCGCCGCCCGAAGGAAGCATCCTGAGAGGCGAAGGTGTCAAACCTGTAATACCTCACGAAGGTATGGACAGAGGACCACGTAGCAGCCTTGCAGATCTGGACTGCAGAGGCACCACATCGAGCTGCCCACGAAGGACCCACAGACCTAGTGGAATGAGCCTTCACAGCAGGAGGAACCGGAAGGCCTTCATGAAGATAAGCTTCAGAAATAGCCATACGGATCCAGGCTGCCAAAGTTTGCTTTGAAGCAGGCCAACCCTTTTTACGGAAGCCATAGAGGACAAACAAAGCGTCCGACTTCCTAAACGAAGAAGTGCGGTCAACATAAGTCCTTAAGGCCCGCACAACATCCAAAGAGGCCTCACCCACGGAAAGACCCGGTGAGTTAAAGGCCGGAACAACGATTTCCTCGTTAACATGAAACTGGGAAACAACTTTGGGAAGAAACTCGGGCCTAGTGCGGAGCACTGCCCTGTTCCCATGAAAAACCAAGAAAGGGGGTCTACAAGAAAGAGCCCCAAACTCAGAAACACGTCTGGCCGAAGCAATAGCCAGAAGGAAAACAGTCTTAGCTGTTAGCCATTTAAGATCCACTGAGCCCAGTGGTTTAAACGGCGGTCCTTGGAGAGCCCTCAGGACCATAGCCAAATCCCAAGGCGCCACAGGTGGAACAAAGGGCGGCTGAATGCGGAGAACACCTTGCATAAAGGTGCGCACATCCGGGATTGTAGCAATCGTACGGTGAAACCAGACACAGGGCCGAAACCTGTACCTTCAAAGAAGCAAGGCGAAGCCCATGATCTAGTCCCGCTTGTAGGAAGGCGAGAATCCGAGACAGACGAAACTCTCGCGGTGCATAACCTCTCGGTCGACACCACTGGAAGAACGTATGCCACACGCGATGGTATATCCTCGCGGAAGACGGTTTCCGAGTTCGCAACATGGTACGCACCACAGAGCTGGAAAACCCCTGGGACCTCAGCATGGCCGTCTCAACAGCCACGCCGTCAAAGACAGCCGAGTCAGGTCCGGGTGAAGACAAGGACCCTGAGACAGAAGGTCTGGTCGTAACGGCAACCGCAGAGGACTGACCACGGACAGACCCTGAAGGTCTGAGAACCAGTGCCGTCTGGGCCACGCGGGAGCTATCAACAGGAGCGTCCCTCCGTCCTGTTTGAATTTCCGGATTACCCGTGGAAGAAGGGAGACAGGAGGGAACAGGTATGCGAACCGGAGCATCCACCAGAGACGCCCCTTCGTCTCTTGTGCGAGACCCGTACACCAGCAACTTGTTGTTGTGCCGGGACGCCATGAGGTCGATCTCTGGAAGACCCCACCTGTCCACCAGCAGTTGAAAAACGTCCGGGTGCAGGGACCATTCCCCCGGATGAACGTCCTGGCGACTTAGAAAGTCCGCCTCCCAATTTAGCACTCCCGGGATGAAGACCGCTGATATGGCCGGAAGATTGCGCTCCGCCCAAACCAGGATCCGAGAGACCTCTACGAGAGCCGCCCGACTGCGAGTTCCTCCTTGCCTGTTTATGTAGGCCACGGTGGTAGCGTTGTCCGACTGGACCTGTACCAGGTGACCCTGGAGAAACCGATGTGCCTGCTGGAGAGCATTGAAGACCGCACGGATATTTATGGGAAGCTCCGCTTCTGTCGGCGTCCACCTGCCCTGGAACAAGTGTGGACCCAAAACCGCTCCCCAGCCCCGAAGACTGGCGTCCGTTGTCAACAGGACCCAATTTGGAACCCAGAACGGACGTCCCTTGTTGAGGTGGGTCGTCTGTAACCACCAAGCAAGGACAGGCGAACTTCCGGGGTGAGCACAATCGTCTTGGACTTCAGAGACTGAGGCAGCCCGTTCCACTTGGACAGGATCAGGTGCTGCAGAGGTCTGGAGTGAAACTGGGCATATTCCACCATGTCGAACACCGACACCATGGAGCCCAGTAACCTCATCGCCGAGTGTAGGGACACCCGGCGGCTGTGCAGACAACTGCGCACCCTTGACTGTAAAGCAGAGATCTTGTCCTCCGTCATGAAGATCCTTTGCTGTCCCGAGTCCAATAAGGCTCCAAGATGCAAAATCCTCCGAGACGGGATTAGAGTGGACTTCTGCCAGTTGATTAGCCAGCCGTGCCGTTGCAGCAGTGCAATGGTCAGGTCCAAGTGGCGTAACAGGAGCTCTGGAGATCCTGCCACAATAACAGGTCGTCCAAGTACGGCAACATGCGGACTCCCTGCAGCCGCAGAGAAGCCGCCATGACCGCCATCACCTTGGTGAAAACCCGTGGTGCTGTCGCCAGGCCAAAAGGTAACGCCCGAAACTGGAAGTGGTCGTTGCGGATTGCAAACCTGAGGAACTGTTGATGGCGCAAAAGAATAGGGACATGCAGGTAAGCGTCCTGTATGTCCAATGACACCATGTAGTCCCCAGGTTACAGCGCCAGAATGATGGACCGTAGGGTCTCCATCCGAAACTTCGGTACCCGCAAAGACCAGTTGAGTGCATTGAGGTTGAGAATCGGATGATACGACCCATTGGGTTTCTGTACCAAAAAAAGATTTGAATAGAAACCCTGGCCCCTCTGGGAGAATGGAACAGGCACTATAACTCCAGCCTGAAGCATAGTGTGCAATACCTTCCGCAGCTCCGTAGCCTTGTTCCGGTCTGATGGTAGACCCGTGGTGAAGAATCGAGCCGGGGGTCTGTGCCGGAAGGAGAGGGCGTACCCGTGGGAGACCACCTCCAGAACCCAAGTGTCTGTCGTAGTGACCGACCAACACTGGGCGAACTGCAGCAGGCGGCCTCCCACCCTGGGATCCCCCAAAGGGAGGCCCGGACCGTCAGGCCGCAGGCTTGTCATCTGGCTTGGGGGCCGGACGTCTGGTACTCCATGTCTGCTTCCGGGGCTTGACCGATTTCTTAGGGCCAGCCTGTCGAGGAAACGACTGTGGTTTGGGCCTGCCCTGGGCCCTAGATGACCGAAAGGACGATGGTCCAGAACCAGAAGGAGCAGCGGCCGATGGGAGACAAGCCGATTTGGCTGCCGCCAGCGTGGCCACAATCTTATCCAGATCCGGACCGAAGAGAACTTCTCCGGTAAACGGCAACGCCTCCAGACCCTTTTTGGAATCTGCGTCCGCCTTCCAGGATCGCAGCCACAAGGTGCGACGAGCAGCTACCGTTGCTGAAGAAATCCTAGACACCAGAGTACTAATGTCTAGGGCCGCCTCGTTGATGTAGGTGGCCAAATCACGGAGATTGCCAATCAACTCTGCCTGTTCGTCCGGACAGTCGGAATCAAAAGAAGCCTCTAATGAATCCGCCCAGCGCTCCATTGCTCTGGCAACCCAGGAAATGGCCATAGCCGGCCGTGCTGCCCCCCCCCGCAAGGGAATAAGCGGACTTCAGGCAGATCTCCACCTTGCGGTCCGTAGCATCCTTAAGGGAGGACATGGATGGCATCGGCAATGTGGCACTACGGACAAGACGGGTCACGTGAGAATCCACCTGTGGAGGGGATTCCCACTTTGCAAAATAATTATCCGCGAACGGATAGGCCACCGCCAGGCGTCTCTGCGGCTGGTATCTTTGGTCAGGCTGTTTCCACGCCTCCTCTAAATGGTCCACCAACTGACCCGAAAGAGGAAAGACTGTGGCATCGCCCTTCACATCTTTGAAAAAGGCATACTTAGATTTAGCCGCTGGGGGAACTTCGTCCTCAATCACCAAGGCTGTGCGGACCGCCCGAATAAGTCCAGGAATATATACTTTGGACTTAGCATCAGCGTCCTTAGCATGGAGAGGTTCCTGATCGTAAGGATCCAGAATCTCCCCATCATCAGACGTCCCCTCGTCATCCTCATAAGGAGCCGACAGAGACGCTAACCGGCCGTTTATGCGGCCGCATCACAGACTCCCCTTGCAACACATCTGACAAGTGCTGTACAGAACTCGTCAGGGAGTTAACCCACGCTAGCTCCTGAGAAACCGGGAGCGGGGAAATAGGGAGACTGTGGGGTACCACCAATTGTCGTGGGAAACCCTGCATGGGTGACGACACCACTGACTGCTGGGACAAACCCATCGGTGTAAACGTGGGCTGCGGAGCTAACTGGCCCACTAAGGCTGTAAGCGCTTGAGCGAAACAAGCCCAGGGCGGCTCCTGTACCGGTGCAGTAACCGTAAGAGGCCGCGCCATAGACAAACACTAACGGTACTTTACACGTAGTACACTGTAGCCGGAGGGGAAAATCACTTTCAGACATGATGGCACCACGTATGTGACCCCTCTCACCAATTATATATTTAAGAGGCGTGAGACCACCCTGCAGCACCGCACCGCAAGGGCTTAGCAGAAAAAACAGGGACAGTATAAAGCTGACAGTTTAGAAAAAAAAGTTACAGGCAGCAGCGCTAGCACAGTCACATACAATGCAGAGAAATAACAATTCCTGCACTAACAGCGCTGATCACTCAACTACACAGACACAAGGCCTGGTAGGACACAGCGCTGCATACACAGACCTGACCACAGCGGAGGAGAGGTATGTGGGGGGACCCAGACCACGATGCTTCCAATGCAGGCTTCCAGCAGCGTTCACCATGCTTCAGAAAAGATGGCCACCGAGGAGCAGAGAGAAGGCTGGCCTGGGGGAGGAGCGCTGACACAGGGCCAGTCAGCACAGTGCAGAGAGGGCTGTGTGCAGCGGGGGAGGCGCCGGCTGTGAGACAGGGAAGGCGCGCTCCCCTGGCATGCATTTAACCCCTGGGACGCCGCAGCGCTACCGCTCTGCTGCGGTCCGCTGTCCCAGGGGGTAGTGGAAGCGCAGGTTGGTCGCCTGGCTCCACGCTGCAGCCAGTCCCCAGGGAGCCCCCTGCCTGGGGACTTAGGACCATGTGATCAGCGGGGACCCCCCGCGGGACCCCGCTGCTTACCTCTGTCCCCCTTGAATCCGGCCATGGTCCGGAACATCTGGGGTCACCGCTAGCTGTGACCCCAGATGTCCACCAGCATCCCCAGATCAGTACCGGCGTTCTGGTACCGGCGGGGTGTAGGGAAGACAGCATGGACGTCAGGACTGACTGTCCATGCTGTTCATCCAGATGTGCAGCCACAGCTGCATGAAGAAAAAGCTTCAGGGGCTCTTCTAAGCCCCCCTCTAGCAGGTGCCTCCGACTACGGCCGGGCACCAAACGAAACTGAGATGCCTTGGCTCGGGGGCGGGGTATAGGAGGGGGACCTAGTGCATCCTGGGAGGCTGAAAGCTTAACTCTTTGGTGCCCGATGACTGACGTCACACCTATACCCCAAGGTATCCTGTGGATACCCTATGGACTCTGAAGTAGAAATAGAAATAACCATTCAGCAAAAATAGAGTCTTGCAAATCTTAGATTTCTAAGCATTATTTGCAAATAAATGACCCATGCCTCTAACCCATTAAGTGTCAAAATCAATATGTTATTGCAATGATGGGATCAAACTGTTTTGTCAATTCCACTGATTTATTGTTAGAGTTGGTCATTGTTCTAAAAATTGCTTCTCCCGGCTCAGAGTCCAGACTTCTATTGTACAGCTCACTAGATTGGTTGGTAAAGGACAAGCAAAAGTTACAAGGATAAAATCTCTTTAGCGTGCGCTTTACAGAAAAAGGAATTGTTTTGATTCCATGCACATGGTTAGTCATACTTCCTAACCTGCACTTTATCTAAGCTAATCATCTCTGGGAAACCACTGAGAGAACACAGACCATCAAAAATAGCAGAGTCCTTCCTATTTCAGTTACTTTAAGATTCCATAGTATTTATGTCTGGGACAGGTCTTCAAAACATATTATAAATCTCTTTCATAGTCAGGACATGTATGAAACAGGAAGCGTACGTTATTTATTGATATATGTACAAACAAAAATAGAAGTGGGCACTTGAAAAATGACCCTTGATATGCCAGAAACGTTGTGCCACCATGCTCAACAAACAAGTCTTTGTTTAAGCATTTTCAACCTGAGTGCCGTACTTACACAGTATAAAACAGTATAAAATATACTGTTGCAAATTCACCTGCACATGACATCATTGTATATTCTTTCAAAGTTACTACGTAGTTGGTCAATGCTCCCAAAATATATTTGCTGCTTTCTAGAATGGGATAATGTTTCAGATTAAGTAATTGGATACCAAATATAAAGTAAGGAGACGGATGGTGTAGTCCTTAAAATCTCAAATTAGGGGGAAGTAGTCTCCCGTGTACAGAGGGCCTGATTCAGAAAATGCAAAAGGAGAGAACGAACGCATTCGGCCAATGTTTTTGCACTGCGCATGCATCGCACTGTGCGTGCGCGAACTAGACAGTGCAATCGGGTTATGGTATACAGACTACACGCAGTGTGTACGCAGACCCCTCCGATATTGATTGACATGGAAGTGCCATTTGTGGGTGGTGACGGGGGGAGGTCAGGCGAATGCAGGCGTTATAACGATGTTATAGGGGCGTGCATAATTAAGGCAGTGCGGCGGCATATGCAGCCATACTGTAAGCTGTACACAGGAATCGGCCAAAATCCTGCGGCAGGTCAGGTGAACCACTATTTTGCGTATGTCTGATGGTTCTCGATGTTCCGGATCAGGCTTTGAGTAAAGGGAGATGGGCGGCTTAATATGGGGCTGGTCATCTGCATCTTGTGCTGCGGTCTACGTGTGTATGCATTGATTAGCATATTCTCGCAGCAGATGGATGTGTGCATCTGCTAGCGTGCGTTCCTTGCTGAATCAGGCCCCCAGTCCCAAACTTTTGATAGAAGGCTTGCCTTAAAATTCTTAAGGTGCGTATCCACTTGCAGACCTTGGAACGACAGTACGATTACAACATTGTAATCGTACAGTCGTTCCTCTTCCCCTGCAGTGCCTACACTGAACGGTATGTCGCTCAGTGCAGGCACCCTCCCTCATCCCCGAACATGCCCAATCTGTCGTTATCGGCAGATTGACCAGCATGTTCAAGCGATGACTGATGTCGGAAACGAAAAGCAGGAGCGAGCATCACTCGTCATTTCTGACATTTTCATGCCCTATTTGTGCACGATTAATGAGCGATTGAATGATAACAATGTCGTTATCGTTCAATCGCTCTGTTTAAGCAGCAAGTGGATACGCAGCTTAACTCATCAGTCCTACTCTTGGAGGAATGCCACTACATAACCGTAATGGCACTGGGCTTGTTGTCAAGCAAATCAGGTCAAGGTTGATCGACTGTGATACAGTATCTTCATAGGGTAGAAGGGTTTTTGTCCCTAGAAATGTACTAACACCAAGTGACCGTGAACTGCGCTTACCATTACAAGAAAACAGTTTTCTATGAGACTTTCTATGTTGATGACCATAAAAAACAGCCAAGGTGAATCTCTAGACTCTGTTGGCATATATGGGCAGCATACTGTCGTGGGTTCGATTCCCACCCATCTGTGTAGAGTTTGTATATTCTCCTTGAGCTTGCATTGGTTTCCTGTGCTCCTGTTTCCTCCCACAAGTCAAAAAAGTATACTAGTAGGGTTAATTGGTTCCCAACAAAAAATCAACCCTAAGGGTGCATACACACACAACGATTTTGTAAATGAACGATTTCATTAAACGATTTTCGTAAATTTTTTCAAGGGAAAAATGAACGAAAATAGTTTACTAAAATCGTTCATTTACTAAATGTAATGAACGATTTTTTTGAACTACAAACGATTTTTGCATATTCCCTTAATGAAAATCGTTGAGTTGGTCAGTCTGACTGAACTACAAACGTGAACGCGCATGAACGGTAATCGTTCATCGTTTTAACTTAGAAAGTGAACGATTTTTTGCAACGATAATCAATATTGTTTATCGATAATCGGTCAAAAAATCGTTGTGTGTGTATGCACCTTAAGTGTGTATATGTGTGTGTACATGTGGTAGGGAGTAGAGTGCAAGCTCAACTGGGGCAGGGACTGATATGAATGGTCAAATATTCTCTGGAAGGCACTGCAGAATATGTAGGCGCTATATAAATAACTGATAATAATGTACTAACTGCGGTATTTAAGCTGGGTACACACCATACGATATGTAACCCAGCCGACGGTGCTATGCGATGTAACGATACATCGCCCGCACCGTACACACTGCACGATCTGGTGTATGACGGTGCAATGTGTTGTTACATGCTGCATGTAACAATATCTGTTCATTCACCCCATTGTCCCATCTGATGTGCAGCACAGCAGATGGGACGATGCAATAAGGATTATTTGTATGTATATTATATTATATGTAGCACAGCAAATGAACGCCCGCAATCAGGCGTATACACTTAATGATCCGTACAATATATTGTTGTGATTCATGTAGTGTATAGCCCAGTTTTAGTCATGGACAACTTTATGTTCATTTTCCAGGATATGCTTAAGCAAGACGGCAACACCGAGGAACACCTGGAAGGGATCTTCAGCAAATGCTTCCATAGTTATTTGTTTCGTTACAGGTAGCTCATGCACCCCACATCTTTCATGCATTTTGTGTGCTCACAACCCAGTGACTGATGGCCCCAAAATATTATATATATATATATATATATATTTATTTTATTTTATTTATTTTTTTTTTTTTTAACCCTGACATAAGTGACATCAGCAGCAAGTACAGAATTTATTGCTGCTCGTTGATTGGGTTTTAAAACCATTCACTATACATTTATGTTTAGCCAAATACGTCAATAACTGGAGACATTACTGCTGAGACCTATTCAGACGTGTTAAAAATAAAATTATAAACTATTGACGCTGTATAGATTGCATGAAATGCATCCAACAGCAATGATTATCTCACCAACGGAGAGTCATGCGAGACAAAGCTTGAGATACTGTAGCTGTATCTTCCACAACCTAATTCGGTCCTATCAGGGAAACCACACACAAACTGCACGTACGCCCTGAGATCACTTGTGTTGGCAGTTTTATCTTTCAGCTACAATACGGACATCAACAACCTGGGCAGAGTGGGCAGCAGGGAACACAGCTAGGAACTTATAAAATTAGATCTGCCGTATATACATGTGAAGTTATGTATCTAAAAGTATGAAAGGATTACAATGAAATTCACAGGGTTTCCCATCATGAGGCAATTCATCTTCCTGATGAGACGCTTCCTGTTCGGCAAGCAGCCACAAGTCATTTCCCTGCATGTTTTCATTAACTAGAACAGAGGTTCCCAAACTTTTTTGAATCACGGCGCCCTACAGTATCAGCAGTGTTTTCACGGCACCTCTAAGCCAAACTTTGCTATTGAGAAATTCAGAAAAAAATTTAGTACACTAGTAAAGTGAAATAAATTGTGCTGACCTGTCACCCTTAGGCTCAGTTATGTGGTGTTGGACAGGTTTGAGCTTCTGTTTGTCCACATATTTACATTGCATTGACCATAAATAATTAAATTTTTTGCTGGACCAGCAACCTGAGGCACCCCTGCAAGTGTCCTGAGGCACCCCAGGGTGTCATGGCGCACAGCTTGGGTACCACTGACCTAGAATATTTTGCTATTCTGATAACCTACAATATTTCGCTACTATGTTGAAACACTCAAAGCATGCTCAGGAAAAAGGGTATGTATGTGGTTTTAAAAGGAAACTATATATAATTATACAGCTTTACATAAAATAATAAATGTATGGTTACTGTACTAAATGCATGCAATGTACATATGGAAATTTCAGAATAGAACGTAAAAGGATATTAACTCATTATTGGTGCTTAGTGATGTCACTTATGTCAGCAAAGGTAAAACCATACTTGCCGACTCTACCGTCCAAGTCGGTGATCTCATGAACTACCAAGTGAGTGCTCGACCATGTCCCAGAAGGCAGAAAGAGACAGTAGGTGGAGAACAGTGTGATGATGTGATTTGCATAAAGTTGAAGCAAGTCACTGTATTAAGGGACCTATTTATCCAGCATCTTTTACATAAAATTATGTAGAAGCTGAAGTTTCTGCACATCTTTGTGAATTGTTGCTATGTGCTAACAGCCTAATGCAGGAGATTTCACAGAAACCTCCTGCAGAAGGATTATTAGCGCTGCAGGCCACAGGCTCCATTGTTATCAATGGGAACTACGGGATGGCCCCTATGCATTAAACTCAAAAAAGTGAAGCTTTTTGGAGTTTGGCCCCATTGGTTTACGCCATCCTCAGATGCTTATGGAGGCAGTCTCACGAGAGAGGGATCTTGCGATCCATCTCCTGCAGCCTCCGGAAACTGACACTGTGCAGAGTCTTTCCAAAATGTGACGTACTCCTCAGATGTGGTCAGAATCAAACTCGCAGTAACAGCGGTTATCTTTACAGCTGTCCCTGCGATGTATCTTTAGTACATTGAAGGGAAAAGTTTGATTAAAATGAAAAAATCAGTTGATATTAGAATGGGCCTCTGTGGTGGGATGCAGTCAAGACTGTGTAATACCGACAGGGGTCTAATGATAGGGGTCAAAATCCCGACACCGGGAGCCCGATGCCCGGCATACCGAACAAAGGTAAACCAGGCGGCGGGCGCGGACAGCCGCGGGGGGTGTAAGGGTTAGGTTAGGCACCCCCCCCGGGAGGGTTAGGCTAGGTGAAGGGGGGGGTTAGGCAACCCCACGGGAGACTTAGGTTTAGGCTGTGGGGACGGGGGGTTAGGTTTAGGCACTTAGGGGGGGGAGGTTAGGGTTAGGCACCCATAAGGGAGGGTTGGGGTGGGGGGGGGGGGGGTTTAGTTTTACTTGCCTAAAACCCGTCGGGATCCTCACTGCTGCTGGTCTTCTGACGTCGGGACTTGGCCGACGGTCATGCATACTGATTCCTCTGTGGTCCATGACCAAAGGCTTTGTGCCTTTTTCATACTTACATCTTATTGTCCAGTAAGGAGGTGTGGTGTGGTAAATTGTCTAATCATGTCCCTATCCGCCACTGCAAAATTATTGATTTGCAGAATTGTGCAGTATGACAAGACCTGGCGGGGATCAAGCAAAGGCTGGATGGATTTGCTGAAGCTGGAAAGGCTTCCATGAGTCCTCACTGCCAGTGGCGCCATGAATACTGCAGATGCCTAACTAAAATAGCGTAAGCAGAATTTACTGCTGTTTAAAAGAGCATTATCTGCATCGCAATCCACATACCAGAGTATAGGGAAGCGAGAACGACCAGTAAGTAGGCGATAAAGAGAAAAATAAAAAATAAAACCACACAATAACAACAACAACTTTTTTTTTCAAAATCTGGCACTTAAAACTATAAAAAACAAAAAGTGGTACCATAAGGAAGTAATAACTGAATATGCATAATTTGTATTATTTAACTTCAATTTATTATATATTACACAATATATGTAAGATATTTGATTCATTTGTATTTATTGTAAAATGTACATTCAAGGTTATCTCCTAGGTGATTCAGTGAGACTTATTATGATCAGTAATAATAATAATGCTTAGAAATGTATTAACTTCGAAATCTATGTCCATTTAATTGTGCTTCTAGCAAGGGTCAACTAAAGGTTACTTAAACTCTGTATTAAAAGAGAATGTATACAATTCCACAATTATTTTTGGGCTAAGGACCGACAGACATAGACAAATTTGCTGGTACCCTTACCGCTCATTGGAGCAATGCTTCATTCCTGAAAACAGATTAAATTAAAAGCTATTGCCTCATGTATACCTGCATGCCTTTGGTATGTCATAAAAAAAAACAAAGAAACAGTGAAAAGATATTTATTACTGCTTATTCTTCGAAGATATTCTAAAATGACCTGAACAGATTCGTTGGTATCCCTTAGAAAAGATAAATAATTTAATTATAGTGGTAGTTCAAACTTAAATGCTTTCTTGAATTAGCATCACACACGTCTTCAAACTTCTAATCAGGGGTTTATCCCATTTACATGGAGAAAAGTAGTCACCCTGCTGTTTGGTATCATAGAGTGCACCACACTGAGCATGGACCAGAGAAAGCAAAAATGAAAGTTGTCTACGGAGACCAGACTTTTTTTTTTTTTTATAGACTAGCATGTTAAAGGTAAAGGTAATAAGCCCATCTCCAGGCAGCTTAATGATCCTGTGACTATAATTGCAAATATTATTAAGATTAAACAGATGAATAGTGAGAATGGTAGAAAAAGAGCCAATGAAAACTTCCAAAAAAATACAAGCGGAGCTCCAAGGTCAAAGTACCTCAGCGTCTGACCGCACCATCCAATACTTTTTGATTAACACTGTCTCCATGGAAGAAGACCCAAGAGAATTCTACTTTTGACAAAAACAACATAAAAAAGCTAGAATTTGCTAAAACTGCCTACTGACGAGACACTACGCTTCGGGGAAAATGTCCTTTGACAGATGAGTCAAATCTGGAGCTTTTGGACAAGTCACATCAGCTCTATATTTACAGATGAAAAAAAAATGAAGCTTTCAAAGAAAAGAGCACCATACAGTCAGGTCCATAAATATTGGGACATTGACAGAATTTTCAGATTTTGGCCTCTATTCACCACTACAATGGCTTTGAAATGAAACAAACAAGATGTGCTTTAACAGCAGACTTTCAGATTTAAGTTGAGGGTAATTACAAATCGGGTGAACGTGTAGGAATTACAACGGTTTCTATATGTGCCTCCCACTTTTTAAGGGGCCAAAAGTAATGGGACAAACTAAACAATCCTAAATCTAACTTTCACTTTTTAATACTTTGTTGCAAATCCTTTGCAGGCAATTACAGCCTGAAGTCTGGAACGCATAGACATCACCAGACGCTGGGTTTCATCCCTGGTGATGCTCTGCCAGGCCTCTACTGCAAATGTCTTCAGTTCCTGCTTGTTCTTGGGGCATTTTCCCTTCAGTTTTGTCTTCATCAAGTGAAATGCATGAGACATCTCGGCAGTAGGGATACCGGCGCCAGAATCCCGACAGCAGTCGGAATCTCGGCTCCAGATCTCGACCGGTGACATCTTGATGGTAAGTACTGTATTACGGTTAGGGACTAGGGGGAGGGTAAGGGTTAGGCCGCGAGGTACCGATGACTAGAAATAAATATTACACTATAACTAGCAGCTGCTGTTTAGACCCGTGTTTTGGGTACTGACTCGATTTAAAGTCTTTGTGACTTGAACAGTGTGGAACAATTAAAGTACTAACAACATTCCTGAAATCCAGGTTTCAAAATCTGAGTTCTACAAACAGAATTCCAAAGTGAAATGCTTGTATCCATCTTAAAATGAAAGCAAGTTTCAGCATCGCCATCTCCTTCAGTGCAACAAGAACGAAATTAAAATATATTAACTCTTCTTTTAGAGGATAAAGTCACTTTTATGTACTTGCTTCGCTGGTTCTGCTTATAGCTTAGTAATACAAACATTTGTGAAGATTCACATAGAAGCTAAATATAGAACCTTCATCACATAACGAATTAAAAAGACGGCAATTTAAATATTTTTTCGATCAAGGTAACTTGATGCATTACAAAACAATACAACTTTACAGCAGGGTCAATAATACACAGGATATCACACGCAGAATCAGAAGTGTAGAATACTCAATGTAAGATTATTTGCAAACTATTTTTATGTGGTTACGCAAGTCATTTGCTTTTAAATTGACCTTTCAAACCAGTGCTGTCTGCATCATGCAAATAATCATAACATCCCTTCCTCTATCTGTACTTTCCCCACTCCCTTACATGGGACAGTCTGATACAAGATTATATCCGGTTGCTGCCATTGCCCTGATACATCCGATAAAGGCAAGGACACCTTCTCAATATTTAACAGTAGGTTGTAATGAGAGTTATATAAAATGTAGCTGTGCTCCTCACAGAGACATTTGGGTGAGGTCACTGAGCAGCAGCATTTCCTGGTCCTCACTTCTGCCGTTCTGGATTTTGGAACTTTCTAGTGAAAGATAATATCTTAACCACTACTCTTTATCAAAAGCCCACGGATAGGAATACATTCCTACATACCAAAAGCCATCACCCAGCAGCATTAAAAAGAGGGCTGCCACTCTCACAATTTATAAGGGTTCTACGAATCTGCAGTGATAGAATGGATGCAACAGCTCATATAGATCAAATGATATTAAAATTCATTGCAAGAAGATACCATCCGAAGACCTTAAAAGAGGTGAAAGGAAAAGCGTTAGCAATAATTCTACAAGATTTACAGAGGATTACGGCATCAAAAAACATGGAGGACAAGATCATTTGGGTCAATGAATATTCAGCAGCTAGTCCAAGATTAATAAAAACAGCGAGAAAATTCTGGCCCTTAATCAATTCTGACAAGGATCTACCAGCTTTAAAACATAAAGAACTATTACCATGCTACAAAAAAGGCAAAAGCATCAAGGACCTTGTAGTGCATAATGATGTCACGAACTTAAAGAGCAAACAGGTGCCACATTTTTTAACTAGAAAACCGGGTAATTTTAAATGTCTAGGATGTGTCACCTGTAGATATTTGGATGTGGGTGATAAGTTTCTGGCATCCCAGGTCTGGGAAACAATACAAAATCCGGTATTCCCTTACCTGTACATCTCAGTATGTGGTATATTACATAAATGTCCTTGTGGTTTGCTATACGTTGGCAAAACCACAAGGATGTTTAAAGAACGCATGGCAGTCCATCGATCAACAATACGCCTGGCGTTGGAAAACAAAGCAAGTGATCAACCAGTAGCCAAACACTTCAGGGATTGCCAACATTCCCCTGCGTGTCTGAAATATAAAATGATTGATCACATCCCTCCTAATATCAGGGGCAGTGATCGATCAAAAGCCCTGTTAAAAAAGGAGGCGTTTTGGATTCATGAACTAAAGACTGTGGCTCCGCTTGGCTTAAATGAATTTTTGTCGTTTACAAGTTTTATATAGAAACTCATTTATGTCCAGATAGTTACTAATTATTAATATGTTACAGTTCTCCTACAACCAGTTACAACGGTTCATTGAATAGGAATTTTGATATGATGGCAGGATTGTCACTTTAGGCTGATACTGAATCTAGTACGTAAGTTCTAAATCTCTAATGCATCTGTATTTTTTTCTCAGTTGTTCTATGCATGCACGGGGTGTTGTCATGTTTCCATGGTGAAGGTAGTAGCTCCAAGCCACTAGGGGGCGTTTGCGATGGAGAACAGGGTACTGGTCCCTGGATTGACGTCAGCAGCTCCTGGACAGGTCTCTGCAGCAGCGTGCACGGGTGTGGTGACGGCTATAAAGGTATGTGTATTCTATGTCATTTTTTGTATTCCTGACAAAAAGATTAAAGTATAAGTATAAACGTTGAAACCCACCCGGTCCCAGGGGGTTCTTTACCGCAGTTATAGTGAAGAGTGCCGTATTGGGATTACTCACCTATATTGAAATCTGTATCAGGTACCTTCCAATATTGTAGCCACTTGGAGGAGTGACGGCCACTGTTGGCATTTTATATATATATATATTATTATTTTTTTTAATTCATTGATATTTTAGAACCACAAATAAAAAAATTAAAACTTATTGACCGAAAATGTAAAGTAGTATCAGATAACATGGGAGTCACTCGAGGTGCTTATCATCAGCTTGAATTTTTTTTACATGACACGTTAATATTTTATTGCTACTCCCACTGAAATATGGGCCCGATTCAGAGTCGTTTAATGATCGTCGCATGCGCAGGATCTGTACTGCGCATGTGCCAATCACTGACTGCATCTGCGGTTGCAGTCCCCCCCCCCCCTCCCCCCCTAAGCTGCAGAATGATTGACATGCTGCAGCTGCTTAGTGGCGTGGAGGGCCTCGCAAGTAACCAGGAACCGGCCAGGCTGCGGTAAGCTTCAGCCTCCACAGCCTGGCCAAAGGAGCAAACATCGCTCGCAGCTCTGGGATCGCAGATGCAGCAAGGAGTTGTCTGTTACCTACAGGCACCTCCTGCTGCATTTGCATTTTGGAGGGACGGAATGGCACAGCTGCGCTTGTGTGCGGTTCTGCAATTCCGTCCATCTCTGAATCAGTCCCTGAGAGTGTAAGCAGGGCCTCAAGCATAAAAGTTTCAACTACATTATGTCTTTTTGTCTAGCAAAGACCGGGCGGATCATGATTCAGATCAGTATCAAATAAACAAATGAGCTGTACAATTTAATGGATCACTTACAAAATAAAACTTCTTGACAAGCGTGCACACTTGCCAATTCCCCGGCACGCTGCGAGATGAGGAGGTGGCATCAAAAGAGCCAAGGAACTGTGGGTTCAATGGCCGTCGCAGCAGGTAAAGGGGAGGAACTCCATTAGCAAAAACAGAGACAAAACAGAAAAAATAATCCCTGAAAATAGCAGCACAAGCTTGTGGTATGAAATTTGTTTTATTCAAAGGATTTTTACCACCACTATGTTATTATTCCTCGTTTCACAGCCTCAGATCATCATGTAGTGCGAACCCCCCCACCGCTGCCCATAGTCTGACTTCCACTATGCAAACACAGCTGTCTACACAGCACTTACTGCTCTCAGTATAGGGACAGAATCTCACATAGAGATCAATCGCTGACAAAAACCATCTTTCTTCCATTGTTCTGTAAACGTCAGAATGGGGGAGGATTAATGCACACAGCTTTCACCTGCCAACACACAATGTGGTTTTGATGGGTCAAAATGACCAACAATTGTACCATGTGCAAGCTCATCATACCCAAACAGAATAATACGGAAACCAGATGAATTCAGCGAGTCTACACACGTGTCCAGCATGAACAACCAGGTGAGGTGTTTGGGCAGCTTTATTTGCCGAGGTTATAGAGTACAAGGTTATAGTGTACAAATCTGCAATCAGGGAAGTAGAGATGAGAATGTAAGCTCTTTCGAGCAGGGCCCTCTACCCTCTTGTGCTTCTCCCTAATGTATTTTCATTTATCTCTTACTCCCCACTAGGGCAACTAACACTTAGCTGCTTATGTGGATATAAAGGTCGCTAATATAGCTATGTTTATTATCTATGTCCGTGTCCTGCATTGTATTATAAGTCGCTGGTTACTTATTTGTTTATGTACTTTGTAAGGCGCTGCGGAACACTTGTGGCTCCATATAAATAAATAATAATAATGTGACAGTAATCTGATTTGATGGGCCTATTAATTGGAGGTATATGGGAAAGGCTATCATTGTGTAGGTAGGACCTATAGGGAAAGGAGCAGTTCCTATGTGAGAATGATATACAAATAAGGATATTATTTATTCCTGTGGTACATATCCGGATAATATATATCCGGATAATAGGATAAAGAGATCCCTATTCTTCAATTAGTCAGGCTGAGACCAGAAAGGAAACTGCAGGAGATTTGATACAAAGCCCAATTCTGTCTCTGTTTCTGATTCAGAGATGCACACAAATCCGATGGTTAGCGCACATCTCCCATATTTTGGGGTCTGTGCATGCGCAGGAGGCGTACTGCGCATGTGCAGAACGGGTCCTGCAATCTCACTCGCAGATCCCCTAATCCACAGCATGATTGACATGCTGTGGCCTTCGGGGCGGAGCAGGGTCGCTAGCGTTCCCAGAAACAGGGACTTGTCACTCCCATTTTTGGGGGCGAAAGAGGTCAGGGTCTGCGTCGGTGGATGCAGATTTTCCTTGCATGTGAGAATTGATGAAGCTTCATACTTACCTAGGCTTAATGAAGTGTGAGAAGTGCAAGCAGCGGGACCATTTTTGCTTAAAGAAACTTTTATATGAACGAACCAAGCTTGCTGAAAGTAAGTGTTTTCCCATAGGGAATTCATATGCAGCAGTTTCCCTGGGCACCCGTAGATTGATGCAGATTGTATTACGTATGGGAACAACCATCACTACATAGAGACATCTTTCATAATAATTAACAAATATATCAAGACTGTGACAAGAATTAGCAGTGTAACTAATTTTGGAATTCAGCGTTAGTGTCCACCACTCTGGTCTTTTATATAGCAGTATTCCAGGGGTGAGGCATAAGAGATAGACAGTAATTAGATCGGCAATGTCTAGATAGACACCAGATGTTAGACAGTCAATAGTTAGACAGGGACAAAAGGTCGACAGGGGCAAAAGTCAAATACACTAAAGTTAGACATGTAAAACGGTTGACATGTACAAAAGTACGACATGGTCAAGTTCGACATGAAAATGGTCGACACAAAAAAAATGGTTGACAAAGTTTTTTGTTTGTTTTTTAGCCCTAATCTTCACCCTAACCCTCCCCTCCTGGTGCCTAACCCTAACCGTCTGGGTAAGTGCCTAACCCTAAAAAAATAAAAAATAAAGTGTCGACCATTTTTATGTTGAACTTTTTACCCTGTCGACCTTTTTACATGTCTAACTTTAGTGTGTCTGACTTTTGTCCCTGTCTAACATCTGGGGGTAAATTTACTAAAGTGAGAGTTTTTAGAAGTGAGTTTTAAAAATGATGTTGCCCATAGAAACCAATCAGATTCTAGCTATTATCTTCTAGAAGGTGCTAGTTAAATGTTAAGTAGAATCTGATTGGTTGCTATGGGCAACATCACTTTTAAAACTCACTTCTAAAAACTCCCACTTTAGTGAATTTACCCCCTGGTGTCTATCTAGACATTGTTTATCTAATTACCATCTATCTATAGTCCGGAACCAGTATTCCGCAGCCGATTCCTTGCGGCTGTGCAATACCGTCGATCTCTGAATCAGAACCTATGTTCAGCAAGTGATTTTCAATAGTGTGTTAATAATGGCCCACACATATATTACACTATGGACGCGTCTTGCTTTTGAGCACTATTGGACCTTGGACGACACCTGGAAGCAGCGCACAGAAGTTGTGACTAACAGATTCCAGTGCTGGACTTGTGCATGGTTAGGGAACAAAATGTTAAAGTAGTGAGAAATACACTTGGCCTATGATTTTACAACTGTTAGGTGGTGTATTTCTTGAGAGTATCTGCCCAATTTCCAAAGAACAGCAGTTTATCCAGAATTCCTTAGCACTGACATCCGCCTGCTGTCCTTAACCCCATGCACATATTTATGTACAGTTTCACTTCAGTGTGTTTCTTTGTCATACTTGAGCCAAGACGGAGGTTACTAGGTCTGACTCATGGTCACTGTATCCTGTTTAGACTTCTATGGCAACTAATTATTTCTGTTACTTCAGTAACCCTCAAACACTGAGAAATCACTTCCAGGTATTATATTATGGAAACAGAGTGCGAGTAACTAGTTTGCAATAGACTACAGATTATAGAAACGGAATATAAAGTGCCCAATGTAACACATATTTCACTAGTTTCCCAGAATGTCAAGATTTTCAGATTATTGGGAGACTTCCACGGTTTCCAAGAGAGCGGACAATTATACCAGAAGGCCGCTCACCAGCCCACATACAGTATCACAACTTCCTAAATACTTTTGGGTAAAAAAAAAGGGACAGGCGGTATCGTACAGCTACAAGTCTTTGTATACTCTTCCTCTTGCTGCAACAATAATTCATGTATAAATAAATGTCTACTAGACCATAACAATGTTCTACAGTGTACAACAACAGGCACAAATCTCTGCTGCCAATCAGACAGATCTTTAGCAGGACCGTCACATCCTTTCCGTTTTTCTGTATAAGTGTAAGTAATGTCTATAGCCGCAGTCTGAACTATGCTGGAGTTTTATAAAGGCTGCATAATAAAATAAACACCCAGGAGAAGGGATAATTCCAGCTGCCTTTACAAAGTGTTAACAGAGAATATTGCTACTACAACAACAGTGGTATGTTTGAACAGGGCTATGTGTCTATTCACCTTTGGGTAGCACAGACTGAATCAGAGATTCCTTGTGACCAAGCGGAGGATGGCAATGAAGCCAAACTATTTAGAACAGGGCTGGTTGGAGAGAGTAGGCTTCTCCACAAATACCCAAATCTCCAGGCCCCAACCTCTTGTAAAGCAATTTGTATGAGAATTCAGCCTGTCAAAAAGAACCAATAACATTACTGAGGTATGATCAATATTCATGAGGCTTTGGTTCTTAGTGAATCAATAGGATGATTTCATAATATTGTGTAGCTCACAGATTGTCTGCATCCACTGTGTATAGGTAACAGGTACAATTTAAAAAACAAAATATTTAGCGGTAAGTACCGAAAACCTGAAGATAGAGGCCGGGATGTACCAAGGTTGCGGTGACCATTCTGCCAGTCACCGCAACCTTACTAGATGACATATGTACTAACATATGCGATTAGTATCGCAAAGGACAGCTCTTGCGATAAGAGCTGCCCTTTGCGAAGCAGTCGACACCGGGTGACGGGGTCTCAGTGGGACCCCGCCCCCTCCGAGCCCCCGGAGCTTCCTGTTGGTCACCTGTGCAGGAAGCCCCGGGCTCCTGCTCCTCCTCCCTGCACCCGGAAGATTAGGAGGCAGCGGAGGACCCAGCAGGAGCGCGGGATGGCAACCATGGAGAGCAGGTGAGTGGGGGCCAGCACTGGGCGGCGGCTTAGCTTCAGGTGCGGGGTGCGGTAAGAAGCCCATAGGCTTCTATAGGGTAACGCCAGGTTTTTCTGGCGTTACCCTCCAGACTGAAAAAAGGGCGGCCGGGGTTTAGTACATATGGAAAAGCATTTTTCCTTTAGTACATCCCGGCCAGAGAGAGATCACTGAAGGTGTCCGCTTAAGGGACGATCCTGCTGCCAAACAATCACTCTTCAATTTCAGTATTTTAACATGTGTGGGCTCCTGCTCCTCCTCCCTGCACCCGGAAGATTAGGAGGCAGCGGAGGACCCAGCAGGAGCGCGGGATGGCAACCATGGAGAGCAGGTGAGTGGGGGCCAGCACTGGGCGGCGGCTTAGCTTCAGGTGCGGGGTGCGGTAAGAAGCCCATAGGCTTCTATAGGGTAACGCCAGGTTTTTCTGGCGTTACCCTCCAGACTGAAAAAAGGGCGGCCGGGGTTTAGTACATATGGAAAAGCATTTTTCCTTTAGTACATCCCGGCCAGAGAGAGATCACTGAAGGTGTCCGCTTAAGGGACGATCCTGCTGCCAAACAATCACTCTTCAATTTCAGTATTTTAACATGTGTGGGGTTAGGTATGATTGGTCAACAGTTATCATGTCAACATGCTCGAACTGTTGACAGTGACCAAGTCGACATTCACCATGTCTACATGGATATGTTGACATGGCGAACTGTCGACAAATGGCCCCTGGTGGTCTAGCGTTGTCTGACCTTGTCCAGGCGGCTGCAGCGTCTTCTTGTGGGATCAGTTCTGGCGGCAATGTCTCAGCCGCTACGTTCCAGTATTTTCCCCACGATCGCTAATCCACCCTAGTGCCTAACCCTGCTCCTGTGGCCTAACCCTAACCGCCCCCTCCCGCAGCCTAACCCTGCTTCTGCAGCTTCACCCTAACCTCAACTCTGCTCCTGCAGCCTAATCCTAACCTCCCCCCGCAGGCTAATCCTAACAGCCGGCATCCTCAGACTGTCGACATCTCACATGAATACAATTCAGATGTCAACACTGTGAACATGTCGATATTCTGAGGAAGTCGACATGGTACCTGTCGACAGTTTGAACCATGGTGTCATTCTACTGTCAACATTGAGGTGTTGACATGATTATTGTCGACCTTCTGACCGGATACCCATGTGTGGCCTGCTTTATTCTTAGTGTGCAAAAGTCTTCATAAATCACAGCCCAAATTGTGTATTAATCCAAATGACACTCCAAGGTATCCCAGTGGATCCCCTATGGACCCTGAAGAAGAAACAACAGGCGTTTCTTTAAAAAAAATAAATAAATAAATAAATAATCCATATTTTTGCAATAAAGTTATAATGGAAAAAAAAAAATCCTGCTTATTATATTAATATTGTGAAAATTTGCTATGTATTAGAAACCTTAAATCAGCCATGTTTTAATGCTTTCTAACATTAACAATCCAAAATTATTAAGATTTATCTCATCAAAAGAAAGTCTTTCAACTCAACTCAGTAGGACTATGGGGGTTATTTATCAAGCAGTGAAAAAAAAAAAAAGAGTGGAAAAGTGAACCAGTGGAGAAGTTGCCCATAGCAACCTATCAGCTTTGAAGTAGCATTTATCCAGTACAGTCTATAAAATAATAGGTAGGAGCTGATTGGTTGCTTTTCCACGCTTTTCACTGCTTGATACATACACCCCTGAAGGTTTTGAATTGAAATAAACAAAGGAGATTAGACCATGATGTGTTGCTCTGTGTATTGCCTCTTTAATGTGTTGGAGTTTTTTTTACCCTTTAAGATTGAGAATGTTAGTTGTAGTTTTCTCCTGCCCAATAGGATTGTTAGGGGAGGAGTTTGTGCTGATGCTAGGCAGATTTAGTACCTTTATGACCAGGTTCACCCTCCCAACCACCCTAATTCTCTGTTGTGTGTGAATTTACTGTATTGGTTCCGGTCACTCAAATGCAGACCACAAGCAACAAGGATGTGGAATACCACCAGGGAATTCCATTATAATAGGCTTCCCTATTCCCTATAATCACGACGCCAAGCCTGTAGTCACAGCATATTAAAAAAACCAGTGTGGTTATTTAAAAAAAAAAAAAACAACAACATTTGTTTTAAACCATGGTTTAAACTAGCCGACACTGGTTAAAACCATACGATTGTAGTTCAATATACTGCATTGTGAATCCCCTACCATAGATAAAACCAGTTATTGAATTCAAATCGCTGCTGGAAGCGACTACATCATTAGGCACCGCCCATGCCTAAAGGAGAACTACCCATTGAAAGGTAGATTTCATATCCAAAAATCACCTTAAAATAGTGATTTATTTATTTATTTCCTACCCATGCAGAGTTGATTGCATTGTGCGTATGCAGCCGTCTCAGAATAGGTCGCAAAATGTATATTTTTGCACTGCTGCATTTTGAAAGTACATTTCTTTTTTCCCCGGTATATCTGCACTAAGCGAAACGGGTGTTTTACACCAGCATAAAATTTAGACTAGGTGGAAAACCATAATGAAAAAAATGCTGGTCTTGGACGACATTAGCAGGTAACAGCACAGAAATAAAACATGAGGATACTTGTGTTACTCAGCAACAGAATCTGCATAACGCTGTTATCAAACCATGAATGTACAATGTGGTTTACTACATAGAAAATCACATTAGTGTCACGCAAGTCGCATTTTCTTCAAGAGAAATGTGGGGTTTATACTGTTCTCAAATTCTTTTCACATGGTTACAGTGATTCTTACATAAGCAATTTCCAGAAGGGAGAAGGATTTAGAGTTTACCGTCCGTATTTGCTGGAATTAAACTCACATTCATGTCTTATCACTCTCTTATAAACAATGAACCATTTTAAGACTACTGCCTTTGTTAGCAAGACATAGGCATAGCTTTATTGCTTAATTAAGCAGAAATACAGATTACAAGAGAGAACCCCTTATTATGGCTTATTTGACAAGTTAAAAGGGATGTAAAAGTCTTAATGGGGATGTTTGTAAATAGTGAAAGGAATGCTACATGGGAATCAAGCCGATTTACCGCCGGCCGCATGGCTGACTGCTAATTCAGGTAAGTACTGCTAACCTAACCCCCCACCCCCCTAACCTCCCCCCCAAGTGCCTAACACCCCTCTAAGTGCTTAAACCAAACCCCCCCTTCCCCGCAACCTAAACCTAAGTCTCCCTGGGGGACTGCCCAACCCTAACCTCCTCCCCAGGGGTGCCTAACCCTAACCCTCGGGAGCCCCTAACCAAACCCCCCCCTCGGCTGTCCGCACCCGGCTTACCTTAGATCTGGATGCCGGGCGTCGGGCTCCCGGCGTAGGTAAAATGACAGGGATTTCGACACCTGTCATTAGACCCTTTCCGGGATTAGACAGTCGGGATGCCGACGGTTGGCATTTAGACCGTCGGCATCCCGGCTACATACCGCTCTATGGTACGGCGGGCATGTGGCTGCAGTGGTATGAACCTTATGAGACGACTGTTCTATTTGTGATGAATTTCTGCCCCACCTCCCCCCCAGAACCATTTTTTCAGTTTTCATCCTTTAAATCCCATGGCAATGAATTGAGAGGTCTCTCTAATATCGGACGTCTATTACTAGATGTTTTGAATCTCCTCCCTACATCCCAATGAAGTATATTAGACACAAATGTGACCTCTAATTAAAGTCGGCAACTCGTGTGTGGCCCTGATCCCAAATTGACTGATATTGTCCATTTTCACAATGAATTAAGAGGGTTCAATTACAGATTTGATCTGTTAACGTTACCGCCAGCTTTATCCTAGCTTATTACTTGAACCTGATCATATGAAATATGTAATTCACTGATCTATAGACTGCATTGTGATGAATAAAAATGACTGCTCATTTAAACCTTAAACATGGTGCAAAAAGTGGTATTTATTATTGTAATTAGATAGTAAAATCATTAGGTGCCTTACATTCTGTGCTTTCCCCTGCATGTCACTTGTAACTGTGTAATATGCTGCCTACAACAATAGCACAGTATAAATAAATAATACATACAGTAAATACAATGCTTACATATGCACATAACTACCACAAATCTGCTCTAACCTATTGCAATCAGATATTTGCATCAGGTCGACAATTAAAACATATATCTCAACAGTCAATGTTAACAATCAAAATGCCGACACAGATAAAAGAATAAATAATGCCGATTAGTCATAATGGATAAATGTACAAGGTAGTGTCCCACTGAGGGAAGAGCACTGCACATGCACTGAGCCTGTCATCGAAGTTCCTAAATGTCATATCAAGGTATGTGTAGAACAGGGGTAGGCAACCTGTGGCATCTCAGCTGCTGTGGAACATGCCCTGCTACAGATTTGCTGTTAGGCCATGCTGGCATGTGTAGTTCCACACCTCTGGACTGCTACAGTTTGCCTAATGAGGGAAAAGCACTGCACATGTGCAACCACTGATCCTATCATATCACCTATACAGTCAGATTCCCCTCGTTGTCACCCTCGAGAACTTTGCACTGACTAAATGCACAACAGTAATGTGTCGCACCACACACTAATTGGCACTGCCATTGTGCCAACCCCCTCATGGTAGCGCTAATCTCCTTCATATTTGCAACAAATAAATGACTAGCAAAGCATATAGACCTACCTATACAGTAGTTTGGCTGCAAGTTAAACTATGTGCGGTCACTTACACTTTAAATGACGAGATCTGGACAGGGCAAAATGACGACAGTCAAAACGTAGGCAAGGTCAATATTCTGACTGTTGACATTATTGAAATGGTCAAAATGTCAGCAAGCATATATATATATCCGTTTGCTTCAGCATTAACCCTTTGTTGAATTAGAGGGGCAGGTGATGCTAATTATACAGCCTTTTATGGTCATTTAGGCCAGAAAAACATCTTTCTATCATTGCTTAAAAGGACCCTTTAAAACTACAAATTGGAACTAATATACTGTTTTATTTGGATTGAAATATAACAAATGGAAGCATTTGCTGTCATCACACATCATATACATGAAATAAGACTGGGTACATTAGGCGATATTTAGGACGATGTTGTTTTGAAGCAAATTGGAACAACATATCGTTTACGTCGCATTGTGTGTACGTTCAAACCTCGCCTTCATGTGCATCTTTCAACGCATCTTCCCATCAGATGTGCTGCACTTTAGATGGGATGTCGTCATGAGCAATGTAGTGCACATCGGGCAGTGTGTACGCTCAACCGGAAGAGATGGTTGTACTATAGTGTTTACAGGAGCAATGATTAATTGATTGCGATCCAACAACACTATAATCGTGCCATTGTTTGGAGGATTGCAGTGTGTACGCTCTGTATCATTTGTACTGGAATGAAGGGAAATGGCAACAACCATTGCGTCTTTTGTATGTCGTTCAGATGTGTACTTAGCCTAAGGGGTAGCAAGTAGGGAAGCCAATCCCGGGATTGGTGGGATCCGGGGATTTTGGCCTAAAATTGATTGACGGGATTTGAATACCGGTATTAGAGCTTCCAATCCCGGGATTTCGGTATTAGTGAGTGCAGGTTTTTTTGCTCTGTTTAGTTTTATTTATGCCGGGAAGCGCTGAGCACCTGCAGCATTCGCTGAGATACTGTGCGCAGCATGACGTGACATCACAGTTCACGCTACGCAGCCCCACGCCGGCCACCCCTTTAGCCACGCCTGTATTTAAATTCCCATTGTCCCTACTTACAGAACAAAGCATTTTAGTTTATGACAATACTTTTTTTTCTATATATGACCCTAGAATTCATTGACCTGTCCCCATGTCCAGCAATAGTGAAAAATAAGGAATCGTGCCCTGTCCACCCCTTTACCTGCCATTTGTATTATGTATGATTGTCTTTGGGCTGTATGAGAAGTGTCAACACACTTCAAACATACTCCCCCAAAAAGTGTATCCACGCAAAGCCTTATTTACCACTATTTACGTACACCGTAGGAATTCACAGTCCTGAAGTCCGTACTTTATGCTACAAAAACACTTTCATATATCTTACACTCAAACTTTCACACATAGTTTCCCTTTAACTAGGCACTGCGTAAGTACAGCTACAATAAATAGACGTGCATTAAACAACCCAATTACATCACATGAAACGTTTTGATCAGTTGAAAAAATAAAAAAAATTTTTTAGGAGCTGCCAGGGTCTGACAGGCGAGAGCTAGTCAGGTGAAAAGATTTCATATCCTTAATGAACAGAATAATTTATAGACTTTGCCGTCATTGCACAAAATAGGCAGACAGTAGAGGCTGAGAATATCTGAGATGTCAACTTTCCCCCCTCCCCCCCCAAAAAAAACAAAAAGTAAAATATTTTCAGAATGTTCTGAACCTTTGATGTGCCGCTAGCAGTACCGGAGGTAAGCTTCAGAATACAAATGGGTTAAACTTCATGAACTGCCAAAAAGTTATTATAAAGAAGAACGTCAATGCAGTCACATCTCATGAAAGCATAAAATTAATTTAAAAAAAAAAAAAGCCCTCTATAGGCTCTATATAGCCCTCTATAGGTTGGCCACACACCTTCTATACATTACTGATAAAAAATAAAAATAAATCACATATATACAATTGAGATACAAATGTTACAATCCGGACAGTTTTTAAGAACTGAGTGAATGTTTCATACACTGTAAAATTTTGATCTATCAAGGCAGAAAGACATTTACAGAGCAAGCAAAAGGCAGGACGGTTCATTACAATACAATCCCCTCTATAATAGGCACATTTCAATCAACTTTAACCATATAGTATTCAAATGAAATGTTGAAGATGATCAATTACCAAAATAATTTGGGCATCTACATGTATTTATCAACACATATTCCAAGGAATGATCAGATTGTAACAAGTGTGGCCTGTGTCTCTGAAAGACAAATGGTGGAATTATAGTATGGGGTCTCAGCCAGAGTTGGACGTAACGCAAATTGCTCTATTTTTATTGCACGTGTCTTTTGTTCTGGCGACTCGGCCGCATTTTGCGCTTGGAACTTCCTGCTCCAAGGGGGCCGGGATAGGGGTTGGGGGAGGAGTGTAGATGCGGCCAAAGTACAGTAATGGTGTCTCAATGCATAATGCACACTAGATGGCCACCTAAAAGGCGCAAATGCTTCTGTTCAGAGGTACTCAAAGCCTGGTGAAAGTTGCTAGCGCATAAGTAAGACTGGCACGGGCAACATCCGGTTTACTGAATGTGTCTAAAGGCTAGTACACACTAGACGATGACTAGTGTGTCCGACCTAGTCATCGACGGGACCCGGCATAGGCACGTGCATACACACTTGCCGATGCCGGGAGCGACACCGCGGTTCATGTTGCATTTGGCAGCATCGCCCCCGCCAGCTATATCGCTCGTCAGACCTGCATGCGGGTCCGATAGGCAATGTCACTGAAGACGCGCAAGAGCGCAATGGTCAGCGACATAGCGGGTACACATTAGACGATGTGCCCAATATGTCATACCGATCCGCCGGATCGGATGACGTATCGTCTAGTGTGTACCCGGCATAAGACACATACAATTGTAAAACCTAGGAAAACTGCTGTTGCTGGAATGTAAAAAAAAAAATGCTGAACACTTGTTTAAAAAAAAAAAATCAGTAGGTTTCCTATTCAACTCGGTAGTGACTTGGGCACTTTTCACCTATTTACTGTAATGTGTATGAGAATCTTTTGTGCTCACAAATAAGCCAGATCTCCTGCAGTATTCCTGACACATCGGCTCCTGGTACCGGCATGGGGAGCGAGGCACATGTGCTCCTGGTACCGGCATGGGGAGCGAGGCACATACGCTCCTGGTACCGGCATGGGGAGCGAGGCACATACGCTCCTGGTACCGGCATGGGGAGCGAGGCACGTGCGCTCCTGGTACCGGCATGGGAGGCGAGGCACGTGCGTTCCTGGTACCAGCATGGGGAGCGAGGCATATGCGCTCCTGGTACTGGCATGGGGAGCGAGGCACGTGCGCTCCTGGTACCAGCATGGGGAGTGAGGCACGTGCGCTCCTGGTACCAGCATGGGGAGCGAGGCACATGCGCTCCTGGTACCAGCATGGGGAGCGGGGCACATGTGCTCACTAAGTCCACAGTGACTATATCGACACGACAATGCCGACATGGGGTTGTAATGCTATTTAGAAAATTTTAACTGTTATGCTCTAAGTAGTATTGCATCTCTGACGAGATCACGGCGTCGGCATTGTCATGTCAACATATTCACTGTGGACATAGTGGCTGTTTACCTCCTGACCGCATCCCATCCTTGGGACCCCAACCATGCTCTGCATTTAGCTATTGAAGGAAGGGTCACCTTCTGCCCGGTGCTAGAGAAATGGTTGTATACTAGAAATGGTGTCTAAAGTGAAAATATCCCTATAATTCATTTCTGTACACATCCTGGAAACTATAACCTAAAATGATGATGTTTCTAAAACAATATTGCATCAAATTATTATTTATGTCCAGTTCCCACTGTGTACTATAATAGCTCCTGTATTCTCATATAGCCAGTAGGTATACTTTGCTAAAGCTTAGAAAAAGATCTGGAGGGCTGAAGGAAAATTATACCTACTTGTGAGGGACCAATTAGACAGTGTCAGGCTCTGAAGCCTCCTACAGATCAGAACGATGTGTAGCCGGCTGATCCGACGGGCGACGGGACCCTGCATCGGCAAGTTCCTACACACTTGCGCGATGCAGGGGGCGACGTCATAATGTAGGTTGCCATGCTGCATTCGGCAACATGGCATCAACACGATATCTTCTGATTGACCGTGCAGCACGGCCAACCAGAAGATACTGCATACGACCACGGTAGAGCGCAAATTGGGCACACACACTTAAGAATATGCCCGATTTGTCGTTACGCTTTCCCCTGAAACGTCAAAATTGGGCTTAAGCGTGTGCCCAGCTTGTGAGGCAAGAATGGGTGTCTGTACTGTGGCAAAGAATAATTTAAGAGTATAACTTTTTTTTTTAAGCAAATACACTTTTATGTGTCATATAGATCATTTAAGAACATATAAAAGTAACTTTTAACAAAAAAACCCCAAAACACACATATGGAGGTATATATTGGAATATTCAGAATATAATATGAATAATTTGGTAAACTTCATGCATTTATAAAACGTACAATTTCAACAAGAAGCAAGAACGCAGCTCACCCTTTTATCTGATATAACATCGTCCCCAGGCGAGTCCCTCTCATCGTGTGCCTCTTTCACAGCTGGCATTTGTTTCTTATGCGCCGGCTCTCTATTTAAAGTGGTGTATCCTATATGTTCATAAATTGGGTTTATGGTCATCTTGGCAATGTATTCTGCTGCCTTGGTCTCAATGTACAGAGTGATTAAGCCATCGGTCACCAGGTCATGGATGGATTCAAATCGCTTTTCTCCAACGAAATGTTTTCCGTCATGGTAGAGCCTGAAGTTTCTAGTCTGGTTTCCGAATCTACCTCAATAAAAATAAGATAGCAAAAAAAAGGGGAATATTTTAAGAAGTTATTTTATATTTTATTGGGGAGAGAAAAGCCATGAGACATTTTTCTATGAATGTAAAACTGTATAATGGGTTCTTCGCTAAGCAGCCTAGCTGTAAAGTAGAGATCTGCAGAATTTGTTCAAATCACTTCATTACATCTGTGGAAAAAACGGATATATCCAACAGTCCATCTGACACATAACGGTCTTCTTTCTACAATGGGAGATGCTGCATATTCTTACAATAAGCCCTTCTATTGCAATTGATCAATACAGTGATTTGATGCAGTGTAAGCCCTGGCTACTTACTAGGAAGAGCCTATTCACAATGCAGATGGGTTCCCGTGCCAACAACTACACTGAAACACATCTGCTGCCAGAAGCTCCGCAAAATGGGACAGAATGGCACATGGGTAAGTATTCTTTATTCCTGGCTGCGGGCCAAGCACCAACTCTTTGGTGTTTTACAAAAGAAGCTCTATGGGGAGCTTAATACAAATCCAGCCGTCTTACACATCTCCCATAGACTGGCTAAGAAAAGACATAAGTGATGTGACATCATGGGCTCGGCTTCTTAAAAATGCATTTTTGCTAAAGGGCATCAAGGACCGGAATAAAACAAAAGTATACAAAACAATTATCCAAATGTGCTGCTCTATGAAATGCTGCTATAAAGGTTTGGGAAGATGCAACCATTAGTGTACAATACGTCATTAAGATGTGCCATAAGAAAAAAAGGCCACTTGTAAGAGCCTATCAGATAGACTTGCATTTGCATGACACGCCTCCAAGTACAATGGATATTGGAAATGTGTAATTAAACATTATAATACATGTCCTCTGTTAGCTTATCTCAGAATTCCCCAAACGTGGCCCTCAAAACAACCCAACAGTTCAGTTTTTAGAGATATCCATGGTTGAACACAGGTGGTCAAATCAAATTGATTAAGGTACTAATTAAGTCACCTGAGGTAAAGCATGGAAATCCTTAAAACCTGGACTGTTAGGGTGCCTTGACTATCGAGTTTGGGAACATCTGGCTTATGCTAATATTCTACAGCCATAACAGAAATGTAATATGTGATAAATGCAGTACCTGGATGAATGGTTGAGACGGTTGTCCAATCAGGTGCCACAACAAACACGCACCTACCTATACTGGCAGGTTGTAATCACCCACTGAGCCCTCCCTGCAGTTGTGAAAGTGCTATGGACCTCCTTCCTGTAATACACAGTGCAGTCCCGTGTGCCATAGGACGATCACTCTAAAGGTGCTCAATAGTGGTCAGCCCTATGCAAGGCACAATTATGCGCACACAAGTAGTGAAATTGTGGTGCTTATACAAAAGAAATGATCTACTACTGTTTATGTAAATAGTGAAATAAATAAATGTTGGTTCGGGAAACACAGTAAATACATTTTGTATATGAAACACAGCTGTAAAATGTATACAGGAAGAGAATTAATAGTAATATAAAGCATAAAGCTAGTGGTTTCACAAAAAAATGAGCTGCAGTGTAATCAAACAGCATGTGTTATTTACAGAGAAAGAACAATTTAATGATACAGCATTTAATGTAATAGGGTTTAGCGCGAGATCTGGCAATGCAGCTTTCTGCAATTGCTCTATATTGCTGCCAATCCAAAACACCTGATTTGCTTAAGTTTACTAAAAGTTGCCAAACTAGCTTAATGAAAATAGCATCAAAATTTCCACACATGACCTTTATTTAGGGGCCTATCCATTACACGACTTTTTGAATGATCCATTGTTCACAAAGTCGTGTAATGGATAGCCGGCAAGGACCAGCGATGTGCATTACCCGCTGGATCCTTGTCGACCCCGACTATCTGTCGAACATGCTGGGCAACCTGACGACGCTCGTCAGGTTCCACATGTTAGCAGATAGGAGGTCTGGATCCTGCACTGAATGACGTTCAGTGAACGCCGTTCAGTGCGGGCACCGCACCCGGCGTCCTGAATGACTGAACGCTACACGTTAATTTTTCAGGTCGCGTAATGGATAGGCCCCTTTATAGATACATTTTTGACTCCTTGAACAACTAACTGGAATGCCAGAGGTTAGTGCCATAAAACGGGTTCTCCCTTTATTCATGTAATGTGATGGTGAAGAGTTTTAGAAAACATTCACTTGGCATTATGGTTGGTATGGTTCAGTACTATAGCTTTTCATGGATATCTCTGATGCCTGCACAAGAGAACGCCAAGAGTGTGTGGTGCCTCACTAAGGGCTGTATTCAATCACAGGCGAAAATTGGCCCATTTTCACCAAAAAACAGGCGAAAATGGCAAACAGAGAAAATGAAGAAAAAAAAAACTGGAGTAAAGTTTTCTCCATCCCAGACCAGGAGAAAGGAAATGCAAAATCCCTATTTTTGGCTAAAAATGTGGGAATTTCTTTCAGAACCCTTTGGACAGGCGGGAAGGGGGGTGGGGCTAATGATAAATGACCCCCAAAAAATTGTAAGCTGCGTACTTTGGCTAAAAACGGGCGTGCAAATTTTGGGTAAAAAAAAAATTGTCAAGGCAGCAGCCAATGGTAGAGGGACCTCCCCAGCCCCGGCTGCTTCCCTCCAGCTTCCACCAAGTGTCTGCCGTGCTGCCGATCACTGCTGGTAGGGCAGCACGGCAGGACCTTCACACGGCAGCTGCAAGGAGGAGCATTCACTGGGGAAATGTAACAGCCCTCAGCCCCCCAGTGTATACCTGGCGGGTGCACAGAGTAGCAGCTGCTGGGGAAATGCAAAGTCGTGATGTCGCAATGGTCTGATCATCAAAAGTCCGATATAGCGATGATAGATATGTAAAAAAAAAATATATTAATGTTATGTGTTTAAAAATATATACAGTATAAATATATCTTTATTTGAATAAAATTGTGTTGGAGAACTCATAAATAGATGTTCTTGACTTAATTCCATCAAAACAACAATTCCTTAGCAGTATTTTGAAAAAATTTAATTGGGTAAGCACTCTAGAGAACGCCCAACTAATTCAGACTAAAGTTGCTGAGTTTCAAAAAAAAAAAAAAAAAAAAATTTCCATCCACACTGCAAGCCCTGAGCTTGGAACAAGGCAAAATCGCTATGATGCTGAGCTTGCAAACAGAATCGGGAGACTAATATTTGGTCAGATAATGATAATATAGATGGGGCTTCCCCTTCCTCCCAATGTTCCACCACAATGGAAAAACATTCTCAACCCACACTCCTGATAAGCGCACTGAAATCCCCACAAAACTGGTACTCTTCTTCACTCCCATCTTCGGGATGGACCCAAGCCTGAATTTCACCATAGAATGCCTAGGCTGTCTTCCACGATCTTCTTTTGTGTTATGTCTGATATTCAGAGACACGGGACTGTCATATTCTCAGCTGATCAGTTAAATATGACGTACATTGATCTTTTGCCCATATTGCTCAGTTTTATTTCATTGTGTTCCTTTGTGGAGGGGATGCAGATTCAGTGGGTACTGTACCTTCTGTTACTATTAATTTTATTAATGGATTTTTTTTTTTTCCTCATCTCTTGGTGACTTGCTAACAAATTACATATCCATTTGATGCTTTATATCACAGTCTTTGGGGGACAGTTCCAGCATATTAATGTTGACAAAAGGCATTTTTAGTCATCCTTTAAGGATTTCAATTTAGTAGTTACACCTGATTGCAATATATCCCTCGCTATTATGTAAACTCCTGTGGAACTCTCACCCCTAGCACTTCTCCCCCAGGACCTCCTAGAGACCTCTGACGCTTCTAGAGCCACTCTGGCTTCAGCCATACTTTCCACAACCACGAGATTGTTATGTTAATTTTCTCCCTTTCCCTACCTCTTCCTTCTCCTCTAGCAGTCCTCAGCCAATGGACACCTTGGACTATCCTAATGTGCACGCCAAGATTCTTTTTCGGCTTTCCAACAATATAATTATGGAATCAGTAAGAATGACCGCCGGACGTGGGCCCGGCGGTTCAAATCCCGTCGCCGGCAGCCCGATGGGTGAAAATCCTGACAGCGTAAGAATACTATCCCCACTCCTTCCCCCCCCCCCCCCCCCCCCAACCCAAGCCCTCCCTTAGGGGTGCCTAACCCTAATCTCCCCCCCTAGTGCCTAAGCCTAACCTACCCCCGTTAGTGCCTAAACCTAACCCCCCCATCCCCAGCTAAGAGTATACTCACCCCCGGCAGAGGACGATCGGTCCGGCGTCGGTATTAACATAGGTGTTGGTATTTCGACACCTATGTTAAATCCCTTGCCAGGATTACAGTGTCGGTATTGAGACCTCTCATAGCTACATCCCTATATTTACACTTCTCCAATAAAAGAACTATGGTATAACAATTCCTTAACCAAAGCCTGCTATTCTATTGTTCCCATGTTAAACACAGCCCCCCCCCCCCATCCCGATACCTCAATTCTGCTCTGCACCGTCGTATTGATTTGAAACAAGCAATCCCTTCAATTCAAAAATTCTTGTACAGATCCATTAGGTCTCATGGTAGCAGGAAATATGTGCCCAATATAGAAGAGCGTGCATTTATTGGCACACCTGGAAGAAGAGGTTTGAGTCGTAATTGGGGACAAATTTTATTTAGTCCCTGAATTGTAGTGGACGGAACTGAAAATGTTAAATTAACTTTGTTTGCTCTTCATGAATCCAAACACATTGATTGAACTAATCAAACAATTATTTTGATGCCTGGAGAGTACTTTACCCATACTAGTGCGCACACACTCATTATTTACCTTCCTATGCTCTTTATTTATGAATAGATCTTTTGTTCCTTGAGATATCTGTAAGTATTATTATACTTCATTTATAGGGTGCCACACGGAGCAAGTAAGCTGAGATTTAGCGCTGCCTAATGTTTTTCTTTTCTACATAGTTTTCCATCACTACTTCATGTTTGACAAGCAGCTTTAACTCTATAACTGTGCATAATGAGAATTATCTTCTGAACCAAGAGTGAAGCACTCGTCCCACATGCTCTTATAGTGACAAGTTACTTGGAGATTTGGGATCAGATGCAACGTGGCTTCTACACAAAAGGGATCTCCAGCTGAGCTCCCATGTTCTCCTATGCTGAACAAGACCTTCACCCACTAGCATACTGAACCCATCAGTAAATCTAGGCAATATATGCTGACCCTAGCTTTTATCTGATAAGTGGTTTTATAGCATTTTCTATTGTACATTTTATCCTTAAGCCGCATACACACTAGACGATAAGTTGGATGATATGAACGGTAACTATATCGTTATCGTTCATAGCATTCAATATCATCCAGTGTGTATGCGCGCTCCCACGGATCGTTAACAAATGTTCATCACCGCCCGTACTTTCATCGCCCAAACCGGACGATATCGCCAGGTTCTGCAAGTACAGGGATGAGGGTGGGTGCCGTCACTGAACGATATCGGTCAGTGTGTATGCTCAATGTCGTTAAAGACATTGAGCCCGGCAGTGCAGGGGAAACGCTTAACGATATCACTCACGGGGCATATCGTTCAGTGTGTACGTGACTTTACACTATATTTTACACATTCCTAAAACTGGACAAGTCCATGCCCAGATCTCTACCACAGCAGGATTCCAGCACTTATGAGTAGTCCTCTATAGCAGAGCACGTTGAGTTACAACCCATCAGGAGACTGTTTTCACAACTAAAATTGCTTAGCAATATTCATTTTTTTTTAAACAATTTACTACACTAATGCACTATCCTCTGTTTTAATAAAATAAAAAAATCTCTGCCTTTAAATATTATATACTGTACACACACACACACACACACAGGTACAGACATACACAGGCACACACTCCTTCACTGAGGATCAAATCAACTTTAAATAGTGCAATTGCAAATGTAATATTTAGAAATCCTGTGTGTCGTTTATTACTTTTAATTGTATTATTTAAGCAATGCGGAAAGAACCCAACAGAGAATCACATTGGTTTGGAAGCTGTTCCTCTAATTGTGCCATTGTAAATAAACATGCAATTAAGCACTTAAAGATAACAATAGATACCATTAACTCCAATTCTGTTCCTCGCACCCGCCCTAAAAGTAGCTCATACTTTATACATTTGAAGGCATGACAATGCTAACCAGAAAGTAATAAACAACGTTAAAACAAGCACATGAGCGTTATGGTTAACAAGCCGGACATGAAACTCTTGGCAAATAACTAAACTCGGGAATGACCTAGGTTTTTTTTTATAGGTCTACAAGATCTTTAAGATCACAATGACTCTGCATTATAATGGAATAACCACAGAGGAAAGCAATTATTCACAAAATCACCAAAACACACATGCAAGTGATACAATATTACAATAGTACAGCCATTTCAAGAAACTAAGTGTATAAGGAATATGTATTAAAGAACCAGTTGATTAGAGCTCAGGCTAATGGTGGCGATGCACCGTGTAGGGCGACTGCCGATCCGTCCCCGCAGACCGCACGATATGCCGGCTTCCCCCTCCTTCATCTGAATGGGATCGTACATCACATCCCAGGTCAGATGGTTTTGGAGGAAGACCTGGGGATGCGATGTACGACCCCGCGGGAGCACGCAGCACGATATCAGGTACGATATCGTGCCCATACACGGCACGATATAGTACCTATATCGTGCCGATCCGTCGGATCGGCATGCACATCGTGCTGTGTATGGGGGCCTTAAGTGTATGGAGGGTGACCGTGCCAAATCGTGCTCATCAGTCCACCAGGTTCTGTGCAAGTCCCAACTTATAACTGATCGACTACCAATCAGCCTATGTGAATAATGTCGTTTTGGGCACAATCAAATGTGGGCAAGTTATTTAGAACATTGCCAGCCAAATGTCTGTGTGTATTAGCAATAATATGAAAACCTGCAGAGATCTGTAGCAGCATATACAATGGCTTTCAGGAGTTTTCACATATGGATAACACCTGCAATATAGAGTTTACCTTGTGTACATCTTCAAACAGGAAAATCCCCCTCATCATGAGTTGGATGCAGTTGCAGATCCCAGCAGCACTAACAGCAGAGAGACAAGAGGACTGTCAGCACTGGTGGAGCGTCCTGTCCTGGCTGTTCTGAGTGGGATGTAGTCATGATCCTGATGGTCAGGACAGTAAGGATCCTGACATTCCGGCGGCAAGTATAAGGGTTAGGGGGAAACTTAGGGGGATGGTTAAGGCTAGGCACTAGCGGGAGGGTTAGGCTGCGGGAGAAGAGGGTTAGGGTTAGACTGCGGCGGGAGGGGAGAGGGAGGGCTAGGCTGCGGGAGGGGGGGAGAGAGGGTAAAGCTGGCCATACACCTGCACGACCAGCATACGTTCCTATTCACCATCCGATTCCCCGGAGCTCCCTGGCAGTCCCGACAGCATGTTTGTTGTTTTTCTTAGCACAGGATCAGTCGTATGATCAATCCTGTGCCTCACGCGCTCATTAGGGAAACAGTCATTGAAATGACTTGAATTGCCACACGATGGATCGCATGAACAAAATAAACGTCACGATCTGCACACGATAGGATGAAACATATGGGCTGCACATCTGATCATAAGATCCGATTATAGGAGCTGCAGGAGCGTGCATCGGATCGTATCTAGCTAAAAGAAAATACACAATTTTCACAAGATCCATCATATGACTCATCGAAAATCGGGCAATCGGCTCGAAATCGTACAGGAGTATGGCCAGCATTAGGGTGCAGGAGGGGAGAGAGAGGGTTAGCCTGCGGGAGGGGAGGGTTAGGCACTAGGGAGAGGGCTAGACTGCGGGAGAGTAGGGTTAGGCTGCGGGATAGGAGATGAAGGGTTAGGCTGCGGGAGAGAAGGGTTAGGCTGCGGGATAGGAGATGAAGGGTTAGGCTGCGGGAGAGAAGGGTTAGGCTGCGGGATAGGAGATGAAGGGTTAGGCTGCGGGAGAGAAGGGTTAGGCTGCGGGATAGGAGATGAAGGGTTAGGCTGCAGGAGAGGAAAGGGAGGATTAGGCTGTGGGAGGGGAGGGTTAGGCTGTGGGAGAGGAGAGGGAGGGTTAGGCTGCGGGAAGGGTGGGTTAGGCACTAGAGAGAGGGTTAGGCTGCGGGAAGGGTGGGTTAGGCACTAGAGAGAGGGTTAGACTGCGGGAGAGTAGGGTTAGGCTGCAGGATAGGAGATTAAGGGTTAGGCTGCGGGAGAGGAGGGTTAGGCTGCGGAAAGGGTGCGTTAGGCTGCGGGAGAGGAGAGGGAGGGTTAGGCTGCAGGAGAGGAGGGTTAGGCTGCGGAAAAGGTGGGTTAGGCTGCAGGAGAGGAGAGGGAGGATTAGGCTGTGGGAGGGGAGGGTTAGGCTGTGGGAGAAGAGAGGGAGGGTTAGGCTGCGGGAAGGGAGGGTTAGGCACTAGGGAGAGAGTTACACTGCGGGAGAGTAGGGTTAGGCTGCGGAAAGGGTGGGTTAGGCTGCGGGAGAGGAGAGGGAGGGTTAAGCTGCAGGAAGGGTGGGTTAGGTTGCGGGAAGGGTGGGTTAGGGTTAGGTTGCGGGAAGGGTGGGTTAGCCTGCGAGAGGGTTAGAATACTTACCTAAAGCAGTAAGGATTTTGACTGTCGGGATGCCGCTGTCGGTATTCTGACTGTCAGCATCCTGACCGTTGGGATTCTGTACCCAACCCATTTAAGCATTCAGCCCCATTCTCAGTGACTGCCCCTCCTATTCTAGCTGTTACTTAAATGAAGAAAAAAAAAATCATATAGAAAATATATTTTATATAAAAGAACTGTTCTTAGCATATAGAGCGCAGAAATAGGATGAACTGTAAAAATGCAAAGTTAAATGCATTAGCCCTGAGCCAAATCAGAAACCGGTGGCCTTCCCTAACGGATATCCCTAACATAATACATTACAACCCCTATGCTACACATCTGTGTGTTCTGCTATGTACAACTCAATTAATATTTGTTCTGCAACCTGTACCCTGCACATTCCAGCTGTAAGCTGCTGTACAAATGTGAAACTCTATGCACAGCACTTATCCCTGAAAAGCCTGGTCTGAGCACAAAACATTTCCAACCTTTCACGATTCCTCTAGACAAACGCACGTGTATGCTCATTATTACCCCATATGAAAGAGCTCTTCAGTCAGTGTGCTCCCACTGCTGCAATTACTAAAGGCACGGTTGCCATTGGCAATAATTACCCAACCATTAACATAACATACATTTCAGCTTTTCTGCTACACATATATCTAAAGTGAACACCTTACTCTTAAGCATAGGGCGGCCCGAAGGAGAGCATGCATGCAGAACTTCTATCATATTACTCTTATTATGTTAGACTGCATGAAAGAGACAAATCAGAATCATAAGTATTTAGGAAACGGCTCTTTCCAAAGAAGGGCTGATTATAGAGTAGCATATGCATATGGTTTGTATTGTCTATATAAGAATGTGTATTAATAAGTCATGGGGATGGTGTGACTTGGTGCAATGACCAACAGCACAGAGACCTCAGTGCTCATTAGTTTAGCTTGTAACGGACTGACAACAGCTCATTTGTGATTACAGCTTATTGTATATTTACACAAAAAGGATAATTGCAAATACAGTAGCCCAGGGGTTCCCAACCACGGTCCTCAAGGCACACTAACAGTCCAGGTTTCACGGATAGCCATACTTGAGCACAGGTGTCTTAATTAGTACCTCAGTTACTTTGATTTAACCATCTGTGCTGAAGCATAGATATAACTAAAACCTGCACTGTTAGCGTGCCTTGAGGACCGAGATTGGGAAACACTGCAGTAGGAGGTAACCGGTAACTTTTAAGAACTTTGGTTTTCTTTAAAATGTTTTTGGTATACCTATATATGGTAATTATGGGTGGATCACGGTATTATAATACAGTAATAACACTCAATCTAGCACCCTGTACCTGTCACAATCCAAGCAGTTCCTCTTTCCTGCCTGGGGTGTCACTCTTTGCTCTGGTGCTTCTAGCACACTCTGGTCTGTATCTCAAAAGTTTGTTGCATCAGCTGAGTATGCTAGAAGCACCAGAGCAGAGAGTGACACCCCAGGCAGGAAAGAGGGACTGCGCGGGTTGTGACAGGTGCAGGGTGGTAGAAAGAACACTACAGTACAGGGTTTCCCAACCACGGTCCTCAAGGCACACTAACAGTCCAAGTTTTAAGGATAGCCATAGTTGAGCACAGGTGATTTAATTAGTACCTCAGTTATTTTGATTTAACCATCCGTGCTTAAGCATAGATATCACTAAAACCAGGACTGCTAGTGTGCCTTGAGGACCGAGGTTGGGAACACTGCTATAGGATGCCAACCTCAGCGAAGCTTGCAGGTACAGATGTATAAAAGGAAGTAGGGAGGGAAGGACAATGGAGTACCTGCAATGTGTATTGTGTATTGTATAATAGGGGTATTGTCCCCAGTAGCGATATGTCTGTATATATGGACAACCAACTGCAAAGTGCAACTGCTCTGTTATTTGTGCCAAAGCTGCCAGTGCTATGGGTGCGGTAGCAGTGCAAAAATATTTGATATGCAATTGTATTGTCTACGGTGTGTGTGTGTCCATAAAGAGAAGGGATCGTTACTAATTACTAGAGATGTGCGCTCCGGTTCTACTTGGTTACGTTCAAATCTGAAAAATTACATCTTATGTGCTATCTGGCTCTCACGTGTTCTGTATAGCCAATAGGGTAAATCCGAACTGGCGCTAATTTGGCGAAAAGATCAGGGCAGAACCGAACCGCTTATCTCTACTAATTACCCTCTAAAATCTTTAACAGATAATTTCCATGCACCACAGTATGAGGGCTGCACGTATATAGGACTGCTATATCTTTCAGCCTCTACTATAAAGGAAGTGTGTAAATTATAGTGTGTGTGAAGGTCTGGACGTCATTCTTAAGTATCACACAGTGCTTTTTGGCTAAACCATAAGGGCTGCAATGCAGCTGCTACCTTAATAGGAGCTAATATAGACCACGCTTACCAGTAATACACAGCAAAAATGCACCATTAATGCACTAGTTATGTCAGGTACAAAAATAGACCATACATACTATAAATGTAAAGGTGCCTACATACTTGGTTATATGCTCACGAACCCGATTTCCCCTTGAACTCTCCCCAGCAGTCCTGGGCACGATTTGGTGTTAAAACTGTCCCATGTGACAAACGATCTATCGTTCCTCCTAACTATTCCAGTGCATCCTGACTGACACTGTCAGATCTGCCCTACAGCACGGCAGATCTGAAGATGCGATGTGCGACCTGCCGGTACGCGCATCGGTATCGTGAGTGGAAACTCACGATTTTGGCATATTTTACACGACTTGTCGATACGATTCAATGGAATCGGGCAAATCGTGTAAAAAAAAAAATCGCCAAGTGTGTAGGCTCCTTAAGAGAACAGCCTTCAAGACCAATGAGACATCACTATTGTGCTTACTCCAGGTCACTGGCTTTCCATGACAATCACTAGGTCATGTAAATAGTACTTATATAAAAGAATATGACATTAGAAAGAGAGATACTATTGTTGGTCTATTTTAAAGACATAAGGGCTTTCTTTCATTTGGTTAGGATTTGAGAATTGTTTTTCCCTAAATAGACAGCGAATCAATCGCTTACACTGTAACAAAAACACCCGTAATAAGATTAGTCATGTTGGCTGATAAAGCATGTATTAGAGCTTACGTACATCACTTTTTTATTTCTTACATGGTATTAAACAGTCATTGAAAAGTTTTTATGTTATGGTAATTTATATGTTTATTTCGTTGTGTAACTTTTGTTTGGATGAAAACTGGATAACAAATAAAACCGTATTTCTTACCTCAACGCTAAAGTGTATGTTCCCGGCTGCCGCTGGCTTTCGCGAATGATATAACTGCCCTCTGCGACGCTCAGTAGTTGGTCCGTTTCACCTCTTGATATCATACCATAAAATCTGGAAACAGAAATAAATTATTCTCTTTCTCATTTCTATAAAATTCTGGCTTCTTCGTAGTTTAAGACGTGCAAATAGGTAAGTCACACACCAGAAAACTATGACTGCGTGTATGCTATGTAACCCTTTGTACAGGGAAATTATCTTATATATGAATGTCTTATATAATGAATTTTCATTAGTCTGTTTGTTTGTCTGACGGTTCAGTTATGCATTCTGACACCCCTGCACCGATTGGGATAAAACCAACGCGGGGTGGTCCATTTGGATCCTGGCCAGGTTTTAAGGGGGTTAGGGTCCCGGTTGGACCTCGCGTCAGTGTACGCTGGGCAGAACTGTGACCGGGGGAGCCTGTTCTGGGCCTTCCACTGGATGGATTTGGATTAAAACTTCACAGCGGGGTGGCAATAGGCCTGGGATGCATAACTTAATAACTTCAAGATTAAAATCGGGCAACGCCGGGTACTTCCCAAGCAATAACTACCCTTGTTTTATTCGGTGGAAATAGTTTATCACACAATTTATGCTACCGTGTAATGACATGCACTCTATCCAAAGAGAACAAAATTATTTGCTGTTAATTAGGTTTTATTCATTTTACATGGGACAGAAGAAACTGTGTTTTTTTATGCTAGAGAAATAAAAATTATACAGAATATGAAGAAGTGTATCCGGGCTTCTGAAATATGGATGACAGAAAAGTGAACTTACTCTCTCCCATAATACTTTGGCCTATTCTCCACCTGCAGAACAACAAAACAAATGCAAAAGTGGTACAATGAATGTGGTTTTCTGATGATTTGCAGAATAAAAGCTTATAACTATAAGCAAAATGGCAACAGGATTACATATTAAATTGGTTTCCATAATTTGAAGCAGCACCTATAATTATTCCTTTTTATAAAACACGTCATTTTCATTTGTTACAGGAAATTAGTGGTACACATAAAACGGCGTGCATCCCGGCCGACCCGACCTCTGATGGAAGGATATATCGGGTGCCTGTACGCACTGCACGATCTGGTGTATGGTCGCGTGATAAACCCTTCCATCCTGCAGTCACCTGCATGCTGTCGCCAGTCTGGTCAGGCGATGGAGCGTACACACTATGCGATGTGAACGATATGTCTTTCTAATGTCCCTGAAAACTACATATCCTCCAATGGCATTGGTATTTAATGCCGGCGGCTGAATAGCCTTTGGATCAAATACTGAGCCCCGACTGACCTAATTCCTGGCTGGAGCTGGTAAGTAACCTAACCCTCCCCCCTCCCATTTCCCCCTCCTAAGCCTAACCCTCCCTTAGTGGTGCCTAACTCTGACCCCCCCCCCCCCCCCGTTAGTGCCTAAACCTAACCCCCCCTCCCTGCACCCTAAACCTAACCCTCCCGGTGGGGTGCCTAGCCCTAAACCCCCACCACCCTACTGGTGCCTAACCCTAACCTCCCTTTCCCTACCCTATCTCTCCCGGGGGGTCCCTAAACCTAACTCTCCCCCTACGCGCGCGGCTAGACACCAAGATAACCGGTGTACCTTTGTTCGGTATGCCGGGTGTCTGTATTTTGTAGTGAGGCTAACAATAGGCATCGGGATTTCGCGCCTATCTTTAATCCTCTGTCGGACTGTCAGTGTCGGGATATCGGCAGGCGGGATAGCGCCCGCTGGTATCCTTACTGCATCCCCCACCAATATATCGTCTAATGTGTACCCAGCTTAAGGGGTAAGTGCATACCATGCTCAAATTAAAAAGGGGCGATTCAATTGTTGTTTTGTGCTCTCACCCCTCTGCCCTTTGCTGGGAATCTATACAAATAAGCACCTGATGGAGCAATTACATTTTTTCTCATATCGGGCACCCATTAGTATTTAACGTGCCTAAAACCACTGGGTTTAGCTGCGCAAAGTGGCTAAACACGTCTAAAGTAGTGGTTAGAACACCCAAGACAACGGGACTATACACTCATTTATCCTCGCACCTCAGGAGGCTGAGAGAAGAAATGTGTCCCCCGGCTTTAGGTGTCCGAATGGAGCAACAAGTGAACTGCTCTGTCGGATGCCTATTCGTATAGATGCCCAGTGTGGGGAGGGGAAGGTCCAAAACAACAGAATCACCCCCAATGTGTCATAGTTATGGTCGGTCCATATATAAAAACAGCAGGAATATGCTTAAGGGGTCTATTTACTAAGCAGTGTTAGGAGAAGTGAAAAGTGAAGAGTGAAAAGTGATAAGGTGCCAGCCAATCAGCTCCCAACTGCCATCTCACAGGCTGTGTTTGAAAAATGACAGTTGGGAGCTGATTGGCTGGCACCTTATCACTTTTCACTTCTCCTAACACTGCTTAGTAACTAGACCCCTAAATCTTTTCGCTAAAAAGTCAATGAGAGTTTATTTCCATTACTGCCCAAAGAAGCTCATCTAGAGTAAGCCTTCACATAACATTACCACACATTAGCTTACATCAGTCTAGTGTCATTTTGTTAATTATAGCCAAAGCCTTATTGTAGCTATGGCTTAAGCGCAGGTTTACACTTTTGGGCAAGGTTAGTAGATAACTAACCATGATTACTTTATTTTCCATTTCTTTTATAATATTATTATTGTATTTACAATTTTATTATTATATATTTCCTACACAGGACTACACAGGGAAGAGAGAAAAAAAAACTTTATCTGATTGTTTAGAGGAGATTTTACTAAATGAGTGCAGTGGAGGCCTATACAAAGGCACAGAGCGATAACAAAACAGTTTTTTTTTTACATTTTATTGTTTGTAACATTGATAACAGGACATTACTATATAACTCAAATCTACAAAACAGAAAAGAAATGAGTCTTTTTTAAGTTTCATTGCAAAAACATTTTCTCAAAATACCTAATAATCCAGATAAAATATCGTCCCCATGACATTGCCCGTTACGTGTGTTCCTGTCCTAACACATCACTCATCTCCTTATATACTCTGTGCTGCTGGGGGACCTTTCTACATAACTCTCAGCCTGTGGCTTCCTCGTGCCTCATTCCCCAAATCACATCATGCACTGCCCCTGACGTGTCCCTGTCCTCACTAATGACACAATCTTGTGGAAGTGGACAGGTTTCCTGCTGCTGTAATATTCGCATGATCTGCTACTAAACAGTGTACAACAGGAGTTGAAGAATAAAGACAAAAGTGTTCAAACCCTGATTGAAATGTACTTTGAAAATTCAGTTTTGCCCAGAACACGGGCAAAATAATCAGTCATGTTATGTGCAGATATCAAACATTATTCACAAAAACAGTTAAGCAATAGCTGAATATAAAAGCCACATGAACATCCACACAACCACGATTCTTCAAAAAGATCTGAAAATTCCAATCCTAAGAACAAATTTTGTTATACTGTACAGCTGCTTTGATGTCTCAAATATTCTGTTTACATCCAAGTTCAGCAGAAAATTGTATATGAATAAAGGACACAGCTGTATTTAGAAAACATTGGGTTATACTAACCATTCCTGCAGAGCTATCACCATAAAATTAATAAATGTTTGCACAAAAGGCTTATAAAAAACAACACTAGTATTATAAGGGACAAGCGCGAAGCAACTTCAATAGCCATGGCAAAAATTCTAATACAGCTATATGGCCATATTATAAATTGCCACATGTGAACTTAATTTTTTTTTTTTTTTATAAAAAATAAATAACCAATGCATAACTATTGTATAATGCAACATTAAATAACACTGATAGGGGAATGACCAATTGTAGAATTTTGTTTTCCACTTGGGCTAATTGCAAGGTTTCATCACACACATGCACTGGGAATATGGGATAACAAACAAACAAACCATGCATTTTGAATGGGTTCCATGGGCTGTGCTTTAATGAATATAATTTATTGTGATGACAGTGTACTAACGCATGTGAAATAAGAGACGATGCAATCCAAAAACATAAAAATTAAATATATGTAATATATGTTAACAAGCCTTAAGTGTTTTATTCAGGTTTGTCCAAATAATATTTGAGAGTCTGACTCTAAATTATGGATTTGCTATGTAATCTTAAAAGCACAGTACATAAGAGTTGTTGCTACAAAGGGTATCCGGATGACAACTCGACAGTAAAAAGGTTAACCATGTTTATGTCGACACCAAATGGTTGACAGGCAATAGGTCACCTGGGTCAAAAGGTCGACAGGGATAAATGGTTGACACATGTATCTTTATTTTCACTGTTTTTTAAGGTTACGGTTAGGGATTAGGCACTTGGGAGAGGGTTAGGCTGCTGAAGGGGACAGTTAGGGTTAGGCACTAGGGGGAGGGTTAGGGCTAGGTACTTGGGGAAAGGTTAGCGTTAGGCACTAGGGGGAGGGTTAGGGCTAGGTACTAGGGGGAGGGTTAGGGTTAGGCACTTGGGGGAAGGTTAGAGCTAGGCACTAGGGGGAGGGTTAGGGTTAGGCACTAGGGGGAGGGTTAGGCACTAGAGGGAGGGTTAGGGCTAGGCACTTGGGGAAAGGTTAGCGCTAGGCACTAGGGGGAGGGTTAGGGCTAGGCACTAGGGGGAGGGTTAGGCACTAGGGGGAGGGTTAGGGTTAGGCACTTGGGGGAAGGTTAGCGTTAGGCACTTGGGGGAAGGTTAGCGCTAGGCACTAGGGGGAGGGTTAAGGTTAGGAACTAGAGAGAGGGTTAGGGCTAGGCACTAGGGGGAGGGTTAGGCACTAGGGGGAAGGTTAGCGCTAGGCACTAGGGGGAGTGTTAAGATTAGGAACTAGAGGGAGGGTTAGGGCTAGGCACTAGGGGGAGGGTTAGGGTTAGGCACTAGGGGGAGGGTTAGGCACTAGAGGGAGGGTTAGGGCTAGGCACTTGGGGAAAGGTTAGCGCTAGGCACTAGGGGGAGGGTTAGGGCTAGGCACTAGGGGGAGGGTTAGGCACTAGGGGGAGGGTTAGGGTTAGGCACTTGGGGGAAGGTTAGCGCTAGGCACTAGGGGGAGGGTTAAGGTTAGGAACTAGAGAGAGGGTTAGGGCTAGGCACTAGGGGGAGGGTTAGGCACTTGGGGGAAGGTTAGCGCTAGGCACTAGGGGGAGTGTTAAGATTAGGAACTAGAGGGAGGGTTAGGGCTAGGCACTAGGGGGAGGGTTAGGCACTTGGGGGAAGGTTAGCGCTAGGCACTAGGGGGAGGGTTAAGGTTAGGAACTAGAGGGAGGGTTAGGGCTAGGCACTAGGGCGAGGGTTAGACACTTGGGGGAAGGTTAGAGCTAGGCACTAAGGGGAGGGTTAGGGCTAGGCACTAGGGGGAGGGTTAGAGTTAGGCACTTGGGGAAAGGTTAGCGCTAGGTACTAGGGGGAGGGTTAAGGTTAGGAACTAGAGGGAGGGTTAGGCACTAGGGGAGGGTAAGGGCTAAGATTAGGCTTAAAATAAAAAAGAAAATGTGTCAACCATATGTTCATCAACCATTTGTCCCTGTTGACCTAACACCTGTTGATCTCTTATACCACACCTGCTACAAAGAACCAAATTAAAAACTAAATATTGTATTACTTCATCCAGTTAAGCCTGGGTCATTCCTGAAAATAAGTATTTCTTTTCAAGTACACCTACCAAGTGAACAAAAGTGATGAGGATACAAGCTACAATTACAGAAGCCTTTAATATAAGCTTCCCTAGATAGTAAGCTCCTGGGAGCAGGGTCCTCCTCCCCATTGTCCCACAGCCTTCTTCTCTAGCACTTCTATGACGGCCTTCACCTTCCCAGTTGTATTGTGTATGGAGAATTGTGTTGCTAATTGTTACTTGTGCTCTGTTTATAAGTTGGTTACTGTATTGTAATGTAATGTTCTCTGTACCCTTTACTGTATGTACGGCGCTGCGGACCACTTGTGGCGCCCTATAAATAAAATGTAATAATAATATAACAGTGGCATGGCAAAACTGATAGCAAGAGAGTCACATGGAAGTTATTAATCAGCCATATCAAAAGCAAGGTTTTCACATGCCATTATAATGCAGAAATGGAGGCATAACCAAGGCCGTGGTGTCGGAGTCGTAGAAACGTGTGACCGATTCCAGCCTCAAAATGATTGTATTAATGCATGTGTCTACTCCTTATTTCCATTTCCCAGGCAGTCCTCCAGATCATTCTCATACATCTTTGAACATATGAGCCTGATCTTTATCCTACAGAAAAGAAACGCTAAATGACAGCCAAGACCAAAAAAAAAAAAAAAGAAGAACACAGAACAGTAGTGTTTGTTCCCTGTTCTGAAAACAAAGTCTTGTTCAAAACAGGAAAAAAATTGCTGTGAAGTGAAGTTGAAATGTCCCTTGTCTAGACTAACTGTGTGAGGGTTATACCCTTTTTACACCAAAGTCCCGAGTCTAACCCAGGATTTGAAACAGTTTCAATACGGGGTCAAACTCCTTACACAATGCAGCTCTAAACCGGGTTTTTAAGGTCGGTGCAGTTTACACTGCGCACGGGTGCAGTGGAACGGTTATGCCGGCACGTGGAGATGACATCATCTCCAAGCGCTGGGAATCCACCTCTCTCTACGCTGCAATCGGATTATCCATTCACACTGCTCCTTAAACCGGATCCTTCCCATGTCCAAACCCGCAAGCAACCCGGTTTGGATTGCCGGGTGACAGGACCCGAGGTTTTTTGCGGAGACCCTTTCACAACAAGTCGCGACCCTTGTTAAACCAGCAATATCCTGTGTTGATACGGAGTTGTAAAAGAGTTATTAGTAAGAGTTATTAGTAAGTTATACATAATATGATACTAATTAATGTTGGTAGTGGTACAGTACAGGCCAGGGATAGGTGGGGCATACTAAACTAAGCTTGGTACAACAGGGGTGAGAATTAGCAGCATGGTGCATCAGTTATTATATAATACATGACAGTGAAATCATGTATTGCATTAATTTAATTACCCTGTCATATACTCTACAGCAGTGGTTCCCAAACTCGGTTCTCAGGACCCCACACAGGTCACCTTTTGCAGGTCGTCCAGCAGGTGCACAGGCGTGTTCATTACTCACTGACACATTTTAAAAGATCCACAGGTGGAGCTAATTATTTCACTTGTGATTCTGTGAGGAGACCTGGTAAACATGCACTGTTTGTGGTCCTGAGGACTGAGTTTGAGAACCTGTGCTCTTTCCCGAGGCGAAGCAGGAAGCAGTACAGACGAGATGTATGAACATCTCGTCTGCTGGAGAGGGGGGGGAAGGCCCAAAGTGCATTAGCCAAGTGCTGATGCACTGTCTCATCTCCCGGCCGGCTCCACTGGGCATTCGCGAGGTCTCCCATTCACGGACAGGAGCCCAACAGTCGCCGCAGCGAAGGACAGTGCAAGTCTCTGCTGTGGTGGGGCAACGACAGCTGCAGCTGTTGAAATCGATTGCTGGAGCTGTTGGAATGGTCAGTGCTACTGGCTGTTCATACATTGGGTGGCACATATGTGCTCTTGTAGATAGCAATGCTAATAACGATGGGGGCGGATAGCGCCTCTGTCATTTAACACTCAATACATGGGGGAGAAGCGGTATCATCGCACATAACGTGTGCTGATACCACTAAACCCCCATATCGGCCCTTCATACATCTCCCCCTATGTACTTTATGGGGGTGAATGAATTGCAGGTGATGGCTGAGAAGCGTCATAGCCAGAATGGTGGCATTTTGCGACCACCAACATAGGCAATTTTCACTCGTACCCTGTAGATGTGAGCAGTAAAATTGGCGATGTATCGTATTCTACTGCAATGTGTGCAGCCCAACATCGCAGAGAACTGATTCTAAGTTCTCCTGCTAGCGTCTCTAGACTGCACCAAGCTCTCTCTTCTAACATAGCACAACCCTGGCCATTTCTCTTTCCTAGCTCACTTTTCCCGTTAGCCTTTCTTTTCTATTTTAATTCTATATGAGATTATAACGTGTTTGAGAGTAAGTTGGTCCTATATACATATTATTAGCATCATCATGTTCCCCCAAATCTCTCTGCTGCTTCTCAAAGTTTATTTTCCAACACTCTCTCCCCAGTGCTATTTCCGAACATAATGCTATTTTCTTGCATGCAACTTTCATTATTATAACAGAAAGATATATTGTGAGTTCCTATCACTGGCGGATCCTGGGGGGGGGGGGTTGTGGCGATCGCCCCTCCTAAAAGACAGAGCAGCACAAACCCTGCTGCCGCATGACAGTGCTCGGCATCCCCATACTCCCATAGCATCCAGCAGCCAGTTATGTCACGCTGCTGCAGGGATCACTGGATGGAGATTCGGGCACTAGAGTGTGACTTGTAGTAGTAGCAGGTGTCCCCTGGATGTGTCTGTGTGCAAGTGACATGGAGCGGCGGCCATTTTCCCGAGGACCAGTCCCCATGGTAGGATGCCTGGCTCCTGAGTCCCGCATGCCGAATCAACCAACCCCCCCTTCCTTCCTCTCTGCTATAGATGAGTTCCTTATATTCCAGTGTTTGTGTATATATGGGGCTATCTGTGTGTGCATATGTGGCTGTGTCATACTTGCCTACTCTCCCGAGACTGTCGGGAGCCTCCCGAAAATCGGGTGCCGCTCCCGACACCCCGCAAGACTAGGCAAGTCCCCCGGAATAGATGGCGGCTCCCTGCTAACCCCCGCGCCAGCCGCAAAAGTGGGCTGTGCGGGGGTGTGATGACGCGATTCAGCGCGAATCGCGTCATCGTAGCCCCGCCCCCTGCCTTATAATGCCAGTAATATTGGCATTATAAAGCGAGGGGCGGGGCCACTATGACGCGATCGCATGGGCACGCCCCCGCTCCGCCTCTTTGACCCGCCCCCATCCTCCCTGCTGGACGGACCTGCCAGCCCCCTCCCGGATTCCCCTGCCGAGATGTCGGCAAGTATGGGCTGTGTGCATATATGTGACTGTGTGGATATATGTGGCTATCTGTGTGCATATGTGTGTGTTATCATATGTCCTGTTTGTAATAAATAAATGTTTAGAAATGGTGAAGACTGTGATCTTGCCTCATTATAGCTTTCTCATGGTTTCAAACTAGGGCCCACATATATTGGGTACTGTAACTGCACCACTATCAAACTCACCTCATTGGTTGGCAAGGCGAGATGTTAAGTAAATTAATTGGAGGGGGAGGAGTCTGGACTGGAAAGGTGAGGAGTCGGTGCTAAACAGTAAACCACCCCCCCTAAAAGAAAAGTCTAGATCCGCCACTGGATCCTATGTATAAAGTATAAGAACTACAGTATTCAAAACAAATGGGTGTGTAAAGCTGGGTAAAAACTATGCGATCCCTTGCGCGATATATCGTTCCAATGTGGATCAGACCAATATATCGTGCAGATCATATAGTGTGTACGTCTGACTGCATGTGAACGGCTGTCGTTCATCTCATCTGCTGTGCTGACTGTTTCAGACCGACTAAAATGATCTCGAAAACAGCTCATATACACCGTTCACACTACCCAATCATGGTTTCGTTCAAACAATCCTTTTGATTCCAAATCGTCTCGTCTCTGTAGGGAATACTAATGAACTAGCAGAAGGGCCAAGGTCCGCACACACTGCTCTGAACGATAGCAAAACGGTGTGAACAACATGTATGGCACACTCCATCAGGCGCTGACCCAACGGATTTTCAACCCCCAAAGCTGCGTACACACTACACAATTATATTGGCCCTATCTGTTAGGTATAGTCATGTCGGGCCGAGAATCTCAGTGTCTAACCAGCTTTAACTGTAGAGTGTGACAATAAAACGAACAAAATATGTTTTATCTGAAACTCGGATGAGGTGTGGCTAAGTGATAGTAAATTATGATCACTGTAAAAGTAACAGCTAATGCAAAAAATGTTTCAGTCTGACCAACTGCTGATAAACTACAAAAATGGAATCCATAGCTGGATTAAATTCTCATAGGGCCCTAGGCAACATACTGGTTTGGGCCTCTTCGCCCCTCTCCGTTTGTCAAAAAAAATAAAAAACACATTTCTGCTTAGAGTACTCAGGCCTCTCAGTTCCAATTATGCCGTAGGCATGAATCTAGGTTGCCTAATAATTAATCACATCAGAGCCGAATTATCTATTTTTGGAACTTGAGGTTTCCCAAGTAACGTTTTCACCCCCACATAATCTGAAGGATTATACCGAATGCTGATTTATATATAAATTACATCCATCTTTCTCCCCCCTCCTGAAATGATGTAGCAGAGCTCCTCTCGGTGGCTGCAGGAAGTAATACTCTATGATCTTGTCTGTATTTGCTATAATGGGATGGGTACAGGATGCCAGCGGTCAGAATCCCGACAGGGTTAGGATCCCGAAACCTGTCAGTAGGTATCCTAACCCCTCCCCTCCCTCCCTACCTAACCCTCCTGTGACTGAACCTAACCTCCCGCCTAGTACCTAAACCTAACCTCCTCCTCCCCGCAACCCTATACCTAATCTTCCCCCCTTAATGCCCAACCCTAGCTCTGCTCCTAACCCCACTACTTACCTTCGGGATTCCAGCGGTCGGGATATTGACCGCATCCCTGGTATAAAGACTGTACAAATATATTATTTACTTTGTATATCTTTTATGCTTTAGAGAACTTTTTGGATAATGGGGTCCTGTTTAAGAGATCCCACACAGGTATACTGATGAACTTTAAATTCAACATACTGTGTAATTTTTAAAGCAAGTGGTCAGCCCATGCTAATGTAACCTATGGCGTGAATGATATCTTTACAGACTAGTGAGCAACAAGCTAATTTACATAGATCAGGCAGAAGATGATAAAATCAGCATCCTAGTTAGAAAACAATGTTTCATAAGGTGGAAAACACCCAATTTGCCCCTTTAGTATCACTAGTACCGGCCATTAAGATTTCAAGACTATTATTATTACCCTTTATTTATATGGCGCCACAAGTGGTCCGTAGAGCCTTACAAAGTACTTAAACAGTATGAACAAAACAAGAAAAAAGTGACGTACAGTACAGAACATGGACAAGGTTTTTAAACATTGCTGTATCAGCAGCCATAATACCATAATGAGCAGAGAGACGGCAGAACACACAGGTTTGGTGCCATTGTTGGCAGTGGGGAGGAGATGATGGTATATGTGAGGGAAGGAAAGGCACATGAGTGAAGAGGCAGTGGCGTAACTAGGGTATTTGGCGCCCAAGGCAAGATGAAAAATAGCGCCCCACCCAACTGTGGGTGTGGCCACATGCTACAAGGACGTGGTCAATGGAAAATGGGGGCGTGTCATGAGAGTATGAGAGTCGCACACACTCACAAAAATTATTGCTGGGTGCAAGGTTGAAGTATACAGTATACAAGCAGGCAACCCACTTAGTGTAGTCCAATGCAGGCTACACAAACAGATAGAAACCAGCACTCCATAGAAGATGCAGAAAATTCATCCTTACTGTGCCATCATAAAAACAGCCATAATCATGTGCAAATTTTAGCAATACTTATCAATCTTTTGAATGCTCATAGTTAATCTGCTGGTCTCAAAGCCATGTTACCAGACATAGGGCCTGATTCAGCTTTGGGAATAGAGTGAGAATTCGCACTTAACTGTGAACCTGGACAAACCATGTTGCAATGCAAGGGGTGTAAATACATAAATTTTTTTGCATGGAAGGGTAAATACTGGCTGCTTTTGCATGTAGCCCATAAATACTGCACAGCTTTATTATTGCTCTATAATTTAGTTATCAGTTTGGACACCTCCCTCCCAAATCTAAATCTCTCTGCACATTTTAAATTGCCCCACCTGCAGTGCAGCATGGTTTCACCAAGATGATCAGTTAAGTGCTAAATCTCACTCTATTCCCAAAGCTGAATCAGGCCCATAGTCCCAATTCCCGACAGCTGCTTCGGTGTGTATACACCTTTTTCAAGAGACTGTTGTGGAGAGCTTAGAAAGACCTGGAATTAGCAGGTACAATTGTTTCAAAGAAAACAATAAGTAATGCACTCAACCGCCATGGCCTGTATGCACGCTCACCACGCAAGACTCCATTGATGAAGAAAAAGCATGTTGAAGCTCATTTAAAGTTTGCTGTACAACATTTGGACAAGCCTGTGAAACACTGGGATAATATATTCTGGTCAGATGAGACCAAAATTAAACTCTTTGGATGTCTGATAATACACACCATGTTTGGAGCAATGACACTGCACATCACCCCGAAAACACCATACCAACAGTGAAGTTTGAAAGTGGGAACATCATGGTGTGGGGCTGTTTTTTAGCATATGGTACTGGCATACTTCATATGATTGAAGGAAGGATGAATGAAAAAAAAGTACTGAGACATTCTTGATAAAAATCTGCTGCCATCTACCAGGATGCTGAAGATGAAACTAGGGTGGACATTTCAGCAAGACAATGATCCCAAACACACAGCCAAGGACACTCTCAATTGGTTTCAGAGAAAGGAAATAAAGCTGCTAGACTGGTCCAGCCAATCACCTGACTTGAATCCATCTGAAAATCTATGGAAAGAACTAAAGATCAGAGTTCATAGAAGATGCCCACGGAACCGTTAAGATTTGAAGACTGTTTGTGCGGAAGAATGGGCCAAAATCGCAGCTGAGCAATGCATGCGACTAGTTTCTCCATACAGGAGCTGTCTTGAAGCTGTCATTACCAACACAGGCTTTTGTATTAAATGCATTTCAGTAAGCGTGTATAATACTTTTTCCCTGTGTCATTTCATATTATTACACACAGCTTAATTTATGGACATCTGTGGTTTGATTTTGTTGCATGTGTGGATTGCATGGGTTGTTGCTGACATTTGGTGAATATGTCATTACAATAGCCCCATTACAAATATATTTACTGAGAAAAATGTTGATGTGTTCAATACTTATTTTAACCGCTGTATATATGTGTGTGTGATTATATATATATATATATATATATATATATATATATTAGTGTGATCCAAAGCATAGGCACTCACCAATGTAAATATTTACCAGTGCTTGTTTAATAGTAGCTCACATGTACATCACAGATTTTGTCAATATCTGTGATGTACAGGTGAGCTACTATTACACAAGCACCAGTGAATATTTACATCGGTGAGTGCCTATGCTTTGGATCACTATATTTTTGGGACTGTTTGCACCCTATAGAGCACCGCCTTGTTGGCTATCAATAAGTCCGGAGCATGGACGGTGTGATCACACACACACACACACACATATATATATATATATACAGTGCTCGAAGTGAGCCGGTATACAACGGTATGGCATACCGGCACTTCGAGCACTGCACTAAACTTTTTTTTTTCAGCTTCAAAAGATGGCAGAGCTGAGGGTGGAGGCGTGACTTCAGCGCTGGGCTGGAAAGGTACATGCTTCCGCCCACTACACTGACAATTCTCACAGGCAGTCAGTGTCAGTGTAGGACAGCCCCTAAAGCCAGTCGCAATATGAGGGAAGGGAACGAACGAGAGTAAGTGCCCAGTCTGTTGTATAAAATAAAACTGTGTGTAGAGCCCCATTTCCCCATCATTCTTATCATGTCCGCTTACTACGGTGTTTATGTTAGGCTCACTTAATAATACACTGTAGTAAGTGGACATGATAAGAATGAAGCCGTCAGTGTATGTGGTTACTGTTTCCTGTCTCAGAGCAGCAGGGAAGGTGGTTTGGACGAAGCATGAGTTCCGGGCTCCGAACAGATCAGAGGGCACTGGCTGCAGACGGCTAGAGTCAGACTCTGGCAGCTGGTCAATCGCTGACAGACTGCCGGGTGCTGGCTCCAGGTGCACTGCTTCTGGAAGCCAGGGCTCACTGATCTACTTCTCTGCTCTTCCACACTGCCACAGCTAGGAATAGGCGCCCTGCCTGGATCCTAGCAGCGGACTGGGCTGGTGTGCATGTGCCGCAGCAAGCGGGGGAGGGGATGGCAGTAGAGCACGCAGGGGGGGTTCTGAGTACCTAGAAATCCCCCTGCCAGGCCAATCCATCCCCGCAGCGCACAAATATTACTTGTTTTTAAAAGTGAGACAGAGAGCTTAGTTTCTGTCTCATCAGGCCGATGAAGTCTGTGAGCTCCGAATGGGCAGCTCCCGCGTGGCTCTAGAGATGGCTGAGCAGTACAGGGGAGCTGCTGCAGCTCCTCCCTGACAGCTCCCATGTGCCAGTGATGTCACTCACTGCACTCCTCCTCGTCTGCTCAAGTCCGGACAGCATGCCATGTAATTTAATTTAGCACTGCCACAAACATCATCACAGGTACCTGCAAGTTCTTTTTATACCATGGGTGTGAGGGGAGATCGTCTGTAGCCAGAGTGTGTGTGTAATCTCCAATGCTAGGTGTCAGTGTGTAATGTGCTCTGAGTGTCTGTGTGTAATGTGCAGTGTAAGTGTCTGTGTGTAGTGTGCAGTGCTAGGTGTCAGTGTGTAATGTGCTCTGAGTGTCTGTGTGTAATGTGCAGTGTAAGTGCCAGTGTGTAATGTGCAGTGTAAGTGCCAGTGTGTAATGTGCTCTGAGTGTTTTTGTGTAATGTGCAGTGTAAGTGCCAGTGTGTAATGTGCTCTGAGTGTCTGTGTGTAATGTGCTCTGAGTGTCTCTGACTGTGTGTAATGTGCTCTGAGTGTCTGTGTGTGTAATGTGCAGTGTCTCTGTGTGTAATGTGCTCTGAGTGTCTGTGTGTGTAATGTGCAGTGTCTCTGTGTGTAATGTGCTCTGAGTGTCTGTGTGTGTAATGTGCAGTATAAGTGTCTGTGTGTAATGTCCAGTGTAAGTGTCTGTGTGTAATGTGCAGTGTGTGTATGTTTGCAATGTGCAGTGTGTGTATGTGTCTAATGTGCAATGTAAGTGCCTGTGTGTAATGTGCAGTGTGTATATGTGTGTATTGTGCAGTGTAAGTGTCTGTAGTCTTCTCTGAGTGTCTGTGTGCAGAAACCCCCCCCTTACAAATCCTGATTTTGCCCCTGGATGGAGGGGCTGCGGCCGCGACTGGGGGAGGGGCTGGTGTCACCGGCGTTAACCTACTAATTGAAGTGATGCAGTGAGCTGCAAGGGAGTTCTCTATAGCTCAATCACACTAATGAAAAGAGGGGAGCTGACGAAGAGAAAATTAAGAGGGAAGTCAATTTGCCACCTTTTTATTATAATTATTATTAACACTCAGAGGACCTGATTTCTGAACAGGTAGCATCTGAAATTGTAGTTTATTTTTCACTTTTCAAACTGAACTCCTCACATACCCACCTCCAGTCCTCTACTGCCTACCAGCAAGCCTCCTTGTCCTTCTCCCTGCCCCCATCTAGTCCTCTCCCACTTACCTCCTCACTGCCTAATACCTACCTCTAGCCCTCTCCTGCCTACCCGCTGGTCACATCACGTGCCTCTAGTCCTTTGACAGCTAATAGCATGCCTCCTCACCTGTCTCTTAGTCCACCTTCTGCCCTCGACCACCTATACCCCTGCCTCCCTGTCTGTCTCCACTCCTTTCCCAACTCTGCGCCTTTGCCTGTAATTCCTTATGAACAAGTGACCTCTGCAGCAGCTGCTGGCACTGGATTGCATAAGAATACATCCCTATCCTGCCACTATTTTATTTTATGGACAGTGCCCACAATAGTAGTGGCCCTCATACAAGGCAGTCTGTGGGCAGGGCATTGTATAAAGGGTACTATTACTGTGGGCACTGTATAAGGGCACTACTACTGTGGACATTGCATTGTGGGCACTACTATTGTGTGGCATAATTTGTATATGGGGTACTACGGTGTGATACACTACACAGATAAAAAAAAGTGTGTGTCTTTTTGGCGCACCCTCTTTTGAGTGGTCATGTCCCCTTTTCCAGTGCATGCATAAGTACAACTCAACATTTTCCATACCCCCACTTCAAAATTCCCACTTCGACCACTGTATATATATATATATATATATATATATATATAAAAATAAAACAAAGCTCTGTGGAGGCCTTACTAGCTACATATACAGTTCAAGGACCTACTGCCACCTACTGTATGTCATGATGAATGACACATTTGGAGAGAAAGAAAAAACACTATACAAAGGAAGAAATATTAAAGTTTACATATCTTGCATGCCTTTCAATTAAGCTTACAGTTGATCATACATACTAGGGCTGATTCTGAGTCGGACGCAAAGTGCCTGTGTAGGTGTGAAGCAGCGGTAGCCTAAATTACTACCTTATGCTAATGAAAGGGTCTGTAGGGCCAATATGAAGATATTTGCGGCTTCAAGAGGAAAGCTGCTCCGCCCACTGTTTTTCTGTCCACATCCGCAACGCATGCTATCCGTCTGACACAGGCTTCACTTCTCATATGTATGACTCGGAATCGTACAGAAGTATAACTACACGCACACGCCATAATCCCATAGACTCACATTGACGCCACCCTGGTTCCCATCCTGAAAACGCCAATTTCACGCAAAACGATATACACCGTGAGCACAGCAAAATCTTCATCATTGATGTAATTGTCTCTTATTTTTGCCCAAGTCAGGAAGCATTGTGTCATCATAAACTTCCCGGTCACATGGCCTCCTCACTGCTCTCATTAACAGGAACAAGGGAACTCCCCACTTACAGTCCAGGTTTTAAGGGGTTGGGTACGGGATCCTAGGGGTCGGGATGCCAGCGAGCAGAATACAGACAGCAGAATACAGACAGCAGCATCTCAACAGTGAGAGAGAGAAAAAGAGAAAGAAAAAGAGAAATAGAGAGAGAAAAAGAGAAAAAGAGAGAAAGAGAAGAAAAGAGAGAAAGAGAAAAAGAGAGAAAGAGAAAAAGAGAGAAAGAGAAAAAGAGAGAAAGAGAGAGAAAGAGAAAAAGAGAGAAAGAGAAAAAGAGAGAAAGAGAAAAAGAGAGAAAGAGAAAAAGAGAGAAAGAGAAAAAGAGAGAAAGAGAGAAAGAGAAAAAGAGAGAAAGAGAAAAAGAGAGAAAGAGAAAAAGAGAAAAAGAGAAAAAGAGAGAGAGAAAAAGAGAGAGAGAAAAAGAGAGAGAGAAAAAGAGAGATAGAAAAAGAGAGAGAAAAAGAGAGAGAAAAAGAGAGAGAAAAAGAGAAAAAGAGAGAGAAAAAAAGAGAGAGAGAAAAAGAGAGAGAGAAAAAGAGAGAGAAAAAGAGAGAGAGAAAAAGAGAGAGAGAAAAAGAGAGAGAGAAAAAGAGAGAGAAAAAGAGAGAGAAAAAGAGAGAGAAAGAGAAAAAGAGAGGGGGAGAGAGAGAAAAAGAAGGGGAGAGAGGGGGGGGGAGAGAGAGGGGGGGGAGAGAGGCGGGGGGAGAGAGGGGGGGGAGAGAGGGGGGGGGGAGAGGGGGGGGGGAGAGGGGGGGGAAGGGGGGGGAGAGAGGGGGGGGGGCAGAGAGAGAGAAAGAGACTGACTGACTATAAATGTAAAAGAAACTGCATCTGTCACATAGGCTGTACAATTGTTTAACACTATAGGAGTGGCAGGAAACGTACCTCACGTGTGCAGGTAATCCTTCGAGGGTGTGGGGCCTCTTGCTGTAGCTGATACACTGGAAGAAAAAAAAAAAATCACACGTCGCTTTCATGCATTTATATCATGATAATTATATTTTAGATAGGAAACTAATATAGCTAAATATAAATCTCTGATAAAATCGGGCCTCTACATAAGGAAAGAAAATGGGAAATAAGCTGCTGTGAAGCTCTATGTAAGACCCGTAACTTCAGTCAATGCAATTTACTATTGTCGCTGGAGCTTTTAAAAGTAATTAAGGGCACAGGTTGATGCCGTTCAGACATTTCTGCTGAGGAATGTTCTGCAATACGTGTTCTCTGTGGATTTTTATCAAAGAGTCTTCACTGGTGTAAATTAGGTTGAAGGATAAACATTTTTTTTTACATAAACCATTTAGGTAAAGGGTAGGTAAGTCATTTTTACTACTTTTTTTTTTTTCATTTTTGTTTTTTGAAACCCTCTCATAAGTTACAAGGTTTTTCCTGTTTGGTTTTGGTCTTTAGATAACTTTCTGGTTCTCCTCAGAAGGTGGAGATAGCAGAAGGCCCAACATTGTGATTTGCAAATATCTGGTCAGCAAGCTCTATCTTGTATCTGCCAATACGATTTCCGGGGGAGCACCTTCCATAAACGTACAGGACAGCATTGGGGAATACTTACAGTAAGACTTCCATACAGGAGGTCTGTACTCATCATTATCTGAAAGACAAATGGAAAAGCTTAACAGAAATCGTCAGAAGAAAAAAAAAAAAATTGCCAGAACATGTTATACAGTATATAAATGAAAAAAATCATTATCTTGAACACACATATGAAGCCAAGAGTTCTAAATGCATCCTTAACACAATCTACTGGAGTGCCACAAGTTGCCTACTCCTGAACTAGAACAAAATCTGTACAGCTGCATAATTGTGTAAACAGGATTAATACATACTACAGAGGAGAGTACTATGAAGAATCCACAATGTACAGATGTGTCCACATACAGCTTACTTCCTCGCCCATTTAACAGCCCTTCAAGTCGCGCCATGCAGTGGCTTGACTCGGTAGCACCAATCATCTGTTTTGTGCGGCTTTCACTTTTTTTTTGTGCCGATTACAATGATATGCAGCATGCCTATATTCTGTGTGCGGCTGCAGGTGTATATGCATGTGAAAGGCTACGTTACAGCGTCACAGTCATTGACGCTGTATCGTAGTATTTTGCATGCATATAAAAAATACCACAAAAAGATGCTCGGCACTACCGAGGTCAATGGCGCTCACGCGTTACGTTTAACACGACTTGTGTCCACATACATCTTACAGTACCTCTGTGCTACATCTGTAGTATCTTTTTCAGTTCAATTATTGCCTAATATATGATATATGTGATTAAACTGGCCACATAAAACCTTAATGTCCATATCTTACCAATCAAGTTATCAGATCAAACCACCACCTACACCAATCTAATGAATGATTGAAATCTTCCAAATAAGCAGTTTCTGACAATAAAGTAGCACATTAGGGCTGCACAACATGTACGTTGCTTGGTCAATTAAAAAACATGATGCAATTTACAGCTACACCCCTATGTGATAGATAGTATGATAACACCTCTGAGAGCTTTGCCTGTATCTATTGGTGAGTGTAACGCCATAACCACACCATATGCAGATAACTACATAAATCCTCAGACATGTAACACATTTTTGCCTACCTACCTATCAAAAAGACCATTGCAATTTTATAAACATACGGGGGCGATTCAATTCAGCAGTTGAAAAGCGCCGAGAGGGAGCTCCCGGAGCTATTCAATTCACTGCGATGCTTACTCTGACGGGAAGCCGTTAAGTCTGAGAAAGCTGGTTCTAGCTACTTAACCTGGGTGTTAACCTGTTAGCGCTGCACTAAGCTGGAAAACAGCCTTGCGGCTGGCACTTTAGACGGATTTCTCCTCACACCCTCAGGAGAGTGCGAGAAGAAATCATTATTCGGACTAAACAGTGCGCTGAATTGAATAGCTCCGGGAGCTCCCTCCCGGCGCTATTCAATTCCCGCTGAATTGAATCACCCCATTACTTTTGGTGCACAAATGAGATCACAAACATATTTAAAAAGACAGTGGGCTTGATTCAGACCTGCTCGCAAGCGGGTCGATGAACGGGCAGTGCACACGCCGCACATGCGCGAGCCCCGCAGCGAGCGAGAAATCACTTGCTCGGGGGCTCGCAACAAAACGTGGCGGCTGTCGATGTTGATTGACAGCTCGCCCCATTTTGTAGGCGGGGAGGGGGGGTGGCTGACCAAACGGAGGCGTTCCTGAAGGACCGCCTGCCGTTTGTGGGCGGCCCTACTGACATCACTCGTGATGTCAGTAGTGAGCTTCCTGCTCTATTAGAGCAGGAAGCTCACTGGGGCTTGCGGGAACGAGACCCTACCACAGGGGTCTCGTCACAAACCCGATGGCCGCAACCATCACCTGGCCGCTCGCAAAAGCTGTGGGTGGTCACCCACAGCTTAGCGAGCAGCCAGGAGGCCGGGTAAAGAAAAAAAAAAAAGCGGCCACCCTGATTTAGAGCTACGCTGGGTGCACACTGGGCCTCTGAATCAGGCCCAGTGTGCACTTTGTAAAGACAATTTAAATCCAGTAGTGATATTTAGTTACTGTGGCATCACAAATGGAAATTATACAGATCAGCATAATCAATCACAGGGGCTGACTACTCTGATAACAGTGCCATCTAGTGGTAAGAATCTAATAAAGCATTTCTGCTGAGTAAAATTAACAACTAATTAAATTGGATTGTTCAGGGAAACAAGTAAATTTTTTGCCCATTTTATATTAACACTGCCATGGTACACTGAATACATCATATTTTATAAAATAGTGTAAATTAAACATAGTAACTCTGTACCCTCCAAACATGGAGCTACACTGACCTTTTTCCTTATAGCCCATGTTACATAATATGAAACTGCACTCAATCGATAATAAGACTAAGGGCCGTATTCAATTTGGTGCGAAAAGCCGTTTTTGGCTAAACTTTTTCCCCCATGTCGTCATTTTCGCCGATTTCACTTATCCCCATATTCAATTTTTGCATCTTTTTGCCATGCAAAAACGCAATGCAATGTAATAGGCGATAAAGTTTCGCCTTTGAATACCCGGCGGAAAAAAGTGCAGAATTGGGGTTTTGGGGTGCAGAGGTGCGGAAACCATTCTGCACCCTTTGTTCACCCCCCTTGACGCCAACTGCGTCAAAAAACTCTAAAAAAAACCCACAAAGGACACCCAAAAAAAGTACTTTGAAAAAGTGGGCGAAAAATTTAAAAGTTGGGGTACAACTTCAAAAACTAGCAAAATAGCCTTTGGGGGGTCTGCAAGTATGGCCGAGGTTTTTTTTTCTATTATTGCAGGTGTTTACTGAAGGTGCGTTTTTTGGTGCACTTTAAAGGTTGATTTTAGTGATTTTGAACTATGCCTGCACCCATTTTCATGTACCCCAAATTTGATGAGAATACTTATTTTGGCCAAAAAAAGTTGCTAAACGCTATTCTTCACCACTCTCCCAAAGATGCTAAATTGCGTCTATTGAGACCATTTAAAGAACCCAAACACCTTTAGTAGGGCTAATCGGGGGTACCCATAGTGAACCCCCATGTCAGAGCATCTTTAGGGGGGTGTCAGGATGATTTCCCCAAAAATGACCGGTCTTTGACAATTTAGGTTTTGCCGGGTCCCGATAAGCGGGGCCGCGCGCGATAAGTTTGACACCAAAACCTCCAATGACGGCGAAAAGTCTGGCAATTAACTATTCGCTCCAAATTGAATATGGCCTTAAAACATGTTGTGACTGATTATAAAATCTTCTACACTATGTAGACAAAAGTGATTGGACACCCCTGTGCAAGCGAAATGGTGTGCTCTTGCAGCAGACACGTGTTCGTGAATGTATAAAACAAGAAGTATAGAGATGTTCTCGTTAACTATGTGCTCCCTACAGTTTTACGGAAACAACTAATGTTTTTATCAGGATGACAATGCCACCTGTCCTGTTTCCATGGTGACGGTAGACTGGTATACAGAAAATTCGGTAACCCAGATTGACAGGCCCGCTCAGAGTCCAGATCTTAACCCCATTGAGAACCTCTGGGACAAATTAGAGTTACGGGTGTGTTCTAGGCCGACTCAACCTTCTTCAGTGTCACAGTTGATCACTGTACTTAAGGCGGAATGGCAAAACATACCGTCTGCTACAATCCAGGAACTTGTGGACAGTTTGCCAGGAAGAGTGTCTGCAGTAATCACTGCACGTGGTGGTCCTACAAAGTACCGACGTCAATAAAATCTCGTTGATCTATTTGCTGTCAGTGTCCAATCACTTTTGTCTACATAATGTACTATGCGGACATCAAAATTGTGTCTCATTATCTAACCAAGTTCACTATAATAATCTTCTAAATCACTAATATAACCGTTACTTTGCCTCTGAACACACTTAACAGTTTGGAATTAGGCAAGAGGCTGGGGTTATAGTAATTCTGACAATCTTTCATCTGCAGTTTTCTGTAGTCCTTGAGCAATACTATTAATCATTTTCTTTCCTTCAATTTAAATACCGTAAATAAATTATTGGTAATCACATTTTACAGGAAACACTCTATATTTATAGATAGGAGATGCAGAAGAGAAAAAAAAAAACAGCTACCAATAAGATCTATTTCTTACCCAATCGGAAGTTGCCACTGATTTCAATAGGAGGTACAATTTCCAGTAGCATTTACCTGCTGGGCTAAATCTGTGTCATCTATTGTATAGAGTGAGTGGAAAATTGCTAGTGTCACGTCTTCTAATAATAACCTTTATTGGACGGCTACAGGATCATAGTTGCAGCATTTTTCATGACAAAAAATAAATAAATATAATACTAATTACCACTGTGACACCCCCTACTGTAATGCACTTACATCTGTACATATCACATACTGTAAATATGTTCCCAAAATATACCCCTTAAATTTTTATTGGAAGATGTCAGACCAGCAGATTACCTATAGCGACACTACAGAAGAGTAGAGCAGTAGTGAAGCCAATGATGTCAGACTAGGGGCCTGATTCAGAAAGGATCGCACGGCTGCGTTCGCACGCAGCCGGTTGATGTTTGCATGCATCGCAGTGCGCGCGCGTGAAGCGATCGCAGTGAGCAAGCAGAGTCTTCACACAGTGATTGACAGGAAGTGACCGTTTGAGGGTGGTGACGTGGGGTGGTCAGAAAAACGCAGGCGTGCCTGTGCATTTAAACGCCGTTACAGGAGCGTGCATAATTAAGCCCCTGCGATAGCATACGCTGGCAGGTCTAGATGGCGACAGGAAGTTTAGCAGTTTGTGCGGGAGGTCATGGTCAACCACAACTGTGCGAATGGTTCCAATGTTACTGATGTTTTTTCGCTGACTTGCGGATGCATGTCATGGGCAGTGGGCGGCTTTATACAGTGATGGGCGTCATGCTATAATGTTGCGGTTGCCGCGTGATTGCATTCATTAGCATATTTTCATAGCTAACGGGTGTGTGCGAACGCAGCCGTGCGATCCGTGCTGAATCAGGCCTCAGGACAGCAGCAGCTACACAGCTTAGACAGTCACCTGTAAACTTTTTCTTTGGGGGGGGGGGGCTTGGGGGGGCATTTGAAACCTCAAAATCGCTGTAGAGTATTTTATTTGTGTTCCTAAAAAAATAAATAATGGATATTTTTTTGTGGAAAGCCGCAGCTGAAAAACATCCTGTTGCCAATCCTTAAACTAAATTAATTGCAATTACATCCAAATCAGAACTTTTATTTTATTTCAATCTTCTACTATATAAAAGCGAAAACTGGTCCTTCTATACAACTCCACAGTTTACAAGCCAAGAGCCAAGATCGTGAAATTTTACATACGAGAGTATTAAAACACAGCGGAGGCAACAGAACAAAAATTTTAATTCTAAATTAATTACTGTTCATTTTTAATTAATTAAAAAACACAATTTTTGCATAGCATTCGTCCTCTACAGGTCAGGTACGGAATTAGAAAAGGATTTAGTTTATCTACTATTTTTCTTATCTATCTCTACTATCTAAAAGCGAAAAGTTTCCTTCTGTCTTTCTATACAAATCCACAGTTTACAAGCCAAGATCTCTCATGGTTCTATACCTAAAACACCAAAGAAGAATAAAAGCATTGTCCTGTTTGGTTTATTGTTAGATGCAGATTTGGACACCATTCTTCTTGGGCCATCTGCAAGGTCAATAATAAAAATATTAAAATGTTATTTTTGTTTCATTTCATAATTTGATTTTATAACATGCATTTTGCTACATACTAAGGAATTATGGAATTTTATTTTGTAACATATAATCTAAGTCTCTGAACATCATTTACTATGGCTCTCGCGTGGAGTTTACAGTACCTTTTAAATGCTGTATGAATTTATAACCACTACTGATATTAAGCCAGGCTTATTATGAGTCTGAATATGGTAAAAATTGTTATCTGCATCCATGAGGAGAGATCCATCTGATTTAGAATCAGGCCCATAAAGATGGCAACTATACTGGGATGCAAAAACGCAGCTCTGCAGCACAAATTTTTATTCATACTTGCTCATGCATGAACTTACACAACTAGATGGTGTCAACCAAACTTTTTTATCTACCTCCTTGGTTGCTGGACCGCACTATGGAATGCACAGAGGCTACTTACGGTTCATTCCTTTGTCAGCCCCTGAAGGGTAAAACCGATTGGATGAATTTTATACACCATGGAGACCCTGAATGCCGGAAACAGCTGTACAAGGAACTGGAAGTAGTTGCTGTGCATTTCATAGTGCGATCCAGCAACCAGGAAGAACACAGCCATCCTGGCATCAGAGCAACAGAAGCTCTTGGCCGTGTTTACACTGTACATCCGACAAATTTTGAATGCTTCTATCTCCGAAGTTTGCTTTGCACCGTTACAGGTCCTACTTCCTTCGAAGACCTTAGGACTGTGGATGGGGAAGTTTGTCACAAAGAGGCCTGCCTAAGGAGAGGTTTGTTGGAGTATGGTGACGGGAGTGGTGGCCGGACGAACGCAAGAGAGCAAGTGCGTTTCAACGGCGTTGCAGGGGTGTGCATAAATTAGCCACTGTGATTCCATATGCAGTCTCATAGTGTGTGCTGAAGTTAGCAGTTCCTGAGTGAGGTCTGACCTGTCTTAACTGTGCATATGGGTCCGATGTTACCGATTATTTTGCTATGTTGCCAAAGTATATGGATGTGTGTAAGGTGAAGTGGATATTCTTATGTTAGGCAGCCACAATGTGAATGCAATTATTTGCATATCACCGCTAACGTTGTGTACGTATTAGCAGAATAGCGATCCTTGCTGAATCAGGCCAAAAGTTTGCTGAAGGATGCCAAACAGCGATGCATTTAGTAAAGTAAATAAGAGAACAAGTGGAATGCAATTGAACAATAACTCAAGGAGATATTAGCCTGCAGGTACATTTGAATGTGAGACCCCTTTTCTCTTGGGCTATCCCAGGTGATTTTTATTGCTATGGGTTCTTTACAATGCAGTACACACATTTAAATGGGCTCTATTAAAGTTCTAGATAAATCAGTATTAGGACCCACCTTATGAGGTTCACCGTGACGTGGTAGGTGGACAAACATCTTTGGCCAAACGTACTAAGAAACTTATTTAAAAAAAATAAAAAATAAAACACATGTTCTTTGATGTAGTTTATTAGAAATATTTTGATCATCAGGATTCTTAGTGCTAAGAGCGTGCACCTGCATTTCCTTTTTTCTGCATTAGAACTACAGGTCTCAGCATGGTAGCACCTCTTATTATGTTTAAGATTCGGATGTGCAGCCCAGCCCCCCCCCTTTTCTCCTCCATGGCGTAATAAGACTCAGCATTCCGGCATTCAGGTTTGCCAACCTATGTATTTTCTAGACAACGAAAATCTCTTGTTTCATCATAAATGGGCTCCATCTCGGAACCAAGAGCTAACAGAGTTTTAAATGTCATTCGTTCTACGCATGCTGAAATCAATCAAAAGTAAATATTTTCACGTTGGGAACATTTTCTCGGTAGCGCAGTGAAATTATTGAAATATTTGTTTTATTAAGAATACCAAACATTGCAATGTCACAGTGATCACATGGGCTTACTCTGCAAGATGCAACCCTAGTGATCTTACTTACATAACTCTACTTTAGACCAATCCATGTGGATGCTTGCACTGTGCATCCACTTGAAGGTGTTTCACACTTTGATACAATGTATCCAGTGGCAGATGGGTGTGTTCCTCTCACTGTCCACAGCTGCCAGGGAGAACATGCCGCCTAGTGCCTTTTCACTCTTTTATAATTGGATAATTAAGGCGCATGTCCACTAGCAATTATTAATGGACGACTGAACGATAACGACATCGTTATCGTTCAGTCGTCCATTAATCGTGCATGAATCGGGCACTAAAATGTCGGAAACGACCAGCGATGGGCGCTCCCGCTGGTCATTTCAGACATCAATCATTGCCCAAACATGCCATTCAATCTGTCGTTCGGGGATGGTGGAGGGTGCCTACACTGAGCGACTAAACGTTCAGTGTAGGCACTGCAGGGGATGGGGAACAACGGTACGATTACGATGTCATAATCGTACTGTCTTCCCTGGGTCGCGTAGTGGATATGCACCTTTAGATGGAAGGCTAGATGAGGGATCTAATGCCTACTAGATCTCCCACCTAAAAGTACTTCCCGAAGATATGCTGCTTCCTATAGCAGAAAATGGGCTCCAGGGGGTGGACAGCCAAACAGTGCAGCAGCAGTCCACCTACTACTGTTACCCAGGTCCCCAGTGTAGCTAATAGCTGTCTGGGACTACCAGCCAGCCATCCTGAGTTCAGGCAAACTCAAGAGCTGCCATTATCAGACCCTGCAGCAGTTCACTGAATCCTGGATGGAGGGGTCTGTGCAGCTGGGCTAAGAGCCACAGCTAGATTTGGATGCTGCTCCTACAACCCCCACTCTACCTACGGACCACCAGGTATAGAGAACCCTCCGGCACCACGTGCTACAAACCCCACTAACAGACTGCCTAAAATAAAGACTGCCGATTTAAATCTTTTTGTGAAGATTCAGACTGATATATGAACTGCTCACATACTTTGTAGGCAATCAAGATCCTTCATTTTGGTTCATGTGGTTTGATAGGCAAAGCTGTAGTAATTGTTTATATAACAACTTTATATGTGACACTGTAATAATATTTTATATTTTTAATAAAATAAATATTTAAGTATTATTTGAAGACATTATCCAGCGCATCTGGTTTACCTCTTTCTGATTTAGTAAAAATGTTTAGGAAGGCAACCACAATGCAATAGATTAAAGTAAAATAATCAGAAAATGCAAAACAAAGACTTATTAGGTTCCAGGAAACTCCAATCATATTAGTAAGGAAAAGGAGAGAACAGGGACATTATAACTCTGCTTTAGGCTGCAGTCCACTAAGTGAAATACAGATCACAAGATATTCTCTTTATGCCGATGACATCATGAGACAATCACTGGAGAGTGATAAACGACCAATCAGCTCCCAACTATCATTTTTCAAACACAGCCGGTAATATGACAGTTGGGAGCTGATTAGTTGGTCGTTTATCAATCTGCGCTTTATCACTTTCCAGAGCTTTATACATCTGCCCCAATTTTTCACCCTATCCTATGATTTCCGTTGAAATAATAGGATAATTCTCCCGAAAACACATAGGACCTGCGATAAGCTCGCTGACCTGTGTGTTTTCGCCAGTTAGGTGGTGAGAAAACGGCACTTATCGAGGATTATTTTTTTGGGACACATCAGGTCCCGAAAAATATCAACGATAAGTGCCAGCGTCGGGCGGCACTTCGCAGCTAATAGGATAGCCCCGTTGCGATCAATTAGCAGCGCTACTTTAGCTCTGCTAATTGGATACCCCCGAATGTGTTTAACCTAATCAAATGTGGACAAGTCTGTGTAAAATAAGATCCAAGAATAAAACAGAATTAGAATGAAAATGCTTAAAATTAAATAACAGCTACACTTTGGAGAAAACCTGTATTAGTTTCTGCATAAAACTACAAAACAGAAGGAGTAGCTCCAGCTGCACACAAAGACTTTATGGAAGCAACATAACTGGCTGTATCACTGATTTAATCCGCAGACGGCAAAGTCTGAACGTTCAGCAGCTCTGACCTTGCACGACCCTCACCTAAAAAGGTTTCTATATAAGGGAATCTCCAGACAGGGGAGAAATAAAACAGGGGCATCACACAAACATTAATTACCAAAAAAAAACACACAAAGCGGTTATGTTTTGGTTTTAAGCAAACCTGTCGCTTATACACAACTGTACATGAAACAGCTAACACAAAACTAAACATGTGTTTACATTTAAGGTGCGTACACACTGGGCGATAAAGTGGACGACTGAACGATAACGATATCGTTCAGTCGTCCACTTTATTGTCCATTTTTAACCCCAAAAAGATGAACGATAACGACGACGCGCGTTCCCGCGGGTCGTTCGTCATTATCGTTCATCGGGCTGACATGCAGGCCAACCTGACGATCTCGTCAGGTTGCTGCATGTCAGGGAATGGGGGAGAGAGCCCGGCGCTGAACGATATCGTTAATGATATCGTTCAGCGGCTGTGCTCAATGTCATGAACGACATTGAGCACAGCCTGCCGGGGACAACACTACACGATATCGCTCAGGGAGCATATCGTGTAGTGTGTACGCACCATTACTGTAACAGATGTACAGTTTCTCATGTACTCATCACCTGTCTACACGCCTATAGGAAGACATCTTCTGGGCAGTTGGAGGATGAAAGATCGACAAACAATCGGTCGACACTAGATGGTCGACATGTACAAAAGGTTGACACACAAAAGGTAGGTTACAGGTACAAAAATGGTCAACCCATTGGTTTTTTTAGGCCTTTTTAGGGTTAGGCACTTACCGAACGGTTAAGGTTAGGCACATGGGGGGGGGGATCTTTAAGGTTAGGCACCAAAAGGAGGGTTAGGGTGAAGATTAGGGTTAAATGAAAAAAAAAACAAGTTTATAAATAAGAGGTAATAAGTAATAATAATGATAATAATAATAATGCCAAAGAGGTATTTATGGGGAAGAGGCACAGTTTTATAGCTGTTCATAGCAATTAGATTTTTACGCAAGCTGTATTTTTAAAACATCAAGATAGTTACCCTAGAACAATGCTTCCAGTAAATATAGAGTCATGGGTGGGAATCTAGACTCAACCCTAATGTTATGTATACTTTATACTTTTTTTTAATGCTGGCAAAATATGTGCAATTTTGATCATTAAATTTGGCCAACTTTGACCAAACTAAAGCTAGTCATACACTGGACTATGAATCGACTGTTCTCAACGTTATCGTTCAGTGTATGGACATGAACCTGCAAACAGGTGAAAGATTGGCTATTGTTTGGTTTGACCGATCCTCCAGGCCCCACGTCCATCCACGTTGCAGTGTATGGAGGCACTCTAATTATCAGCCCGACGCTCATGCCCTCACCCATCCATTGGGTTGTCTACACTAATCGGTAAGTCTATGGCTGGCTTAACTATTAGCGTGCAAGATATTATCTGTTGACCCAAAAAGGGACATTTGTGTGACCTATTTAAACTGAAAACCAATGAGACGTAGGAAATTTAGCCCCCACCAAGTCTGCGGCCAAACTGCTTATATATCAGTGTTCTTTACTTAAAGGGCGGCCCGCCCGGCAAAATGAACTTGTCGCCCGCGACCTGCAGGACGTGCTGTTTGTCCTGTGTGCAGTGCCGCGGAAACCAATCACAGCTGGCAGCATCTTCTCAACCAATCACTGCCGGCAGATTCTCTTCACTACAGCTCCCAGAATCACCCAGGCGCTTGCGGCTCCTCCTCCCTGTGTCCGCCTTCTGCGGCTGCCGCCCGCTCGTCGCGCAAGCACGTTACTCTTCCTGTGCCCCGTGTTCCCGGCTCACTCAGCCACACTCCATCACCTGCTGCTCCTGCCACAGCCACTCTCCATTCACTGTGCCTCAGTGGGGATGTCGGACCCGGGCTGGGGAGGTGTGCAGACCCGTTGGTGCTGCAGAAACCCTTCCAGAAGCTGGTGCCGCAGCTGCTCAGGTGTAAACTGTGCTGGTAGAGGAGCACCCTGAAAGGGGAGGACCCCGTCCTTGGTGTTACTGGCTGGCTTTGTGGCCCCTTCGCCTGGTATTAATTCCCATTTACCTTGACTGCTGTGTGCACCCCCCTCTGTACCCCTAGCACTGCCTGTCCCTAAACTTCTCCTTGCTCCTAATACTGCCCTAGCTATCTACCCTTGCCCCCTCCCAACACCCAGGCCAGGGGCAAATAGGGGCCATACTGTGTGGGCATAAAGAAATAGTGATTAAACATCCATGATTTTGCAGACACACTCTTGTTTAACGTACTCTTATTTATTTATTTATTTATTTGTGTGTGGTGTAAACCTTAGCAAACACATGGGAGCTTCGAACATTGTAGTGAAGTTAAACAAACAATGAATATCTGCTCAATAATTTCAATAAACCCCAATCTACCAAAAACACAGAACATAGCAGGAAAGAGAATACAACGGAAACAATCTGATTGAACACCAGATTATATAACCTCTCATAATCTTTTCAGGGTTACTTATATTTCAGCTGGATCAGCACCTTCCCTTCCTGTCAATTCAATACAACCTTAAAACTTTCACTCTCCCTTCCCTTGTTGTGTAACCAGAGTGCAGGAAAGGAAATACTAAGGATACGGGAACAAACCAAAGCTGCTCAGTATAGAAGAAAACGGACACTGATAAAATAAAGTACATGCTACTAGGTCACTTACAAAACAAATCAGATTATTTTAGGTAGCACATAAGACCTTGGAACAAAAGGTGACGGCTGATCAAACATTTTAAATGAAAAATAATATATATATGCATTGGGATGTGTATTATACGTCTAATGCATGCATATACAGTACACGCTGTCTTCTCTAATCCAAATAAACTATACATGCTAAGAGAATCTAGGTTGTTCCCATGTCTTATTGAGATACACATCTGTCCTCACACATCTAGCCTCAATACCACATGCGAAGATACATACTTGACGTGAGTGAACCGCCAGGTTCCTGTGCAAATCTTCTAGTGTCGGGCGTCTTTTTTGGCCAAAAAGGAGTCTTAGTCGCAATGTGAAACGACTGGCACGCACCAGGATACTTAACGGATTTGATATGCGACATTTGTATATTGTATACAAAGCACAACGGAACTGGGCGTGGTAAAAAAGCTGCAGCTGCTGCATGTAGTACTTCATATTTCGTATACAGATTCAGAGACTCAGTCTCATACAGATATACAAGTGTCACAAACGAAATTAACCATCACAGTCTGCTGGTGCATCCTAGTCATATTGCATTGCGACTAAGGCCCGTATTCAATTTGAAGCGAAAAGTCCGTTGACGGACTTTTCGCCGTCATCGCTGGTTTTGGGTGCGAAAAATAATCGTGCTTATCCCCGTAATCAATTACAAAGTGGCGAAAAAGGGACCCAGCGAAACTGAAATCAGCAAAAAGTTCTGTCAGTTTTGGGAAAATCAGCATGACACCCCCCATAAGATGCTGTGACATGGGGTTCACTATGGGTACCCCCGATTAGCCCTGCTGGAGTCTTTGAATGGTCTCAATAGGCGCTATTTAGCGTCTTTGGTGACAGTGGTGAAGAATAGCATTTAGCAATTTGGTTTGGGGGAAAATAAGTATTCCCATCAAATTTGGGGTACATGAAAATGGGTGCAAGCATATTTTAAAGTTGCTAAAGTCAAGCATTAAAGAGCGCCAAAAAACGCACCTTCAGCAAATACCTGCAATCCAAAAAACACCTCCCCCATACTTCCAGACCCCCCCAAAAGCTATTTCGCTAGTTTTTGAATTTGTACCCCTACTTTGATTTTTTTCACCCACTTTTTCAAAGTGCTTTTTTGGGGTGTCTTTTGTGGGAGAGTTTTCGTGTTTTTTGACGCAATTAGCGTCAAGGGGGGTGTAAAAAGGGTTTAGGGGGATTACCGCAATTTTGCACCCCAAAACCCCGATTCTGCACTTTTTTCGCCTATTACATTGCATTGCGTTATCGTGCCGGCAAAAAGACGCTGATATTGAATACGGGGCTAAATGAAATCAGCGAAAATGATGTAATCTGTGAAAAAGTATCGCCGAAACGGACTTTTCACTCCAAATTGAATATGGCTCATTTGCAGCAAAAAGAGACACCTGGCGTTAGCAGAGTAACACGGCATCTGACGTGCCAAGAGGGGCTGTTTGATGCAACTGCAGGATTGAGTGAGGGCACATCGGTATGACAAAATATGACTGCAATGCCAAGCCAAGACACAGAGATTAAACTTTATATTTATGCAATAAAAAATAAAAAAAATCAGGCTTTTTAAAAGGACACTAAACAAAAAAAAAATGCATATTGTCTTACAGAAGAGAGTGACAAGATGATTCTAGTTTTCTGAAAGCTTTTTCTCCTGATCTCTCCGTCTTAAGTTGAATACACATGTAACGATTTTTTAATCGATTTGTCGTTAACGACGTCGTTATCGTTCAATCATTCAGTTTCTGAGTTATAACGATGAACAATAATCGTTCAAGCGCGCTCCCGTTTGTAGTTATCTCTCATCGTCCATTTCAGACTTTCAAACATAACGATTTTCATGAAGGGAAGGAACATTTTTCGTTCATCGTTGTAAAAATCGTTCATTACACTTCAAAAATCGTTCACTTTTCCAAGGGAAAATCTGACAGAAAATAGTTGGTTACAAAATCGTTACGTGTGTGCACCTTTACTCTGTACTACCTACCTATTCCAGACAATCTGCAGCAAGCCCAGAAACTCATTTGGCAACTTCTGCATGCAGCCAAGTGTCAGACAGCAGCAACCTGGAAACAAACTCTGCCTTCTCCCCATCATTAGATGTGCCTGGCATACCTATCATATGGAATACACTATGGATCGGATTCTAAGTTAGAAGTAAAGCAAAGGAAGAACAAGTAACTTCAGAGCTGGACAAACAATGCTGCAATGCAAGGGGTGTAAATATATTTATTATTTTTGCATGCAGGGTAAATACTGGCTGCTTTTGCATGTAGCCCATAAATGCTAAACAAACAGCTTTATTGCTACACTGCAGTTTAGATCTGACTTTGGACACGCCCCTCCTAAATCTAAATCTCTCTCCACATTTTAAATCTGCCCACCTGCAATGCATGCTCTTGCCCAAGTGCAAAGCTATTTGCGCTTTTTTGCTTTACTCCCAACTCAGAATCAGGCCTTACCAACGCCTATCCTAATCCCGATGCCGGAATGCAGAAGGACGCCAGACCGAGCGAGGTAAGTACGGGATACCTCAGCACTTAGTCGCAGGGGGGAGGGGGAGGTTTAGGGACTCCAGGGAGGACTTAGGGTTAGGCACCTCTGGGGGAAGGTTAAGGTTAGGCACCCCTCCGGGAGTGTTAAGTTTAGGGCGCGGGAAGGGAGGGTTAGGCAGCAACCCAGGAGTTTTAGGTTTAGGCACCACTAAAGGAGGGGAGGGGGGGGGGGGGGTTAGGGTTGTTTCCAGCCCTAGTCGGGATTTTGTCCGGTCAGGCTTCTCTAATCGGGAATCGAACCGGCAGCTAAAACAGCCGCCGGTATTTCATACCCATTCCCTTACAAGCACACTGCAAAAATAATTGAGATTTACCAAATCATTCGTAATGACTTCCTAACTTTCATCAACTGGGTGACTCAAAACTACCTCCCCCATTTTATATGCATCCCCCACCTCACCCTTCTTCCAACTCCGCTTCCACTGCGAAATTACACATGACACGAAGTGCCAGCAACACACAATGGGGGCGATTGAAATGCTTTGCCGGCGGCTTTTTCCTTTTCAAGACGCCGCGGCAGAGCAATTCAATGGTTCGATTCCCGACTAGAGAAGCCTGACCGGACAAAATCCCGACTAGGGCTGGAAACAACCCTAACCCCCCCCCCCCCTCCCCCCCTTCCATAACCCTAACCCTCCTTTAGTGGTGCCTAAACCTAAACTGAACGAGGTAAGTCCGGGATACCTCAGCACTTAGTCGCAGGGGGGGGGGGGGGGGGGGAGGTTTAGGGACTCCCGGGAGGACTTAGGGTTAGGCACCTCTGGGGGGAGGTTAAGGTTAGGCACCCCTCCGGGAGTGTTAAGTTTAGGGCCCAGGAAGGGAGGGCCGGCATTTCTGCACGCACTAAGGAGGGTGCGAGCAGAAATGTGTGTGAAACCCCCTGGTTAGGGCGCGCTAACCGCAGTTAGTGCACCCTAACCAGAATTTTAAACGGGTTTAGCAGTGTTACACGGCTTAACTGCGTCTCACAGGTGGCGAAGAGGGCAATAATTAATGAGCGCCCAGAACAATTGAATAGCAAACTGGGCGCTCATTAATTATCACGACCTAAAAAAACATTTGAATCGTTCCCAATATCTATAAATAAATTAGGTTTCACCCTTCTTATAACCATTATGACACTCGGATTACATTTGGACTCAGCACAATAGAACAGTAAAAATGACGTTGATATTGTTCTGAGATTTGAAAGAATATTGTTGATTGTGAGATGCTTCTCCTTACTCCATAACCCCTTATTTTCTTATATGCGGTGTAATATACCAATACTTAATTCCTGTAGGCTACTACAACCTCTCTCTGTGCTCTTTCCTGCAAATACAAGTGGTCCATTCTGTGCTGTAGAAATAATTAGGTACAGCTCTCATAAGCTTTGCAGAAAAGATGAAAGAGGTTGTAATAACAGACCACTAAGTCTCTCACTAATTGGCAGATCCACACAAACTAGACCTGCCTGTAATTCTTTCTATGCCAGAACCTGTAGAATGCACATACGGTATCTTGTCTGTAAGGTCTCACATGTGGAACTGATCTGATAGCACTTAAAGAAGGACTCCCTCCTCCCCCCCCTAAACTGAAAAGTTTGTTTTGGGTGGAATTGAAGGTATTAATATAAAGAAAATATCTAATGAAAAAAAGATAATGTTGATTTGCCCTCCTTTGTGAACAGCCAACAGCAGCTCAGGCTGATTGAAAAAGACTAAGGCCCGTATTCAATTAGTTTCGCGTCCGCAGAAAAGTTTTGCCTGCCCAACTTTCCGCCAACATCGCGTGTTTTGGAGGCGGAAACTTATCGTGTGCGTCCCCGCTATTCGCCCTATTCAATTCTAAACCACGCCAAAACGGCAAGTTGCGACGTCAAAACAGGGGAAATCAGCAAAAAGATGCACTTACATTGGGAATCAATGTAGATGTGTCCGAATAGCCCTAATAAAACGTTTTGGGGTACTTAAGTTGTTTCAATTGCTTCTTATTAGCGTCTATGCATATGTGGTGAAGAATGGCATTAAAAAGTATTTTTTGGTGAAAATAATTAGTCCTGTCAAATTTGGGGTATTTAAAAATGGGTGCTAGCATATTTTTATTTCTGTAAAGTGAACTTTTAAAAAACCACCCTCATACACGCACCTGCAATCCCCAAAAAATTTGGCCCTTCCTTACAGCACCCCAATAAATCTATTTTGCTAGTTTTTATGCTTGCCCCCCCCCCCACTTTTTACTTTTTTGCCCCCAAAATGCATGTACTTTTTTGGGGTGTTCTTAAGTTTTGCCCCGGGATTTTTTCACACAGTTGCCCTTTGGGGGCTGTCCCAGGAGTTCTGAGTGTTTTCCCCACCTTTGCACCCCAAAATAAAAATGTTGCACTTTTTTTCACCTGCTATTCAGAGGCAAATCTTTTTCACCTATTACATTGCATTGACTTTCCACGTACGCGAAAACCGTCTGGAATTGAATACGGAGATAAGTTCCGACCACGCGAAAAGCCCCGATCCGCGATACTTTTCCACAGAAAATGGCTTTTCGTTTCTAAATGAATACGGCCCTAAGTAGTAAGGTTAGCAAAAAGAATGGTATAGGACTAAAATGGTTCTGGTTGGATCAATTGAAATTCATACCCCACGTAAGCAGGATTTTGTTTTGGTCTTTTTAGTTTTCAATGGTGTTATCCCCTCTAAGAGGACGTACGGCAGTAGTTCCAAAACTGGGTGCCTCGTGTTGGTGGTCCAGGAACAAGTCAAATTATTTATAGTCCATGTGATAGGTAAAATCAGTTGCGTTAGCTGGCAATCATAAGATATGTGGACAAACAGAAGCACAACCCAAGGATGCCAAGTAAACACAATTTACTAAATTTAATAGTTTTTGCTTAATTTCTCAATAAGAATCTTTTGGCCGTGAAAAAAAAAATGCAGATACTCTAGGGCAATGTGGCTCACGCCTCTCCCCTAGAAGACCACAACCTTTAAAGAATGCTTGGGGAGGCAATGATCTTTCTGGCACAATACACCAAAATGTCTAGTTATGGCTCTGCATAGCCGGGTCTGGTGGTACCCGAAAGGACCTTTTATTATTGGTTACGACACAAATGCAGGGCTCCATAATTCAGAAAGAAAAGCTGGTATACCTGTGTGACCTGATGCTTGCTCAAGCCTAAATCACACCTCATATTTGCATTGAGGTCCACAATAAAGTAAAAAAAGAAATTGTTATAAGTAGGGGTGAGCGGGTTCGGATTTATGAAATCCGAACCCCCCCCGAGCCCTCCTGATCCGAGGCCGATCCGAGTCAGGCTCGACTTTTCCCGCCTGACTCGGATCTGAAATCGAGGCAAAACGTCATCATCCCGCCTTCCGGGTCTCGCAGGTTTTGGATCCTATATAAGGTACCCGCGTCGGCGCCATTTTCTCACTCGGCTGTGGACAGTGAAGAGGGAGGGTGGGAGTTAGGGCTGGCTGGGCTGTGTAGTGTAGTGTAGTGTAGTGCAGAGTAGTGTTGTGCTGTGCTGTGCTACACTGCTGTTGTCCATAGGGGCTGTGTCCACTACTTCAAAGTCCAAAGGGGCTGGCTGTGTTGTGCAGTCAGTTGTCCAAAAGGGCTGTGTCCACTCAAAAGTCCTGTGAAGTGTCCCAGTCCTAAAGGGGTGCTGTAGTGTTGTCCAGGGGGTGCTCTGTCCGTCAGGGGTGCTCCCGCCAAGTGCTAAAAGAAATATTTTTTTTTCTGTGTTTGTGAATTGTGTGCGCAGTAGCCGCACGTGCATCAACAAAGTAGTGCCAAGTGTGCGCCTGTGTCATAAGTAAAGGGCCGGCTGGCTTGACCGTTAAAGGGTGCTGTAACCCCCAAAGTACACACCAAACAAAAAAATATTTTCTGTGTTTGTGAATTGTGTGCACTGTGGCTGCACGTGCATCAACAAAAGAGCAGTGCCAAGCGTGCGCCTGTGTCCCATAAGTGAAGAGCCGGCTGGCTCATTTCTTAAAGGGTGGTGTAACCCACAAAGTGCACTACTCTCCAGCAAAAATAAAAAAATATTTTCTGTGTTTGTGTGCGCCTTAGCCGCACGTATATATCAATATAACATAAATGGAGGACCAAACTTTCTCCGATAAAAATAAAATAGGGGAAGATCAAGAACCACTTCCTCCTAGTGCTGTTGCTGCTGCTGGGAGTTGTTCATCATCCCAGAGAGGAAGTAGGAACACCACTACTTTTACTAAACAATTGACCCTCCAACAGTCCCTAGCGATGAGGATGAAGTACGACAGCAGTCATCCTGAAGCAAAACGTATAACTGAGGCCTTGACTGCTATGTTGGTGTTAGACGTGCGTCCGGTATCCGCCATTAGTGCAGTGGGATTTAGACAATTGATGGAGGTAGTGTGTCCCCGGTTCCAAATCCCGTCTAGATTCCACCTGCATCCTCAAAGCAGCAGCGACAAGCGTGCGTCTGTCTGTTAAAGGGTGGTGTAACCCTCAAAGTGCGCTCCACAAACAATAAAAAAATTCTTCCTTTTTTTTCTCTTTGTGAAATGTGTGGGCTGTAGCCGCACCTGCATCCTTAAAGCAGCAGCGACAAGCGTGCGTCTGTCTGTTAAAGGATTACATCGGTGACAGCATCCAAGTAGGCATGTCAGACAGTCCGTACCTGTACTGGCAGGAAAAAGAAGCAATTTGGAGGTCCCTGTACAAACTGGCTCTATTTTACCTGAGATGCCCCCCCTCCAGTGTGTACTCCGAAAGAGTGTTTAGTGCAGCCGGGAACCTTGTCAGCGAAAGGCGTAGGAAGTTGCTTCCACAAAATGTGGAGAAGATGATGTTCATAAAATGAATTATCAACTCTTCCAGGGAGACGAGCCTCCAGAACGTACAGAGGGACCTGTGGTTGTGGATTCCAGCGGGGACGAATTAATACTCTGTGAGGATGAGGATGTACACAACACTGAAGAGGGTGAGGAATCGGTGGATGAGGAGGATGAGGACGACATCTTGCCTCCGTAGAGCTAGTTTGTGCAGGGACAGATTAATTGCCAGCTTGTTTTGTGGGGGCCCAAACGAACCAATCATTTCAGCCACAGTCGTGTGGCAGACCCTGGCGCTGAAATGTTTGGTTTGTTAAAGTGTGCATGTCCTGTTTATACAACATAAGGGTGGGTGGGAGGGCCCAAGGACAATTCCATCTTGCACCTTTTTTTTTTCTTTGAATTATGTACTGTTTGGGGCCTAGTTTTTCAAACTGCCATCCTGTCTGCCACTGCAGTGTCACTCCTAGATGGACCACGTGTTTGTGCCGCCCAATCGTATCTCTTAGCATAGTCATCCAGCTACCTCGGTGCAACCTTTTGGATATAAAAACACTATTGTGAGGTGTTGAGTGTTCAGAATAGACTGGAAATGAGTGGAAATTAAGGTTATTGAGGTTAATAATAGCATAGGAGCAGAAAAACACACAAATTCTGTGATTTTAGCTGTTTTTATGCTTTTTTTAAAAAAAATACAGATCCAAAACACAAAACCCAGAACCCAAAACACGGAAGGGTGGTTTTGGCAAAACCAATCCAGATCCAAAACACGAAGAAAGGTCCAGATCCAAAACACGTTAAGTGGCCGATGCACACCCCTAGTTATAAGTAAATATTCTTACTGATCTTGTTAATGTGGGTTCATCTGAAGTTTAAATTTTGAGAAAATAAGTATTATTAGTTACAGATAACAAGAGGGGGCTGTTTTAAGAAACAAAATGCCATAAGCGAGTGACATTTATAGATGTACTGTATATGATTAGATCAGAGGTTTTCAAACTCGGTCCTCAGGACCCCACTTCACGTTTCCCAGGTCACCTAGGAGGATGAAAACGGTATCGTCATAACGGTTTATGTTTTAATATTTTTCTTTTTGTATAAGATTCTTGTATTCCCTCTTTATTAATTGATCTATGTGTTTGTTAAACAATGTCAATTTATTATGTATTATATACTTAATATATATTTAAAAAAATAAATAAATTTCCAAAATAATTATTTTTAAGATTACCTGCAATTTAAATGCCAATCTTACCTTTCAAAATAAATCTGCGAAAAAAACACTCCAACAGTGGAAGCATAACCTAATGTCTAATCCGCATCACCTGCCAGCTACACATTTGCAAGTGAAAAACTGAGACGTGATCATAGGAAGCTTTTCATCATAATATTCAGCAGGTATTAAAAGCGGTCTAGCAACAAGCAGTGTCCTGTCACGTGTCTAGTTATTTATAGGTATCAGTGGACTCAATCATTGGCCTTTAGTCTAACAAGGGTAAGGAACTATTTTATGTGCATTAATAAATATTTAAATAAAAAATAATAACCTGGCTTTTCTTCTTGATATATATTCTGCATTCTCAATAAAAATTCATTGGATTGCTTTCCATAGGCAAAAAAACAACAGTCTTACTGTAAGATATCACCAGAAAATTTTATATGACTGTTTGCCACAAACAAATATAAATTTCATTTTAAGGGGCATATGTATCAAAGCTTGATGTGAGATAAAATTGTGAAATATATATCACCAACCAATCAGCTCCAAACTATCATTTCTTAAACACAGCCTGCAAATGTAAGTTGGAAGCTGATTGGTTGGTGATATATATCTCACATCAAGATTTGATACATATGCCCCCAAGTGTAATATAGCAATGATAAAGCCTATGTCACAGCACTGCGTTATTTGTAAACACTGGACAACTGCAATCATAGAGTTAATGCTTCAGCACTTCCATATTGCAGTGAACATCTGCCAGTGCATTGATCTTTAAACTCTAAATGGAATCCCATTCATCATGCTAGAAGTCAAAACAGATAGAGTTCCCTTTCCCCCAATAGGCAGCTTAACAGGATTCATATTATATATATATATTTTTTTTTTGTAATGCAATAATGTGACTTGTACTATTCATCCAGAGCATAAACTAGCAATGTGTATGAAGTCAATGCTTGGATCACAAGTTATAACACATGGATAGAATAGACATATTAGGACAATGCATTGCAGGATCAGATGTTTACAAGGAAGATAACAGGAGGTTTGGGCTCTGAGGACACATTGAGGAGCACACGCCCATAGGCTGTGCCTGGAGAGGAAACAATAGATAAGGATGCATGGAGAATACAAATAGAGTATAAATAAATGGAGTGATCACAGAATAGATCAGAAAGTGCAGTAGGTGTCATATACTCACCAAATAACGTCAGAGCCATGGTCATGCTGATTAGTGGCAATTGCACACCGCAGAGCCCGATGCTTCTTGCAGCCTGGACTGGCAATCACTGCAAAGGATAAAAGTTACAGCGGAGGGTGAGCAGCAGATTGCCCAGGTGGAGGATGCGCTGCCGGGGTTGGAGGGTGGTGTAGCGATGGGGAGGGTGCAATCTATTATGAAGGGGAAAGGTAGGCGGGAGGGGGGTTCTCTGCATTACATACAGCAGCCATGGTCTGCATAAAGGAAAAGAGAGGGAACGGAGCACAGGGGGAGCCGGTGGCCGGCTGGCACGGAGGGGACTCACTCTGAATGGATGGAGCTGGCTGGCAGTCACGCCGCATCCCTTAGGCTCCTGGCCGCCATCTTGCTCCCCCCACATGACCGGCCTCACCTCCTCCTCAGACACAGGCGGCGGGCAGGCTGGCGGCGGCCGGCGTTGTCCTGACAACAGGAAATCCTCGCTGCTCCTGCCTCTCGCCCTGTGGCCTTAGCGGTCCCCACCAGTGATAATGACCCTTTCCCTCACCTATAGCATACAATAGCTCTGCTGCTGGCTCCTTCTGCACTCATGACCTGTGTGGGCTGTAATTCACTAGATAGATAGATAGATAGATAGATAGATAGATAGATAGATTAGATAGATAATTTTTGCACTGGTCCAGGAAACCTACAGCCTGTCTGTGCTAGTTATGTTGTGACATTATACTGAGTGAGGGTTTACAACAAACTTTAAATAATATCAAGAGTTTTGTTTTATACATATACTGTATGTACAGTGAGAATTCTGTTAGTCGTTCGAAACCTCACCCAAAATACTCATCATGCTACCTAGTTAGTGTTATGGTGCATACCCACGTTCAGATCAGACAATGATAAAGATATCTTCTGATCATCCTGCATGTGCTGGATGATCGTTATCGAACATCCAGCACAGCACCCACAACCATCGCGGGTCCCTATAGTAGCCTTGTCGATATCGACCAGGTTGGACTGCATGCACGGGTGATGGTCGTTATCGACCATCCGTGCCCGCGCATCGTCCGTCGTTTGGGGGTTGAAAGGCGCCAAAAGAGGGAGGTATAACAATATCGTTATCGTTTATATCGTCCTATAAAAATCTGACCGTGTGTATGCACCATTACAGTGTAGTTGTTAGGTTACAGACTTTCCAATTTTTTCTTATGGAGGGAAATTCCCTCATGTGGATCAAAATCGCTCTGCTCCTCCTTCCAAATAATCCCTCTGTATTGATCAATATTGATATACTTTATAGTAGCATTTTATCTGTTCTTCACTATGCATCTAATTTCTTTGGTGTATTTAGTTAGACAATAGGTCATTGAGGGCCTGAATTAGAGGTGCACGCAGCTCAGGGTCGGCTGTGATTTCTCACGGATTGGTGCGAAATATGTAAATGATAGTTTAAGCATTCCTCTTGAGCACTACCGTGCGACGGGCTGAGCAAACCCTAAAGGCCCATACACACTCAGAGTCTCCCTTGTAACTTGCTTTAAATATAGCCACTGTGGCTGCAGTGCCGCGAAAGAGAACGCAGCCGCATGTTGAAAGTAACACCCCCATGTTTATATCCAATATAAGAAACGTGTGTGAAGTAATAAAAGGTATTTATTTCAAAGGAATTAAAAGTGTCCAAATATGTAAATATATAATGTTATAATGTGCTCTAATTTTTGATATTTGTATAATTTGAATTCTTTTGAAATAAAATACCTTTTATTATATCTCACATGGTTCTTATATTATTCTCATCTGTGCCGACTCCAGGTGGAGCTGCACCCTGTGCCAGTAATGGTTAGTGCCCCTTCTCCCCCCGCTCACGTCCGTCATTTCCTTAGAACACTCCCCTATATGACATCATTTGGGGCATGCTGTGGGCGAGCCCAGCACTTCGACAGTAGCTGGGCTGCCCCCAGCCGTCTCTCTGCGCTGAATGGACGCTGTGCAGCTTCACCGGCACTGCGCAGGGGACACTTTGGCCGGCGGGTGGAATAGCGGGACAGTGCCCTACTGAAATCAGGACAGTTGGGAAGACTGTGCCCTCTATGGGGTGACGCCCCTGTTTGGCCACACTAGTCGAACGCCCCAAGAGCCAGCCCTGATTCTCATACTGCTTATTTGTGTAAATTTGCTGCTTGCACATATTTGCGCTGTTACTTTGTAACATATATGCCCTCAGAGATTCTCCTCGAACTGCTGGCTCCTCCTCAGTGACCGGAAAGCTCTGTACCTGAAAGCTCCTGGTCACTGATGAGGAGCCGGCATTTTGGTGCCACCCCTACAGAGGGTGACACCCAGTGTTGTCCGCATCTCCCTATTGACGCCACTGCACAAATGGTTTGCTTTAGCCAATATAATCTATAATAGAGAATGTTTCCCACTAAACTAAAGGGACCTATCCATTACGCAACCTGAAAAACTGAACGTCTAGCATTCAGTCCTTCAGGTCGCTGGGTGCGGTGCCCGCACTGAACAGCATTCACTGATTGTCATTCAGTGCAGAAGACCGACCTCCCTATCTGCTAACATGTGGAACCTGACGAGCGTCGTCAGGTTAACCAGCATGTTCGGCGGATAGTCGGGGTCGGCAAGGACCCAGCGTGTAATGCGCATCGCTGGTATTTGCCGGCTATCCATTACACGACTTTGTGAACAATGCGGCCAAAACCTCCTGGTTGTGGTCGGATCATTCAAAAAGTCGTGTAATGGATAGGCCCCTTAAGCATACATAATGTTCATATTGTTTTTGAAGGTCATTCTAGGTGCACTCTGAGCTATGTAATAAAAAGGGCCACTCTATCAATGTAAGCCATAAATTAATCTAAACTGTCTAGTATTTTAGGAGAAAATTTTTATAAAAGTTTTAGTCAATGATAGTGGTGTTTGCAACGAGGTAGAAGGTTGAAGATTGATTTGAAATGTATCATTTTTTCACAGTGCTTTCCTCAGGATTTTCCCACCTTGTCGCACACCTAGATGCACTTCTGGCTTGCAGAGGCGTCTCCCAGATGTGTGGTAGACACACTGGGCCTTATTTATCAACAAGTTTTATCACTCACAACAAGTGATAAAACTCATAGTGTATGATAATTGTGCTCCAGCCAATCAGCTCCTAACTGTCCTCTGTTTGAAAATTTATCATACGCAACGTGTTTTATCACTCGTTGTGAGTGCTAAAACTCATTGATAAATCAGGCCCACTGAGACAAACTGGCCTGAGGAAGCAGGTGAGCCGTGAAACATGTTGCATGATTCCAAATAAGTGAGACTCATTCTGTTTTATTATTTTATGTTTTATTATTTTCTTTTAAGTGATTTGCATTTATAAGTGTTTGTATTTATTGACTGACTTTTTAGTGCCAACACCCTAGTTAAGTGTATTTTATTTTGTTTTAATAAATTAGTCATTGTCTGCTATAGGAACTGATGGCCCGATTCAGACCCGCCCGTTAGGCTGCGTTCGCACGCAGCCTGCCGATGTTTGCAATCTGCGCATGCGGAGCAGTGCGCGTGTGCGAACTAGGCCATGCAATCAGGAATGCACATTGCCAGCTCGCTAGAATAAGCAACAGGACAAGCCGTTTGTGGGTGGTGACGGGATGGTCGATGGAAACGGGGGAGTGGTGGTGCGTCTTAATTAAGACGCAGCGTCATAGTACACGTCACATGGTTGTTTTGCACACTGAAGCACTCGCTGTGCTTGCGGTAGGGTATGGTCAGCCATAAGTGCTGCGTTCACTTCGATGGTACTCGATGTTACCGATTGTTGCATACACTTCCTGGAGATGACGTGGGAAAGTGGGCATCTTAAGACAGGCTGGTGGGTGTCTAAATACACACCACGATCGCACGCCAAGACATAGTGGGCTTGCTAATGCCTTGCCATGCGATCGTGGATTTGCATACTTTCGCTGCGTGCGAATGCATCTAGTGAGCGGGTCTGAATCGAGCCCTGAGTTCCATATTTATATCTTATATAAGTTGTATTCTAGAATAAATTTCTTTCACACCTAAACTATTGTAGTTGACAATTCTCCTTTTCTTGTGGGCACAGCTCACGTACAGTGAGTAAAGAAGGAGGTTGTTCATTGGACAGATAGGGGTCAATCCAATTAGCCTCAATGATCTCGCAGGTGTGAGTCATCGCGGCAAGAGCCGCACTTTAGTGCCGCCCGAACAGCCCCATAGGGCTCAAAGCAATTTGTGCGAATTCACGATCAGAGTGGGCAGCGAGGGGTGCGGGATGTGGTGCTGTTGCCGGCAGTGTAACGCCGTGGCAATAGCAACCCACACCCTTTGCGGACAATAGGATTAAGCCCAATAAGTCCTGGTCATACAGGGTAATATTTTTCCACATTTAAGGTGTTTACACAAAGTTACATTTGTATACAATAAAGTCAGCACTGGAGATTATCTTGTATTGTATATCCGTCTTTGGAAGCCACTTGGGAAGCTTCTGTTTATATCTCCTCGGCTTTGGTCTTTAGATGCTGTCACGCCAGCCATTTCTGCTTTGACCCTACAAAATGTAATTTTGCAGTGCACATCTACTGCACTTTGTATGTATATCCAGTGGCGCCGGGAGGGGAATACTGATTTCCTGAGCCCGGCCTGCTGAAGGGGACTGGCATGGTCCCGTTTCAGCTGCTGAAGGGTACAATTGTCCCATAGTATTTTTTAAGGGTTTTTTTTGGAGAGAATGTAGCTACGTCTCCCGTATTTGGACACGCCCCCGATACCCTGGCCCCATTCAACTCTCGGCGGCCCTGCGTATATTGCTGGTTATATAGCTGTACAGTAGTCAAAGTAATAACTATAGAGTTATGTAATTTTAATTTTTATATCATGTTGAAGTTATGTAACTAATCCATTAAAAATTGTTCTGATAATGGAACTTTTATGTGAAGGTGTGAAATATACTGTAGCCCATTATACTGCCTGTATGACATTAATTGACATCAATATTTACAAATCTTTATGTTAATGACATGGCTGTACTACAGGAATTTTTTGTAGAAATGACCAGTGGTTGATACTGTGTTGAGTGGCTATAGGACTCTATAAAAAAAACTGGCATGGCCATAAAGGAAGGGAGGGAACCATTCCCGGAGAAGTTACTGTCAAAGCAGTTTGGGGACCTGTGCCAAAAAGTTTGTATTTAAGGTCGAGAGAGATTATAAAAACATCTATTCATAGCGTTTTTCTCATTTATTATTATTATTTTTAATATTTCCTTATTCCATTTGATAAGACTGTTTGCATTATGACATGAGTACAATGGTGGGTGTGGATATAGGCCGTACTCATTGATGGCAAAGTGACCCATACACACAAGTTGAACCATTATGAAATGGATTTTCCTACATTCAGAAATATCTGTGTAATGGTTCCTATGGGCTGCTACAACGTAAGACATTAGACATTGTAGGTAAATATAATCAGCTAGACTAGTGTGAGCCATTATTCTACATAATTAGTTTAATGTTGGAGGTCTGGGACACTTTAATATTCTAGAGGCCCAACTAAATTTCGTCAATGCGTTTCAAAATAAATGTAAATGCCAGAATAGGGCCTGATTGAGAGCTGGACGCAGGGTCGATGCCGCACGCAGTCGGCTGATGTTGTAAGTCTGCGCATGTGTCTAAGGGCCTGATTTAGAGGTAGACGCAATCCCGATGTTGGATGCAGTGGGGCAATTTTTTGGTACGGACACATGCACCAGAGCCGCGTTGCGCACACGCAGCATTTTGTTTCCGACGGCGGATGCGGAGAGGTTTTAGTCGCAGAGTGAGTGACAGGTAATCAGCCTTTGGGAGAAGTAATGTAGAATCATGCAGATGTGTCGGGATTGTTTTCTAGATGTGCCCTAGTCAGCCTCTGCGAAGTCCTACGCAGCTGGAGAGGTCCCGGTGTCTAGACGAGACGCTCATTCTGAGATACCATAGGCTTGCTCAGAGGCTCCATATGTGACCGATGCGCGACCGGTGATTCCAATGTTTCCGCTTTTGTACGAAAGCGGCGGATGTGAGACGTCGGAGGCGGGCGTCTCAGTGCACAAGACATCAGCTAAGTCATTAACATATTTTTGGAAGTCCGCTGCGTGCGGAATCACAGTCGTGACTGGATCTGTGTCCAGCTCTGCATCAGTCCGCATGCGTCGCGATTGTCACCACTCAGAGACGCTGTATAATATCGGATGTCTGTGAATTTCAGTTGGCGTACCTGGGAGGTAACTTGGGTGGCTAAGCCGATGCGGGCATGTCCCTGTAAGCGATGCCACACAGGATCCCATACTCAGATGGAGAACCTGAGCGTGCCATAGAGCTGGTGCAAGTTTCGATGCTGCGACCGATGGTGTTTCTAAAGACGCTCCAAGACAGGAAATGCACTGTCTCTAGGTGCTGCAAGTGGGCGTCTCAGTTTTTAGAATATCGGCTGCAGAATTAGCATAAGATGGGTGTCACGGCCAGGGTATTTCAGCATGGCGCTAGGCGGGTGATACCTGTGAGGTCGTTGTGGCGCGGGCTGTCTGGCGGGGGGGTTTGGCTGCGCGTGTTGTTGTGCGGGCCTGTTGTCACTCTGCGCTGGTAAGGCCTGGCGGCGTCTCCATTCCGTTTGGCATGGGCGCCGCCATTTTACCTTCTGGCCATGCATACCTGGCTTTATTTTCCTGCATCACTACCTGCATACCTGGTTGATTATTCCAGTCTCACTACCTGCACACCTGGACAGTTCTAATTGTTTCTACTTGGACATTAACCCATTACTCCCACCACAGAACTCTAGTGCACGTTTATATATACCTGGACTTTTATGTACTGCCATATTTTATGTCTACTCAAGCACCTATTAAAAAACCTAGTTTTATATTCAAACCCGCTGTGATCACTCCTGCTACCACCCCAGGTCCACAAACAACCCAGAACATAACAATGGGACTGCAGCGCAAGACGCAGCATCGGCCGCAACTGCATTCAATGCTGGATCAGGCCCATAATGTCACTGCATATGGTGGCCCGTATGCACCATGGGGTTGGTTCTACCAATGTCTGGAGTTGTGATGATTGGATGCAGCATCATTCCTCCAGAAGACGGTCCATCAGCTGGCACCTGGCTGGTAGTGGTGGGAAACGCTGTCTCGGGTGATGTTCCATTATATCCCATAAATTATCAATTGAGTTCAGATACGGGGTATATATATTAAGTTCCGGGGTTATGGAACCGGTTGGATTTCAGAGAGTTCACCGCTAAATGAAAAGTGGCAATCAATACGGATGGTTTTGCCTAATGACTGATTGCCACTTTAAATTTTGTGGCGAACCAACTGAAATTCCACCGCTCCATAATGTCAGAACCTATTACATAACCCCCTTAGTGACTCAGCAAGTCATTATATATGCATAAAATCAGTGTCGTGATCATTAATGCATTGGGCGGCCACACGTGCTTAATTGACGGGGTCTTTGTCATCCTGGAAGACATCTTTGCCATCCAGAAAAAAGACTGCAACATTCGGTAAAGATCACTCCATACCATACCATTAACTAACAATTATCATTGACCTTGTCAACATCATAAATGATCATAAAGTAGCAATTATTAGCATTGATCTTCCTAGTAATATTTGTCATTAGTTTTAATCTAGACATTAGAATGCAATGTCTGCACCAAACCATGACCCACAACATTATAGAATCAACACAACCCTTCACTGTTGAATCCATAGCTATAGAGTTCTTTAGGTTCTCACCACATATGTACTCATCAGTTTGTTGAGAATATGGCGAATGATTTTGCAATATACTCTTCTTCCAGTTCTCAGTAATCCATTGTCTGTGCTCTTTGCACCACTGAAGTCGCAGACATGCATTGCCAGCTATGAAGAATGGTGTATGCACTGCAATCCTATATTCTGCTTGATATTTTGTGCCAGACTGGATCGTGTGACAAACTGTCAAAAGCAGAATTTAAAAGCCTAGACATTGCCAGTGCTAAAGCTGGGTACACACCATGCAACGATGCGAAGTAACGTAACTTCACAAACCCATACACACTGCGCGATCAATGGTGCAATGTACCGTTACATGCTGCATGTAACTACACCGCGTCGTTCATTGCATTGTCCCATCTGACGTGCTGAACAGCAGATGGGACGATGCAATGGATGACCATCAGGAAAGACCGATCAGGTGTACATACTGGGCCTGATTCAGAGCCGGACGCTCTGAAAAAGCGCTCGCTCTGAATCAGGGCGTTTTTTTCTTTGTGCGGCCTCCTGGCCGCTCGCATTGCTGTTGGTGACCACCCACAGCTATTGCGCCCATCGGGGCTTGCGACGAGACCCTTGCAGTAGGGTCTCGTTCCCGCAAGCCCCAGTGAGCTTCTGGCTCTTAATAAAGCCGGAAGCTCACCACTGACATCACTCATGATGTCAGTGGGGCCGCCTCCAAACGGCAGGCATTCCGTCGGGAACGCCTCAGTTTGGCTAGCCACCCCCCCTGCCCGCCTCCAAAACAGGGCGAGCAACGGAGCGCCCCTCGCTAGCCGGGGCTCGCGCATCCACATGTCGGAGCCGGCTCCGGCATGCGCAGTGGCCAAACATCGACCCGCTTGCGAGCGCATAGCGCTCGCGAGCGGGTCTGAATCAGGCCCACTGTACGATGTGAATGATATATCGTTCTGGTCTGCGAAGCTTTACCCCGAACCAGCTAATAGAATCTACATCTTCTGCCTTAACGTGTGACAAATTATTATTGACCATTTCTAATTATTAAGGATTGTTCAACTTTAGTCACACCTATCATTGCCCTAAGAAGTCTTAAAGCTCCAAAGTTTGGCCCAATAGCCTGTGTGATCATTTTGTAGCAGGAAATTAAGTTAATAGGTCCATAGGATGTATGCCTAAGGGGAGTTTATACCTATCATCCTAAAATCCAATGATAGAAAAAGAAAAAGCATCCATCCCAACAACAATGAAGAATTTACCAAAAATAACTAAGGCCACATACAGTATATAAAAAATGAAAACTAACCCATCCACCTCCTTCCATAGTTGCCTACATTTTTTAATTAATTTTGGGGAGATTACAGCGGGGCAAAGAATGCACCACACTCAGTGGTGGCAAGGGGATGTGTCATGCTCCACCCAAGGTAAGTTTCTACCTATATCCATGGGGCATATGTATTTCTTTTATCCTTGTACATGACGAAGTCATTATACATTCAGGGCCTGATTCAGAGCCGGACGCTATTTGCGAACGGTCGTTCAGAAAAAGGGGCCGGCTATTTATATTGAGCGCTCGCTCTTTGCGGTCTGTTGACGCCTCTATGTCTGAGTGAGCAAACGAAACATGCGCTCGCTATTTTGTAAAGATGCTCCCTGGCCGTTCGCATCATACGTCATCTCCGCTATTTATTAGATTAATCGAGTACATCGAAAGGCGTGTGAACTGCTCGCAGTGCTTGTGGTAGGTTTTACTTCCCGCAATCACTGCGAGCAGTTCAGGCTAAAAGAAGTGGTCGATGACGCTGCTTTGTTAATTATGCACACCCATTAAACGCCCGTTTTTACCATTTGGCACGCCTGCGTTCGGATCTCCACTCCCCGTTTTCAAGCACCTTCCCCTGTTACCACCCACAAACGCCTCATTCTGTCACTCAAATTAGCAGGCCCTCGCTGTTTTGCAAGCGCACGATTTCCGACTGCAATGACTGGTTTGCGCATGCGCATTACGACCCATGCGCATGCGCAGAAGGGCGAACATCGCTCGGAGCGAGCGAGCAGCCGCTTACGAGCGGCTCTGAATCAGGCCCTCAGTGTGTGGTATGACACACACACACATGTTATGAAATGTATTTAAAATATATATACCTGACTGGTTGTGTAACATCTCCTGACAGGTTCCCAGTATATAGCTAGCTGCCAGCACATACTGTATGTAACTTATTAAATATCATGGGGAAATGAAAGTCAAGGGTCCTTGTCTGTCAGGCTGGTTTGGTGTGTCCCCAGCATTTGTATTTATTTTTTTTGGTGGCTGTCTCTTAGCCAATCAACGGCCTCTGTCATATGACAGCAGCTGCTAATTGGCTAAGAGTGATCTGACTCTTAGTCAGTCATGGCTCTAGTGCAGGAAACCTTGTGGGTCCTGTCAGTCTCCGGGGAAGCACTGTATGTACACTACAGTATATACATAGAGTGCTTCTGTGTCCGTTGGATCAGAAATTAGTTTTTTTGCAGAAAAAGGGAGGAGGAGATGCAGGCTGAGGCAGACCTATGGGAGGAGTTAGCACAGCAGGGTGTAGACGGAATTGCAGAGCCGCACACAAGCGGCTGTGCAGTTCCATCCATCTAAAATGCAAATGCAGCAGGAGTTGTCTGTATGAAACAGACACCTTCATGCTGCATCCACGGTCCCAACGAACGAGGTCGCAGACTGGGATCACCATTGCAACCATGGTTGCGATGGTTGCTCTTTTGGTCAAGCTGTGGAAGCTGAAGCTTTCTGCAGCCTGACCTGGGTCCTGGCAGCTGCGAGGCCAGGAAATCTGCATCCACCGACCATCGGGTTAGCGTACATCTCTGAATCAGGCCCTAAGACAAAACCAGGCCACAATATATAGGGCCGGTTCTAGGGGTGTTCAACCAGTGCGGTCGAACAGGGGCGCCACCCATAGAAGGCGCACCCCTCCCCAACATCCCGATTTCACCACTGTCCCACCCATGGGCCGAAGTGGGCCGCGGGTGGTCAAATCGGGAGGTTGGGGACCCAGGTTGGGTGCCGGACCCCGGAGTCTGAATTCAGTGACGGGAGAGGGCTGGGGGAAGCCCAACTAGTGAGGCTCCCCCCAGCCTGACGTTATTTGGAGGCGTGCCATGCGGGCACGCCTAGAAATAACGTCACGTAGGGGGCGTGGCCTATGATAAATAGGTCACGCCCCCATTTCCAGTGTTGGAGCGCACTGTACAGAGCCGGCACAGGGTGCTCCGAACCCTGGAGCCGGCCCTGACAATATAGATTCTAATCATGATGAGGATGTGTCCCTTGTCACTGCAGTACTTAAGCTCTATGATAGGCTGGCTGCCCAAACAACAGGGCGCCACAAAAAAACAAATATGGAACAGTGTGGTGCAGGCTGTCAAAGCAGTTGGATATATGAAGAGGGATATTGAGCCCTGTAAAAAAAAAAAGGTTCAGCAACATTAACAGGCGAGTGACGAGCAAGTGGAAGGCTGCAAGGCAGACTGGTGGTGGTTCCCCTCTTCAGATGAAATGTTTAGAATATGAAGAGCCAGGACGTGCCGTCATACCACCATAAGTTGTCATGTCCATGATACTGATGCCCCATCACACCTGCTGAGTGTGTATCTTTTATTATATGCTCACTTCCTTATGTGAATTTTTTGCGTACATGCATCACATATACATGTGTTACAGTCATCCTTACTTGAAATGTGCCTTGTTGTCTATAATGTCAATAGTCATTAATGGTCCCTAAGTTATACATAATGTTGTTAAACTGGGTAGAGCGGCAGCATCCCGACTGTCAGGATTATAACTACATCCCTCCAGGACAACTGTAATTGTGGATGATCATACCAATGTTTTGTAAATACAGGCCACATGATACACATTTTCATTGCAATATGCAGAATGTCTTTATTCTGTAGGTCCATCTAGTGCAGCTTTGCCTTCAACACTGCGCCAGGGACGCAAGTCGCTGAAGGACACATCTACTCCACCTTGTGTACAGCCAGTAGGTGAGTACCTGTGTGCAGCCAGTAGGTATGTACCTGTGTGCAGCCAGTAGGTGAGTACCTGTGTGCAGCTAGTAGGTGAGTACCTGTGTGCAGCCAGTAGGTATGTACCTGTGTTCAGTCAGTAGGTGAGTACCTGTGTGCAGCCAGTAGGTGAGTACCTGTATGCAACCAGTAGGTGAAAACTTGTGTGCAGCCAGTAGGTGAGTACCTGTGTGCAGCCAGTAGGTATGTACCTGTGTGCAGCCAGTAGGTGAAGACTTGTGTGCAGCCAGTAGGTGAGTATCTGTGTGCAGCTAGTAGGTATGTACCTGTGTGCAGTCAGTAGGAGAGTACCTGTATGCAACCAGTAGGTGAAGACTTGTGTGCAGCCTGTAGGTGAGTACCTGTGTGCAGCCAGTAGATATGTACCTGTGTGCAGCCAGTAGGTGAGTACCGATGTTGCAGCCAGTAGGTGAGTACCTGTGTGCAGCCAGTAGGTAAGTACCGATGTTGCAGCCAGTAGGTGAGTACATATATAAAATGTAAACACAAATATGCTTAGCAGATGTCATGTAAAGAGTGTTGTGTATTGAAACAACTTTGCCTTTAAATAGTCTGGCTATATAGGTTTTTTATTTTAAGCACAATAATTTATGCAAAATTGTATCACCACTTTTATCCTTTTTTTTTTTTTTTTTTGGTAATCCACAATCATGAGTAAAGCCACATCTTACTTTCATAATAACGTATGTGTTAACTGATAGTGCACTGTTTTTGGATTAATTTTCAATTCATTGTGTCCACTGGCACATTTCCCAAAATTCATGTGTGTTGCCCTTTTTTAAAAGACCAAATATAGCATGATGCAGTAGTGTTTATAAAGTATAGCTTAGCCAAAACAACTGCACCCGATCCTGCAGAAGGCCCTGCTCATGAAGAGGAAGAAGACATGATTACTCTTCACTTGTTTGATATTTCCCCACCTACGGCACCAAGCCCAACACCACCAAGCCCTCGAGCCCAAGCACCGCCGGAGATCCGGGGACCCAATTTCTACAAACGATCACTTCATTTGAGGACAGGCAGGTAGAACTCATGGGAACTCAAATACGCCAATTAGCACAAATTAATATGCAATTGAGGAGTAGAAATTTTTACTTTGTCTGCAGTTAACGTGATTCTCAATAGGTTATGTACAAGTGTAGATGCTATAAATATTACCTTAGATAGAATGCATGATTGACACATTTGAATACAAGAATCCTTCCTTAGGGCATATGACTCCCAAAATAATGCACTATGGGAAATAGTAATCTGCTTTCTTTTGGATGCCAATCATTAGCCCGCATACGTGAGACATCATATACTTCCACGACCAGCCCTCCACACACTGCCTCACCACCAGCAACACCACCAAGATGTGGACTCCGCACAAGAGGTGACTATGGGCCTAATGCAGCAAGGATCGCAACTTTGAATACACATGCAATCGGATGATTGTTACGCACTGCCCATACGTACGCTTCGAAGTGCGCATGCGCGAACACTCCACTATGATCGGGACTGCAGTTGCTATGCAGACCCATCGCAGAGTGATTGACAAGAAGTACCGTTTGTGGTGGGTGGTCTGCAAAACGTAGGCGTCCTAGTGTGTTTAGACGCCGTTGCATGGGCGTGCATAAATTAGCCACTGCAATGCTGTACGCAGTCTAAGGACTCATAGCGTCCGTGGTTGTTAGCAATTTCTGAGTAAGGTCAGAGCTTGTGCAAGTGTGCATGAGGCTGCGATAATACTCTATTGTATCGATGGTTTCACAGTCTTGCTAAACATTACGGATGCGTACAAAGTAAAGTGGGCGTCCCTGTGTAGTGCTGCGACGACAGTATGCTAATTCATTGCAATCGCTATCGCAGTTGAACTGCGTGCGTAATCGCAATTGCATATGCGAAGCAGGCCCTATGCACCCCCAAGCCCTGCTGGCCCTCCTCCTACTCAGCCTCCTAAAAGGAGAAGGTTAAATGTGGTTTAAATTTAGTATTTTGCAACATACATGTTTGACTTCCATTATACTATTTAGTAATTGGTGACCTTCTTGTTTGTCTTTCATTACTGTCATGCTTACACCTTGCAATGTTAACAATGTGTATAGGAAAGATCCCTGGACTGCACCCCTGAAAATATATAATGGGAGGTGCTACCTGTTGAGACTTCTAGCATGCACAGAAACAGACAATGCTCAGGTGCACAACTCCAAATTACTGATTATATAAAATGTTGCAATCAATAGATGTTTTTAGCATAATCATGGCCAAGGTTATGGGCCTACCCACCATATCCAGGTAACATCTATAGGGTAGGTCCTTAACATACTAGGGTACAAATCCAGAGCGCAGGACACCCCTAAATCGGCACAGCGAGCCACCCCAGGTCATCACCATAATGAGAAAAGTGAAATGTGAAGTAAGAAAGATAAGAGCAGCTATGGCTGCATGGAAAGGTGAAAATACAAATATAATAAAAACAAACAGTATAGTGTTACAATTGTGCAAAAAAGAAAGAATGTGTTATAATGCGATGCCCTGAAGCAGACCAACCAAAGCAATCCAGGGGACCCACGCCCCAAAAATCAACCCAAAGTTTTACTACAGTATATAACTTGTAGGACTTACCTAAAATTGTGCCTATTAATGTTAACAATGTACCTTGTACAATCTATTAAAATTTGATATAAAAACTTATGCTTCTTATTGACTAATAATGTAATGGTTTAATTAGACCTGACATGACAAAAATACTTTTTTAACATTATACATATTTAAATGTGTATATATACAAGAGAGAGAGAGAGAGAGTGAGAGTGTATGTGTGTGATTCTGCGATTGTCCTGCCTTAGTACCCTTCCTCTTGCTAGCGTATAACAGAGACCAACTATTGCAGTATATTAGGGAGTTTTACTATGTAGATCTTCTACAACAAGGAAAGTTTATTGACACACTGATGTTTAGTACAGCATATTATAAAATATTTGTCTCTATTCAATTTATTTGTTACTTTTTTGCCTTTGTGACAGTCCATATTATTCTACAACTGGATTTAATATTCTTGCACACTTGTGAACACTAGAGGGCAGGATTGCACATTCACTGATCAGGTCATGAATAATAATTATTTTTAAAAGTAAGTCAAATGATCAGATTTTCTGACGTATAAGCAGATACAATTTCCAGAATTAATAATTTATACCTTTCTCTCTCAATTTCTTTTAAAATAAATAAAAGAGGGGGATAAAAACATTAAGTTGGTGTGTTGTACTAAATAAAAATAATAACATAAAATAATATACAAATGAAAATAACTAAGGAAAATAAATAAAAAATAATAAACAAAAACTCAATTCTGATGTTATCTGGGGAAAAAAAGGGTTAATAATTTGCATTGTATTTTTTTTCAAGGTTTATTGGGGGTGGGGGTATTATGTTTTTGTGTATTGGTACTGTGTTCTGTTATGGAAACCAAAAAAATTTCATAAATAAACTACTTTAAAAAAAAAAAAAATTAGCATTATATTTATAGCTCTTATGATGCAAATTATTAACCTTTTTTTCCCCAGGTACCAACAGAATTGAGTTTTTATTGTATATTATTTTTCATTATTTCACTTAGTTATCTATTTTCATTTGTATATTATTTTATTAATAACTATTTTATTATTTTTATTCAGTATAACACACCAACTTAACATTTTTTATTTTTTTGTATGTAATCTGTTTTTATTGAAAACGAAAACAGCACAGTACATATATGGCCTACAACGGCCCACAGAAACATCAAATAAAGTCAAATAACAATATGAATTCAGTGGACAAATATACTCATACAACATGAAATAAAGGAGCAAGAAAGAATAAGTCTTAAATCGCTTAATTTTGAACGTGCTTTCAAATATTACTAACTGAAATAGAATGAAAAACAAAAAACAATATAAAAGCAAAAATCAAAATAACTAATCAAATAAAATAAGAAACATAAGAATTAAGAAAGAAAATAACTTTTATTACCACCGACCACTATACATACAAATAGCACTTATTTTAAACCCCTTTCACATTTTAACCCTCAATAATAAGCTGCTTTTCAAGCTTAGCGCGGATATATCACTAAACAAGTTAATAGTGGGCCTGATTTAGAGCTGGACGCTAAGGCGATTCTGCACGCAGATGGAGTGATTGTTTACCATTGCACATGCATATAAGCCACACTGCTTGTGCGCAGCGATCGCATTAAGACTACAGATTATTATTATCCTTTATTTATATGGCGCCACAAAGGTTCCGCAGTGCCTTATACAGTCAGGTGCATAAATATTGGGACATTGACAGAATTTTCATATTTTGGCCTCTATTCACCACCACAATGGCTTTGAAATGAAACAAACAAGATGTGCTTTAACTGCAGAATTTCAGATTTAAGTTGAGGGTAATTACATCCAAATCAGGTGAACGGTGTAGGAATTACAACGGTTTCTATATGTGCCGCCCACTTTTTAAGGGGCCAAAAGTAATGGGACTATCAACTCAAAAGCTATTTCATGGACAGGTGTGGACTATTCCCTCGTTATTTCATTATCAATTAAGCAGGTAAAAGGTCTGGAGTTGATTCTAGGTGTGACATTTGCTTTTGGAATCAGTTGCTGTCGACTCTCAATATGAGATCCAAAGAGCTGTCACTATCAGTGAAGCAAGCCATCATTAGACTGAAAAATCAAAACAAACCCATCAGAGAGATAGCAAAAACATTAGGTGTGGCCAAATCAACTGTTTGGAACATTCTTAAAAAGAAAGAATGCACCGGAGAGCTCAGCAACGCCAAAAGACCCGGAAGACCACGGAAAACAACTGTGGTGGATGACAGAAGAATTATTCCCTGGTGAAGAAAAACCCCTTCACAGCAGTTGGCCAAATCAAGAACACTCTCCAGGAGGTAGGTATATGTGTCAAAGTCAACAATCAAGAGAAGACTTCACAAGAGTGAATATAGAGGGTTCACCACAAGATGTAAAGCATTGGTGAGCCTCAAAAACAGGAAGACCAGATTAGAGTTTGCCAAACAACATCTAAAAAAGCCATTACAGTTCTGGAACAACATCCTATGGACAGATGAGACAAAGATCAACTTGTACCAGAGTGATGGGAAGAGAAGAGTATGGAGAAGGAAAGGAACTGCTCATGATCCAAAACATACCACCTCATCAGTGAAGCATGGTGATGGTAGTGTCATGGCATGGGCCTATATGGCTGCCAATGGAACTGGTTCCCTTGTATTTATTGATGATGCGACTGCTGACAAAAGCAGCATAATGAATTCTGAAGTGTTTCGGGCAATATCATTTGCTCATATTCAGTCAAATGCTTCAGAACTCATTGGACGGCGCTTCACAGTGCAGATGGACAATGACCCGAAGCATAATGCAAAAGCAACCAAAGAGTTTTTTAAGGCTAAAAAGTGGAATGTTATGCAATGGCCAAGTCAATCCCCTGACCTGAATCCGATTGAGCATGCATTTCACTTGATGAAGACAAAACTGAAGGGAAAATGCCCCAAGAACAAGCAGGAACTGAAGACATTTGCAGTAGAGGCCTGGCAGAGCATCACCAGGGATGAAACCCAGCGTCTGGTGATGTCTATGCGTTCCAGACTTCAGGCTGTAATTGCCTGCAAAGGATTTGCAACAAAGTATTAAAAGGTGAAAGTTAGATTTAGGATTGTTTAGTTTGTCCCATTACTTTTGGCCCCTTAAAAAGTGGGATTCACATATAGAAACTGTTGTAATTCCTACACCGTTCACCTGATTTGGGTGTAATTACCCTCAAATTAAATCTGAAAGTCTGCAGTTAAAGCACATCTTGTTTGTTTCATTTCAAAGCCATTGTGGTGGTGAATAAAGGCCAAAATATGAAAATTCTGTCAATGTCCCAATATTTATGCACCTGACTGTAAATGAGCACATAAGAAAAACAGTTAATAATACAAAACAATGCAGGGCAAGGACATGGTTTATATAAACATTGCTGCATAACACAAGCACATACCTCCCAACTGTCCCGCATTCAGGGGGACAGTCCCGTTTTTCTGGGTCTGTCCCGCTGTGCATAGCAGAGCAGCGGGTATGCACACAGCATCTATTCACAGTACTCGATGGAAGCCCGGAGGCAGCCCAGCATCTCGGAGATGCTGGACACGCCCCTTAGTGATGTAAATGGGGATGTGCCATCAGGTCACGCCCCCTTTACGATCAGGCCACACACCCTTATTGGGCGGGCGCGCGGAAGTCCCGACTCTCCGGGTACAAATGTTGGGAGGTATGCAAGCAGCAGGGCCTCAGCAACCAATTGTTGGGTGCCAATTGGGGAGTTAGGAGTAAATGATACTATAAGTAGGGATAGGAGAAGCACATGAGGGACGAGGGCCCTGCTCGTGAGAGCTTACATTCCAAAGGGGAGGGGCGACACAGATGGGGTAGATAGTGAGGAAGGAGCATGGAGCAGTGGATTAGGATATGTGCTGCGGAATGTGTGTGTTTAAGATGACCTCAAAATTAAGGCCTTCATTCATCTACAGTATCTCTATGACAGAATATAGATCTTGTTTATGTGTTATTTACTTGAGAGATGTACAAAATAAAGTTGTAGCACTTTAATTTTTGTATGTTGCATTTTAGCATCTAAATACATCCTTCTAAAAATGCATCTATTATGGGACTGTCCTGCCATCCTAATACAGTAGTGAATACTTTATGCCATGCTCCTGTGAGTGGGTGCATCTCACATGCTAGACCCACCCACAAATGGGTGCAGACATGCCCAACATGCTGTGGACCCACAGGATGTTGCTGTACCCGGGCCCAGAATTCCCCTTGGCAGACCTGGAGGTGACAGGCAGAACCAGGAGGGAATGGGGCTTAGGTAACAAGTCCATGGAGGGAGGGAGGTGGTTGAGAGTGGAGGAACAGGAAAGGCTGGGGACAGAATCAGGGGGTTGGAAAGCAGACTGATGAGAGAAAAAAGGGGGAACAGCAAGTGGAGGAGACAAGAGGGGGAGGATAGGGATGGATAAAGTTGAGGATTATGTGGACACTGAATAAGAGGGGTGTTTGAAGAAAGGGGGTTCATGCTGTGGATGAGGTAATAAGCGAGATGAAAACTGGACTGGAAGCTGTGTGATATAGAGACTGTGTGATGTAGAGACAGTGTGATGTGGAGGCTGTGTGATGTGGAGGCTGTGTGATGTAGAGACAGTGTGATGTGGAGACAGTGTGATGTGGAGGCTGTGTGATATAGAGACTGTGTGATGTGGAGACAGTGTGATGTGGAGACAGTGTGATGTGGAGGCTGTGTGATGTGGAGACAGTGTGATGTGGAGGCTGTGTGATGTGGAGACAGTGTGATGTGGAGGCTGTGTGATGTAGAGGCAGTGTGATGTGGAGGCTGTGTGATGTGGAGACAGTGTGATGTGGAGGTTGTGTGATGTAGAGACAGTGTGATGTGGAGGCTGTGTGATGTAGAGACAGCGTGATGTGGAGGCTGTGTGATGTGGAGGCTGTGTGATGTAGAGACAGTGTGATGTGGAGGCTGTGTGATGTAAAGACAGTGTAGTGTGATGTGGAGGCTGTATAATGTAGAGACAGTGTGATGTGGAGGCTGTGTGATGTGGAGGCTGTATGATGTAGAGACAGTGTGATGTGGAGGCTGTGTGATGTAGAGACAGTGTGATGTGGAGGCTGTGTGATGTAGAGACAGTGTGATGTGGAGGCTGTGTGATATAGAAACAGTGTGATGTGGAGGCTGTGTGATGTAGAGACAGTGTGATGTGGAGGCTGTGTGATATAGAGACTGTGTGGATAAAAGTTGTTAAATGTTCAGAAATACAGGTAAAAGAACAGTGCTGCTAATGTATGAGCACAGCTCCGAAAGTGATATATAAAGAGAGATGTGTGAGTAGTGGGTGCAGGAATTAGTTATTATAAGAATGATTAAAGTGGATAGATGTGATGCAATGGTAAAAGGCAATACAAACAATATTTTCTATAGTATGAAGGCAAAAATGACAATATATAGAGCCGATCCAGAGGTGTTTTGAACAACAAAGATCAAGCAACCAGGCCCACCAAGAGCCGCGCCGGGCCCCGATAAAAAAAAAGGGATGTGACATAACCGCGGAAGGCGTGGCCATGCCCCCTTAGGTTTTATAAAAAAAACAGTTTTGCAGCGCTGCGCACTGGCGAGGGGGACGCAGTCAGCCCCCTCAGCCTGGCGCATAACCAGTGGGGGGCGTAATCAGCTTGATCGCTCCTCCAACAGGCATAGGATACTGCTGTGGTTACTTCTCAGCAGCCGCGAGCAGTCTCCCAGTGCAGCCCAGCCCACAGCAGCGTGATGTAAGAGGGGGGGAGCGGTGCCGGGCCCCTCCTGCACGCCCGGGCCCGGGTAATTAGTACCCGCTCCCCCCCCCCTCTCGGCGCCCCTGCAATCAACAAGAGCAGTATGCAGATAGGGAAGTATTTGCAATGTCCAAGCAGTGAGTGCAGTAAGGAGTTTCCTGGATATACATACAGCAGCAGATGGTGAATTCGGTAACTCACAAAAGTATGTTGCTTGATGTCGTTCAGAAAGTGTTCTGGTTTTGAGGATGTTTTCCTCCAGTTTAACTCCGTCTTAGTTATCAAATTGTTTTTACACTTATAATCTAACACTATGAACCTAAAGGGCCCCATACATCAGTGACGGATTGCCGCGATCCTGCAATGCTGCAACCCAGCATCGCAGGATCACAGAAATCCAACATGTTGGATTTTCCCGATTTGATGATCACGATCAAAAAAGTATCGTGATTGTCTAATCGGGGACATTTAACATGTAAATTTTCAGTGATACTGCGACGGATCGCTGAACAACGATGTTGGGTGGTCGGCGTTTCCACCCAGAAGATCAGTATTTCCGATCGCATCGCATGATCGCGGCAATCCATCGCAGATGGATGGGTACCTTTAATTGGGATGCAATAAAGTCTAAGATAAACAATTTGTGAAAGGGGGGAGACCATCACAGATTCACAATAAATTCCTAACTTCCTTTATAGATACTGCTCCTAATATAAAATTAGTGACAATTTACATAAAATAAATTTCCAAAGCTGTGCTATGCAATCAATATAACAGCATCTGATAGGAGCAGTAGTGACAATTTACCTGCAATTCAGAGAGAGAGAGAAGTCACATCAGTCATTGCATGGTGTTTGGCTAATAAGATTTCCAGCGTAACTCCGTCTTAGATTATAAGTGTAATTACAATTTGATAACTAACACTTTTCATCTAACACTGACTATTGCAGCCTTACTGATGCACAGAGGAATCCATCACAGTGTGAGTGACAGGTTGTCAGCGTTTGGGGGTGGTGACGGGGGAGTGCTCTGAAAAACATAGGTGTGTCTGTCCGTTTGAATGCTGTTTCATGGGCGTGCATAAATTAGCCAGGGTCAGACCTGACACAAGATGGCTGCTCAATGTGCGTCGATGTTACCGATATTTATGCAGGTAAGTGATGATGTACTACGCGTATGAGAAGGGAGCAGTGGGCATCGGTATGCTCGGGTAAGCTTTGCAACCATTGGCATATTTTCGCAGCTGCGATTGTATTAGTGTCCATCTCTGTACCAGGCCCATTGTTAATAGAGAGGGTGAGATGAGAAATGGATTCCAAAACATATACTAAGATAATTGACAATGCCGTTTGTGTGTCCTATGGCTAGGATACACACTAGGACACACTAGGAATCGGTGAGTATGGAATTTTTTTTTACAGGTGTCGTGGATGCTACTGGACAAGTGGACGTGAATGACTACAAGGAATATAGAAGCACAGTTGGTGCTTCATTGTACAAAAATAATACATTAATACTATAAATATATAATATTACACATTTATTACATTATAAAAAATCAATTTCCCGGGAGTGGAGTATAGAACAATTCAGCAATGCATTTAAAAAATGTGATTCCATAGGGTGAGTTCTAAAAATGTGTGAGCATAGTACTAGCACATTTTCCAAACTAGGACCATATTACACTTTAGTATACCCAGGTCCATATACTAGGAACAGGAAGTCCTCCATTAGAGAAGTATATTATTGCTACTCCCATGCAAAAACACAGATATTTATATATAGATCTTAAAGTTATTTACAGGATGTGAACAGAGGAACAGGCCCTATGCACTTCTCCCATCCAGGTATCTTTATTATTTTTCTTATTTTGTGGAGTTAAGTCCACGGCTGCTGGAAGCTATTCTTTCTACTTGGTATTTTATTCAAGTGTAGTGTTGTCTCTTCCCGCCTGGCCAACCCGAGGGAGCAATAAGTTAGATATATATATTTTTTATTTAAGATTAAAATACTAATCGGATCTAGTATGTTCTGCTCCTGTGACAAATTTCGCTGTTATACCAGCTGCACGTTAGACGATATGTCATCTAATCCGGCCAGATCAGACTACGTATCGAGCACATTGTCTAGTGCAGGGGTGGCCAAACTCGGTCCTCGAGCTCTACCAACAGTTCACATTTTCCAGGTCTCCTTGCAGAAGCACAAGTGAAATAATTAGCTCCGCCTGCGGATCTTTCAAAATGTGTCAGTGAGTAATGACTACACCTGTGCACCTGCTGGGTGACCTGGAAAACGTGAACCGTTGGTAGAACTCGAGGACCGAGTTTGGCCACCCCTGGTTTAGTGCAATGATTCCCAACCTCGGTCCTCAAGGGTCACTAACAGCTCTGGTTTTAGTGATATCCATGCTTGAGCACAGGTGGTTAAATCAAAATAACTGAGGTACTAAATAAGTCACCTGTGCTCAAGCATGGATACCATTAAAACCTGGACTGATAGCATGCCTTGAGGGCCGTGGTTGGGAAGCCCTGGTCTAGTGTGTACCCTCAATGTCACTGACGATGCGCGCTTCCTGCATGCAAGTGCGACGGACGGCATCGCTACCGTAAGCCATGCCGCTGAATGCAGCATGGCCATCGCTTCCGGCATCAGCAAGTGTGTATGAACTTGCCAATGCAGGGACCCCTCCGGGACGCATCGCCAATGAGGTCTGAACATACTAGTGTGTACCGGCCTTAACTCAGCGGTAGACATACACAACGCTTCAGTGCTGGCCTGGAGCAGAGATGGACGAACCAATTGCTCATGCATGGCACTTATAGGTGTGGAGTCGATGTTTAAATAAACAAACAATTGTGCATTTTAATGTCTTATTTATTACACTAACACTTTATAGTTATTTATCTATATGCCAATTAATAGAGGAGTGATTTGTGTCAAGAACATTTTAAAACATTGCTGCTATAAATGTACCTCTATGTTTAATGAACATACTTATATTGCTGTTCCAAAAAAAAATATATATGAAAAAGTCAGCTCATAGGGCTAGTGGACAACAACCAAACAACCAAATTCGATTGTTGTGTTGAACTTATAACATATCATAGATGAGGCATTTTATGTAACTAATGCCGTTTATTGACTATAAAGCCAGAATTTAGTTTTTTGAGGTTATTCTGAGTATGAGATGAGCACACTAATTGCCGTATGATACAACGAATGAACATAATTAAATGAAATTCTGTTTTACTACTCATAAATCTATGCTTTAGGAAGAGCAACATCATGTTGAGTATTTATCAATGTGCAAATACATATAGCTTTATAAATAGAACATTTTGTTGGTTGTATTCTACTTTCTGTGGATAAAGCGTGTGTAGTTGTATTCATGGACACTAGATGGCAGGTTACTCAAACACATGGCATTTTCCTCAGATTATTGTTTTACAGCAACACACATTATTATTAGAGATAATAGCACAGACAAGTCATAACTAAATGGGGAAAATAAGCTAAACAAGATTTAAAATACTAAAATGTCAAATGTATAGTAATGAAAAGTCCAATGCTTTTATATACAGGTATTGTAATTTCATCCAGTGATTACTGGGCAACACTTCCCTGCTATGATCTGAAGACAGTACTCGCAGTTTACTGTAATATGTTGCCGTATGTAATGTACATTTGTTGTGGGTTAGTTATTGTGCAAGTCAAGACACTGACATCATAAAACCTATATTAAGCTAATTATATTTTACTTGGATAGATGTTTGGTATAGAAACAGAATAAGGGTATTATGCAGCTGGTATCCATCTAAAACAGAGTTTCCCAAACTCTGCAATTACAGTCCAGGTTTTAAGGATATACGAGTCCAGTTGGCTAAATCAAATAAGTACTAATTAAGTCACCTGTGGTCAAGCATGGATATCCTTAAAACATGAACTGTTGGGGTGCCTTGAAGACCGCATTTGGGAACCTTTGGTCTATGCAGTAAATCAGATTTTGCATCTTGCAAGGTCATAATTGCCTTGGATCATACTTGTGTACTCTCCCAGGAGTTTCGAGAGGCTCACGAATTTTTTGGTAACCCCCAAAGAGTAGGCGGATCTCCATCATCCCGTCCGCTTACTACTGCAGCGGGCAGGATTGGGATATTATAGGGGGAATGTGCAGGTCTGTACGGAGGGGCGGAGCTAAAATTACGCTAATTGTCTAATGCCGTGGAGAACCCAGCCCAACGCCGTCAGCTGGGGTTAATTAAAGGAGGTAAGTATGCCTTGGATCTATGATGAAGACAGTTTGGTTGGACTCATTTAAAGATGGGTAACGTGGATTATGAAGAGAATAATATTACAGCCCAATTTATCAAAGGTAAAAGATCCCAAAACCCTATTGGTCACAAATAGGCAGTAGCGACCCCCCCCCCTCCCCTCTCCGCTCCCTGCTTCCAGCCAGTCACCTAGTCCTGGCAATTATTTATTTTTTTACAATAAATGGCCCTGAAAACAGACTTTTCATCTATTTGATAAATACATCCCTTAGAACAGAGGTTCCCAAACTAGGTCCTCAAGCTACCCTAGCAGTCCAGGTTTTAAGGATAACCATGCTTGGGCACAGGTGTATTAATTAGTACCTCAGTCTTTTGAATTAACCATCTATGCTCAACCATGGATATTCTTAGAACCTGCGATCTGTGAAGCCCATACATTGCAGATTTTTATACACAATCGATTGCAAATTGCACGATTGCTGCGATCCATCTCTGATGAATGGGGGCCTTTAGTTTGAGAACCACTGGTCTAGATAGACAACAGATGTTAGACAGGCAATAGATCAACAGGGACAAAATGTTGACACAGTAAAGATCGACATGTTCAAAAGGCAGACACAAAAATGGTCGACACATTTTTTTTCTTTTCTAACCCCAATCTACACCCTAACCTTTTCTCCTGGTGGGGTAAGTGCCTAAAGGCCCCCATACATCAGAGATGGATTGCAGCAATCGTGCAATTTGCAATCGATTGTGTATAAAAATCTGTATAAAGATCTTCACAGATCGCAGATTGCAACCAAAAAGTGATTGGAATTGTTTAATCAGATTGTCCAACATGTTGGATTTCACAGATTGATTGGGGCTGTAGATTGCTAGTGTATGGACATGAACCAGCAGATTTGCAGACTGTTTCTAGATAAATGATGGGCCTTTCAAGATTGCCAGATCTGTGTTTGCTGCAATCGATCTGCAAATCACTGAAAAAGATCTGTAGTGTATGGGCGCAGATTGCTCGATTGGGAAATCCTTAGATCAGGCAATAAATCTTCAAATTGTTCAATTGTGGTTTTCAGCTTGCTGATGTATGGGGGCCTTTACACTAACCATCCCTTCTGGTGCCTAACCCTAGCGAAAAAAAAAAAACACGTGTCGACCATTTTTCTGTTGACCTTTTGACCCTGTCAACATTTCTACCTGTTGACCTTCATCCATATCGACACTTTATGTGTCAACCTTTTGTCCCTGTCGACCTATTGCCTGTCTAAGATCTGTTGTTTATCTAGACAATCTTCAAAATTTTGTGAAAGTGACTACAGGCATTACAAGAACAGTGACTCCCGTTTCTGGTGGGCTCATGCAAATGGTATGCAGCAAGAATAAGAGAAGCCCAAGTAACCTAGCCCTTAAACCTTACTATTTGTTATGGCAGAACTAGTGTGCAGTGGGCTCTAGTTGGAAAAATATGCAATGAACACCGTCACTCCATCTTCATGCCCCCCCTCCTCTGTGTCTCTCCAGCACCATGTACCTTGAGTCTCTCAAGCCCCATGCCCCCTGTGTATCTGTGATGTCATCCCTCGTGTCTTTCCAGTCACATGCCCCCTGTGTCTATCTGTTGCCATCCCCCGTCTCTTTCCAGCCACAACTCTCCGGGCCAGGGGCTGGCTGGCAACTTTCAGCCCAGGGAGCAAACACAAGCCAGTGGCCCCGGCTTTTCTACCAGCATTTAGGAGCTTGGCCCCGATAGGGTAAAGCCATCTCCAGATTCAGTTTAGTTAAGGGCACACAGTGCACATGTATGTCCTTACACTACATTTATTTCAACCTTCCAGGGGACAGATCAGTGGGCCCCTGAGTCCAGCAACTGTTCTCCACCATTTAAGATGAAAGATGGTGGCCCTGGTGTGCAACGCACTGCCTGTAGTTCCGCCCCTGATTTGTCATTATTTTATTAGGTCAAATTTACTGCAGTGTGTTAACATACCTTCCAACACGATCCCGATGCATAAAAAGGGGTGCTAGTGATTCTGAGGTGCTATAGAACAGTGGGCCTGATTCAGACCCGGTCGCAAGCGCTGTGCACTCGCAACTGGGTCGATGGTGGGCCAGTGCGCATGCGCACGACGGAGCCGGCTCCATCGCGCGCATGCGCGAGACCTGGATAGCGACGGGCATACCGTCGCTCCGGGTCTCCCACCAAAGGAGCGAGACCCGGATGTTGATTGACAGCTCGCCCCCTTTGTTGGGCGGGCCGGGGAGGGTGGCTGCCCAAACGGAGGCGTTCCCATGAGAACGCCTGTTGTTTGAGGGCGGCCCCACTGACATCACAAGTGATGTCAGTGGAGAGCTTCCGGCTCTGTTGGAGCCGAAAGCTCTTTGGGGCTTGCGGCCACGAGACCCTACCACAAGGGTCTCCTCACAAGCCTGATGGTCGCAATGGTCTTTACCATCGCGACCATCATCATGGCCACTCGCTATAGCTGTGAGTGGTCACCCACAGCTATGCGAGCGGCCAGGAGGCCGTTCTAAAAAAGAAAAAAAAAAACGCCCTGATTCAGAGCGTCCGGCTCTGAATCAGGGCCAGTGGTCGGTCAGATCTCAGCATATTCCCAGTAGCCAGGACAAAGATAACAAAGGTTCTGACTGACAGATAGCTTGAATCTGGACAGATAATGGCAGAAACTGTATATAGCTATTGGTCACCCTGAAATTACTATAAATAACACAAGTAGAATAACTAAGCTTTGTGAAAAACAATTTAGTAAAAATAAAATTATAGAAATAAAAGTGTAGATATATTACTTCGAAGATCTGCAGATCTAAAGTGCAAAATATAAAACTATGGGCCTGATTCAGACCCACTCGCGAGCGGCTGTCCGCTCGCAAGTGGGTCGATGTTCTGCACTGAGCATGCGCACGACGGAGGGAGCTCCGTCGTGCGCATGTGCCAGACGCGACGAGCGAAGGACTTTCCTTCGCTCGTTGTGTCTGATCAAAGGGGGCGTGCTGTCGATGTTGATTGACAGCACGCCCCCTTTGGTGGGCGTGCCTCCCTGACGGGGACGTTCCTAAGGGAACGCCTACCGTCAGAAGCCGGCCCACTGACATCACTAGTGATGTCAGTGGGAGTGATTTTGGCTCTGATAGAGCCAAAATCACTCCGGGCCTTGCGGTTGAAAACCTCAACCGCAGGCTCCGGCTCGCAGTTTCGATGGTCGCGATGATCAAGACCATTGCGGCCATCAAACTGCACACTCGTATAGGCTGTGGGTGGTGACCCACAGCTATACGAGCGTCCAGGAGGACGCTCCATAGTTATGGAGGACGGCCCTCATTCAGAGCGTGCGCTCTGCTCAGAGCGTACGGCTCTGAATGAGGGCCTATGTTAGTACAGCGCTGGTGGAGCATATCATAATATATCATTCCAAGCTCTATAACAGATCCAAAAACCACGTTGTAAGTGAATACCAGTCACTGTGCTGCAAGTGGATGACTGAAGCCAATAAACAGTTAGTGGCAGCTGAGTCTCTGAATACCACCAAGCTCAGCTCACAGTGGGATCGGTGTGTGGTATAATACAGCTGCTGGAGTTCAATGTGTAAAATTTTTGAATCAAAGTAAAATCTTACCCACACTCTATGGGCCTGATTCAGAGCCGCTCGTAAGCGGCCTCTCGTTCACTCAGAGCGATGTTTGCCCAACTGCGCATGCGTACAGATCGTAATACGCATGCGCGAACCAGTCAGTGCAGTCGAAATTCATGTGCTCGCAAAATAGCGAATGCCTGATAATATGAGTGACAGGAGGAGGCGTATGTGGGTGGTAACAGGGGAAAGTGCTTGAAAACGGGGAGTGGAGATCAGAACGCAGGCGTGCTTAAAGGTCAAAATGGGCGTTTTATGGGTGTGCATAATTAATACAGCAGCGTCATTGACCACGTCACTGGGTTATTTTATAGCCAGAACTGCTCGCAAGATTGTGGTAGCAAAAACCAACCACAAGAATAGCGAACAGCTCATACGCTGGTCGATGTACTCGATTAATCTAATAAATAGCGGACATGACGTAGGATGTGAGCGGCCAGGGGGCATATTTTTCAAAAAAACGACCGCAAGTTTTGTTCGCTCGTTCAGACCTAGAGGCGTGTACAGACCGCAAAGAGCGAACGGTTCATTTGAATAGCCACCCCTATTTTCTGGACGAGCGAGCGCTAATTGCGTCCGGCTCTGAATCAGGCCCTTTGTACAAAGGCAGGAGATGAGCGCAATCTAGCATTGTATCTAATGTATCAAACCAGCATATAATGTGGTCGTATTGGAAAATCCTACGGACTGGACACGTGGGAGACCTGGGTTAAGATTACAATTAGTGTTCTACAGTGAGTGGCCAAATTATTATGACCACCAGGCGACCTTATGCAAAGTAGCTATTCCGCAGATAATGCTGACATGGGACGTCTGACTCTGTATAATGCTGGGTACACACTGCACAATGTGTGTACCCAACGACGGCACAATACATTCCGCCATCCGTACACACTGCAGTATGCAGTGGACGGCGGCACGATGTGTAGTTTCATGTGCATTTAGCAGCATTGCGTCGTTCATTGCATCGTCCCATCTGCTGTGGTGAGATGAACGACCCGCAGGCACGCCCGATCACACTATGCCATCTGCACAATATATATTGTTTCTATTCACTACGGAACAATATATCATGCAATGGATCGCGTAGTGTGTACCCAGACTAAGAACGGAAAGGCAAAGGTGTACAGAGACTAATGTTGTGAATCACTTGTGAAATAATAGGTAAATGACGCTATCTGAGGGGCTTTGAACGCGGAATGATTTTTGGTGCTTGCAGGCAGCGGTGCCAGCATTAGTACAACGTCTGCACTGGTGAATTGTTTGAGGGTGGCAGTTGGTAAAGTGCACACAGAGTGGACCAGCAGACAAATAACTGGATCTGAGAGCAATGCCTGTGGTCGTAGACGGCTACTGGATGCTTGTGCGGATCGCAGAAGTGGGCAGACGTGTTCAGTCCCACAGACGGGTAACAGTGCGTCAAATTATGGGCAATATGAATCAGGGAGCAACTCAGACGGCCTCATCCCACATTACATTGTATGGGCTACAGAAGCAGAAGACCTGTCCGTACGCCACTGGTATCTGCTTTAAACAGGGAAAAATGCCTCCAGTTTTTTAGGAACACAGGTATTGGACAATTAATGTTTAGAAACGGGTCATGTGGTCTGACCAGTCACGCTCTCAGTTACACCGTGCAGAGGGCAGGGTGAGGATATGGAGACACCATCCTTCCTTCCTTGTGATGGATCCTTCCTGCTCCATCACAACTCTTCAGGCTGGTGGAGGCAACGTTATGGAGACGCAGTTCATCACATTTGGGCTAGTACTCTCCACAAAACTTACCGACAGTTAGTAGAATCCCAACAAAGTACTTACCCAGTGGATATACTTAATATAAACCCAACAAAGCGATAACCCAGAGGATATCATTTGGCTACTCAGGGTCTATTGGCGGTCACCGATCAGCGACTTTATGCGAATGCAGCTACAAACTCCTTCCCTTGTGTACATAGGTGCGGCTGAATCTGCAAGGACAGAGACACCGATTGGTGCCTCCTAATAAACCACCGTTGGTCCAGCCATTGACACCAGCCCTACAGCAGGTGCAATTTCTCCGTCTGACCATGGCGTCCTTTGCTTACGTCTGTGAACGCAGCCACTTTCACTGATGCGCCTGCGCCACTCCCATAATACGCCCAATGAGAGGACCATGTTGTGTGCACTACACCACCCTGGAACGCCCGTCACTTACCCACCACATTTCTGATAATGCATGCGCCGTAGAGGTTTCCAGAATTTTTCGCACAAATAATTACTGAGCTACGTGAATGTCGGCCATGTGTGCACCTCAGATATTCCACTAGCTTAATCCCAAGGCTCCCTAAAGCTGCCAATGGTCTCCATATTCTCACCGGATTCAGTTCTTGATGCTCCTCTCTCCTGTATACTTTTCTGTGAATGCTAAGGCCACTGAAACAGGCAAGTGCAAAAAGGATACAGGGTAGCATACTAAGGGCCTCATTCATCAGCGAGTTTCATCATTCACATCGAATTATAAAACTCATTGCATATGATAATGGTGCTCCAGTCAATCCAGCCAATCAGCTCCCAACTGTCATCTGTTTGAAAAATGACAGTTGGGAGCTGATTGGCTGGAGCACCATTATCATACCATTATCATACGCAACACTCGTTGTGAATGATAAAACTCGCTGATATTCAAGGCCCTATATGTGAAGTTCTAAGAGATAGGACTACACTAGCGATCCACCACCCAACTGTATACAACGCATCCATATGGTAATGTTGCATCAGAGAGATCAGACAAAACCTTAATTAAGTCCCTATGAAACCTGCTGGCCTATCAGCCCTGCAGTATTAGCCCTAACCTAATGCTGGGTACACACTAGACCAGTGGTCAGGGAACAGGGGTAAATTATCCCACATGGGGTAAAAATGAAATTCCTGGGGGTGATGGACGGACATGCATATGAATCACTCTATAATATAGAATGATTAATATGCATGCCGGCTGTGCCGCAGGGAGGCTCTAAGCTGGACGCCCGGCTCCTTCCCTGCAGTGCCGCGTTAGCCGGAGGCTGGAGTTCTCTTCTGAACTCCAGCTTCCGCCTCTCTCCATGCACACCATGGGAGAGACGCCATGACATCTCTCCCATAGTTCCGAGGAGCAGCCGGATGGACAGGACGGCGGCGGATGCAGGAGCGGGGATTAAGGTGTTTTTTTTTGTACAAGCGGCACTACAGGGGTATTATATGGGGGCACTGCTACAAGGCCACTACTATATGATTTCCTTCCTTTCAAATCAAGGGGGCAACGTCGGCGTATTTAAATATATTTGGGGGTAAAGGTAAAAAAGTTCCCTGACCCCTGCACTAGACGATGTGGTGGCCGACGGGTGGACAAATCGTATCCGCAGTACACATCAGAACGAAGTAATGAAGGAACGGAACAAGCCTTCGTTCCGTCCTTCATTACTTTGCACTGCACCGCATGCGCTATCGTCAGGTTGTCCGTGCAGCAGGGCCGACCGTAAGGGATCGCTAACTATCGCAGGAGTGCGCAGATTGATATCGCTCCAGTGTGTACCCAGCTTAAGAAAGAGAGAAGAGAAACCAAGTAGCAATGTCAAATTCTATAAGGTACAGTGGGAAGTCATAGAAGACTGAACTTTGGTCTTTTCATAACTTAAATAACTACCACAACTGTGACGACCTGCTATGAGTAGCTGCTGACATGTGAGAGAGGTAAAACCTCCTCCTTAGAATGGGTTCAGCTGACAACATGTTATGCTTCAGGTTTCTATAATTATATCTAGGCATAATAATAACAGGTCATTACATTCCACCTATTCGCTAATTAACTTGTCACACATCAATGAAATGACCAAGAAACCGTTTATGTTCCTGGCAGGACATACATAACTAGTGCTACCAATAACTCATGTTCTGCAGAGGAGACTGTGTTGAAGAACTGTAGTAGTGTAAGACTTCGTCCTCATTCATTGTGACAGTGAGAAATAATAGACCAGCCATCCCACAACACTAAACTGCCGTATTAAATGTGATCTGAATATGAAGTGGTCTATTGATTTCTTCTATTAAAATGAGGTACAAAATGGTTTTCTAAAAATGTTGAATGAACAGGAAATTGGAAATGTGAGCCTTACCTCTTCTTACCGCAGGACGGGAAGTAATCACAAAGTAAAAAATAAATAAAAATTGTGTGTATATATATATATATATATATATATATATATGATAGATAGAAAGATATATACACACACACATACAGTGTGGTGGCTCTCAGATTACAAAAAAAAAGGTGATTATTGTACATACTACACTTGCATCACCTTAGCAACCTCTACCTTGTAATACTCCCAGCAGCTCTGAAGAGTATCATTGTGGTGGGCTATGCAAAAGTCAGCACCCTACTGAAATCAAGCTTGCTTTACCATCAGAGGCAATACATACAGATGTGTTCTCATACACCTAGCATCAATATGTCCTATGGCGCAGAACAGCCAGCACATCTGACCTGCTGACGAGTAGGGTACCAAATTTTTCTTTACATTTTGCGACTTATTCGCATGGCAGACGCAGTGAAACACCACTCACAGTGCACTACAGATGCCGGGCTGCGACCTTAAGTGCCGGGCATTAGTTTTAAAAACTTATAAAGTCCCAGATGAAGCACAACGGTACATGGTGTGAGAAAATGTTACGGATGCTGCATCGCAGCACGTCCTATACAGATTCAGACTCATTGTACAAATGTCGCACATAAAATTGATCAGTGTAATCTGTTTTGTCGTTTCCAGTTCTTTTATTTGTGCAAATCAAAGCCTAGTCTCATCAGGGACTGGCTGGCCGATTTTAGCATTTTGGGACAAGCACATAGCATTAGCCCATGAGCAGCGTCCCATCCAGTGGTGTAACTACCATAGGTGCAGGGGGTGAGGCTGCTATGGGGCGCGGACCGACCTAGGGCACGGCCCTCCCCCTGCACCAACGGTGCCAGGCCTCGGTTCGCGGCCCCTCCTCACTCCCCTCTCCTCGACTTACCTGCTCCGTGGTCGCGTCCTCCTGGTCGGCTCTGCCTCAGGCGCTCCTCATTGACTGACACTGGGAGGAGGCGTGGCCGCCTCCTGCCAGCATCAGTCAGTGAGGAGAGATGGCGGTGTGCCTGCCCTGCGCAGACCATGGAGCAGGTAAGTCGAGGGTAGTGCTGAGGGGGCGCTGCAGACAGAGGGGTGGGGACCTACAGGGCCTCCCCTATGTCTAGTTATGCCTCTGGTCCCATCCCTAAAAGGTGGTTTTAGTTGGTTGATTTATCAAATGGCAAAAAACCCTTTCGCTGAAAAAAGGTGGGGGTTTCCTTTGCCAGCAGAAGGGCTTATTTTTGCTTCTAAAAACATTCTGGTTTGTTAGTTTCTGTCCCCGAATGTGTTAATGATTGGGTGGCAGGAAATAAAAGTGTCAATGTGAATGATTAAATATTCTCTGTAAAGAGTAGAGTAATATGCCGGCACTACATGAATAAAGGATAAGACACAATAATTCTTATTTCCACTGCCATTGATGCAGCCTTCACCATGGAGCTCTATGGCCTATATAAGAGATACATGGGCAGTTTCGGAGCCGCACAAAATGTCAGTGTTCATGGAGTTGAGTATTTTTGGCTACTGCCCGTGTGCGAAAATCCCTAAACACCCCTATGGCGCATGTGTTACTCAGTGTACTCAAAATGGCGCTGTTGCGATTGAGATGCACTGTATCAGAGATGTCATGAAAAGTGCTGGTTGTTCCTGGGAGGTGGCTAAACACACACACGGTGATGGTCCGTCTTATGGGTGTGGTGCTGGAGTGGTTGTCTACACAGACAGCCAAACAGCAGTGGCGTAACTTCATCCCAGGTGCCCGGAGGCAAGATAAATGTTGGTGCCCCCCCAAATTAAAAAGTACCACCCCCTCAGCACCTATGCAAGCCCCAGCTGCCGTCCCCCTATGCAGTTCTCCCAAGCAGTGGTCCCCTTGTGCAGTGTCCTCTGTATATTTCCCCCTATGCAATGCCGCCTATGTAGTGCCCCCCAGTAATGGTCCCCCTTTGCAGTGCCCCAGTAGTAAGTGCACCAGTATTAAGGGCCCCTGTAGTGCTCCCAGTAATGCCCCCTGTAGTAAGCCCCCAGTAATGTCCTGTAGTAAGCCCCCCTGTAGAAAGCCCCAAGTAATGCCCCTTGTAGTGAGCCCCCCTCCCCCGCGAGCGCACACACATACAAAAAACAATACTTACCTGAAACCCCGCTCCAGTGCTGCTGCCTTCCGTCCCCGGCGCACGCTCCTCGGAACTATGGGAGTGACGTCATGATGTCACTCCCATAGTGCATTGCGGGACCCGGGAAGCGGAGCTCTGGAGTGAGCTCCGTTCCTACGGCTGCCGCCGGGGGAAAAGAAGGAGCCGGGCGCCCGCTGGTAACACACTCAGCGGGCGCCCGGCGCCTCGTATTGATGCTGCTGGAGGTGGACCGCCGATCAGCGGCGCTCCATCTCCATAGCAGTGCCCGGAACAGCTCGGGGGACAATGGAGCCAGGTGCCCCCTTAAGGGCTGGAGCCCGGTGGCAAATGACTCCATTGTCTCCGGGAGTTCCGCCACTGGCAGTCAGTCAGTCACGCTGGAGGCTTAGGAGGAAAAGCTGCGCCTGCCATAGGGCCGTACTTACATACTCTCCTGGAAGGTGCGGGAGACTCTTAATTTTTCAGGTAGTCCCCTGCATCCCCGGAAGAGTGGGTGAACCTCCTGCATCCTGCCCTCTTCACTAGGAAGTGGGAGATAATATTGGGAATCGCGGGCCCATCGGGAAGTGGCAGGGCTAAAATGACTTAAATTGTGGGCCTAACGACTTAAAAATTCAGTCCTTTCCTTGCCTGGTAATCGGGTCCCTCCTCCTCCGTGGTGCCATCTTCCCAGTGACATCTTCAGGAAGATGGCACATACGCACAAGAAAGCAAAAGCTCTGGCAGTGTACCAGCATCTTTGCTTTCACTGTGCAGCGCTATCTTCCCGAAGATGTCACTGGCAGAGGAGGAACCCGCTTTCCTAAGCAGGGCAAGTATACTTTGGGTACAAGGTGTGCGGTGCAGGGTACTCCTGAACCAATGGACACATGTGCACCCTGCACCCATTATAAGTAAGCCCATGTTGCGAAGAGTGACCACTAGTCCAAGTCAAGGGCAGCAGCTGGCCAGGGGTCCCTCAACAGATCCGGATAATCAATACCCACTCCCACCACCCTCTTGGCGCCTTTGATGATTGGGCTGTTGATGAAGCTAGATGGCCGTTTAATACTACTTTTCATGTACACTAGAATCAGAGTCTAGGCTATCATAACTGATTGGAAGTGGCAGTAACAGGGTAATGCTGCGAAGGTATAAATAACAAGAGTTTGCAGATATGTGCAGGGATGTGGGATCCACAATACTTGTAGAAGGAGTACAGGTTTTCACCAGGCAGGATTGCAGGAATACAGAACAGCATATCAGGATTGCACAGAACAGGATAGTACAATGCAGGTATAACCAGATCAACCAAGAAGGATATCAGGATTGCACAGTGCAGTTTTAGCAAGATTGCCCAGCAGGACATCAGGATTGCACAATGCAGGTTTAACAGGATTAGCCAACATGATATCAGTATTGCACAGTGCAGGTTTAGCAGGATTGCACAATGCAGGTAGCAGGATACAGAGTGAAGCACACTAGAATCTCTAGCCAAAGTACTGAGGCCTCTAATGAGAGAAGTTGTACTGGCAACTTATTGCCAGCAAGTGAGAGATTAAATAGGGCGTCCGATCATGTGACCAGGTCCTGCCTTCCTGGGTTTGGCTGGACATCTGCGTGACGTTATTCCAAGATGGCGTAGCCCATGGACCAGAGCCATGGGAACTGATGGGGAGGACGCCAGGCCTTCTGCGAGTGAACAATTTTTAACTGGTAAGTTGGACAGGAATCTGGAAAGTAGTAGAAGACGCTACCTCAGCCAATAACGGTGCCACGGGAGCCAGTGTTTGACATATAGTAATTGTTAATTTAAGTGCCTATCTGACTGCGGCCACCTTAATTACTTTAGATGAGTATTCACACTTTTATCAAAATAAGCACTAAGGGGTATATTTATTAAAGGTCGATTTTAATCAATTCTAAATCGATCAACATTGATGTTGTGTTTCTGGGTGTAAATCACACATTTACTGTCACTTAAAAAACCAGGTCCAAAATTGTCTGTTCGTAAATGTGTGATTTAGCCCCTGAAACACAACATTAGTTTAGATTGATTTAAAATTGATTAAAATCGACCTTTAGTATATTTAACCCTAAGAACCTCCAATTAATGCCAGATATTATAAAGCAATACACTTCTTAACCCCCCCCCCAATCACTTGCAATGTTGACTGTTATTAGATCATTATGTACCCTAAGTAAGATGTTGGTAGAAGAAAACACAACATCAACAATATCTCCACAACAGAAATGGCCAAGGTTCCAGTTGGTAAAAGGTTAATACATATTAATGAAGCATGCATAATAAGTTTCATATGTACACTTTAGTACCTATACTATGACACATCAAAAGCACCTATTCCGACAGTATAATAACATTGCAAGCGGTTTTTCATAGTTGCGGCCATCCAGATGATCTAATGTTTTGAATATTTGCTTTTTTTCAGATCTGTATATTTTATAAGTAAAATGTGTTAATCATTATTTAAAAATGTAAATATAAAATAGGAATACACCAGTAACTGTGGCAGGCAACCAGACCAAGTGTGCCCTGCAGCTGCAGTTAGACAAGATCTGCAGCTAGATAACAGCTGTAGAGCCTGCTGTATAATATAAATATGTACTTGTGACGCACAAGATGGATAATAAATCGGCTTTCGTCCAACCGTAACACCAATAATACAGACTCCTCACTCACCTGATCCTAACCAAAGGACTGTTTCCACAGTCTGAACACCTGAATATCAATATATACAAGTTTTCTAACAAGAAAGCTATATTTCTAGATATAGGCATATATTGAATTCTGCAAGTAGTAAGAATTGTGATTAGTTGAGTTTTTTTTTTTGCAGTGTTTTTTTTGTCAGTCATTCTTGCAGAATCTTGTAAATATAAAACTGGCAATTACTGAAAATTATATTTAACATAATACTAAAATTTTATTATATTGTTTGATGTAAATTACCAAAAAACTGATACCATCCATTATTCCATTTTCTAAACTGAAAAACGGTATCAATATATGTTGGTAATTTGATTTATACAATTAAATGTATAAATTTTAAATTTACAATTTATTTCCATTGAAATTAAAAGATTACATAATTTAGTCTATTGTTTTGTAATGATACTCCTTTAATAACTAGTGTGTTTTATTTTAAATAAGAGGTATCACTTTTTTAATATACTTAACCCAAACATAATAATAAACATGCATTTTTTATTAAATAATTTTATATTAAACATTTTTATTTTATATTTCAAATGTAATTTAATAATTTATTACGCTATTCTATGGAATCAGCTATAATAAATATATGAATGAATTTACAGGGTTACATTGGTCTTCAGAACATTATTTCAGCAGATTTTTATTTCAGTTACACCCAGGGAAAATAATGAACATTAGTAATGGTTTGTACAATACTATATTACATCTCTTGTAAGATGTGTGATACATGTATAAGGAATATCAATTTTTAAATAAAATAATATACTCTCTTTCATTTTTAAAATGTTTATTTCAATGTACATTTATGTGCTTGCCTCCTAGAGAGATCATAAAGACATTTGTAAACCATGGAGATACAGTAACCGAATAAGATTATTAAAAATAAAAACAATTTAAATAACATTTTATTTTTATACATAATTTACTCATGCAAACTGTACTAAAAAGTTAAGCCGTACAGTTTGTGAAATGTTAAATCCAAAGATTAGAAACTGCTACGCATAGAAATGGACATCAAAACAAATGATTTAATCGCTTATTTGCGGAACACAGATACACATTATTTTCTAATATTGGAACTAACACCATTCACCAAAAAAACATTTACTCTTCATACTTACATGATGTTATTTTAATTTACAGCTGTGACAATTTTATAATACAATACAAAAAAAAATGAAATGTACAAATAAAGTGAGAAGTGTCTGCATTAGAGTTTAAGAATCAATATTTCACAAATTAATTTAATAACAAATAATATAAAGCTTTCCTGCAAAATTCACATTTTATGTAGCTGAGGTTAATTGGCATTAGACAAAAAACAATGCATTTTACATCCCTTTAGCAGAATGAAACATTAATAATAACAAGTAGTGCACTGTCCTCAGCTTGGTTCACTGCAAATGTATCCAGTGATTTAATTCACGCTGACTTACAGCTATTCTAAAACATACCTAAGAAAACGGATTTTTATTTAAATTGGTCTTAAACATAGATCTCCTAAAACACCATCTAAATTCTTTAATTTCGAATAAAATATGTCATTCTATTGGGGTACATGACAATTCTTGAGAACAAAGGGAAATAACTAATAACTGTATGTTACTAAAATTCTGATTATATACATGAGAATTTTGTAAAGTGATTTAAAGATAAGTAAACACTTATTTTACTAGTGATTCTTAAAATATTGCATTGTGAATCAAAATAGATAATGGCACGTTAAGAGGACTCAACATCCTGCAGGCAACCTCGATTATGAGAATGAGTACCTTACAATCATCTCCTCCAACACAAACTACCTTACATCATGGAATGTTAGTTATCATACAACACACATATTCAATTTATACCTGCAGTCTTCCATAGGCCAGCATCACACTGAAGGCATCTTAAAAACATTCAAGCATAGTTTGCTGGCTTAATCTACGGGTCTCATTTTCACCCCTCCCCATTCCCTGACTCACACATTTACATTATATTAACATTTCCAAGATAAGATACTGATTTGTTTCTCTACAAGATATGTATCAAAAGTTTGCTACAGAAAGATGATAGTGCTTACACAAGAATTAAGTACAATTTAACTCGCAAACACAATGCCAAAAATATGTTCTGACTTGTATAATGTAGGTTTTTAGGCTGTTTCTGGCAGTCACACTCATAGTAAACATAAGGTTGGGGAGCCAGTGAAGCACATTACTGTGAGATTCCAGAAACTATTCTACTTGTTACTAATAAACTAGCACTTAACGATTATTTTCTTTTCACAATTTTCAGTAGGCTTGCAAAAACAAAAAAATCCAAAAAATAAAAATAAAATAAAGAATTGCACTTAGACTACAGCTTTTGCAAATGAGCAAAAGTTGTTCCTCCCTCCCCCTCCGTTAATACAAATTAATTATAAAGTGAGGTGACTGTTCTGACCATTAAAACGTTCATTAGTGTCATAAGTCACATAACATATGCAAATAAAAAATAAAAATAGTCTAAAAAAAACATACACACAAAAATGATTAAAATGTGTCCCATTATTTTCCCTTACCAGCTGTACACAATAAAAAATAAAAATGCAAAAAGATTGAAAGAAAAGTGTCTTGTCTTGCTTTCTCATGCCTAGTGCATTATGACCCTGGTAATAATCAAGATCAAAAGGGACTATGCAAAACTTTGGTATAAAATGCGTTAAAGCAAATATTATTAACATATCTCCTTCTCTGGGTCTTAGTAGAGAACACCCATAGCGTAACGAATGTCAGGTTGCAAATTTTTTAACTCCCACACGCACATATGTATGTGTGTCTGTTCAGAGGAGAAAGGAACAAATTAAATGGTTGAAGACTAAAAAATTAAATTGTTAAATGCGATTAGACAAAAACTATTGTTTCTGAAAAAAGGCAGAACTTGTTCAAAGAGAATACAATGTATAAAGTAAAACTGGATTTTAGGCTATTCTTCAGCTCCTAAAATAAAGAGTGACATTTCATTGGTTTTCCCTTCTAAAGTCACAATTCGTTTGTGAAAACATGATGCAATACACAGGTTTTTAATCAACTTCCTGAAGGCTGGGCCGGAGGCGGGGCCAGAGCAACATGTGAGGCGGCTGGTTCTGTACTCTGGTCTGCCATCTGGGTGAGAACAGACGTTGCTATTGCTTCTGCCACTGAGGTGGAGCTCACGCCATTGGAAGTGCTGATTGAACTGTGTTGGATTGCTTCTGTCTGCGGGCTGCCAGGCATTGAAATGTCTTCTGAGCTCTCTTCTTTTTCAGCATCTAGCACGACAATAAAAATATGTATTTTTACTATCAGACCTGGCAAGTGTGGCACTCCTATACACAAAGCTGTCACACTTTATTACATGTTTATACCATATATACAAGTGCACATAAGCCAAGTACTACAGCAATTCATTCATGCATGCCTTTGAAAGGACTGTGGTGCTAGTAAGAAACAATGCAATAACGCCTGAGATCTCAGCAAACTGAGTGACTATGGCTCTGTGCGTGGCTCCAAAATAATCAGGGTGCCAGAAAAATGTACAGCATATGTGGCTACAAGATCACCATTATTGGCCAGCTTCCAACCACACTAAAGCTGGGTACACACTAGACGACTTGCAAATGATGCAAACGTCCTCAACGATTTCCCTTGAACTCCCGGGCCAGCGATCTAGTGCAAACACTCTGTGCACGATCTGCGGAGAATTGTTACCGAGACTGATAGATCTTCCTGCATGTTCAAAAGATCTGAATACGCGACGAAAGACGCAGCGGGAGCGTGCACAGTGCATGCACACTTGGCGATTTGAACGATTTGTCGTTTCCGATGCGTCGGAATTGACCAAAATCGTTCAAAATATCGTCTGGTGTGCAGGGGCCTTAACAGTAACAGGCCCCAAGGCGACCTAACAAACTTTGTCGCTAGTTATCATAGTGACACAGCAAGCAAAAGCATCCTAAGAATGAAGGCATATGTGTATTGTGTATACATTAGGATCAAAGTTTTTTTTTTTTTTTTTATGTCTTTACTATATATACAGTTGGCTGCTTGATTATGTTCTTCATTTTCTTTGACTCGCTGCAACGAGAAAACAAGCACTCCTCCAGTTCTCTACTGGCAGTAACCTGCAGTAATGGAGATAGACTTCATTCACCACTTAAAGGTAAGTAAACGGAATACAACACGAATTACACGCGTGACAATCAAAAACCGTGACTCAACCATCCTCGCTCATATTTTAGTCTTGACATTTCCATTTGTCCATTAATTTCTCCAGTCTAAAAATGTCTGGTTCACCATCACCCCCTACCACTCATCTATTCTATTTTTCTGTTGTTGCTAAAAACAAGAAAACACTGTAAATAAGTGATATAATTGGGAACCAATAGGCTCCTTACAGAGTTAATATGAACTAATCAAACTGCAGCGTTAAATGGAAATTTGGTGTACATAGTCTTCAAGCTAGGGCAAGCAAGGTGCATTTAAAAAAAAAAAAAGGGCACTTCAGCCCGATGTGTCCTTTTCATAACTCACAGAGATGCTGGTCTGCCCCCAAGCTCTCCCTGCAGAGTGAATAGATGGCGTGCGCACAGCATCTATTCACTCACCGATGATTGTTTCACTGGCAGTCCCCCATCCCCCCATGGGACACTGTGGCCCGTGGGTGGGGACGGCTGTTTTAGCAGGGTGCATTTCAGCTCTTACAAATGGGGCAGGGCGCGGCGCCCCGTTAAAACAGCCTAGCAAGAACACTATGTACAAATCTGCTTCTGCATTACATGCATGGAAATAATTTGTATATTCACCTATAAGCAGGTTTGTACACATCTTGTGGCAGGGATATAACTTGGGGTGTGCAAGCTGTGGTGTCGTACAGGGCGCAGGGCAGCGCTGTAACAGGGCTCAAATGCGCCCTGTGCCGGCCTGCCCCCAGGGCTTCCAACGTTATTAAGTCACACAGAGGGGTCGTCAGCAAAGGTAAATGCAGCGGTGATCGGAGCGTTCTGAGGATGCTGTAATCGACTGTACAGGCTGCAGGTTGCTTGTCTGGAGCATTTAAAGAATGCCCCCCCCCCGCCACCGCTGCAGCAGTGATCCTGGCTCAAGGCACCCTGCTAGCCAGAAGCAAGGGCCATGTGGAGACAGTGCCGCCCACAGAGCCCTGTGTTCTGTGCGGCGGCACCGATCACACTCCCCTAGTTACGGCACCGTCACTGCCCCATGCCTCACAAACTTTATTGGGCCAGGGATGTATATTACAAAAAAAAAAAAATACAAATTAGTGTACAGTGGCACATGGGGAGGGGGCCCCTAATACAGTGGGGGGCCCATTGATAACTGGGGGTGGGTATGGCGGCCCTGTATTACCACTAGGTGGGTAATAATGATGGGGATCTTTTGACACACGGGGATGGGAGGTGATTTTACAATGGAAGCCTATGGACACAGGAAGGTGCAAAATACCCCCATAGTATGTGTTTTTTTGTTTGTTTTTTTTCAGTACATTCCAAAACCTTTTAAATGAAAAAAAAAAAAAATTTAATATTGGGCATAAACACGATCAGAAGTGCTGGGTTTAACAGCTCCATAAATTAACCCCTAAATGTCTTAGAAATGCAGGGCTCACTACCGATGTTTCGAAGAAATCCAATTACTTTCTCAAGCTATGCATCTGTATGTATATATATATATATATATATATATATATATACACATACATATATATATATATATATATATACACATACACACATATATACACACACACACACACATACGTACGTACGTACCGACCCACATATACTGTATCTGCACAAAAAATTTCTTGACTCCATAATTTTATTGTTTGCCACCCACTTTATAGCACCACTTTCATTAGGGTAACAGTTGTATCCCATGCAAGGAGTCAGTGTTACGGGAAGAAACACTGCGTTTGATAATAAATATACATGCTTGTATTTTATTAGTCATCCCTATTTTAAAAAAAGAATGAGTCATCCCCATTTTATAAATGCAACTGTTACTTTCCCTATAAGCTCATCAGTGGCGATTTTCTCAATACATGGCAATTACATTTCTAAAACATGCAGAACAATAAATGGTAATAAGAACAGGAGACAAATCCTGACTATAAATCAGGCAACACTCCTGCTCTGCAAACAGGCAGATCTGTGCTTCGGACGGATTCCTGGTTATGGAGAAATGTGAGTAACTGATGAAAGGACCTGGGTTTATTAAATCTCCTACATGCAAAAATCAAAGCCAGGTATAAAGTGAAATCTTTTCAGCGCAAAAGAAACCGAGACGTGAACTAAAAAACAAACAAACACATGAACACACACACACACACAAGCAAATGCTCTGCAGGAACCGTATTAGTACTATAGGCTCTTTTTATTTCAGTGCAACATCGTTTGCATTTGAGGGTGACTACACGAAGGCTTAATTTCCATGATGTTACAAATCTGCTTGTAATAGGTGTTGCTACAAGATGAGCTCAGGTAAACGGCTGTGAAATTAATCATTCTACCAAATGAGGCACCGCACATTTGCATCCGTTATGTGCTTCTAACTTGCGTTGCATTATCGGGAATGCTTCTCATTCCATTCCAGCCTGTCTGCTTCGTATTAGTGCAGCTGAAAACGCACAGTCATGTCGATGAGAGTGCATAGTAAATGCCATGAGATGTGGTTATGAAGTGTTTACATACAAGTGTCTTTATACATGTCAATTATTTGAGCAAGATAACAATTTCCTATTTGGTCACTGCTGCACGTTTAAAAAAAAAAAAAAGAACACTCATTAAAAAAACCTTTCTAATGGGTAGGAAGCATAATGCAGGCCAAACTCGTATAGCCACAATTTTTTATTTATAAACAGTTGCTATTATAACGAACACATACTCTGCAGCTCTTCACAGAGATTATTTAGCCATTCACATCAGTCCCTGCCCCAGTGGAGCCTACAATCTATATTCCCTACCAAATGCGCACACACATACACACTGACTTTCTGTTGGGAGCAATTACCCTACTAGTATATTTTTGAAGTGTGGGAGGAAACCGGAGTACATGGAAAAAAAAAAACCATGCAAGCACAGGGATAATATACAAACTCCACACAGTTAAGGCCATTGTGGGAACCCAAGACCTCAGTGCTATGAGGCAGTAATGCTAACCATTACACCATCCGTGCTGTAGTATGTGCACAAGAAGCAACTCACTTAGACCATAATCAGTGGGTGCAACATCAGAATTATAGGCTATGTAGAGTTAGACAGCATATTATTTTCACCAACTATAAGTTGGGGCAAGTGTTCCATGATGATGACAGCTAATGAACTGAGAACCTCATTCAGAGCCGCTTGCAAAATGCGAGCACTCGCTCTGAATGAGGGCGGCCGGATCTGTAAAAAGAGCCGGCCTCCTGGCCGCTCGCTAAGCTGTGGGTGACCACCCACCGCTTTAGCGAGCAGCCAGGTTGATGGTCGCGATGGTCAAGACCATTGCGACCATCGAGGCTTGCGACGAGACTCTTGTGGTAGGGTCTTGTCTGCCGCAAGCCCCACAGAGCTTCCGGCTCTAATAGAGCCGGAAGCTCTCCCACTGAAATCACTGGTGATGTCAGTGGGGCCGCCCACAAACGGCAGGCATTCGTTTGGGAACGCCTCAGTTTGTGAAGCCACCCCCCCGCCACGCCTACAAAACGGGGCGAGCTGTCGATCACCATCGTCAGCCGCCCCTTTTGTAGTGAGCCCCGGAGCGAGAGAATTTCTCTCTCGCTCCGGGGCTTGAACACGCGCAGTGCGGCCGCTGCGTGTGCGCAGAGCCCAACATCGACCCCCTTGAGACCGGGTCTGAATGAGACCCTAAGCGTGCAGTAGGTGTGGGGCTGTGCGCATATACGCATCTAGTTCAAGCCCTCCTTGCTGGGTAAGTAAATGTATCCTGCAGTACAGTGTACATCATATAGCACCATTCATCAAAGTGAAATCATCGGTTGTCATCCTGTACAATGTGGGTTGCGGAACTATTTATATAAAAAAACAAAACAATGTAATTACTTCACCATAGAATGGTCTTAAAATCAAATGCAAAAGCTTACTGCCAGCTCCCCCATGTTCAGTGTGCTATATGGTAATAATAAGCGGAGTTACTTTTTCAAAAGCAAAATAATGAATGAAATTTGATCATCAAATATAACTTCCCATATGCACACAATTAGTGTGCCCAATGGTCATAGTGCTGCTGAGAAAGTATACAGTATGTTCTCCATAAAATACTCCATTTAAAATCTATTTTATAGCTAAAGCGGTTTCTGGCTGCACAATCATCCTCAAAAAGCCAGACACGTTACCTTTACCTGTATCACTTACAGGCGTTTCAAAAGACCAGACAGAGGGCCTGATTCAGCAGAGGACCCTAATTCACACGGAACGCAGCTGCAAATATGTGATACTATTTGAAAAGCTTACCCTGGCATAGGGATGCCTACCGCTGCCTTCTCATCTGCGTCCGACGATGTGTACCTGCGCAAACATTGGTAACAACGACGCAGCTCGGACATCCATGAGGCCATTGCGGCAGGTCTGTCCTGTCTCAAATACTGCAGCTCTCCTCGCACGCAGAGAGGTCACATGCTGTGAAAGCAATCACAATGGCTAATTTATGCACGCCCACAGAACAGCGATTAAAAACGGTCATAGGCGCCTGCGTTCACCTAACCACCTCCGTGTTCCCTCCCCCAAAACGCTGGCCAGCTGACATTCACTTTGCAAATGATTCCTATGTGCGTACATGATCACAAAGCCATTGCGACACGTGCACTGTGCAACTTATACGCATGCGCAATGGCAAATGATCGCCATAAATAGCAGAATTGCGTCCGATGCGGAATCAGGCCCAGAATGGGCAAGGTGGAAAATAAATCCTGGTTGACTGGTTGAAAGACAGCTATGGGCATATAGACACCTCACTGCCTTATAGATTGTTAGAGGAAAAGTGTAATTATTTGTGCAACCTAGAAGTAGTCCATTTTTGTATGACCATATAGCAGGGATTGGGAACCTCAGGCCCGGGGAACGTATAAGGCCCATTTGGTCTGGCCCTCCAAGCATTTTTCTGCTAGTCTCATTTGGATACCAGGGTGCCTATAATGGCACCCTGCAGCCAGAATCTATGCAGCAGTGCCGCCTGGAGTGTCCTTAGGACGCTTCAGACGGTCACACCGCTGCCCTTACAGCTCCCCGGAGCATCCTCAGGATGCTCCAGGCACTGCTGTAATCACTGGCGATTGTGGCCCCGTCCCTGTGTGACATCACACGGAGGGGGCGTGGCCTGCACCGGGCCCGCAAATAATGTTATATATATCAAAATGGCCCTCGGCAGAAAAAAAGTTCCCCACCTCTGCCCTATAGGATCTATGATCTATATACTAATGTGTTTTATCATACACATTGGGGGAGAGGGAGGCTGTTCCAATTTTTGTCTGTCTCACCTGGTCTCCATATACCGTACATTAGTGAAGCCTGGATAAAAAATGCGTGCACTGCAGTTTGGCAAAACATTGAATCGTTTATAAATCTATAATCATGTTTCTCTCCCTCTACTGTACAGATAATAATTATGGGTAAGAAAAAATGTTTCCTATTCTTTTTTTAAATATGTGAAAGTAAACATGATCGAGCACAGATGCTGATTCAGCCCCAGACGCAGTCCTGATTCGGTCGGCACTGACCGATGCATTCGTGACTGCACACACACCGGAACTGCAGTGCACAATGCTGCTGTGGGTCCGCTTGCAGTGCGGGGAAAGCCGCAGCCCGTCAATCAACTTGGGGGAACAAGGGGGCGTGTTTCAGCAAACAGAAGCATGATGCATCAGTTTTTGGGTCATGCAGAAGCTGCGTCCTTGGATGCAGGCAGCAGATCTGAGAAGCCGGCAGTTGCTTACATAAGACACCTCCTGCTGCATTAATATAACTTCTCAGATCCGCAGCGACCAAAAAAAAACGCAGCACCAATCCATCTCTGAATCAGGACCATAGACAGAATATTGGTTGCACTAAAAGCACACTTAAATTTAATAGAAATAAATAAATGTCTATCAATAGTATTATGAAATATAATTAAAATAAATATGGTGGGGGAAATGTAATCGCCTGCCACATGCAGGCATTGGCGAGATTCTAAAGAGTCTGGCCAATGTTTTAAAGGGGCAATCGTTAAAAAGGCAAAACCAACCGATTTTGCCTTTTAAATTATTGCCACTTTAAAACATCAGGCAGACTCGCCGGTATCTCGTTGATGCCTCTACATTGCAGGCTATTACATTTCCCCCAATGTGTTTGTTAGTTGTGCTCAGGTAGGTTTTTTCAGCCTACCATTTGCAATTGGGAGATAGTGAACTGTTGATAAATCGTTTCAATTGTTGATTGGTTTACACAATTCTATATCTCCCTGATGATGTCTAATTAATAGACAAAATGCGTTGGTGAGTTATAGCACTCTCTAAGGGGGCCTATGTACTAAGCCCTGGAAAGAAATAAAGTGGATGGAGATAAAGTGCCAACCAATCAGCTCCTGTTATTTTACAGGCTGTATTTGAAAAATGACAGTTAGGAGCTGATTGGTTGGTACTTTATCTCTCACCAAGGCTTAGTACATAGACCCATAAGACATCATTCTGGAAATCCTGAAGGTTGTGAGTCACAAAATGTAACCAGATAAGTTGTTACTAGACTTGTTGATGTACGTGCCTTATATGTAGTCTGTAGATTAATAAAATGTTTTTGTTTCTTTTTAAACATACTACTCTCTGGCCACGATTCAATTCAAAGCGATGCTGAATAGCCCCGAGAGGGAGCACCTGGAGCTGTTCAATCCAGAGCGCCGTTTAGTCGGACTAAAGGGTGCGAGGAGAGGCACCCAAGTCGTGGGAACCGGCATTCTTAAAGCGCTGAATTGAATAGCGGCCTTTGTATGTATAATTGTCTCTTCACATAGTTGCACATCACAACGGTGCTGCCTGGTGCCACTATTGCTAAACTGAGAGGAAGTTTGTAGAAGTTATTTGGTACACAGTCTTTGTTTCATCACCACGTGGTTATTTTGGTAGTGGAAAATTGCACGTTTGTTGAAACGTACCACACCATATTTTGTTATCTTGTCCAATGTCCATACAGAGGGATGAAAGATACACAGATGAGCTTGGCCTTTATTTTCATTTGATTCAATGCATGTGTTAACAGTTATAAAAAATACTACACCAGAGGGCGCTGTTTTCATTCTTTTTTCAGACATTCCTTAGGTACAAATGTGGTCACCTACAAGACCAATACCACACCAAAAATGTATAAATATACTTCTTTCATATAAATAATTTTGGATTTGGAACCTTATTTGAACTTTAAGCATTCTAGCACTATGATGCCTATGTATTAATAATCACAGCGATTAATAAGTAGCTGTTTCACCACGGATATTTTAAGTCTTACTAAAAATATCCCTGCTATGTACTAAGATTCGCAGGCACAGCAGTTGCGATCACCTCTCTACCTACGAGTTATATCACCGGCATTTTGTAGGAGTCTTTTCACATTTGTGAAAGACCTCTCTGTGGGAATCTGACATGGCACATGTGCACAGTATCAGATACCGGAGCCGTCCGGAGGCTGCAAGAGAGGATCGGAATATCTCTCTCCTGCGCCTAAAGCCTCCATAGGCTTACTTTCAGAGTTTGGTACATAGGGGTCAGATCGTAGCCCTCATTAATAATGAAATCCGCAGTGCTAAATAGCCTTCTGAAAGGAGATTTCTGTGCAATCTCCTGCGTTAAGCTGTTAGCACATCACAACAAACCATACAATGATGCTGAAACTGCAGTTTCTACATAATTGTATGAAAATAACATGATAAATAGGCCAAACTGGATTTAAACTTCTATCCTTCTGATGAAACCACATATACAGTATACAGTAGGCAGAGAGACTGTCATTAAGGAGAAATGTGGTACAGGTTAATACCGTGGCAGCTGCCATGATATTTTCCCACAATGCATTAGTAGACATTCTATTGGGCAAGAATGGGGAATTGGAAAATATGGTTGGGGGAATAGCAGAATATTTGCATCTGATCTCTGTTGACGACTTCAGGGCATATTAAGAATCATATTGTCCCACCTTCCGTATGTCTTTGGAATGAAAGTGTCCTAGCTTTATTGGTAAAGGAGATAGTGAGTTCTTGGATTTCTGCAGATTGCGACAAAGCCAACTACAAATGGGGCACATCTACGTATGAATGAAATATAGTAACAAAATATACTATTGCTTTGGTGTAAGAGAGTGTGGAATTCTCTCCACCTGTTTTCTGCAGATTGCTTCAAAGACCACTATTAACTGGGATGCAGACTGTTCCTTATCTCACGTCTCTAACTAATTAAATATGTGAACGTCAGGTGACCCCCAAGTAGCTTCACAGTAAATGGGACTATGTTTTTCTTTGACAGGACAATTAAAAGAATAGCATTGATCAACTGAGAATAACAACGTTTTACTAATCTGCCACGTGCATCTATATAATTAGTATATAAACTAGTAAAAGGGACACGTCATATGCCAGGGCACCCTCAGTCTGCCCCCAGCTCCGCCCTGTCATCTTGCCCCCTCTATCCGCTGCTCTGCCCCCTCCCTGCTACCAGTCCGGTTGTGGATAGATCCCCTTCAGTAGATGTACCCTGACGTCATCAGTTACTATCCACATTGACACAGTTGAAATAGTAACCTGCCCTTTTGTGTCCGAAGCGTGGCGAGCCCGCGAGGGTACAAATTTTTACTATTGTTGGCCAGATATTACAGTGGAGACAAAATACCGGCGCGGTCAGGGCATGGAACAGTACTTCCGCCCTCATTCCACGTCATGTCCAGTACATTCACTGAAGGGAAAAAATACACAACCATACCAGTCCCATCAAAAGGTACGCCCCCTCCCCAAGTCTCGCTCCCATACATTACTTATACCTGGCCGGGTCATTCTCCTAGGCTAGGTCAGTCTGTCCCATTTGACTAGCAGTGGGAGGTGTTTGGGAGCACTCCCATGCATGTTGGTGACAGGACAGACCTTCGAGAATTATTATTATATAGATACACTAGGGCAAGCACAGTGCAGCAGACAGAGTGCACGCGCACATCCCGTGCTGACAGCTCCCTCCAATTGACATGTATTAGCAATGAGACAGGAGCCCACACTGGGAAACTCAGGAGGGAGGAACAGGCTTGTGAACTGCGCACCATATTAGTGAGTTAAGGTGCCTACACACTAGGCAATGTGGTAACTATGCGATATCGTCTCCGATTCCCCCTTGAACTCTCCCCAGCAGCTCCCTGGCAGTCGTGGGCACGATTTGGTGTTAAAAACTGTCCAATGTGACAAACGATCTATCGTGCATCCTAATTATTCCAGTGACTGAGATTGTCAGATCAGCCCTACAGCACGGCAGATCTGATGTACGACCTGCGGGGACGCACATCGGCATCGTGAGCGTCCCGATGCGTCGGAATCGGGCTGCTCGTGTAAAATATCGCCTAGTGTGTGGGCACCTTACCTGTGCTCCCATCATAAACATTGCTGAGCACAGACATAACTAGCAGCAGCACTGACTGCTATCTGACACCTGGGGTGTTCACTTAGATGGGAAGTTTAGTGAACGGTCATGTAAGACCAGTGATCAGACCTCTTCAGTCCTCTTACCTGTCTTTCTAGAGCAGTTGTCTAGGAAAAGTTTGCCAGGAGATGTTCAGTGGCTGGGAAGATGTCACTAAACTAATGCTGGCTATACACTAGCGCGATTTCGGGGCCGATTGCACGATTTTAGATGCCCCGTATGACGCATTGTGAAATTGTGTAGTATTTAGGTAGGAATACGATCCGATGCATGCTCCCGCTGCACTTCTATCGTATTTTACGATCAGACGTGCAGCCCATATTATCCGTCGTAATCGTATGCAGATTGTGCTGTGTATTTGCGCATACGATGCATCGTGCGTCCGACCGTCGTCATTTAAATCTATTATGATCGCATGTTTTTGGTGAGGCACACGATCGATCGTATCAAGACCAGTCGTATAGGGGCGAGTGATCGTACGTCAGATCGTACGTACTACGTGTGTCAAAAAAAGCACCAAATCGTGTGGCCGGGACTGCCATGGAGCTGCCGGGGAGTTCAAGGGAAAACGAATGATGAATCGCATCTTATGCTGCTCATACTAGTGTATAGCCAGCTTCACAATAAGAAGGGAGTCTGCAGCCCTGAGCTTTCCAGCAGCACCTGCAACTCTGTCACTACTAGTAACACAAGGGGCAGGAAGGGAGACAGGCATGCTCAGGGACAGCAGGGGGGAGAGGATGGAGAAGAAGAGAGTTTAAAAGTACAACATAGGATAAAAACAAGAAGTTTGAATTGTATAATCTATTATAGAACGGGATATCGTGTACCTGCTACAGAGTTCTGGTGGCAGGAGAGAGAGAGTTGGGAAAAAATATAGAGATGGGGGACCGAGCTATAGAGAGACATGGGGAGAGAGAGAGAGAGATACAAGGGGTGGGAGTGAGCGGAGATGACAGGGGGCTTGGCATGAACAGACATTAAGCCTATTATATAACAGCTTGGCTTTGTGTGTTAGTTATTCGTTTATATGATCAGATATGTCAGATGAACGATTTGCAAACGATTGAACGATTTCAGCCTGTATTAAAATGAATGAAATCTACCAAATCTGACTGCAAACACATCAGATGTCAGATATCGTTATCCAACAGACGGGAACGCGCATCGTTCATCGTTCATCGTTGCCCACATGTCAGGTTCTTCTTTCAGATATGAACGATTTTTAAAATAGTTATCGTTCAGATCTGAAGTAAAATCTGACAGTGTGTATGCACCATAGGATGCAGATATCAGGGGTATATTTACTAACGTGAGAGTTTTTAGAAGTGGAGATGTTGCCCATAGCAACCAATCAGATTCTACCATTTATCTAGCACCTTCTAGAAGAGAATAGCTAGAATCTGATTGGTTGCTATGGGCAACATCTCCACTTCTAAAAACTTTGGTCAATTTACCCCTTAGTTTCTGCAATTAGATTTTTTTTTATTCAATTTTAGCACATCCAACGTTCTATTTTTCTATGCAAGTTTAAAACAGGTGAGGTAACAAGCTGTCTGTTTTGCAGCAGCTTCAAAATCACATTTTATTATCCATTAGGGTGACTCTTTCTAGTGCCCATAGGGCCTAATTCAGATTTGCACATAGTCTCGGCTGCGTATTTTGCCGAAGTTATGGGTGTGATAATATGCAAATGTTAGTTTCAGCCTTGCCCTTGTGTACTAGTGTGCGACAGAATGTACAAGCTCTGAAATGTCCACTTTCAATGTTGGCGCAAGCTATACCCCCGCCGGTGGTTCTGGACAATCCACCATACCCAAAGGCGAACGCAGGGGGGCTTCAGAAACCCAGAACCCCCCCCCCCCTGCTGATCCATTGCTAGCGCAGCTGACCAATATTTTTTGGGGGGAGTCGGAGCGGTGCTCAGGCAATTGCGCACAGCGGCTACTTGCTCCCATCACGCATGTGCAGAATCAAATCGTTGCTAATCTACGTGACCATTGGCATTGCCCGTACCTCTGAATCACACCCATAGTGCTTTCTCTTCTAATGACTGAACACTGCAACGGTTTTACATTGATGATGAATCATTTCTTTACATTGTGGACAGCGACTAGCTTAAGGCCTGTGCTCCACTGATGTCTGTTCCTGGGAATCGGTCCCAAATGGGATCATCAGTTACAGATGGTACAGCAGGTTGCATGTGACGGAATGTCTCCTATCATTCCAGAATTAAAAAACAGGGAACATAAGCTGTTCCTAGAACCACCAAAGCTACAAAATAACGGTTCAGCTGTCTGAGAAAGAAGAGCATGGGGCAAGAATTGTAGATATTGCATTAGTGTTTATTGCCAGTGCTAGATCTACAGGGCGCTATTGGCAATGTTGACTAAACAAATTTTCTTAATTAAATGAAGCAACAATTGCGATTCTTGCAGCTTATTACTTATATATAGCGAGAACTAAAGATTAACAACAAATGAAACTATACTGTATTTTTTTTTCAGCTTTAACATACACAAATAAATCTAAACAATCGAACATCAAAACAATATAAAAATAGCTCTCTCTTGTTGCACTGAATAGAATACCTAAAAAAAGAGGCAGTTAAAAAAGAAACAGCTCCCCAACTGCCTCCCCAGCTCTCACATGCACACTGTTCTAGCATAGTGTGGTCTATAATCATAGGCTGTAGGGTCCTAGTTTAAAAATATTTTCCTCCCAAGTCATGACTCTAAAGCAAAGGTAAGCAACATGTGGCTCAGCATCTGCTGTGGAAGTACACATCTCAACATCCCGTGCCACAATTGTAGCATGCCCCAATAGCAAAAGTGTGACAGGGTATGCTGAAGTATGTAGTTCCACAGCAGCTAGAGGGCCGCATGTTGAAAACTCCTGCCCTAAGGGGATCATAGGCCCCACTTACCTTTCTGACACAAGAGGCATAGGATGCATACAATCTCCTGAGCGCTAAACAGACTGCACTGCTGAGTAGCAGAACAACAAATGACACATTGTACTAAACAGATTAATGAATGTCCCCCCAGAATCTGACAAATTTAGATCTAAAACACAAGAAAAATGAAACCCGTCACAGAACAGCTTTGCTGCTCCGTATCTGCTGAACAGACCAATAGGGACAATGTTGTGCTTGAAAATTTCTAATGTAAACACTTTTAATTTAACTAATGTAACATAATTATAGATGTGATGTAAACACACCTTGCAATGATTCCATGGCAAATCTAGGTTATTTTTCACATTTATGGGGTTGCCTTAACGTTACGTGTAGGAAGCGATTATTCCGGCACCTGACTGTAATGGTGTGCACTCAGGAGAATAAGCAGTATTTAGACTCTAAATGCCACCAGCTGTTCCAGAGATGCACAAATTAATTGGGCTCAGGGCACAAGAAAACATCCACTATTCCGCACGCTGGATCTAATAATTTAGTCATTCTGAGCAGTACCTAAAAAGATAATTAAGAAGCCAATGAAAATACATCACTGTAAATTGTATATGGCAAATGTGCAAATTGCTCAGCTAACCAACAAACATTTTTAAATTGTAAGGTAATGATGATGATGTTTTAACTCATAAACGAGTTAAGGCGAGTGCTGCGATGTTGTAAAGAGACCGGTAATCATGACCGAAAGCAGAGAGCGCTGGGGTATTTCTGAACAGATTTCTACTAATGTTTTGCATAGAAGCAGCTACAAGGACGCCTGAAAGTAACATCGCAGACACATGTTCTGACTCTATTGTTGCAAATCGTTGCTTACTAAAGTAAACTAGATAAAAAGGGAACAGTTGTAGGATTAAACAACAAATTGTGCAACATTGAAATGTTCTGCTAATTCCTAATTTGTGTACAAGAAACCACTTTCAGCTATACCTCAATGGAGGAATAATATCCCAATCTCAATCAGCGTTCCAGCACAACAGTGCAGTAACCAAGGGCTGGATTCAGAGACAGCCACTGGGCTTCCATACGCAGCGGCTGTGCTACAATACGTAAAAGCCGCTGGAGGCGTAATAAATAATAAGACGCTCACTGCCGGCTTCTCTGATCTGATGCTGCGTCCGGAGACGCAGCCATCGGATCAACTGCGTGACCATCCGATATCTGAACAACCCTCAGGTGTTAAGGATGTCTCAGTAAATCACGGTGCTGGGCCAGTGAAGTGGCATCCAATGATGCAGCCACTGTCTTTGGCATGCCCATAAATCGGGGCAGGCACCCCCGTTTTCTGGGCCGGTCATGTCAACTATGCTATGGCTCAGGGGGCACTGCGCCCTTTACACAGATGCAGTTCTGCACATGCACAGTACAGATACTGAACCTGAGCAGATTGCCAGACACCAGAGTTGTAAGTAAACAATCAGGTTTGTGTACAACTCTTAGTCAGGCCCGAGGCATCTGCAGAGGTCATGCATGTGATGGGTACAGGGCATCTCACCCTATATATCTAGGATGCACTCTATAGCACAGGCTGCCATCACTGGGTTCCAGAGACTTCAGTGACAGTATGAGAGTCCAAGGGTAAGGGACAGGGGGATTTATCAAAGCTTCTAAAGATTGGACATGTAAAGACGCTGTCTATAGCAGCCAATCAGCTTCTAGCTAGCATTTATCAAGTACATTCCATAAAATGATAGGAGCTGAGTGGATGTTATGGGCAACTTCCCATCTCTTTAAATTGAAGCTTTGATACATCTCCTCCAGAATCCAGCACTATATTTTGTGCAAACCGTGACACAGTACAGTAACTAAAGGCAGGAGAGAAGGGACGGGGTGATGAAGACAATGGGAGGTTAAAGAGGACCCTAGCAATAGACCCTGCATTGGAGCAGCTACAGAAGGACATTCAGTAGTATATTATATTACATTTCATGTAGTACAAATGTTCATCCATGACTCTGGCTAAGTTGGAGTTAACTTCGTAAGCAATTGTTCGCTCACAGCTTAAAGGGTCACTTTGGACGTACTTTTTTTCAATGCCTTTATTGTGGTCTGTAAATAAAGTAATCAGGGTTACAAAAAAAAAAAAAAAAGATTTAAAAAAAAAAAAAAAAAAAAAAAGGAAAAGAAAACCAAAAAATGGTTTGTTTTTTTTCCCCAACCCTGATTAGTAAGCATTAAAAAAATATGGTTGATCAATGTTTCACAGTATTAATATAGTGAGCAGGAGTAATTTTTTTTACAATTAAAACAATAAAAAACAAGCTGGTGTAAAAAAATTTTAAATATCATATATATATATATATATATATATATATATATATATATATATATATATATATATATATATATATATATAATACTTTTTTTTTTATTTCTTTTCGCTTTTTTAAACTGTTTTTTTTTCTCCAACCAAAAAGTAATGTATATACTTATATTTATAGTATGGTTATTAGGGACTAAGGTGTTTCACCAAAATGAAGGTATCTTAGTACTGTCATATTAACACAATTTAATCAGATCATATTCTGCCCTGAAAAGTTTCATAATCTTTACTGTAATATAAATGTACAGTGTTTACTCATCAGATAGACTGTAAAGACAAAGGGCTTTATTAACGAAGCGGTGGCTTTTGTAAGCCGCTGCTTCCCGGCGGTTTGGAGGCGAGAATTTAAAACGGCGCTCGCAGTCAGTGTAATGCCCACAGTGCTTTACACTGACTGTGAGTGCAGCTATAAATTTTCACCTCCAACCCGCCATGAAGCCAAGCCGCCTCTTCATAAATAAAGCCCAAAGAATGCTTAGATATTACCGTTCAATTATATTTTCACATTACCAGTATTCATACATATCAGGTTGAATTCCCAGGTGAAACCATTTTACACCATTAATATATTCACGACAAAGGATGACAACCTGTGGCTCTCCAAATGATACTTTGATGAACTACAACTCCAAGCAGACACTGGCAACTAGTGAAAGCAATCCCCGCAGAGCCACAAGAAAGATGTAATGCAACAGCCCGCACAACTTAGAAACACAATGTTTTACTTTTATATACTTCCAATTACGGTACCTTGCAAACCTTTGTATATATTGTATAATATGTAATATGCGATTTGGCGTTTACTGAATGAGGACAAACTCTGTTGATACGGAAAATATCTGTAGAATTATTTTATGCAACAGAATTTCACAATATGACAGTGCATTTAGCTATAATAATTGTGTAACACCAGAATCTCATTTACCGTGCAGATTAATCTAAACGTGGCATGTTTACAAGGGTATTGGGAGCTCATCAAAGGCAAAACAGAGCATACAATGCCAGACATTGGGAGTGACTAGCTGACATTATGTAGGTTTATCAGATGTAAGGGATAATAGCCTCATCCTGCCTGCAATCATTGTTAATACCAGTCTCCAACATATGCCTATGCCGATCCAATTTACTGCAAAATGTTATTCTCCAGCCCCTGTCAAATGACTGCGCATCCGTGTAGTAAGATTTATCAGCTCAGAAATGACAAAATCAGCTCTCTAAATATATATGGCAATGGAAAGTTGCCTTTACCGCTCAATTCTTTTAAATTAAAAAATATTGCCTGCTCTGATAAAAACAGTCTAAAATGACTACAAGTAAAGATGGAGGCTATTAAGTTTTATCGCCAGCACCTGAGGAACTGTTTGCATGCAATTCAAAATGTTTCTTTATCCTCCTGAATTACTGACACTGGCAAATTAAAATGAAGTGGCTGCATATGGCAGGGACAATCTTCCCATTTACAAATATCCTGGAATATCATTAAATCATAAAGGAGAAAGCTGTGGGTTATATATTATGAATGTTGCCTAATGCATTCTCAGCTTTGTTATTTGTTACAAATTTGTATACCGGGGACCAAAATTGGCCACTTATTCAGCGGCAGCAGCTGGTTGGAACATTGTATATCACAGCCAAAACAGAAAATGAGAGAGGCGGGTGCAGGGAAGTCTCAATTAACCTTCCAAATGCCAATGAGGTGACTAGTCACTGCCTGATGGACAGACCCCCTACAACATTAAAATACAACCAACTTATAATCACTTTTCTCCAATCTCAAAATACTATAGGTCATGGGTACGGTCAAAGATGCCATGATGTCAGTATTATCTAGATCAGTGGTTCTCAAACTGGTTCCTCAGGACCGCACACAGGTAAAGTGTTCCGGGTCACCCAGCAGGTGCACAGGTGCATTCATTACTCACGGACACATTTTAAAAGATCCACAGGTGGAGATAATTATTTCATTTGCGATTCTATGAGAGACCTAGAAAACATGCACTGTTTGGAGTCCTGAGGATCGAGTTTGAGAACCTGTGATCTAGATGCACTGCAACAGCGAAAAGCCTGAAATATTGAAGACAATAGTTAATCCCAGCAAAGTGAAAGGTGTGGAAAGAATAGTATTTTGCAACCATCACCCCCCTACCTTCTTGGCACCCATGAACAGTCATAGGCCTTTATGGTTTGCAGAATTCCACTCAAGTGAATAGAAGGGAGCTGTGGTAGTATATCTTAAGTATCAGATTGCTTCAGTTATAAGGCCTCATTTATCAATGATATACTTGTTATCACTTATTACTAATCTTAAATGGTGCTCCAACCAATCAGCTCCTATCGTTTATCAAACACAGCATGTAAAAGTGACAGTAAGGAGCTGATTGGTTGGAGAACCAGTTAAGATTAGTAACGAGTGATAATAAGCATATCACTCATTGATAAATGGGGCCCGTAATCCCAAAACAATCTCACCCACATAGCTGACAACAGCGGACCGTAGTGTACGTACTTGTGCAGTATAGAATGTAAGCTGCAATGGGACAGGCACTAATGTGAGCAACTAAGTGCTCTCTGTACAGGGCTGCTTAATGTGGTGGTGCTATACACAAACAATAACTGATAAATAGCCTAACACGGTTAGCTTGGTCAGTGCTAATTTATATGGCTCTATTCAGCTTTAATAAACCAATGCAAAAAGGAGAAAATACTTGTGGGTAATTCTGTACATAGCACTATCCTGAAGCCTCTCTCCTTTAGGAGTGATTTATGTGCATGTGGTCCCTAGAGAGAGTAGCTGGGAAATCTCCATAACATTTCTCATTGTTTTAGTGATGATGTAAAACTGCAATTACTAACATATTAAGACATTAAACGCAGTTATTGTAACTAAACCTTGCCCCAGCTCTGACCATGTAAGCATTCTGCCCCACTAGGAGCTGAGTTTCCCTGAGGCAATTATTCAAGTATTCAGGGATAAATGCCAATTTTCGACAGTGTCAACATTATCCATGCCACGGTCATCATCTGTAACAGAGGTATCCGGATGGTAGATAGACAGTAATTGGATAGACGGTCAATAGATAGACACCAGAAGGTATACAGTGAATAGGTTGTCAGGGTTAAAAGGTTAACATGCAAATGGTTGACACAGAAAAATGTAGACACATGGTTTTTCATGATTTTTAGGGCTAGGGTTAGGCTGCGGAAGGGGAATATAAACAACAAAAAAATATAAATATGTCGACCTTTTCTGTGTCGACCATTTGCATGTCGACCTTTTGACCCCGACAAACTAAGTCCATGTTGATAACTTATCTGTAGACTTTTTAACCTTCAATCTTTTGTCCCTGTCGACCTATTGCCTGTCTACTGTCTATCTATTGACTGTTTATCTATCAATCCACACTTGTAATAAATTAGTGACAGAGATACTAAATCCCAGTAGATATTTAAGTAATACAGTCAAGGTTTACAATAATCATCACATTGTGACGCCAGTATGTTTGCCAGGATAACAGTAATAATAAAATAGGTATTATCACCCTCAATTACATTTAATTCCAATGTATTTCTTGTAGTGTATAGTAGGTGCACAAAATATAATTCTTATAATTAGAGTAGAAAAATATAAATTTTAAATAAATACAATAGTATTTAAAGCTACACAAATTATCCACATATATTTAATAAATAATGGATTCAATTTAATGGGTCAGCCACGGGCAATCCGCAGCTCTTTAGCTGTTGTGGAACTAGAAGTCCCACTATGTCCTATAAGCACTATTGATCTATAAATTTACAGCATGTACAACAGTAGCTGGCATGATGGGACTTGTTGTTCCACAGGCTGCTTCCATCTGACAAACATTTATGGGTATATTTACTAAAGTGCGGGTTTTTAGAAGTGGAGATGTTGCCCATAGCAACCAATCAGATTCTAGCTATTATCTTCTAGAAGGTGCTAGATAAATATTAAGTAGAATCTGATTGGTTACTATGGGCAACATCTCCACTTCTAAAAACCTACGCTTTAGTAAATATACCCCTTAGACTCCACACACAGCTAAGCAGAAATATTAGGCATTTAATTGGCAATATCAGTGCCAGGATTGGCCAGAATAAATCCCATTATAATAAAATCTGTCAAAATGTACATATATATTTTTTACAATACATATTTATTTCAGACACCCTGGAGAGGTTTTTCCAGAGTCCTCTGCATATGTTAATCATACTATATGTGCTATAATTGGGAAACAATAGCTTTAGGGAGTTTTAGCATACAGTACTAATTAAACATCGCTTGGTAAGGGGAGGGGGGGTGAAATGTTTTTAAGCAGTAAGTGCCAGAGAGACTTATGCTGAAGTTAATCATGTGCGGCAACGAAATATTTCATGGAGGAGTCTGGAAATTAATTCTGTTTAAACAACATCTAAATGTACTAGGCAATAACCTTCCCCTATTTTCAATATTTAATGTTAAACACTGGAAGCGTATGTGCACCTCCCTATATTAATAGAAGCGCGGTTCATTTTGGCAGTATTTCACTGATGGAGCCCAAGGCCATGGGTAATGGAACATTACTCACTATGATAGCCAGATTTCTTCTGCATGGCGGTTACAGGGCAATCTTTATGAGCCAGAAGAAGCTGTTTCAGCTGTGCCACTTCATTTCTCAGCAGGGTGACTTCATTCTAGAGGTAAAGGGGAAACTTTCTCTTTAGAACCGAATGGAAGAAGTTCTCAAAAGTTCACAGCAAAGTACTAACATCCGTGCAGTGGGCTGACGGTTCTGGAGTGGAACTTTGCAGCATTGGAAAATAATAATTGGTTAGACAGCATACAGTTCAGAATGGCAGTACACAGATGGAACATGAAAATACGACAAGATCGATATCCCCCCCCCCAATAATAACCTCAGAAGACGGTCACCAATATTACATTCTGACGAAATCGAACATATAGTTGGTGCTAGATCAGTGAATGCAGCATGTACAGCCATGGCCAAAGTTTTGAGAATGACACAAGTATTGGTTTTCATAATGTCTGCTGCTTCAGTTTTTGTGATGGCAATTTGCATATACTCCAGAATGTCATGATGAGTGATCAGATGAATTGCAATTGATTGCAAAGTCCCTCTTTGCCATGACAATGAACTTAGGAGCTCATTCAGACCCGCTCGCTACGATGCATACTCTCGTTGCTATCGATGGCATGCACTGTGTAGGCATTGTGGTAATGCGCATACCTTAGTGAAAGTTCACAATGCACTCGCTCGCTGCGTATAGACAGCCCAGCAGAGTGAGTGACAGGGGAAGCAGTTTATAGGTGGTAACAGCGGCTGGCCATTAAAAACGGGGGAGTGGAGGTGCAAACGCAGGCGTGCCTGAGCATCTCAACACCGTTATAGAGGTGCGCATAATTATAAGACAGCATCATAGTACACGTCACCTGGCTTGTTTTTACACTGAAGTGCTCACAGTGCTTGCGGCAGGGTATGGTCAACCTCAAGCGCTGCGATAGCATCCGATGTACCGATGGTTGTATATACTTCCTGGACATGACGTGCACAAGTGGGCGTCTTAAAACAGGCTGGTGGGTGTCTGCATACACTATGTGATCGCTCTCTAAGAAATACTGGGCGTGCTAATGCATTGCTGTGCGAAAGCACTGCCTACTCAATTTGCATACACATTGTGCGAGCGATCGCATCTAGCGAGCGGCTCTGAATCTGGCCCTTAATCCTAAAAACATTTCCACTGCATTTCAGCCCTGCCAGAAAAGGACCAGCTGACATCATGTTAGTGATTCTCTCGTTAACACAGGTGAGTGTGTTGACAAGAACAAGGCTGTAGATCACTCTGTTATACTGACTGAGTTGAAATAACAGACTGGAAGCTTTAAAAGGAGGGTAGAGCTTGAAATCATTGTTCTTCTGTTAACCATGGAACCTGTCATCATTGCTTTGCACAAAAAGGGCTTCACAGGCAAGAATATTGCTGCTAGTAAGATTGCACCTAAATCAACCATTTATCGGATCATCAAGAACTTCAAGGAGAGAGGTTCAATAGTTACGAAGAAGGCTTCAGGGCGCCCAAGAACGTCCAGCAAGTGCCAGGACCGTCTCCTAAAGTTGATTCAGCTGCAGGATCGGGGCACCGTCAGTGGAAAGCTTGCTAAGGAATGGCAGAAGGCAGATGTGAGTGCATCTTCAAGCACAGTGAGGCGAAGACTTTTGGAGGATGGCCTGGTGTCAAGAAGGGCAGCAAAGAAGCCACTTCTCTCCAGGAAAAAAATCAGGGACAGACTGATATTCTGCAAAAGGTACAGGGATTGGTCTGCTGAGGACTGGGGTAAAGTTATTTTATCTAATGAATCCCCTTTTAGATTGTTTGGGGCATCTGGAGAAACATTTGTCCGGAGAAGGAAAAGTGAGCGCTATCATCAGTCCTGTGTCATGCCAACAGTAAAGCATCCTGAGACCATTAATGTGTGGGGTTACTTCTCAGTCAAGGGAGTGGGCTCACTCACAATTTTGCCTAAGCACACAGCCATGAATAAGGAATGGTACCAAAACATCCTCCAAGAGCAACTTCTCCCAACCATCCAAGAACAGTTAGGTGACGAACAATGCCTTTTCCAGCATGATGGAGCAGCTTGCCATAAGTCAAAATTTTGGGTCCATGGCCAGGAAACTCCCCAGAACTTAATCCCATTGAGAACTTGTGGTCATTCCTCAAGAGGCGGATGGACAAACAAAAACCCACGAATTCTGACAAACTCCAAGCATTGATTAGGCAAGAATGGGCGGCCATCAGTCAGTATGTGGCCCAGTAGTTGATTGACAGCATGCCAGGGCGAATTGCAGAGGTCTTGAAAAAGAAGGGTCAACACGGCTAATATTGACTCTTTGCATAAACTTAATGTAATTGTCAATAAAAGCCTTTGACACATGAAAAATATGAGATATGGTAAGAACTTACCCTTGTTATCTCTATTTCTACGAAGTCCATAGGGTTCCACAGGATACCTTGGGGTATAGGTGTGACGTCAGTCGCAGGGCACCAAAGAGTTAAGCTTTCAGCCTCCCAGGATGCACTAGGTCCCCCTCCTATACCCCGCCCCCGAGCCAAGGCACCTCAGTTAGTTACCAAGCCATAGGCCGGAGGAGGAGAAGGAAGAGAGAGAACAAAGATCTGGACACACACAAGAATCACATTCTCACCAGAGGGAGACGGAAAACCGGTGACCAGAGCAAAGCCCATCTGCAGCACAGGTGCGACAGGGCGGGAGTCCTGTGGAACCCTATGGACTTCGTAGAAATAGAGATAACAAGGGTAAGTTCTTACCATATCTCATATTTTCTACTTCAGGGTCCATAGGGTATCCACAGGATACCTTGGGGATGTCCCAAAGCAGTATCCTTTAAGGGTGGGGACGCTCCTGTGCAGAAAGGAGAATCCGCCGCCCGAAGGAAGCATCCTGAGAGGCGAAGATGTCAAACCTGTAATACCTCACGAAGGTATGGACCGAGGACCACGTAGCAGCCTTGCAGATCTGGACTGCAGAGGCACCACGTCGAGCTGCCCACGAAGGACCCACAGACCTAGTGGAATGAGCCTTCAGAGAAGGAGGAACCGGTAGGCCTTCATGAAGATAAGCTTCAGAAATAGCCATACGGATCCAGGCTGCCAAAGTTTGCTTTGAAGCAGGCCAACCCTTTTTACGGAAGCCATAGAGGACAAACAAAGCGTCCACCTTCCTAAACGAAGAAGTGCGGTCAACATAAGTCCTTAAGGCCCGCACAACATCCAAAGAGGCCTCACCCACGGAAAGACCCAGTGAGTTAAAGGCCGGAACAACGATTTCCTCGTTAACATGAAACTGGGAAACAACTTTGGGAAGAAACTCGGGCCGAGTGCGGAGTACTGCCCTGTTCCCATGAAAAACCAAGAAAGGGGGTCTACAAGAAAGAGCCCCTAACTCAGAAACACGTCTGGCCGAAGCAATAGCCAGAAGGAAAACAGTCTTAGCTGTTAGCCATTAAGATCCACTGATCCCAGTGGTTCAAACGGCGGTCCTTGGAGAGCCCTCAGGACCACAGCCAAATCCCAAGGCGCCACAGGTGGAACAAAGGGCGGCTGAATGCGGACAACACCTTGCATAAAGGTGCGCACATCCGGGATTGTAGCAATCCTACGGTGAAACCAGACAGACAGGGCCGACACCTGTACCTTCAAAGAAGCAAGGCGAAGCCCATGATCTAGTCTCGCTTGCAGGAAGGCGAGAATCCGAGACAGACGAAACTCCCGCGGTGCATAACCTCTCGGTCGACACCACTGGAAGAACGTATGCCACACGCGATGGTATATCCTCGCGGAAGATGGTTTCCGAGCTCGCAACATGGTACACACCACAGAGCTGGAAAACCCCCGGGACCTCAGCATGGCCGTCTCAACAGCCACGCCGTCAAAGACAGCCGACTCAGGTCCGGGTGACGACAAGGACCCTGAGACAGGAGGTCCGGTCGTAGCGGCAACCGCAGAGGACTGTCCACGGACAGACCCTGAAGGTCTGAGAACCAGTGCCGTCTGGGCCACGCGGGAGCTATCAACAGGAGCGTCCCTCCTTTCTGTTTGAATTTCCGGATTACCCGTGGAAGAAGGGAGACCGGAGGGAACAGGTATGCGAACCGGAACGTCCACCGGACGGACAGAGCATCCACCAGAGACGCCCCTTCGTCTCTTGTGCAAGACCCGTACACCGGCAACTTGTTGTTGTGCCGGGACGCCATGAGGTCGATCTCTGAAAGACCCCATCTGTCCACCAGTAGTTGAAAAACGTCCGGGTGCAGGGACCATTCCCCCGGATGAACGTCCTGGCGACTTAGAAAGTCCGCCTCCCAATTGAGCACTCCCGGGATGAAGACCGCTGATATGGCCGGAAGATTGTGCTCCGCCCAAACCAGGATCCGAGACACCTCTACGAGAGCCGCCCAGCTTCGGGTTCCTCCTTGCCTGTTTATGTAGGCCACGGTGGTAGCGTTGTCCGACTGGACCTGTACCGGGTGACCCTGGAGAAACCGATGTGCCTGCTGGAGAGCATTGAAGACCGCACGGAGTTCCAAGATATTGATTGGAAGCTCCGCTTCAGTCAGCGTCCACCTGCCCTGGAACAGATGTGGACCCGAAACTGCTCCCCAGCCCCGAAGACTGGCGTCCGTTGTCAACAGGACCCAATTTGGAACCCAGAACGGACGTCCCTCGCTGAAGTTGGTCGTCTGTAACCACCAAGCAAGGGACAGGCGAACCTCCGGGGTGAACACAATCGTCTGGGACTTCAGAGACTGAGGCAGCCCGTTCCACTTTGACAGGATCAGGTGCTGCAGAGGTCTGGAGTGAAACTGGGCATATTCCACCATGTCGAACACCGACACCATGGAGCCCAGTAACCTCATCGCCGAGTGTAGAGACACCCGGCGGCTGTGCAGACAACTGCGCACCCTTGACTGTAAAGCAGAGATCTTTTCCTCCGTCACGAAGATCTTTTGCTGTCCCGAGTCCAATAAGGCTCCAAGATGCAGAATCCTCCGAGACGGGATTAGAGTGGACTTCTGCCAGTTGAAGAGCCAGCCGTGCCGTTGCAGCAGGGCAATGGTCAGGTCCAAGTGGCGTAACAGGAGCTCTGGAGATCCCGCCACCAAAAACAGGTCGTCCAAGTACGGCAACATGCGGACTCCCTGCAGCCGCAGAGAAGCCGCCATGACCGCCATCACCTTGGTGAAAACACGTGGTGCTGTCGCCAGGCCAAAAGGTAACACCCGAAACTGGAAGTGGTCGCTGCGGATTGCAAACCTGAGGAACTGTTGATGGCGCAAAAGAATAGGGACATGCAGGTAAGCGTCCTGTATGTCCAATGACACCATGTAGTCCCCAGGTTCCAGTGCCAGAATGATGGACCGTAGGGTCTCCATCCGAAACTTCGGTACCCGCAAAGACTTGTTGAGTGCTTTGAGGTTGAGAATCGGACGATACGACCCATTGGGTTTCTGTACCAAAAAAAGATTTGAATAGAAACCCTGGCCCCTCTGGGAGAATGGAACAGGCACTATAACTCCAGCCTGGAGCATAGTGTGCAATACCTTCCGCAGCTCCGTAGCCTTGTTCCGGTCTGATGGTAGACCCGTGGTGAAGAATCGAGTCGGGGGTCTGTGCCGGAAGGAGAGGGCGTACCCGTGGGAGACCACCTCCAGAACCCAAGTGTCTGTCGTAGTGACCGACCAACACTGGGCGAACTGCAGCAGGCGGCCTCCCACCCTGGGATCCCCCAAAGGGAGGCCCGGACCGTCAGGCCGCAGGCTTGTCATCTGGCTTGGGGGCCGGACGTCTGGTACTCCATGCCTGCTTCCGGGGCTTGACCGATTTCCTAGGGCCAGCCTGACGAGGAAACGACTGTGGTTTGGGCCTGCCCTGGGCCCTAGATGACCGAAAGGACGATGGTCCAGAACCAGAAGGAGCAGCGGCCGACGGGAGACAAGCCGATTTGGCTGCCGCCAGCGTGGCCACAATCTTATCCAGATCCGGACCGAAGAGAACTTCTCCGGTAAACGGCAACGCTTCCAGACCCTTCTTGGAATCTGCGTCCGCCTTCCAGGATCGCAGCCACAAGGTGCGACGAGCAGCTACCGCTGCTGAAGAAATTCTAGACACCAGAGTACTAATGTCTAGAGCCGCCTCGTTGATGTAGGTGGCCGAATCACGGAGATTGCCAATCAACTCCGCCTGTTCGTCCGGACAGTCGGAATCAAAAGAAGCCTCTAATGAATCCGCCCAGCGCTCCATCGCTCTGGCAACCCAGCAAATGGCCATAGCCGGCCGTGCTGCCCCCCCTGCAAGGGAATAAGCGGACTTCAGGCAGATTTCCACCTTGCAGTCCGTAGCATCATTAAGGGAGGACATGGATGGCATCGGCAACGTGGCACTACGGACAAAACGGGTCACGTGAGAATCCACCTGTGGAGGGGATTCCCACTTAGCAAAATAATTATCCGCGAACGGATAAGCCACCGCCAGGCGTCGCTGCGGCTGGTATCTTTTGCCAGGCTGTTTCCACGCCTCCTCTAAATGGTCCACCAACTGACCCGAAAGAGGAAAGACTGTGGCATCGCCCTTCACGTCTTTGAAAAAGGCATACTTAGACTTAGCCGCTGGGGGAACTTCGTCCTCAATCACCAAGGCTGTGCGGACCGCCCGAATAAGTCCAGGAATATATACTTTGGACTTAGCATCAGCGTCCTTAGTATGGAGAGGTTCCTGATCGTAAGGATCCAGAATCTCCCCATCATCAGACGTCCCTTCGTCATCCTCATAAGGAGCGGACAGAGACGCCACCGGCCGTTTATGAGGCCGCATCACAGACTCCCCTTGCAACACATCCGACAAGTGCTGTACAGAACTAGACAGGGAGTTAACCCACGCTGGCTCCTGAGAAACCGGGAGCGGGGAAATAGGGAGACTGTGGGGTACCACCAATTGTCGTGGGAACCCCTGCATGGGTGACGACACCACAGACTGCTGGGACAAACCCATCGGAGTAAACGCGGGCTGCGGAGCTAACTGGCCCACTAAAGCTGTTAGCGCCTGAGCGAAACAAGCCCAGGGCGGCTCCTGTACCGATGCTGTAACCGTAAGAGGCCGCGCCATGGACAAACACTGCCGGCAAAGGCCCTCTGCGCTACCCTCCCCCTCCGCTAACGGTACTTTACACGTGGTACACTGTAGCCGGAGGGGAAAATCACTTTCAGACATGATGGCACCACGTATGTGACCCCTCTCACCAATTATATATTAAATAGGCGAGAGACCACCCTGCAGCACTGCACCGCAAGGGCTTAGCAGAAAGAACAGGGACAGTAATAAAGCTGACAGTCTTGAGAAGAAAAGTTACAGGCAGCAGCGCTAGCACAGTCACATACAATGCAAAGAAAATCAATTCCTGCACTAACAGCGCTGATCACTCAACTACACAGACACAGGGCCTGGTAGGACACAGTGCTGCATACACAGACCTGACCACAGCGGAGGAGAGGTATGCGGGGGGACCCAGACCACGATGCTTCCAATGCAGGCTTCCAGCAGTGTTCACCATGCTTCTGAAAAGATGGCCGCCGAGGAGCAGAGAGAAGGCTGGCCTGGAGGAGGAGCGCTGACACAGGGCCAGTCAGCACAGTGCAGAGAGGGCTGTGTGCAGCGGGGGAGGCGCTGGCTGTGAGACAGGGAAGGCGCGCTCCCCCGGCATGCATTTAACCCCTGGGACGCCGCAGCGCTACCGCTCTGCTGCGGTCCGCTGTCCCAGGGGGTAGTGGAAGCGCAGGTTGGTCGCCTGGCTCCACGCTGCAGCCAGTCCCCAGGGAGCCCCCTGCCTGGGGACTTAGGACCATGTGATCAGCGGGGACCCACCGCGGGACCCCGCTGCTTACCTCTGTCCCCCTTGAATCCGGTCATGGTCCGGAACATCTGGGGTCACCGCTAGCTGTGACCCCAGATGCCCACCAGCATCCCCGGATCAGTACCGGCGTTCTGGTACCGGCGGGGTGTAGGGAAGACAGCATGGACGTCAGGACTGACTGTCCATGCTGTTCATCCAGATGTGCAGCCACAGCTGCATGAAGAAAAAGCTTCAGGGGCTCTTATAGCCCCCACTCCAACAGGTGCACCCGACTCCGGCCGGGCACCAAACTAAACTGAGGTGCCTTGGCTCGGGGGCGGGGTATAGGAGGGGGACCTAGTGCATCCTGGGAGTCTGAAAGCTTAACTCTTTGGTGCCCTGCGACTGACGTCACACCTATACCCCAAGGTATCCTGTGGATACCCTATGGACCCTGAAGTAGAAATTTAATTTACTTCAGTATACCATAGTAACATCTGACAAAGAGGTCTAAAAACAATGAAGCAGGAAACTTTGTGAAGACCAATACTTGTGTCATTCTCAAAAATTTTGGCCATGGCTGTACAAATAGGTAACTAAAACCTCCCATAATGGTGCTGGTTGTACCGTTACTCCCAAGTACAGCACAGCTACACTAAGATTGTGCATCCACCTGGCAACCCTGCTGGAGGTCTCCTGTCTGTGGGTATCATCCAATAGGGGAAATCTGCCGATTGCAATAGAGCTTGTCTGATTAGAATGTACAACAGCTAAACATTTAACAGTGTTAATCACCATGAGTACTGGTACTCAGGAAACAGGGAAACAGGTACCAGTACTCACCTAATGTTACAAGTGGATACCAAACGTATAGTAGCTTCCATGCTCTGTTACCTTTTCTTAAAATTTGCATCTTAGTTCTTATAGTGTACTAGGTACTTAGGATTAGTGTTTTGGCGAAGTTAAGTAGCAACATCCATGGAGCAATAAATGGGGCTAGTAGTTATAAGAATCCAAATACTACCAAAAAAATGGAACAGTCAGGAAGGAATCGGTATGATTTACCGCCGGTTGGAATACCGACAGCGGCATCCCGGCAGAGGAGGAAATCCTGATCGTCGGTGGTAAGTATTCAGTAACCTATTTCTAACCCCCTAACCCTAATCCCCCCTCTAAGTGCCTAACCCTAATCCCCCCTCTAAGTGCCTAAACCTAACCCCCCTTCCCCGCCACCTAAACCCCTCCCTCCCCCTTGCTTAACCCTAACCTCCCGGGGGGGGTGCCTATCCCTAAGTCCCCCACGGGAGCCCTAAACCTAACCCTCCCCCCCCTCGCAGCTGTCCGCGCTCGGCATCTCTTTGATCGGGATGCCGGGCACCGGTCTCCTGGCGTTGGTAAAATGACAGGCGTCTACATTTAGATGCCTGTCATTAAACCCTCGCTGGGATAAAGCAGTTGGGAAGCCGGCTGACGGGATTAGGTCCGCCAGCTTCCCGACTGCGTATCGTCAGGAAGACGCACTAGTCACAGGACAATGTACTCACGAGTAGGGGAGTGTTATTTAAAGGAAGCATCGTTTTGGAGGTACATCCCCCTACTATGAGGATAGGACATGATGATACTGAACCGCAACTATACCTCATGCTTAGGGGCCGCAGTATTAATCTACATGTTGTTATCTCTAATGTGAAGAAGTGGTGCTGTAACTGTTAATGTGTAAAAGGGTCTGTTTTGCGGTTTACCAGGCCTTACTCATGATTACGAAGCTCTCACCGAGCACGAAAGCATATGTAATAATGCACACAAAAAAGGTGTACTCCTGTCTCTGACAGTATATTTGAAAGAAAATATTACACAGAAATATATTATTATTTTCCTGTAAAAATGTTCTGTATTAAGCCTTTAGAGTAAAACTGTAACAAAGTTGATTAGGCTACTAGATTTGAAAACATACATTTAATAGTTTAAGTGAATTTGCACTAAACACACAGTCAGGACTTTAAATGCATAGGTTTATTTTAATAAATAGTAATTCCAACTAAGAATCCTGAACTAAAGATCACCCGTAAATTCCATGTTGGTTAACACCTTATGAGCCTGAACAGCACACATTGCAATGCAATTTATAGGCACTTTTTCAAAGAATAGCTATTTTTAATAGGGCAAATATGGCTTAGCTCAAAAGAGTTAATTTTCACATAAAATCTTTATGAGCTGTTGAGAACTGGCTGCAAACTGAAGGTAAATCATTACAGAAGATGGCAAATACACTGAAAGTAGAATAGACTGTATAAGGTGGGCAGTAAAACTAATGTATTCAATAATTCCATTTATTCATGGACAGAAATGTACAAACTTTTCACCATAAATGTTGTTTTTGCACACATTGTTAAAGGGACCTTTCAATCAAAACTTCAAGCTACAAACAAATAGATAGGTGCTGTAAATATACCTTAGGTCGGGTACACAGTAGACAACCCCGGCAATCCCCCCAGACTATTAAAATTGCCGGTTCACACTAGACGATTTATCGAACAAAAGAACAATCACTCGTTTCGTCCTTCATTAAAGTACACAGACAAGATCGTGAGATTGGCTGTGCAAGTACGGCCAATCACACGAATTTGCATGCAACCCACAGGAGGGCACAATCGGGCATACACACTGCACAATTTGTCGTTCCGAATTGCCTAAAATAACAAATCGTCCAATTTATCGTGTAGTGTGTACCCAACCTTAGGCTTCAACTTTTAAAGGGAAGGAAGACAGAGGCTAAACTAAAAATGCCTGGGCCCAAAACCAAAATACCTATGGGGTCCATCATAAATTTATACCCACCGCAAAATCTGTTCCATCCCCATTCAGTATCCAATAGGGTAGAGTGACCAGTATGGAGAAATAAGTCCATTTGTTTTTCACTGTTCACAAGGGATCTCAAGTGATGTCACTAGCCGCCAGGGTATTAGTTGGGTGCGCGCTCATCAAAATTTACTCTGCCCACAAAATAGACACTGTGTGTAAACATTATACACACAGCAGCGGGTAAGGGCTGAAATGTACACCCGACTGGCATTTTATAGGTTGGAACACCGAACACCGATGATCCTCCCACCACAGCTGTCTACCCTAAATTTTCAACAAAAAACATTGAACGTTGGATCAGTAAATTCAATTAATAATACTTAGTATATTATTTGTCTAGTCCAGTGGTTCCCAAACTGGGTGCCTCAGGTCACTTGCAGGGTGCCTCGGGTTTGTGGTCCAGTACCAAATAAAATGATTTTTTTTGTCCGTGTGATAGGTAAAACCGGTGAGCGCATAACTGAACCTAAGGGTGACATAAGCACAATTTACTTCATTTCATTTTTGCCGAATTTCTCAAGAACCACCTTTTGGCCCACTTTTGGGTGCCGTGGAAAAAATGCTGATACACTAGGCCGCCGTGATTCGAAAAAGTTTGGGAGCCACTGGTCTAGTCTATATATTATTACGATTAAGGTTAGCAGTGTAGTAGCTCAGAAGGTGTCAGGAATATCCTCTCACTACCAGTAAGACGCTGGTGGAAAGGCCGTGCCGACAGCAAAGGAAAAAACAGTTTGAAACAAACAGTAAATATTATTGTTTTGAAAGTGATACAAATGAAACGATATAAGTGCTGCAGTTACATCATACAAACCCTAAGCAAGGAGGGTATCTAGGTAGTCACAGTGGCAGTTTCAGAGCTGGGCCGTACTTGCGACTGCATTGTATGCGCGGAACTAATGCCTATAATTCACCCAGTAAGCAGAGCTGTATACATCTCTCTGGCCAGACCGATCCTATTAGTAGGCTCGATTTCATAGCAGTCATCACCATCACCATAAAATCTTAGCTTACATTCAAATGCCACCACAACCACTGAGTTACGACCCTTCATTCGGAAGTGGTGATGCATCTGAATTGCGCACGACTCCGCATCTGATGCGTTCACACAGCCACGGAGCATGTGCAGCACACAAAATAACACGATGCATCCACAAAACCCACTTGCACTCATCTTGCCATCGGCCCCATAAGGCTCTGCTGCTGATCTGTCCAACCTCCTCTGGAATTATGCTCAAAACGCACCTTAAGAAAGAACAGGTCCGGATAACCCTGCAAAACAATGTATTCTTCATATAGGAGTAAAACATTTAATTGTAATTTCAGATTTTCCTGCGTACCTGCCTGGTAATATGTGGCACAGATTAAATGATTTTTCACCCACCCCAAGCACAATCCTGACATTAAAACGCAATGTGAGCTGGTCCGAAAAACGGTTTGTGGTCCCCACTGCCATGAGAAGAGCAGACCTCCAAACATATTACTTTTACTATTAAATGCAACGTAAAAGTAATCATGGGTCATTACTGCCCTCTATGCTGATCAGCGCTGCCAGCATGTCAAGTGAAGAGTTATTAAGGAATGCGCAGGATTGATTAATGCGCTCACATAAAGAACGCTTTAATTATTTCTGTGACATTCAATTTTCTTTACAAGTCATTCTGTTCTTCACAGCCGACGGTTTTGCATTTGGCAGACAGAGAGATTTCGCTCTCTTGAAATCACCACCAATGTGAGCACCTTAACCGTTTACTGCCTGGCAGACAAAATCCAGTAACGCAAGCTAATAATCTATATATCACATGTGTATGTATAGCTCTGTTACAGATGGCTATTCACATGCCGCAGTAAAGGCTTGTTTATAAAAAACGCTAGAACTGAAGAAGAGAATGTGTTAGAAAGAATTTTATACCGGATTCTTACACCTTCTGAATTGGTAACTGCTGGAGGGTCGCCAGATGCCGTACAAGCCACATTCTTATGAAATGGCGCTCTCTGATTGTACTGTAACTCAAAATAGGGTTCTATAACTTTGTCTAAAGCTGCGTATTCACTAGCCCAGTGGTTCGCAAACTTATATGAATCTCGGCGCCCTGGTGCATCAGAATTGTTTTCACGGCACCCCTAAGCCAAAAGTTTGTTATTCAGAAAAAATGTAGTGATGTAAATTCTGCTGACCGGTCATCCTTAGGTTTGGTTATATAGTGGCGGACAGGTTTGTGCACATATTTACATTACATTAACCATAAAGAATTTGTTTTGATGCTGGACCACCAACCTGAGGCACCCTGGCAAGTGTCCCGAGGCACCCCAGGGTGCCACAGCGCACAGTTTGGGAACCACTGCACTAACCGATAAAATGAACAATTTTGTTATCATTCAATCGTTCATTATATCGGCCAGTGGATGTGCCGTTAAAGACCAGCGATGCGCGCTCCAGCTGGTCGTTGACAATGTCGCTCATCGCCTGTACTTGCAACCTGCCGATATCGTCAGGTTCTGCAAGTACGGGGATGAGGGAGGGTGACGTCACTGAATGATATATCGTTCAGTGTGGGTGCTCAATGTCGTTAAGGACACTGAGCACACCACTGCCGGGGACACACTACACGATATCGCTCATGAAGCGAATCGTGTAGTGGATATATGCCATAAGAGGAGATTATATACACACACAAAATATATACAGTGCCTTGCAAAAGTATTCACCCTCTTTGCATTTTTAATGTTTTGTTTCCTCACAACCTGGAATTAAAATGGATTGTTTGAAGGTGTGCATGAACATGCCTACAACTGGGAAGTTGTGTTTTTTTATATTGTGAATCAAACAACATTTAGGACAACATAACAGAAAACTTCAGCGTGCATAACTATTCACCCCCCTAAAGTAAGTACTTTGTCGAGCCATCTTTTGTGGCAATTACAGCTGCAAGTTACTTTGGATAAGTCTCTATGAGCTTGCCACATCTTGCCCCTGGGATTTTTGCCCATTCCACTAGACAAAACTGCTCCAGCTCCTTCATGTTGGATGGTTTCCGCTTGTGAGCAGCAATCTTCAAGTCTGACCACAGATTCTCAATTGGACTGAGATCTGGGCTTTGACTAGGCCATTCCAACACATTTAAATGTTTCCCTTTAAACCACTCGAGTGTAGCTTTAGCAGTATGCTTCGGGTCATTGTCCTACTGGAAGGTGAACCTCCGTCCCAGTCTCAAATCACAGGCAGACTTAAACAGGTTTTGCTCAAGAGTTCTCACTGTATTTAGCTCCATCCATCTTTCCCTCGACTGGAATCAGTTTCCCAGTTCCTGCTGCTGAACAACATACCCACAGCATGATGCTGCCACCACCATGTTTCACTGGGACGGTGTTCTTGGGGTGATGGGATGTGTTGGGTTTGCGCCAAACATAGTGTTTTCCTTGGTGGCCGAAAAGTTACATTTTAGTCTCATCTGACCAGAGCACCTTCCTCCATACATTTGGGGAGTCGCCCACATGCCGTTTGGCAAACTAAATTTGTGTCTTCTTATTTTTATCACTAAGTAATAGTGTACGGCTTATTGTGGTCACATGCACAGGTAGACCAGTCTCTGCTGTGGAACTCTGCAGCTCCTTCAGGGTTACCTTTGGTCTCTGTGCTGCCTCTCTGATTAATGCCCTCCTTGCCCGGTCTGTGAGTTTTGGTGGGCAGCCCTCTCTTGGCAGGTTTGTTGTGGTACCATGTTCTTTCCATTTGATAATGATGGATTTGCTGGTGCTCCAGGGGATCATCAAAGATTTGGATATTTATTTATTTTTTTTATAACCCAACCCAGACTTGTACTTCTCAACAACTTTGTCCCTGACTTGTTTGGAGAGCTCCTTGGTCTTCATGGTATGATGCCTCTTGCTTATTGGTGTTGCAGCCTCTGGGGCATTTCAGAAAAGGTGTGTTTATACTGACAGATCATGTGACACTTAGATATCACACAGGTGGACTTAATTTCACTAATTATGTGACTTCTGAAGGTAATTGGTTATACCAGAACTTTTGAGGGGCTTCATAGCAAAGGGGGTGATTACATATGCACGTGCAAATTTTCAGAATTTTATTTATACAGATACTTTTTTATATATATTTTTCTCATTTCACTTCACCAAATTAGACTATTTTGTAAAGATCCATCACATAAAATTCAGATTAAAAAATAAATAAAAAATGACAGGTTGTAATGTAACAAAAAAAGGTAAAATGCCAAGGGGGTGAATACTTTTGCAAGGCACTGTATATCATCTAATTTTAGACAAATAAAAAATGATTCATTACTTTCCCAGAATATTTGTATTGTAACAAAGCCAATGGAGGATTTCTGGAGATGCCAACTATACTAGTGCTACTCTCATTTGTTTAACAAGCCATCATATGCATTTCATGTAGTGCATTATAGTATATGACAGAAGAATATTGCCTCTTTGGACCTGATACAGAGATGGCCACAATGCCGATGCTTACGCAGTTTGAGCGATTATCGGTAATCTGGGCATGCGTCTTGCTGCGCATGTGTCAAGATTAATTTTAGTTGTCGCTCTCAGTGAGGATTACTTTATAATGTGATTGACAGGCGGGGACTGTATGTGGGCAGGAACGGGGAGGTGGCAGCTCAAACACAGGCGTGTCGTGACCATCTCGGGACATCTGAGACTGCGATACCGTATGCAGTCAAAATTGCTCCAATATCTCATTTCCCATATGCCGTTCTGCGTGGCCATAGGGTTATGCAAAAGGCCGATTACCGACTGATCTGTGACTGAGACGCGTCTTTGTACGCAGTCGGTTGAATTTGCAAAGCTGCTGGCTGGCGTCTCAGTACAGATCCCGGGCAGCTGCCACATTTGCATGTTTTCGCACAACCGCTGCATGCAAATTCGCAGCTGCGGCCGCATTAGCGTACATCTCTGACTCAGGGGTCTATTTACTAAGCTGTGTTAGGAGATAAAGTGAACGGTGATAAGGTACCAGCCAATCAGATCCTAACGGCCATTTTTCAAACACAGCCTGTGAGATGGCAGTTAGGAGCTGATTGGCTGGCAGCTTATCACTTTTCACTCTGTCTCCTAACAAAGCTTAGTAAATAGACCCCTCAGGCTCTTTGTTCGGTATCACCATGGTAACAATATGATTTTTTAGAACATGTCTGTAGGAAACAACCTCCTCAGCATTCTTCATTACAGTCCCCTGCCCCCACTTAGCATGTCTACCCCCTCTATCTCCCTTGTGAAAGCCCACACTTAGTAATGCAGTGCAGGAGGGTGGAGCTTCTTTATCTTGCATCACCCAGCAAGAAATATGAACAGTTTAATGAGAAAAGAACGCTCTGTTGTAACATACATTGCAATGCTCTGGTATGCAATATGCTTTTCACAGAAATAGTTCAGGGTGCAATGAACAATTTATGGGGTATAAACAGCTGTCTGGAGAAAGGAGGAATCTCTTTTACAACATGCCAAAATACTTTAAGTTGAATTCCAATAACTTACACATAAGGTAAGTGGACTTTAAATAATTACACCCGTAGAACTGTGCAATGAAGTAGGAGCAACGTATGTATGCTTACCTTAAGTGTTTTCTAATAAAGAAAGCCCTGGCATGCCTAGTCCATCACATCATTGCTGGGGCAGAAAAACCTCTGGAAGAACGGATTACTTGCACTGAAGCTGTACTAAGTTACTTGTTCTACCTTGTTGTATTAAACACTCCATATAAACAATTCATCTGAAATACCTCCAGGAAGACTTATGGTTTTATAGAAAAGTGGGAACATGAAGGGGAGGATGAGGAGCTTGTTGGGAGTGAAAGAGTTAGTACTGGACGGGGTCTCTAGTAACCATATGGCGCTTACATGATTTCCACATTGTGCTAGAATTTTTATTGGCAACAGCTTGTCTGTTTTCTAGCTTAAGGTTTGCTATGCCTCAAAACCGCAAGGTTTAAATTAAAAAGTCCCAGGTTCTTTTAACAATTTACCAGCCTCCCAAGAAGATGGTGTGATCAGGGCACATTTCTCTGCCTCCTGGGTCATCCCCTTCCAAGCGTATACACATAAGGCTCATAGACTTGCCTTATGCTCGCAGACACTAAGAATACAGGAAACAACTACAGCTCCTGGAGAACCAGAACATTTAAAAAGCACACAACGTCTACCCACAGTGCATCAGTGAGGTCCCTGGCTCTACTAGAGAGTATAGGCTGCATTTTTATATATTACCCAGCTAGCAAAATGTTTGCATCCACTATTGCGCTCTTTAGTCAGAGCTATCATATGGCAGTCTAACTTGGACCAGTCATGCAGAATCTAAATTGGTGCTGACATAAGTAGGAGTTTCTCTGATACTGGTAAATTTGAACACTAGCAGCCCATGGTCATTCATTTCAGATTAAATCACCTTTGAAGCTGCATAGACACACAACGATTTTATGAACAATTTTATGAACGATTTTCTGTCAGATTTTTTAAAGTGTAATGTGCATACACACGGTCAGATTTTTCTTCAGATCTGAACGATAACGATTTATAAAATCGTTCAATCGTTCATATCTGAAGGAAAATCTGACATATCTGACATGTTTGAACGATGAACGATGCGCGTTCCCGATGGTCAGATAACAATATCTGACATCTGATGTGTTTGCAGTCAGTTTTGGATGATTTCAGTCATTTTAATGCAGTCAAAAATCGTTCATAGTTCAGATCGTTCAAATCGTTGGTCAAATCGTTCAAATGGTTCAATCGTTCATCTGACACATCTGACAAATCTGACCGTGTGTATGCACCTTAATGAACGATTTTTTTGAACTACAAACGATTTTTGCATATTCCCTTACTGAAAATCGTTGAGCTGGTCAGTATGACTGAACTACAAACTACAAACGTGAAAGTGCATGAATGGTAATTGTTCATCGTTTTAACTCAGGAAGTGAAAGATTTTTTTCAACGATTGAACGATAAACGATATAGTTAACGATAATTGTTCAAAAAATCGTTGTGTGTGTATGCACCTTTACTGTCAAAACAAAGGTCAACATACTGGCAGGTACTAACGTGCCACAACACTCTGCTACCTAAATATTGGTGCATAGGAAAAAGCTGCAGTTACTGTCTGCATGCTTTCCAACTACCCAAATTTAGGGAGGACAGCACCGATTAGAAGGCTCTGATCCACTCATAGACTTATCTGTCCCCTGGTTGGAAATTTGGGAGATACGTCCTATTTGTTGTCCAAGGCATTACAGAGCAGCAGTGAACAGTTGTCGCGCACATGCCAATGGCCTAATGTTCGGAGTGGAGGCAAGATGTTAAGGGGCAGCCTAGTGCATCACTGAGCACTAGTCATGCCCCAATCATGACACTACACGCTCCCTTGTTCAGGTTCATGGATTTAGAATGTTGGGATAAATAAATTAGCAACCACAAGTTTACATACATTTCCTACACTGTAACGAAACAAAAAAAAAAACCTAGTCCGAAAACTGAAAGCTAATTTGTTGCTTTGGGTTACAAAATCTCTTACCTGTATAGCAGTTATCATAAATGCACTAGGTTTGACTAGACATTGCCTGCACTTAAAGGGGAGTTATGTTCTACGTAATGCTTCTCCTGCTCCCCAATGTATACGGTCTTGTTACATTATAAGTCACATCTTCGTAATAAAAAAATAAACATCAAAATACTGTATGTATAGTAAGCCAATCAGGAACTCTCCTGAGCTTAGTCACAATTAATATCTAAAAAGGAAATTAAAAATAAAACCTTTGGGAACATAGAATGTTAAGCGAATTTCAATAATAACGCGTTTTGCCGTTTTCTCTGTATAAATCTGGAGTGATATTTGACTTTCTTCTAACATGTAATAAAGAAACTTGAACAGGCTACATGGATATAAATGTTGGGTGTCCAAAAACCACTGAATTACCTATAAAATGTATTAAAATGGTTAGCTCCTTTACAAGCTTCGCTAACTTATGCTGCCCATCCACTAGATGCGGGGACGATGGCACGATTACGACGCCGTCGTCTCCCGCGGGGTGAAGTGCACATACTGAACGTTCAGACGTTCAGTGTATGCAGATCAATCATCCCCAAACATGGCAACCTGACGGCGGTCGTCGGGTTGACCGTCATGTTCGGGCGATGATTGATGTTAAAAACGACCAGCGGGAGCACACATCGCTGGTCGTTTTTAACATTTTAATGCCCGATTTGCGGGCGATTACCAAGCGATGGAGCGATAACGATGGCCGTTATCACTCAATCGCTAGGTTTCATCGCCTAGTGGATGGGCAGCATTACTCTGGACAGTTCACTGCATAATACAGATAAAAGCCAATACAGTAAAAAAGGGCCTCCATTCAATAATATTGCCGGAACATCTCTCCTTGTTCATCAACAGAATCTTCCCAAAATAAACAAAAACAACGCAAATAAAACTTCAAAGTTGAAAAATATCCACTGACATTTTTAACTGCATTGAAAAAAAGAAAAAAAAGACAATAAAGATGAGAATCATTCAAATAAAATTCAGACACATCAGTGGCTGCTTTTTTGTGTGTATCCCAAAGCCTGAGATAAACCTATCAACGCTGACTACACGATGAATTACACCACAAATGATTAAAGCGTCAGCGTTTTATATCATCCCTATGAGGCATCTCTCTGTTTGCTTTCAGCATTGTAATGTTTTTGTAATGAATGGAATAAACTACAGACGTTTTAATTGCCTTTAAAAAAAAAAAAAAAAAATTGTATTAGGCACACTCATTGCAGTGTATGTGTGTGACGATATTCTCCCTGCACTGGCAATGCCCCAAAATACGTTGCAGCTGGTTATGGATTGAATTAGCATAATGATCCCCTATCCCAAAATACGGTTTAGAGAAAACAGAAGGCTACAAATAAACACGCCGCCGAAATGACAACTGTCATCAGCTTTGCTGTGTAATTGTGAAATTCGTCATATAAGGCGTTTCATTAAACCACAATCCATTTATATAATGTCAACATTTGCAATAAAGCTTTCCTTTCAAAATTGCCACTTTTTTTTTTTTTTTTTCACTAAGCTGAATAGATCAGGGCAGTGGGATACACATGTACAAAAACACCTTTCACTTTACATTCAAATGTTGCAAAAGTTTTTCTAAGTCATTCGTACCTGTAGCTGCACATTAAATGAACCCAGGTCCTCCGCCTTCTTTTCGAGGGACTGCACCCAGACTTTCCTTTTCTGCCTACACCTGGAAGCGGCTGCACGGTTACGTTCTAAAAACTTCCTCCTTTTTTCATCTGGGTCGTCGCTTGCTGCTTTCCTCCGACGCCCCCCTGTGCTTTGAGTTTGTGGTGCGGGGGGAGCTGGAGATGCCTACAACAAACAAGGGCAACGTAGTCTGAGTCTCACTGATCTTTTTTTTATTTTTTTATTATGGATATATTACACAGAACATGCCCTCATGCTCAGTTATACTAAAAGGAGGCAGAAATACAAACGAAAATATCAGCTCATAGGGCTAGTGGACAGCCCCTCACCAAGATTGCAAACTCGATTGCGGTGTTGAACTTAATATAACATACGATAGATGAGGATTTTTTTTTAAACTAATCACCATTTATTGACAAGACATCCAAGCAATAATGTAGAAGATATATTTGGAGATATGCAAGAGAGAGAAATACATATACACCTTGTTATAGTTTATCAGAAACCCAAACGGCAAGCTGCCCGTACTGCTGTAAATGAAAGTGAACTTTAAACAACTTTTACAACAGCTGGCGAGGCAAGTTCCCAGAACAGCCTTCTGTTCAGTCAATGCTGAGGAAGTGTATAGAACAACAGGATAAAATAAAATAACTCTTTCATTGCAGAAAAAACAGCAACTGTGAATTCAAACATTATAAAGCAACAATAACACAAAACCGACTCCAATACATTTTTGTAGAACGTAACCGACCACTTTAAACCAAAAAAAAAATCTATGGTGCGAGAGATCTAAAACAAAATAATGTAAACTGCAATTGTATACCTAAAGGATGTCTCCAGCATAAAGTAATATAATGCTGCAAAAGGGCCAGCTACCCCTACTTTTTTTTGAATGTTCCCTTTGAAATATCTATTGAACGGAATGGGTATGACATCCCGCCGGACCTAAGCATTCTCAGCTTTCAGTAGAGTCACAGTTGGCGTCTCTGTATACTTATCCCCTTATTTCCCCCGCGAGCACTCCTGTTATCTCTATGGCTGATTCTATCAGAGGCTGTGCACATACTGTAGCTGCCCATTGAACATCACAAGTTTTCCTGTGCACGCAATGTTGCTGGCCAGGATGTTTCATCCCGGAACGGCACATCGTTGCCAAGCTGCTAATTGAATTGCCCCCTTAGAAGGGTGTCAGATGCCAGCTGGGGAGCACTGCACTTTTCCAGCAAGCAGCGCCTTCTGAGCAGAGGTGCTTCTGTGTGACAGGGTAGCAATGTTTCCTATTCACTCCCATATGTCCCCAAAAATGTGATTCCTCCCTTTGTAGACAAATTGCACACACAGGGGTGACGCAAAGCCAACTTCTTAGCATTATTATATTTACATGTACACACGAAAGGAAAGCACAACTGCAAGTCTATACTAGACAATTGTGCCTCTCTATGCCAAGAGAGGCAGAGCATGGGTAATATTGCGGGATCGGTATGAATGACCGCCGGACGAGAGCACAGTGGTCGAAATCCCGACGCCGGCAGGCCGAAAATCGGAGATCCCAACTGAGGTGAGTAAACTACCTAACCCTAAACTCCCCCCCCTGGGTGCCCAAACCTAACCCCCTCTCCCCACACCCTAAACCTTACCCTCCCGGGGGGGGGGGTTGCCTCACCCTATCCTTCCCCTGAGGGTGCCTAACCCTAGCCCCCCTTTCACCTAGCCTAACCCTATATCTCCCCAGGGTGTCCTAAACCTAACCCTCCCCCCCACTCACCTCATTCGGTCCCGCATCGTTCTGGATTCCGGCGTCGGGATTATGACGCCTATAAATAATCCCTAGCCAGCAATCAGCCGTCGGGATTGTGACCGGCAACCTTGCGGCCGCCAGTCATATGACTGCATCCCGATATTGTCAAAATCAGGGGGACAAAAGGCACTTTTTTTTTTTTTTTAAATATTTGCTAAAGGAAGATAAAGGAAAAAAAAAATACATTTACATGAGCCACCATTTTCAACTTGATGACTGTTGTCCCTACTAAAATATACACTTAAGAGATTACGAGGTGTGGCTATTAAATAACAAGACTTATGTTATAATTTATGTTTAATTATATTAGGTACATTTGAACTCCATTCCCCTTCTGCATCCACACCGCTACATTCCTATTTTCCATTGGTCAAAGTCGATCTGTAGGTGTCTCAACAGCTCGGTCAGTTTTTCTTTACCTCAGCAGCTGATGCAAAACAGGTTCCCCAGAGTTCAGATTTGACTTTAAGGAAAAGAAAGAAGTCACGCGGTGTTAGGCCTGGCGAGTATGGAGGGTGTTCTAGAACTGCATTCCGTTTCTCGGCCAAATACCGCTCCAGAGAGAGCTGTGTGGGCTGGTGCATTGTCCTGATGGAGGAGGAAGCCATTTCTCCACACCTCTGGCCTCTTTCTTCTGATTCTTTCCCACATTGTTGCTAGAACATTTTTGTAGTAATGCTGATTCACTGTTGTGCCTTCTGGTGGGATGCGGTTAAAATACTGCCGGAGGGGATTCCAGCGGTCAGGGAGGGAGGGCTAGGGTGGGGAGAGGGGGAGGGTTAGCATACCTACCGACAAAGTGTCGATATTCTAACCCTATCGGGATCCCAACGTCGGGATTCTGACCACCGGCATCCTGTACCCATCCCCTTCTGGTACCCAGTCTTCCAAAATAACACCCTTGATATCAAAGAAAATAATTAACATGGCTTTGAATTTGGATTTGCTTTGACACGCTTTCTTTATTCTTGGTGATGATGGTGTTTGCCAGTGCAAGGACTGGTGTTTTGTCTCAGGATCCTACTGGAAGTTCCAGGTTTCAGCACAGGTAATAACTATCTAAAAAATGCAAATTAGCTTGAATCTGTTCTAAAATGTCTGTACAAATTTATTTTTGATTTTCATTCAGCTCGGCAGTGATAAGCCTTGGAACCATCTTAGCACAAACCTTTGTCATGTTAAGATCTTGATGTAAAACTTGCCTAATAGTTTCTTTGTCGATGTTTACCATTTCTGCTATCATTCGGATGCGGAGTCGACGGTCAATTCGAACAGTCCTGTTATTTAATAGCTACATCTCCTATCATATGCTTTCAGCGTTTCAGATTTTACTGAATCATAGGCATTATACAGATACTGACATAAAATGCGGGGAGAAGTGTGACCATGCCCCAAACCATCTCAAATGGTGCTGTTAAGGGCAACCCAGTCCTAAGTGCCGCCGGGTTCCTACAGATGTGTACTCACGCCCCTACAGAGGTGCACTCGCGCCCCTACAGAGGTGCACTCGCGCCCCTACAGAGGTGCACTCGCGCCCCTACAGAGGTGCACTCGCGCCCCTACAGAGGTGCACTCGCGCCCCTACAGAGGTGCACTCGCGCCCCTACAGAGGTGCACTCGCGCCCCTACAGAGGTGGACTCGCGCCCCTACAGAGGTGGACTCGCGCCCCTACAGAGGTGGACTCGCGCCCCTACAGAGGTGGACTCGCGCCCCTACAGAGGCGCACTCGCGCCCCTACAGAGGTGCACTCGCGCCCCTACAGAGGTGCACTCGCGCCCCTACAGAGGTGCACTCGCGCCCCTACAGAGGTGGACTCGCGCCCCTACAGAGGTGGACTTGCGCCCCTACAGAGGTGCACTCGCGCCCCTACAGAGGCGTACTCGCGCCCCTACAGAGAATTTGAGTTTTATGCTAAGAGGTCCTTTACTGAAAAACAGAGTTTTATTTATTAATCTAAATTAATAATAATTTAACTACAATAAATGAATTTATGGATATTAAATAGATAATCAATGAACTACATTTTACGATCATGTGTTTCCATCATTATCATTGAATGAAGACCAAGTAATTCCCGAATGTGATACACCACCACCTTGTATATATAAATACCTAATAAATTACCAACCCATCTTTTCTATATAGACTTGATTTATTTATACAATAAACTGTAAGCTATTGTTTTGGGTTTAGTTACATAGACTTGTATATCTCTTGTATATCCATCTAAAATGTATTTCCAGGTAAATGTATAGCAGGCTTAGAAGCCCCTACCCACATAGTACAATAGTAATCAGTGCTCATGTCAAGCAAGGTACATACCGGTGTCTCAGTGGTGGAGGTGGCCGGCTGCTGTAGTGACTGTGGTTGCGCTTCCTCCGATGGAGTCCTTACAATTCCACTAGCCTGCCCCTTGGTGCTTTCACCGTTTGTTACCTGAGGATGTTGCTGGGTCAGAGCAGCTTTCAGTCTCTAAAGAGTAAAACAAGTATGAAACGTTAGCAAATGTAACAATGCAAGTCGACATCAAAGGAAAAAAAGAATGCCTTCCTTTCCTTAGCCAATGGAACGCACCTTCCAACACAACAGCCTATTACCATTGTCATTTCTCTACTACAAATACGACGCTTCATTTTCCAACAATGTATCATCTGTTTTGAGGACTCTTCCAGTGTCTTTGGGATGTGTGACTGGTATCCAGCAACATATTGGACATCTAATTTACAAACTCATATCCTATGCATTTGTAAATGAATGACTATTAAGGGTAAGGTGCACTGACTTGTCTATGAGCTATTACAGTAATTATAAAAGATGAGATTCGGTCTCCCATGACAGTGGATTGGAGGAGTCTGGAAGATAGCAAATCAGATAAGACTACAATACTACCTGGAAAAAGTAAGCATGTATTTTGCTGAGCAAGTGAATTATTATATTTGGGCTTAATACACTATGAACTTTTCGTGTAAATATGATTAGATTGATAGATAGATCCACATCATAATCTCTGCAAATGAGAGGAGGAGGGCGGGGCACTCATTGTGTGTGTGAATTTATCATATACAGACTATAGCTGGGTACACACTATACAATGTAACAAACGATGCAACAGTCGTCCCAATTTCTCTTCATCCCAGAATACACTAAGTAAAGTGAACACACTTTCCAATATTCCAAACGACGGCACGGTATATTGGGTCCAGGGATTGTATCAAATTATTGTTGCTCCCGTACACACTATGCAATCATCATGTAGAACAATATCAAACATCAGAGGCATGACTGTCCAATATATTGTGTGGTCCTGCATATGCACTACACAATGTGCATCACATTGTACATGGCAGCGTCCCATCTGACGTGCAGAACAGCATATGGGATGATGCAATGAACGACGGATTGGGCATACACACTATATGATGAGCATGATATATTGTTACATCTGTTTCGGAACAATATATTAGACAATAGATCTTATAGTGTGTACCCAGCGTAAGAGTGCCAAATGGCAAGTGGGCGGGATCTTGTAACATTCCATGACAGTGATGTGACTTTTATATAAACTTAATTATATTCAAGTGTACTACAATGAGTGCTGGCTGCTGAAATACATTTCTGATGTCTTTATGGTATTGCACTTAGGAGTGCTATTAGATTTATTGCCGAAAGTTCCGTTATTGAGAGGCAGGTAGCGTTTGACCTTTTATTGGGGGGTATGGACCTGGGGGTTTCTGTTGAAATCAGATAAGGATCTCAACATTGATTGAAAGGGTTGGTTACTAAAATGCCGATGCCCGGGATCCCGGTGGTCAGAATCCTGATGCCGGCATCCTGACAGGGTTGGACACAGACACCTGTCGGTAAGTATCCTAACCCTCTCTCCATTGTATTTATAATATGACCCAATTAGAACAGCTAGAGAGAATACTTTTAGGATATGAAACATTCTTTAGAATATAAAATCTCACGAGCAGGGCCCTCTTCCCTCATGTGCTTTTCCTTATACTTTCTTCTACTCTTTACTCCCCGCAAGGACATCTAACACGTGATTGCTGACTCCCTGCTGCTTATTTTGAGTGTTACGATCACTAATGCAGCAATGTGTACAAATGTCCATGTCCTGCACTGTAATATAATTCACATTGGTACCATTTTTATATTTATACTTACTGTGTATTATGTGCCCACTCTATAATTTTCATTTATAATATCAACCATATTTTGTGTACTTAATAAATATTCAAATAAATACACACCACTGCATATTTGATCATTAACCCCATGTTGCGCTAACAATTAAGACACACTTTTTTCTTCACTAATAAACTATAGCAACTATCGGATTGTCATTCTAAACTCGCCCATGGACTGCATGATTAAACCAGAGGATGGCCATTCGGACGGACAAGGGAAGAAGAGAAGCCAGATAATCAGAGCACCTCTATACACTGCAAGATTTACTGAGACCACCTCCATTCACATAGTGGAATCGGCTGAACGACAGCTGGGTAGTCCGGACAGGTTTGACATCCAAGCCAAACGATCCAGGCCGAATTTCAGCCGTTTTCTGGCTGGAAACCATTATTGTCCTTGTCCATACACTAAACAATAATCATTCAGAACAGTCATTTCATCGGATAACCAGAGCGATTATTGTTAAGTGTATGGCCATCTTAACACAATTCAGATTAATCAATCTTATGTGAAACCAGCTGGGGTCTACCATAAACCCCCATATAATCCTTGCTGACAGATGCTAGTTATAGTTATTATCCATAAAAAAAATAAAACCAAAAAAAGGTAAACCACAAGCTAATGGTGCAAGATCCGTGCTGAATATTTACTGTTGCTGCATATATATTATATTCTGCATACATACATATTTAGTCTACAAAATCAATTGCCCCACTTCCATCATCATCTTTTTTTTTTAAATTTTAGCTATCCAGACTTGGTAGTATGAAGTTAACATTGTATTGTCTAGAACGTTTCCTACATCCCTGTTTGTTTTGTATAATTTACAAAAATTAAGATAAAATAAAAACAAACAGTAAAGCAACTTGGCCAGATTCTCTTCTGGAAAGTCCCCAGGAGAGCACAGAGATAAAATAGTCAATATTTGAATGTAGGTATATATAAAATCAATAAATGAATCGTCCTAACTGTGCTTGTTTCAAGGTTTAAGAAAAGGACAGAACATCTCTCCCACCCTCGGCTTTGAGTAAAACCTTAGGTTCACCATTAAATAGTAGAGGCACTCACTAGAGTTATGAGGTTAAGCATTTATCCGTGACCTTTCCCTCATTATTTCTATTAGCTGACATGCAGGTTTTCCAGGTTAGGAAGACACATTAATCTTTTAAATGGCCATTAAGCTCATGTTGGTTTAGTTCATATCTACCTCCCCTCATGTATAGCATACAACACCAATTAGTGTGATCAGTCTTTGTTATAGTACCACATATTTTAAAAAAGAAAACAAACTTCTATATGTGTGTGTTTGTTGGTTATCAAGCAATCAGTTACTATTAGTTATGCCTTATCCAGGGAGAATCCATTAAAACATGCGTGTTGCCAATCTGTGGTAGGTAACTAAAGCCGCGTGCACACTAGACGATAAGTTGGACGATTTGAACAATAACTATATTGTTAATTGCGTCCAATAACGTCCAGTGTGTACGCGGTGAACGACCAACGATGCGCGCTGCAGCGGGTTGTTGAAGATCGTTCATCGCCTGAACATGCAGGCCAACCTGACGATATCATCAGGTTGTGCATGTTCAGGGATGAGGGTGGGTGCCGGCACTGAACGATATCGTTCAGTGTGTGGCTCAATGTCGTTAACGACACTGAGTCCGGCACTGCAGGGGAAACATTAGACGATATCGCGCATGGAGCATATCGTCTAGTGGGTATGCGGCATTAGATTGTAAGTCCTTCTCTGACTGCCAGGGCCGGCTCCAGGGGTCTGAGCACCCTGTGCCGGCCCGGTACGTTGCTCGCGCCAAACTTGGGGGTGTGGCCTCATTACCATAGGCTATGCCCCCATAGTGATGTCATTTGGAGGCGTGCCCGCATGACACGCCTCCAAATAAAGTCAGGTTGGGGGTAAAGCCTAGCCCTCTCATTACTGGCTGGGCTTCCCCCAGCCCTCTCCCATCAGTGAATGGATGCCGTGTGCCATTCTCACTCCGGGGGTCCGGCACTGTCGCACAGCTGCAGCGGTGGGGGTCCCAACCTCGCGATTTGACCACCCACGGGCCACTTCGGCCCACGGGTGGAAAAGCGGACAGTACTGTCCCGCTGAAATCGGGATGTTGGGGAGGGGTGCGTCCAATATGGGTGGAGCACCTGTTCGATGGCACTGGTCGAACACCCCTAGAGGCGGCCCTGCTGACTGCACGCTGCTGTGGAGAAATTATGTATAATTGGTTATTAAGGGATGATGAAGATGATGTTGATCGACATCATAGCATAAAGGTAAGAATCAAGGTTGGTCTTCGTTATTTGAAATAATTACTACAAAGCCATGCAAGGTATCTAATTTGTGCTATATACTTTGGAAATTCTGCAACAAAAGTTTGCACCAAAATATATGTACTTATGTGTGTTTGTGTGTGTGCTTGCGTGTTTGTGTATATATATATATATATATATATATCAGATTCTAGCTATTATCTTCTAGAGGGTGCCAGATACATGTTAAGTAGAATTTGATTGGTTGCTATGGGTAACATCTCCACTTCTAAAAACCCACACCCCTTGAAGTCAGCCAGCTACAGAATCTGCAACTCAAAGAAAGAAAAGAAAACACTACTGAGCTAACACACACAGGGCAAATCAAAATACATAAATATCATTATGTTGAAGAATGACTGCAGAGTGAAACCGTAAGCTCATGCAAGGAAACAGCAGCCATGATCTCTTATCTCCTTATGTGCCCGAAACACACAGCATATACCGTATGGTCTTACAGACATGAGCTATATGTCACAGTCTCACACTGTTTAAAAGAACTGATTAAGTGTGACTTAGCACTGTAGGGCAAAACAGGAGAACAGTATTTTTTCCCATAAGATTTGTTAAATTAAATAATTGTACACAATGAGATTTGTTTAATCTTTAAACCCCCCTGGTACAATATGTTGCTGGCCCTATTGGGAACAGTTGAGGGTTAATGGTGCTTACCAAACTGTGTGTACAGTTTAATACAAACACAAAAGCTGCCAGGAAAGTACAATGGCTATATTATTGTAAAGACATTTTTTATTTTTATTTTTTTGTCCCGTCCCCCACTCTCTATTCACAGAATGTTATTGCTCTACAGAGATTTGGAAGTTTTTAAATGAATCGGGTTTCAAAAATGTGTAATCGATGGAAAAGAGCTTACACTAATGACATTTACACATAATGTTTAGTTTATTTATTTATTTATTTTTTTTAGAGAATACTTCATGCTCTTTTAGGGCAAATCCACGCGTATACCGAGCGCTAAATTTACTAAGCGGTGTACGTTTATGGCAGTTTCGACCACTGGATTTAAAGGGGAACTATTATTACATACAAAACAAGTCGTGTTTTTCATTTATTATTATTTACATCTAAAACCAGCAGCTTAAGACTTGGAGGAGTTGAAAAGCGGCGCTTAGTAAATATAGTCAGAAATATTATTTCATTCATCTTTGTTATTGGATCTTAAGATATTTTTTTATAAAATATATATCTAGAATATAATCGTGGTGTAAGTCTGTTGGGGAAACAGGGAGGTGGGGAAAAGAAGAAATGCTCAGGCTATTCACCCCCTTCCCTGGGAACAAAAGACAAAGGGGGAGATGTATCAAATCTTCTAAAATTGATTGAGTTGTCTAAAAGCAGTGAATCACACCTGTCCTAGCCCAGGCAGGTAGAATAACTCAAGAGGACATTTAAATCTACTGTAGAGTTTCATAACCAGTTATTTTGTATGTATTCGTCTTCAATTGTACTAAATACCATTCCTTTTCTTTCTAGTTTCTTCTGGTGCTTTTCAGTATACCCCGCTAATTAAAATATGAGATATGGTAAGAACTTACCCTTGTTATCTCTATTTCTACGAAGTCCATAGGGTTCCACAGGATACCTTGGGGTATAGGTGTGACGTCAGTCGCAGGGCACCAAAGAGTTAAGCTTTCAGCCTCCCAGGATGCACTAGGTCCCCCTCCTATACCCCGCCCCCGGGCCAAGGCACCTCAGTTAGTTACCAAGCCATAGGCAGGAGGAGGAGAAGGAAGAGAGAGAACAAAGATCTGGACACATACAAGAATCACATTCTCACCAGAGGGAGACGGAAAACCGGTGACCAGAGCAAAGCCCATCTGCAGCACAGGTGCGACAGGGCGGGAGTCCTGTGGAACCCTATGGACTTCGTAGAAATAGAGATAACAAGGGTAAGTTCTTACCATATCTCATATTTTCTACTTCAGGGTCCATAGGGTATCCACAGGATACCTTGGGGATGTCCCAAAGCAGTATCCTTTAAGGGTGGGGACGCTCCTGTGCAGAAAGGAGAATCCGCCGCCCGAAGGAAGCATCCTGAGAGGTGAAGGTGTCAAACCTGTAATACCTCACGAAGGTATGGACAGAAGACCACGTAGCAGCCTTGCAGATCTGAACTGCCGAGGCACCACGTCGAGCTGCCCACGAAGGACCCACAGACCTAGTGGAATGAGCCTTCACAGCAGGAGGAACCGGAAGGCCTTCATGAAGATAAGCTTCAGAAATAGCCATACGGATCCAGGCTGCCAAAGTTTGCTTTGAAGCAGGCCAACCCTTTTTACAGAAGCCAAAGAGGACAAACAAAGCGTCCGACTTCCTAAACGAAGAAGTGCGGTCAACATAAGTCCTTAAGGCCCGCACAACATCCAAAGAGGCCTCACCCACGGAAAGACCCGGTGAGTTAAAGGCCGGAACAACTATTTCCTCGTTAATATGAAACTGGGAAACAACTTTGGGAAGAAACTCGGGCCGAGTGCGGAGCACTGCCCTGTTCCCATAAAAAACCAAGAAAGGGGGTCTACAAGAAAGAGCCCCTAACTCAGAAACACGTCTGGCCGAAGCAATGGCCAGAAGGAAAACAATCTTAGCTGTTAGCCATTTAAGATCCACTGAGCCCAGTGGTTCAAACGGCGGTCCTTGGAGAGCCCTCAGGACCACAGCCAAATCCCAAGGCGCCACAGGTGGAACAAAGGGCGGCTGAATGCGGAGAACACCCTGCATAAAGGTGCGCACATCCGGGATTGTAGCAATCCTACGGTGAAACCAGACAGATAGGGCCGAAACCTGTACCTTCAAAGAAGCAAGGCGAAGCCCATGATCTAGTCCCGCTTGCAGGAAGGCGAGAATCCGAGACAGACGAAACTCCCGCGGTGCATAACCTCTCGGTAGACACCACTGGAAGAACGTATGCCACACGCGATGGTATATCCTCGCGGAAGACGGTTTCCGAGCTCGCAACATGGTACGCACCACAGAGCTGGAAAACCCCCGGGACCTCAGCATGGCCGTTTCAACAGCCACGCCGTCAAAGACAGCCGAGTCAGGTCCGGATGAAGGCAAGGACCCTGAGACAGAAGGTCCGGTCGTAGCGGCAACCGCAGAGGAATGTCCACGGACAGACCCTGAAGGTCTGAGAACCAGTGCCGTCTGGGCCACGCGGGAGCTATCAACAGGAGCGTCCCTCCTTCCTGTTTGAATTTCCGGATTACCCGTGGAAGAAGGGAGACCGGAGGGAACAGGTATGCGAACCGGAACGTCCACCGGACGGACAGAGCATCCACCAGAGACGCCCCTTCGTCTCTTGTGCGAGACCCGTACACCGGCAACTTGTTGTTGTGCCGGGACGCCATGAGGTCGATTTCTGGAAGACCCCACCTGTCCACCAGTAGTTGAAAAACGTCCGGGTGCAGGGACCATTCCCCCGGATGAACGTCCTGGCGACTTAGAAAGTCCGCCTCCCAATTGAGCACTCCCGGGATGAAGACCGCTGATATGGCCGGAAGATTGCGCTCCGCCCAAACCAGGATCCGAGAGACCTCTACGAGAGCCGCCCGACTGCGAGTTCCTCCTTGCCTGTTTATGTAGGCCACGGTGGTAGCGTTGTCCGACTGGACCTGCACCGGGCGACCCTGGAGAAACCGCTGTGCCTGCTGGAGAGCATTGAAGACCGCACGGAGTTCCAAGATATTTATTGGAAGCTCCGCTTCTGTCGGCGTCCACCTGCCCTGGAACAAGTGTGGACCCGAAACTGCTCCCCAGCCCCGAAGACTGGCGTCCGTTGTGAACAGGACCCAATTTGGAACCCAGAACGGACGTCCCTTGTTGAGGTGGGTCGTCTGTAACCACCACGTAAGGGACAGGCGAACCTCCTGGGTGAGCACAATCGTCTGGGACTTCAGAGACTGAGTCAGCCCGTTCCACTTGGACAGGATCAGGTGCTGCAGAGGTCTGGAGTGAAACTGGGCGTATTCCACCATGTCGAACACCGACACCATGGAGCCCAGTAACCTCATCGCCGAGTGTAAGGACACCCGGCGGCTGTGCAGACAACTGCGCACCCTTGACTGTAAAGCAGAGATCTTGTCCTCCGTCACGAAGATCCTTTGCTGTCCCGAGTCCAATAAGGCTCCAAGATGCAGAATCCTCCGAGACGGGATTAGAGTGGATTTCTGCCAGTTGATTAGCCAGCCGTGCCGTTGCAGCAGTGCAATGGTCAGGTCCAAGTGGCGTAACAGGAGCTCTGGAGATCCTGCCACCAATAACAGGTCGTCCAAATACGGCAACATGCGGACTCCCTGCAGCCGCAGAGAAGCCGCCATGACCGCCATCACCTTGGTGAAAACACGTGGTGCTGTTGCCAGGCCAAAAGGTAACGCCCGAAACTGGAAGTGGTCGCTGCTGATTGCAAACCTGAGGAACTGTTGATGGCGCCAAAGAATAGGGACATGCAGGTAAGCGTCCTGTATGTCCAATGACACCAAGTAGTCCCCAGGTTCCAGCGCCAGAATGATGGACCGTAGGGTCTCCATCCGAAACTTCGGGACCCGCAAAGACTTGTTGAGTGCTTTGAGGTTGAGAATCGGACGATATGACCCATTGGGTTTCTGTACCAAAAATAGATTTGAATAGAAACCCTGGCCCCTCTGGGAGAATGGAACCGCCACTATAACTCCAGCCTGGAGCATAGTGTGCAATACCTTCCGCAGCTCCGTAGCCTTGTTCCGGTCTGATGGGAGACCCGTGGTGAAGAAGCGAGCCGGGGGTCTGTGCCGGAAGGAGAGGGCGTATCCGTGAGAAACCACCTCCAGAACCCAAGTGTCTGTCGTAGTGGTCGACCAACACTGGGCGAACTGTAGCAGGCGGCCTCCCACCCTGGGATCCCCCAAAGGGAGGCCCGGACCGTCAGGCCGCAGGCTTGTCATCTGGCTTGGGGGCCGGACGTCTGGTACTCCATGCCTGCTTCCGGGGCTTGACCGATTTCTTAGGGCCAGCCTGTCGAGGAAACGACTGTGGTTTGGGCCTGCCCTGGGCCCTAGATGACCGAAAGGACGATGGTCCCGAACCAGAAGGAGCAGCGGCCGACGGGAGACAGGCAGATTTGGCTGCCGCCAGCGTGGCCACAATCTTATCCAGATCCGGACCGAAGAGAACTTCTCCGGTAAACGGCAACGCTTCCAGACCTTTCTTGGAATCTGCGTCCGCCTTCCAGGATCGCAGCCACAAGGTGCGACGAGCAGCTACCGCTGCTGAAGAAATTCTAGACACCAGAGTACTAATGTCTAGAGCCGCCTCGTTGATGTAGGTGGCCGAATCACGGAGATTGCCAATCAACTCCGCCTGATCGGCCGGACAGTCGGATTCAAAAGAAGCCTCTAATGAATCCGCCCAGCGCTCCATCGCTCTGGCAACCCAGCAAATGGCCATAGCCGGCCGTGCTGCCCCCCCTGCAAGGGAATAAGCGGACTTCAGGCAGATTTCTACCTTGCGGTCCGTAGCATCCTTAAGGGAGGACATGGATGGCATCGGCAATGTGGCACTACGGACAAGACGGGTCACGTGAGAATCCACCTGTGGAGGGGATTCCCACTTCGCAAAATAATTATCCGCGAACGGATAAGCCACCGCCAGGCGTCTCTGCGGCTGGTATCTTTTGCCAGGTTGTTTCCACGCCTCCTCTAAATGGTCCACCAACTGACCCGAAAGAGGAAAGACTGTGGCATCGCCCTTCACATCTTTGAAAAAGGCATACTTAGATTTAGCCGCTGGGGGAACTTCGTCCTCAATCACCAAGGCTGTGCGGACCGCCCGAATAAGTCCAGGAATATATACTTTGGACTTAGCATCAGCGTCCTTAGTATGGAGAGGTTCCTGATCGTAAGGATCTAGAATCTCCCCATCATCAGACGTCCCTTCGTCATCCTCATAAGGAGCGGACAGAGACGCCACCGGCCTTTTATGAGACCGCATCACAGACTCCCCTTGCAACACATCCGACAAGTGCTGTACAGAACTCGTCAGGGAGTTAACCCACGCTGGCTCCTGAGAACCCGGGAGCGGGGAAATAGGGAGACTGTGGGGTACCACCAATTGTCGTGGGAACCCCTGCATGGGTGACGACACCACAGACTGCTGGGACAAACCCATCGGAGTAAACGCGGGCTGCGGAGCTAACTGGCCCACTAAAGCTGTTAACGCCTGAGCGAAACAAGCCCAGGGCGGCTCCTGTACCGGTGCTGTAACCGTAATAGGCCGCGCCATGGACAAACACTGCCGGCAAAGGCCCTCCGCGCTACCCTCCCCCTCCGCTAACGGTACTTTGCACGTGGTACACTGTAGCCGGAGGGGAAAATCACTTTCAGACATGATGGCACCACGTATGTGACCTCTCTCACCAATTAAGTATTAAATAGGCGAGAGACCACCCTGCAGCACCGCACCGCAAGGGCTTTAGCAGAAAGAACAGGGACAGTAATAAAGCTGACAGTTTAGAGAAGAAAAGATTACAGGCAGCAGCGCTAGCACAGTCACATACAATGCAGAAAAATAACAATTCCTGCACTAACAGCGCTGATCACTCAACTACACAGACACAGGGCCTGGTAGGACACAGCGCTGCATACACAGACCTGACCACAGCGGAGGAGAGGTATGCGGGGGGACCCAGACCACGATGCTTCCGTCCAGCGCTTCCAGCAGCGTTCACCATGCGTTCTGGAGAAGATGGCCGCCGAGGAGCAGAGAGGAGGCTGGCCTGGGGGAGGAGCGCTGCCACAGGACCAGTCGGCAGCATGCAGAGAGGGCTGTGTGCAGCGGGGGAGGCGCCGGCTGTGAGACAGGGAAGGCGCGCTCCCCCGGCATGCATTTAACCCCTGGGACGCCGCAGCGCTACCGCTCTGCTGCGGTCTGCTGTCCCAGGGGGTAGTGGAAGCGCAGGTTGGTCGCCTGGCTCCACGCTGCAGCCAGTCCCCAGGGAGCCCCCTGCCTGGGGACTTAGGACCATGTGATCAGCGGGGACCCACCGCGGGACCCCGCTGCTTACCTCTGTCCCCCTTGAATCCGGCCATGGTCCGGAGCATCTGGGGTCACCGCTAGCTGTGACCCCAGACGCCCACCAGCATCCCCGGATCAGTACCGGCGTTCTGGTACCGGCGGGGTGTAGGGAAGACAGCATGGACGTCAGGACTGACTGTCCATGCTGTTCATCCAGTTGTGCAGCCACAGCTGCATGAAGAATAAGCTTCAGGGGCTCTTCTAGCCCCCACTCCAACAGGTGCACCCGACTCCGGCCGGGCACCAAACTAAACTGAGGTGCCTTGGCCCGGGGGCGGGGTATAGGAGGGGGACCTAGTGCATCCTGGGAGGCTGAAAGCTTAACTCTTTGGTGCCCTGCGACTGACGTCACACCTATACCCCAAGGTATCCTGTGGATACCCTATGGACCCTGAAGTAGAAATGTAGTTTGGTCTTTAGTAAGAGCCAGGATAATAGTCCTTGGTCAGAGAGGTGTGGAGACCATGGAGGTAAATATCAGATGAGTCAATAGTTAGCGGTGCTGCGGCGTCCCGCAGGTATGCAATGCGGCGACTGGTTCTATGAGCCACAACCGCTTATATCCTCCCCCTACGCAGCAGCGGTCCCCATAGTGTGTGGCACCGGTGCTTGCCAGGATTTCCGGGCTCCCGCCGGCACACCGCATGCTCAGGAAACTGTCACCAGAGCAATTACCTCCCAGTAACTCCAGCACCGTACTCCATACCCCCCCAAACAACATCCCGGGCAACGTTTACCCCACGTTTACTCTCACTGCAGCACCGCATTGCATGTCTGCGGGAGGGCGCAGCACCGCATTGCATATCTGCGGGAGGGCGCAGCACCGCATTGCATATCTGCGGGAGGGCGCAGCACCGCATCGCATATCTACGGGAGGGCGCAGCACCTCATTGCATATCTGCGGGAGGGCGCAGCACCGCATTGCATATCTGCGGGAGGGCGCAGCACCGCATTGCATATCTGCGGGAGGGCGCAGCACCGCATTGCATATCTGCGGGAGGGCGCAGCACCACATTGCATATCTGCGGGAGGGCGCAGCACCACATTGCATATCTGCGGGAGGGCGCAGCACCACATTGCATATCTGCTGGAGGGCGCAGCACCACATTGCATATCTGCTGGAGCGCGCAGCACCACTAACTATTGACTCATATCTGATATTTACCTTATGGTCTCCACACCTCTCTGATCAAGGACTATTATCCCTACATTTAATTAGCAGGCTATACCAATCCCCCAATCACCCAGGCCCCACCCCACCCCCACATGCCTACCTGAACAAACAGGTTATTTTATTTGTATACCATCAACTCAGTGGTTTGGACAACTCACATCTACCCTGTATTACGTACGGTACATTGATAACCGACCTTTTACTTTGCTTCTGACACTTTTTGAATCTAACCAGTAAAATGCAACAATATATTATGAACATTGCTTCCTCTTTCTGTTACACTCAAATAGGGTTTTTTTTTTCTCAAGCGCATCTAAATACTAGAATGTATCATTTTAGAGAAATTAACTTGTTCTCTTTAGAAGGTTTGATACACCTCCCCCCCAAAGTCCTCTCCCTGTCACAGTGTCAGTCTGCCTCATTCTCAGGGTGGCCCTGCATACACTGCCGTGTGGACTGCTGGTACCTCTGCAATCTATTACAAACATTTCTGCATGTGGGGGGTGAGATCTCATGGGCATTGTCACGTACCCGGTTCCAAGATGATCCAATCTCTCAAACCCAGAGGTTCTCAAACTCGGTCCTCTGGACCCCACACAGATCACATTTTCCAGGTCTCCTGGCAGGTGCACAGGTGTAGTCATTACTCACTGACACATTTTAAAGGATCCACAGGTGGAGGTAATTACTTCATTTGTGATTCGGTGAGGAAACCTGGAAAACATGCACTGTTTGGGGTCCTGAGGACCAAGTTTGAGAACCTGTGCTATCCATAACTTTGTGAAGGTCAGCACACACTTGAGCTGTGTGTCAGATTCACGTCACGCAGGATCATCAAGAAACAACCACCTGGTCTGTCTACAGAAATGATGACACTCCCCAGTATCTCTCCCACTCACTATTAATTGCCGCCACTTGCAGAATCTCTGTCAGAGAATGGCCTCTAATGTACGTGATTAAGCACGAGTACAAAGCCAAAACTGCAACACGCCCGTGACAATCCCATAACACTAGCGTGCCCGCTAGGCCCAAATAATACAGCCTGCGGGTGTCGTCCCCTCCTGCGGGCCGCAGTGTCCCTCGGGTGGGCTAAATAGCGGTGCAGCAGTCACAGCCGATGAATGGATGCCGGGTGCATGCACCCCCATCTATTCACTGAGACAGGAGTGCTTGGGGGCAGCCCGGCATGTCGGTACTTTCAGGGCACGCCCCCGAGAGTGATGTAAAGGGGGGTGTGCCTTAAAGACACGTCCCCTTTTCTAATGGCCATCCCCCTTTTCCGGGCACCCTCCCAGTGCCGTACCTAAAATGAACACTATAACACGCTCATAGGAATATATTTGTGTGACTGTTTAGCCACCTCCTAGTCTTGGCCCAGGAATGCCAAATACATTTCAGAGTCCATGCGGAACAATCGGCCCTGCAATACTGTGCTGCCATTGGTCTCTTATGCTGACCATACACCTGCACGATTTTGGGCCGATGAGTCATAAGATGGATCTTGTACAAATCATGTATTTTTTTAGTAAGATAAGATCCGATGCGCCCTCCCGCAGCTCCTATAATCGGATCTTATGATCAAATGTGCAGCCCATATGTTCCATCGTATCGTGTGCAGATCGTGCCGTTTATTTTGTTCATGCGATCCATCGTGCAGCAATTCAAATAATTTCAATGACTGTTTCCCTAATGATCACGTGAGGCACAGTATCGATCATACGACAGATCCTGTGCTAAGAAAAACAACAAACATGCTGCCGGGACTGCCAGGGCGCTCCGGGGAGTCGTAGGGAAATCGTATGATGAATCGGATCTTATGCTGGTCGTGCAGGTGTATGGCCAGCATTAGGCATTAGAAAATGAAAAAACAAAAGCCTCATTGCTATATACAAATGAATGAAAACAAATGACGCATTGCTATATACAGCACTTGCTCTTCCTAGTTACCTGGGAAACAATTTTCATAAATTCACCCCATTTATCCTCAAAATATCTGTACGGTTGCATCTGACACTAGTGATCCAGTAAATCACTTCCCTGGGAACCAGCGTATGGCTCACCACCAATGGATCAAGTAACAGAGTGCGGGTGGCAATGGGAATTACAAAATAACAATGGCCCTCATTCAGAGCCACTCGCTAGCGGCAGTACGCTCGTTCCGAGCGATGTTCGCACATCTGCGCATACGTACGGTTTTTAGTACGCATGCGCGAAACAGTCAGTGCGGCTGAAAATCGTTGGTAAGCAATATAGCGAGGGCCTGCTATTTTGAGTGACAGAATGAGGCGTATGTGGGTGGTAACAGGGGAAGGTGCTTGAAAACGGGGAGTGGAGATCCGAACGCAGGCGTGCTTAAAGGTTAAAACTGGCGTTTTAAGGGAGTGCATAATTAATACAGCAGCGTCATTGACCACTTCACTTGGTTTTTTTTAACTCAGAACTGCTCGCAAAATAGCGGTTGAAAACACCAACCACAAGAATAGCGAGCAGTTCATACGCTGTACGATGTACTCGATTAATCTAATAAATAGCGGACATGACGTATGGTGCGTGCGGCCAGGGGGCGTTTTTATCAAATAAACGAGCATATGCTTTGCTCGCTCGTTCAGACTTAGAGGTGTGAACAGACTGCAATTTGCGAACGGATCATTTGAATAGCCACCCCTTGTTTTTGAACGAACGACCGCAAATAGCGAACGGCTCTGAATCAGGCCCAATATTCAGAATTAGTAAAATGACAACATATTAAGCATCATTGCACATGTGTATTTGTGTAGCAGTAATGCAATGCTCCGGGTATTATCGTATTATCGCTTGCCTGCCAGCCAGCCAGCGTGGTCATTAGTAGCAGAAAACATTTATATGCTCCATATATAGGATATATAGCAAGAGTCGGTGGCCCTGGATATCTGAGACAATGAAGGGGGTTGCGGATAGCACAATAGGCTGGGGAAAGGCATAAATCCAGGCCTGTCTGTATGAGGAGGGGGCTAGCTGCTTACATGACAATATGTGAATTCATGTATCCTGAGTAAAGTTTTGTATTTCTTGCAGAATACATAGTTTCCTATATACAGATTGTAGCAGCAGGACTTTAGAATACATATTTAATATACACATTTCTCATTCTCCTTTATGTTTGTATACAGAGAGCTGCGTTAGTAGTGTATTATGTACCCTTGAAAACAAACCCCACAGACATCTGTCAAGAAATGTGGCAGGAATAGGTCGCTCCATCATCGGCTTACAGAACGCAGGTAATATTCTCTAGGAACAACTTATGAAAGAATCGGATCCATATTTCATATCTGCCACAAAAGCTCATCAGAGTAATAACCCTTCTTCTCCTGGGTGTTATCCCGCCATCTGCTGCTCTATTACTTATCTTTATTTTGCAACTAATTAACAGCATAATCTTCTAAATTCAGCAAGTTAATTATCATTATTGTGGTCTTTGCAGCATCATCAGTCCTCATGAAGTCTTGTCTCTCCTCCCCCAGAGGACAGAGGGAAATGAAGTAGGTTGGGGAAGGGCTCTGTTTAGAGGGGGGGGCTCATTAGGTGTTTGCTGATGAGCTTGGCATGCAGAGGCAGGTCAGGAGAATTCTGCTGAACACAAGGTTCCATGCAGGGCGAAACTGCGTTAATATGGCTTTCTGAATTGTTGCCAGCCTGCCCTCTGTCAGCTCTCCATAGAAGCCTCCCGCAGTAAACCTACTGGCTTCATACTGTGTGGAAAGATAAGTCACAGTTTGTCACTAAAGTCTTTACATGGTGGATCCCACAGGGTGGAACTTCATTTAATGGTCTCCTGATTGTTCTTCCCTCCCCCTCCAGCTCTTTCACTTAGTTTAAGTAGAGCACTCCAATATAAAAGTAGAGATTTGCACTGAACGATTGGAAAGTGGCATGTGCCGACACAAGTAATTATTTCAATGTTTAGCGGATGTGCCGACACGGATGGCTTGTAATAATACAAGGTGTAGTAGAGATTTAATTTATTACTAAAGTAAAAAGACCTACCAAGCTATGGTAAAGCTTTTCCATGGACGCAGGGCTTTATGTATCAAGCAGTGAAAAGTGTGGAGCAGTTGCCCATAGCAACCAATCAGCTCCTACCTATTATTTTATAGACTGTAATTGATAAATGCTACTTCAAAGCTGATTGGTTGCTAAGGGCAACTTCTCCATGCTTGATGCTTAAACCCCACAGACGACCACACACACACACACACACACACACACACAAACTCCATAGTCTACTCCCAAATCCACTCTCCCCTTGTCTCTTTAAAATCCCAAATCACATCTCCCCAACCTTCTAGGTGTTATGTGGGGTTTCCTTTCGGTCTCTGGGGGTCATTCAGACCCGCTCGTGAGCGTCAGGACGCTCGCAAGCGGGTTGATGTTCCCCACTGCGCATGCGCACGACGGAGGGAGCTCCGTCGTGCGCATGCGCGAGACCCGGGGAGCGACGGGCTTTCCATCGCTCCGAGTCTCACACCAAGGGGGGCGTGCTGTCGATGTTGATTGACAGCACGCCCCCTTTGGTGGGCGTGCCGGGGGCGTGCCTGCCAGAAGGAGGCGTTCCCATGGGAACGCCTACCGTCTGAAGCCGGCCCCACTGACATCACTAGTGATGTCAGTGGGAGTGATTTTGGCTCTGATAGAGTCAAAATCACTCCAAGGCTTGTGGCAGGGAGACCCTACCGCAGGGTCTCCGTCGCAAGTCCGATGGTCGCGATGGTCAAGACCATTGCGACCATCTTCTTGGACGCTCGTATATGCTGTGGGTGGTGACCCACAGCTATACGAGCGTCCAGGAGGCCGCTCCATTTTCATGGAGGAGGGCCCTGATTCAGAGCGAGCGCTCTGGTCAGAGCGTTCAGCTCTGAATCAGGCCCTCTATCCCCACAATCCCATCTCAGTGATACATAGCAAACAGTTGACCCGTAGTGTACAACAGGGAGAGTCAACAGGCGGCCCTCCAGCTGCTGTGGAACTCCATATCCAAGCATGCCCTGCCACAGTTTTACCATGCCCTAATAGCAAAACCGTGAGAGGGCAGGCTGGGAGGTGTAGTTACTCGGCAGCTGGATGGCCGCATGTTGAATGTCCCTGGTGTACAATCTACCAACTGACCTGACATAAGTGCATTCTAAGAACAGTCCAACTGATGTGGATTCTATAGCCTGCGGTCTGCCAACTGGTGTGGTGTCATTACATTGTTGCTGAAAGATCCTTATAGAAGTGTAATTTGGCCAATGGGTTTTAGGACTGAAATGTAACAGATCACTGTGCATCAGGATACTAGAGAAGTTCTGGGGTGGAAGTTTATTAGATTACAGAGATTTGTTGAATTTGAATCCAACTAGCTCAGAGGTTCTCAAACTCGGTCCTCAGAACCCCACACAGTTCACGCGTTGCAGGTCACCCAGCAGGAGCACAGGTGTACTCACTGACACATTTTTAAAGTTCCACAGGTGTAGCCAATTATTTCACTTGTGATTCTGTGAGGAGACCTGGAAATCATGCACTGTTTGGGGTCCTGAGGACAGAGTTTGAGAACCTGTGAACTAGCTGTACTGTGCTGTGCAAGTGCATCCCTTGGGAAAACCAACATTGATCAAATACTAGCTGAACATGCAGCCCCCCTCTATGTATTATTTACAGCCCACGTTCCCAGCCAGTGGCATGTTTATCCCAATGGCTCTTTAGAAAATATATTACATATCTGTCTATCTATAAGAATGGGCAGAGTTAGAACAAGTAAAGGCATGATTGTATGAATGGGATATAGTCAAAATATCAGCATTCACCTCATTGCTAAAATGTCGACATTGGACATGTCAACATGTGCAGAATGTCGACATGTAAATTGCCTACACTCTGCATAGGCTGGCAGTGGAAGGGTTAGACGGGTTCCAGTCAACAGATCTACAGTAAAAATGTCAACAGTGTCTAGATAGACGGTTGACAAGATCAATAGATTAATACAAATATGGTCGACACATTTTTTTTTTAGGTTAGGCTATTAGAGGAAACGGAGGGTTAGGCTCTAGGAGGGACGGTTAGGGTTAGGCACTTACCGGAGGGTTACGATTAGGCACTAGGAGGGACAGTTAGGGTTAGGCACTTACCGGAGGGTTATGGTTAGGCACTAGGAGGGACGGTTAGGGTTAGGTACTTACCGGAGGGTTGCGGTTAGGCACTAGGAGGGACGGTTAGGGTTAAGTACTTACCGGAGGGTTGCGGTTAGGCACTAGGAGGGACGGTTAGGTACTTACCGGAGGGTTACAGTTAGGCACTAGGAGGGACGGTTAGAGTTAGGCACTTACCAGAGGTTTACGGTTAGGCACTAGGAGGGACGGTTAGGGTTAGGCACTAGGAGGGAGGGTTAGGCATTTACCTTGACGGTTAAGGTTAGGGAGGGTTAGGGTGAATATTAGAGCTAGAAAAAAAAAAAAGTGTTCATCCATTTCAACCCTGTCAACCTATTGCCTGTCTAACATCGGTTGTCTATATAGACATTGTCTATCTTTTAAACCAAACCCAAGTTAGGCACTAGGGACCGGATTAGGCATACTCGCCACCGCAAGTGCAGCTGGATCTGCCAGACCTCATCATCGGATGACCACCGGACTTGGAAGACATCGCTGGGGACGCCGTCCCACCATACCAGGTGGGCATTTCAACAGTCAACATGATGAATGTCGACCTGGTAAATGTCTCAATTGTGAGCATGCTGACATGTTGAATTTCGATATTATGATCAGGTCTACACTCTCATGTTGACATTATGAAAATCAACAAAAAATATACTACACCAGTGTACATGAATACAATTATGGTGCACTTGGTAAGCATTTACCATCATACAGTCTGAGAGACCCTGCTCTTAGTACTGAAGTCTGTAAGTGGACAAAGCAGAGACAGGTTGTCGGATTGTCGCTGATTAGACAACTGACGCCTGCACTGATGCCCGACGTCCAACATGTTACTTCTCAGCAGATGGAAGCTCTCAGCACTAAAGTGAGGAATCCATATGGACCATAATGATGTGGTTTGAGAACTACAATGACCAGCTCGACCTAAACCAGCATATATGATGTGAACATACTATAATCAGTAACCGGAGGGGGAGATGAGCAAAGCGAGAATCATTTTAAGCAGAAAACATAATAATAATTAAAACACAATTTCATGGACAGCACAGTGGTTTACTGGTTAGTAATACCATATTACTGCACTTAATTTACTTTTTGTATGCTTGTTATTTGTTAATCCCTAAAAGCAGTGGTTCCCTAACCTGGGTGCCAGGGGCTTTGTGTGTAAAATAGTTTTGTTTTTTGCACAGGTGGGAGAGGGGTTGGCGGGAAGAAGTAGAGCGGATCGACGAGTAGGGGGGATGCAATGAGCGATGGGAGAGCAGTCACTGTAAAGCAAAAGGCAGTAAATCCTGAGGCTGCCTGTTGCTGAAAGGGGTCCTACAAAGCAGTGCATTGTGGGAGATCAGACAGGAAGTGATGCTTCAGAACAGCGCTGAAGATCACAACTAACAGTAAGGAGGGGGGGCATGGAGAGGGGCAAATGGAGAGATAAGAAGAGGGGCAAAGGGAGTTACATGGAGAGGGCAAGGGAGAGAGACGGAGGGGGCAAAGGGAGAGACACAGAGGGGGCAAAGGGTTAGAATAGCACAGTTTTTCTCTTTCTACTTTAAATACTTATTACATTATGTTTAACTAACTACTTAAAAAACGGGACTGCACAGTAATTATTTTGGTTTAGGGGTGCTTATGGAGAGGGGTGGGGAGCTGTAAGGGCAGCGGTGTGACCGTCTGAAGCATCCTAAGGACGCTCCTGGTGGCACTGCTGCATAGATTCTGGCTGCAGGGTGCCATGCTAGCCAGATGAGGATAGCAGAAAAAAGCTCAGAGGGCCAGACCAAATGATTCCGCGGCCTGAGGTTCCCCATCCTTGCCCTAGAGGGTGCCTCCAACTGAGAAAGTTTGGGAACCACTCCCCTAAAGCATATAAATATATGATACCATACATAAAGAGGCACCACAAAGAGGTAAAATTAGCTACAGAAGAACATGAATATCCTTAAAACCTGAACTGTCATGGAAAAGTTTGTGAACCTCTTATCTACAGGCATCGGGGTACAGTGCTGTATAAATAATTGTTAATAAATAAATTACTGTTAATTACCTTCAGAGAGAAGTACCTTACAATCTTATAATATACTAATAAAGGGACCAGAGTCACCTCAGTCTGCCCCCTACTCCACCCCCCGCGCTGTCCTGCTCCGCCCCCTGTGCTGACTGCGGAGTAGTCCTGCTCCACCCTCTATCAGCTGCTCTATCTGGGCATGTCGACTCCAGGGGCTGGCTGGCACATATTAGTCTGGGGGAGCAAGCAATGGCCCATGAAGTATGTAGATGTGCGCCTGCATAAGCCAGCTCATGCATACACAGTGGAACTGAAACATTATATTTGGGCTTCTAGTTTCACAAATGAAAAAAAAAAAAAAATATATATATATATATATAACTAAAAATTGAAAGCATGATATAAATACATAATTGGAGATGTTGTATGTGGCCACAGGAGGGGGACGGAGAGCCGCAGAGGACACAAGCAGCGGGTGATGCTTTCTGACTGCCTTGATCCAATTTCCATGAAATAGTGAAAAGCATAGTGGTGCTCTCAGGTCTGGAAGTTCTCCAGTATGGGGAAAAGATCATGTAGCTATATTAGAGTATCTAGCAGTTTTCCAATAAGATTATGGTATTTATTTTTAAGGATATATGTAGTGTAAAACTTTTCAGGAGTAACTTGTATTGTGCTGGTTAGAATCATCCGTATATGTAAACACCAATTTGTGTCATCAGTACAGTATTCAACAATGTTTTAATGTACAGCAGAGAGTAGTGGAATTTACAGTCACCGTCCCTGCTGCTTCTTAGCCTTACACCGAAGGTCCGAGATACCAGCACAGATCACAGATCAGAGGAGACTTGCCTAATGCTGACACTGACAGACTTTGGTTGGGACTGAGTGACGTACTGTGATCGGCAGCTCAGCCAATGGAGGAAGCAGGGGGAAATGGGGGTGGAGCCATAGGCTGGGACATAAGAGGCTGCGAGGTGCATGCTGCCTGCCTTACTAAGGCTGCAGGGGGCACCACCGCCCACAGATGGCAGCAGCCCAAATCAGCAAACACCGGATCGGCCAGGGGGCATATGTCTCATGCCCAGTCCAAGCCTGCCAGTTACCAATTTCCTGGAGGGCTCTCCTAGGTCTGTCCTGTCTCCCTAGTAGTGGGTCATTGGACGGGAGGCAAGCGCCCTCCCACTGGGCACAGGATTATTATATAGATTTGATTATAGAGAAAGAAGTAGGGGCAAAGGAAATATATCCGCTAAAACCCCCCAATAATGACTGACCGTGTTCTCATACATCTGGGGGTAGATTTACTAAAGTGCGGGTTTTTAGAAGTGGAGATGCTGCCCATAGCAACCAATCAGATTCTAGCTATTATCTTCTAGAACAGGGGAGGCCAGACTTTTGGACTTGGTGATCTACTTTTAAAGCTGAAAACCTTTTGTGATCTACCAAGCCCGAAAAAGGGGGCGTGGTATGCAAAAGGGGGCGTGACCTCGCGGCAAGGGGCGTGGGGTCTGTCCTGCCGAAATCACACATAGTAACCCCAATTCAAATTACACCACACAGCAGCACAATCTTATTCACATTACACCACATAGTAGTGTCCCTTATTCATGTTACTACACACAGTAGTGCCCATTGTACACAATGCCCACAGTAGTGCCCCTTATAAAATGACCACTGTAGTAGTGCCCCTTATGCAATGCCCCCAGTAGTAGTGCCCCTTATGCAATGCCCCATGTAGTAGTGCCCCTTCTGCAATGCCCCCAGTAGTTGTGCCCCTTCTGCAATGCCCCCAGTAGTTGTGCCCTTCTGCAATGCTCCCTGTAGTTGTGCCCCCTAAAGTAGTGACCCTTATGTAGTGCCCCCAGTAAAAACTTCCCCTCCCAGTGCAGAACAGCCCACCCACACCCCTGTGGAGTACTTACTGGTCTTCACGCTGTCACTGCTCCACGCCATCAGGGCTTTCGCAGTCGCTGGATCTAAATGGATCCAGCAGGCGTGCAGGCTCCTCACATCACAGGTGACGTCATGACGTCACCCTCGCACTGCATCTCCGGGAACGCTGGCCTCTGAATCGACCACAGGCTACTTTAGCCACTGATCGCTTCAGTGGCCACTGTTCACAGTTGCTGTGATTGAGTTGACAGCGATCTACCGGTGGGAGCTCTGCAAGCTACCGGCAGATTGCGATCGACCTTTTGGCCGGGCCTATTCTAGAAGGTGCTAGATAAATATTAAGTAGACTCTGATAGGTTGCTATAGGCAACCTCTCCACTTCTAAAAACCCGCACTTCAGTAAATATACCGCCTAGTCTCAATATGCCAGGTGATGAGAGATGCCTGGCACAAGTGAGCCGCCAGGTCCTGTGCAACTTTACTAGTGCTTTGTGTCTTTTTTGGTGAAAATGCGTCTTAGTTGCAATATGATGGGGCTAGAATGCACCAGGAGACTGCACTGATTAATTGCATATGCTGCACTTGCATATCTGTGTGCGACTTAGTCTGAATACGAAGCACAACGGACCTTTGCGTGGAAACAAGCTGCGGCTGCTGTATCGTAGGGCTTTCTATACAGATTCAGAGACACAGTTGCACACAGTTATACAGGTGTCACATATCAGATGAATCAGTCTCCTGGTGCATCCCAGGAACAGCGCACTGCAAACAAGATGCATTTTCGGTAAAAAAAAAGATGCCAGGCACTAGCTGTGCCACACAGGACTTGGCTTGACTGCAGCGATGATGTATTGACACATCTTTATGTGCAAACTGAATGTCTCCCACCAAAATGATTCACCCAAGATCATAACAAAAGCAGCATTTTCCTGTGCACAACGCAATCAAAGGAAAAACAAGGAGTCTGCTTAAGCAGAGTGTCAGAAATGAGATATCTTTAAATGGAATCGGTATGATTTACCGCCGGACGCAAGTCCGGTGGTTGGAATCCCGACAGCGGCTGCCCGACATGGGTGAAAATCCTGATCGTCCCTAAGGTAAGTATACACTAACCTAATTCCCTCCCCTAACTCTAACCCTCCCTTAGGGGTGCCTTACCCTATCGTTCCCCCAAGGGCCTCACCCTAATTCCCCTTCTACGTGCCTAAACCTAGCCCCCCCCTTCCCCACCGCCTAAACCTAAGTCCCCCGGGGGAGTGCCTAACCCTAAATCCCCCCGGGGGTGCCTAATCCTAACCCTCCCTTCCTCCTAGCCTAACCCTAACCTCCCGGGGGGTGCCTAATCCCAAGTCCCCCCCGGGAGCCCCCCCCGCGGCTGTCCACGCCCGGCGCCCCTTCGATCGGGATGCCGGTGCCAGGCTCCCGGCTTTGGTAAAATGACAGGCGTCTAGATTTAGACGCCTGTCATTTCACCCTCGACGGGATAAAGCAGTCGGGACGCCGGCTGTCGGGATTAGGTCCGCCGGCTTCCCGGCTGCATACCCTTTAAACACAACGGTACTTTTGTATCCATCTTCCCCTTCATTCACAGAAAGGAGACAGAACAAAGAGAGAAAGAACTTTGCTGTACACTACGGAATCAGAAAACGTTCCTGTAATGTACTGTGAAATGAATCAGCGACTCAGGGCATCACGTATTTTATAACTGATCCTCTTTGGACACCTTTATCCTGGTTTCACAAACAGGTGCTATTCCCATCCCTGCCCACACTGAATATATAACAGGACGAATTCCCACCCAAAACCATGTACAAAGGGGCACAACTAAGCCCCGAATGCCACCTGAGTCTCTGCTATTTGGCCATGCTAAAGTTGTTGCACGGCATGCTGGGATATGTAGTTCTACAACAGCTGGAGGGCCGCTAATTGCCTACTCTTGTTCTAAAGAGTGGAGAAGTGGTTAAGTGGAGACGTTTCCTATAGCAACCAATCAGCTTACAGCTAGCATTTATCCAGTACATTTTGTAAAACGACAGCCAGAAGCCAATTGGTTGCGATGGGGAACTTCTCCGTTCTTTAAAAGGTTTGATATACTTCCCCCAGAGTCGCTTTCATTTCCCCCATACTCCAAACTGAATATGGTTGGATCGTTGCGTTAATGGTCATCCTATGTAATGATGTATAATTGTGCTCATACAGAACGGGACGCATTGTGGTGCCATAGGAATGAAAATAACCAATTACAAAAAAAAGCCAGACCTGTCTGTTCCCCCACAAAAATTTGGATTGGCCACAGTAATTAGTAGAACGGAAACAAGATCCCCACAGTGTAATAATAAAGTAAAATATAGAATAGCCATGAAAGGGTTAATAAATGGGCAGCATTCTACACCACAGTTATTGTAAAGCCGGGTACACACTGAAGCGATGTTTGCCCAGCCGATATGTCAGCCTGACGGGCCGACAAATCGGATCATGGGTACACATTAGAACAAAGTAATGAACAACGATGAACATCCTTCAACAGCTGCAACGGGGCCGCTTGCGATATCGTCCGGTTGGCCGACTGGACAATATTGCAAGCGTCCGCGGGAGTGCGCATATTGGCTGTACACTTTGGGGGATGCGGCCAATGTGTCGTTCAGATTCGTCCGGAAACGACATATCATGCCGACATCGTTTCAGTGTGTACCCGGCTTAAGAGAATGATTAGAATGTAGAACAGTAGACATTAAATGCTGGAACAGTATTAGCATGTTACATTGAACATCAACCGTTACTATAGTCAGACAATAAGCAACCACACAATAAACTGCAGCAGAATAGTTACCAGCTTTGCTTCTGACTGGACAGGTGGTGGGGTTGGAGGGCCGGGAATCCCTGGGACAGTAGGCACCACGGTGACCGGTCTGACAATCTGCAAGGGCAACAGAGCAGATCTAACACTTATACCAATTCATCTAACCTACATACAATATAATCTGTTCTCGATATACAAACACAGTGTACTAGATAAGAGTCAGTGTTTTTTCTTTTACAGCACATCAAAAAATTTTTTTTACATAAGTACATATTAATTAACTTCTATGGATATAGCCTGAGTAGTCAAATCATTTCCAAATGTATCTACAAACTGAAATGGAAGCAGGCATCACAATTGTAAAATGCTTTCATTCATGAAGCTTAATTATAGACTCATTAAAAAATCAGGTAACAATGGTAAGCCCTGTTTTCTAAAGGGAAAAAAATCAAAAGTCTTGTTTCATAAATAACGAGACGGATTTCATGAAAACACAACAAGAACTGCCCACTAGGGGGCGAGATTTACAATGAGGAAAAAATACTGCAATGATGTAAAAGTTCCACTGTTAGAACTTAAATAAAACAACTAAAACCTCACTTTAATAAAACTTATAGTTTCTGCCACATAATGAATGCCACCCATTGCTTAACATAACATTATATGTGTTCAATAAATACAAAGAAGGTTTATAAAAATTATATTACTAAACTGTGCATGCATTTCCTATAACAGATTGAATGCAGCCATGCTGGGTCAGACTCGGAAGCATCTCTTCATGGAAGCCAATAGCGAGTTTTAGCATACAACGCGTTTGCAGAAGCTAATTTATGCGAGAGTGGGCGGAGCAGTTTCCCACTTACAGATGCACAGACTTCTGCATTAGCTCTACAGAAACTTGAATTAGCATTAGGTAGTACTTGCCGATCTCTGGGCTGCCGCCTCCAGGACAGTGCAGATAGGTCGGCACTGCGGAAACCATGGAGCTACAGAAGTAGGCGGAGCTGGATGAGTGTCAAAATTGTGGCCCCTCCCCCGGTAGGCAATGCTGTGATTACCGGAGTTGTAAAGCAGGGGACGGGACCACGAGGACGCGATTCAGCGCAAATTGTGTCACCAGCTGTCTGTATTACCCACTTTACTCGAGAAGTTGGGAGTGGCTCCAGGAGACTTGCCCACTCTTCCAGGTGGCTGGGAGCACCACCCGATTTTCGGGAGCCTCCCAGACATTCAGGGAGTGTAAATACAAATAATATAAAAGTATGTACAACTCGTAAACAACCCTTCCTTCAGCTGAGATAATGATCTTGGGAGGTACAGCCAAATATCAGGCTCTGTTCCAATTTGCCTACACACGGCGAGCCATGCTGCAAAGATCCAGTTGCATGGTGGTTGGGCTGGATCAGCAGGAGCGAGCTCAGCAGATGAATGCACACGTCATTTAATGATGATTTCAGATGGTCACATTTTCCAGCCAGTACAATTAAAATCAGATTCATCATGAACACATTTTATTTAGACCACAGGTTCTCAAACTCGGTCCTCAGGACTCCAAACGGTGCATGTTTTGTAGGTCTCCTCACAGAATCACAAGTGAAATAATTAGCTGCACCTGTGGATCTTTTAAAATGTGTCAGTGAGTAATGAATACACCTGTGCACCTGCTGGGTGACCTGGAAAATGTGAACTGTGTGGGGTCCTGAGGACCGAGTTTGAGAACCCCTGATTTAGACAAACATGGTTCCATATCTGAAATGATGTTCTGCTAATGAGCCCAAGTTACCCACCCAAAGCTGGCAGTGTGCAGGTAACTTAAACCCTAGCTTGCATGGGAAGGATTACGGATACATTAAAACTTTTCAGCCAGTTACACTTGTAGCACCGACTAATCAGTGCTAGAAGTAGCATGGATTGCTCACTTTACATCCATCTTCCTAAAGCTGGGTACACACTGACAGATATATTGGCCGATCAATTGATCGGCCAATATATCTGGTGCCCGTCGGCTAGTGTGTACCAGAGATATGTCTGTGAACGACGTCGTTCACAGATATATCGCGTCGGCTGTGCTGCACAGCCGATGGACAGATATATCTGCAGACATATCTGTCCGTCGGCAAGTGTGTACGGCCGATCAGCCGACCGCCAGTACACATGCATCGGCAGCCATGGGAAGGGTGGCTGACCTGCCCCCTGGCCAGCGGCTGCCTATAAGATGATGGTCGTTCAGTGTATATGAACGACCATCATCTAAAGATATATCTGCAGATCACTAGAACTGCAGATATATCTGCTAGGTGCGTACCCACCTTAACAGTCAGAGCTGCCGGATTTAGTCTATTATCAGCATTGGAGGCAGCAGAAGCAGCAGAGGAATGTATCAAAGTCTGGAGAGAGATAAAGTACCAACAAATCAGCTTCTGTCATTACTCAAACACAGCCTGTAAACACGAGTTAGGAGCTGATTGATTGGTACTTTATCTCTCTCCAGGCTTTGATAAATCTTCCCACCAGTGTTTAACCATCACAGCAATGCATGAGAGAAGAGGTTTCATGCATGCAGGTACAGGGCAGATTTCTCCCTGGAACATCTGTTGACAGGAAACTGCCCCCACCAGAGGTCGAAAAGAGGGTAAGCGATACTAATTACCTGGGCTTGATGGAGAGGCGCAGTAAAAACTATTTCTTTCATCTTATTTTTAAGAAGGTGTGGCCACGCCTACTGCCACGCCCCCCAAAATAACAAGGGTCCGGTAATCTTCACTATGGCCCTGCCCCCCACCCCCCGAAGACTGACGACAAAAGTGACCAAGGGGGACCACTTAATAGCAGCTCCCCACTAAATGGTGCCCGCTCCTGCCTGGCACCAAAACTAAAACTGAATAACCTGGGCAGGGGACGGGGTATAGTGGAGAGTGAGGCTTAGGCTGATGGCAAAAAATATGTAACTATTTGGTGCCCAGACTCTCTCTCCAGGCTATACCCATTGTCTGCCTGTGCCCCCTAGTGGAGGAAACAGAAACAAGATTTCCAATACAATTGCCATCACTCCGATACAGAAATGCGGCAAATTTCGATTCGTATCACCATCCCTTAGTAATATATTTACCTACAACAAAATTCTAGTTTATAACCTTTGACATTTGCCAAAAAAACCCACAACATGTCAGAAATGAAAATGTAAGGTGTGATAAACACAAGGGAAATGAAGTTTGCTCTATCTAAACATTAACACTAGGAGGAGAAATCACACACATACAGACTTACTGGGACTGAAGCAGGTATGTGTACATTGGAATTTGTGATTGAGGCAGGAATAGCAACAGGCATGGTTTGTCCATTAGGTAGATGTAACAATAGAGGAAAAGGAGCTGGAACTGGTCTGAGGATAGAAAAAAAAAAGCAGGGTTCTGACCTTTAAAAATAAAACAAGCCAACCGCAGACTGAGCACATCAGAAGATTAGGGGAAAGAGAGAAATGTACATGCTGCTTGTAAACGTAGTGGTATCAGGCTACAAATCAGCAAATACAAACTGCTTTCAATCTAAATTACACAGGGCGGCATGTTCCAGTTTATTATTTATTTCAACTGCCTGAGACGGCAGAGTCTATGGGTGAGATTTATCAAACCTTCCAACGAGGATATCTGGGGGTGTTGCCCATAGCAACCAGACTATCATTTATCGAATGTACTAGATGTTAGATAGAATCTGATTGGCTGTTTGGGCGACACCCCCACTTAATCTCTTCCTTAGGTCTGAGATATCTCGCACTCTGTTAGTAGGTATGAAAGCACGCCTACGCTTTTCATATGGTTTTTAATAATATTTTTTAAACTCATGTTAATAGAATATGAGAGGGGTGCAGAATGTAGACCACTGTAGTGTTGACTAATTTATGAAAACAGTAAAACATATATTATATATCATTTTGCTAACTACATTAAAATTGAAAGCAAATAGGAGGTTAATTACAAAGTGCCAGAGCTGCGTATGTAAATACAGCTCTGGAAGGTGCCAGCCCTTGCCAGGGTGCTACCTTCTGTACCTAAGAGAGGAGGACACTTTACTGTAATGGTGTGTTGGGCACATATGCTTGTGCAGAGAATTGTGGTTGCTTGATGATGGGCTGCAAGCTTAAATCTTTTGCTCAAAATATGAACAAAATCCTCATTGCTTTTATTTGCTACATACACACAGATTTGCAGTATTAATAATAGCGCCGACAACAGTTTTGTTTCGTAGAAAATATATGACATTAATACTATTGCCACACAACTGGTATCATGTACTATATGGGTAAAAGCAATTGTGGGCATATATTTCTTTTCCTTTTTTGTATCAAAAGCAGCTGATTTCTGCCCAGGACCTTTGGCTTATGGGTTGTGTGTATCAGGAGGAGAATCAACCTGGATAGACAGAGGGGTGGAGTTGTGTAAGGTGAATGCGTTTCCCTATGAAGTATGGAGGATGCACAGCAGAAACGAGATTTACTTTTGAAGAGTAAGGGGTTTAGTTACATAGCAACCAATCAGATTCTACTTAACATTTATCTAGCACCTTCTAGAAGATAATAGCTAGAATCAGATTGGTTGCTATGGGCAACATCTCCACTTCTAAAAACTCGCACTTTAGTAAAAAAAAAAAAAAAAAACCCCTAAGGCTCTGAAATGAGATAAAGGAGTCTGTCCTGTCATGGCCATTTCTCAAAGTATACTGCATAACCAAGGTATTGTGCAGGGCTCATCGGGCATGTTTTGTAAATGATCTCCAAATATTCTACTTGCATAAATATTTACACTCACACATTAATATTAGGTGTTGGCACCGTTACAAAAAGATTTCAATTCAGTCAGTTCTACATTTTTTATTACATCTCAATTAAATTTTTTTTGCTACATGCTGAACAAAACAAAAAAAAAAGACAGAGTCAGCATTATAGTTTCTTCTGGAATAAAAGGTCCGATTCAGAGATGGACGCTAATGTCAACGCATCTGTGTACGCAGTGGATGTGCGAATGTTGCATACGCCTAGATTTGTATTGAGATGCGCGCTGGTCATTAATCGTACTTTAAAGAATGGCGGCAGGAACAGAGACGCCAGAGCCATATTTTCTGTGTACAGGATCGCAGTTGCAGTCTCCGACACGCTGCGAAAAGGGTAGCGACAATCCTGCATTTTTGACGGTCAATCACGCTGCGGAAAATAGTTGCTGCGACCGCCAACAGTAAAGTAACTTGACGCACGGGCAGACCAGCGATAAATCGCGGAAATATCGCCATTGCGTCCGTCTCTGAGTCAGTCCCTAAATTATATTAAAGAAGCTTTTCGGCTGACAGTACTACACCAGCTAGCCCGCCTATTGCGCTGCAGGCTCGGAACATAGGGGAACAGTCTCCTGTGTCAGGTTACTCACACTATGGGTCTGTTAGAAGGTGGTGCCTGGGTGATTACAGTGCTGGATGTTGGTGAAGGTATCGCCGGTTGTATAATAACACTTGAGTCCGAATTTGTAAGTAGCACGTTGGGGACTTGAAGTGATGGTGGACGAACAATGGTAGATGTGGGCCGAGCAGCTGGCAATGGCACTTCCTACCAAACACAAAGGGAACAATTTAGTGTGAACAAGTAGCTGTACCGTGATTTAATAAACTACACCCATCTCTTTACTAATCTAGCATTTGGGGTCCATAATTCCACTGCAGTATTGAGGATCATTAAAAGAGAAATCATATTAATCCCAATAGATTTGCCAACCTTTTCATCGCTTGTGGTAGACTCTGGATGAGGTAATGGACTGTCTTGATGAGTTGTTTCAACTACAGCTGGTTCTTCGATTTTGCTTCTTATAACAGGTGTTACTAGAGGAGAGAGATCTAGGGGCATCTGAAACAGAAAGAGTCACAATGTACATTAAATCCTATGCAGAAAGAGTCACAGTGTACATTAAATCCTATGCAGAATTAGTCACATCGTACATTAAATCCTATGCAGAAATAGTCACACTGTACATTAAATCCCATGCAGAAAGATTCACATTGTACATTAAATCCTATGCAGAAAGAGTCACATTTTACATTAAATCCTATGCAGAAAGAGTCACAGTGTACATTAAATCCTATGCAGAAATAGTCACACTGTACATTAAATCCTATGCAGAATTAGTCACATCGTACATTAAATCCTATGCAGAAATAGTCACATTGTACATTAAATCCTATGCAGAAAGAGTCAGTGTACATTAAATCCTATGCAGAAAGAGTCACATTGTACATTAAATCCTATGCAGAAAGAGTCACATTGTACATTAAATCCTATGCAGAAAGAGTCACATTGTATATTAAATCCCATGCAGAAAGAGTCACATTGTATATTAAATCCTATGCAGAAAGAGTCACAGTGTACATTAAATCCCATGCAGAAAGAGTCACATTGTATATTAAATCCTATGCAGAAAGAGTCACAGTGTACATTAAATCCTATGCAGAAAGAGTCACAGTGTACATTAAATCCTATGCAGAAAGAGTCACATTGTACATTAAATCCAATGCAGAAAGAGTCACATTGTATATTAAATCCCATGCAGAAAGAGTCACATTGTACATTAAATCCTATGCAGAAATAGTCACATTGTACATTAAATCCTATGTAGAAAGAGTCACATTGTACATTAAATCCTATGCAGAAAGAGTCACAGTGTACATTAAATCCTATGCAGAAAGAGTCACAGTGTACATTAAATCCTATGCAGAATTAGTCACACTGTACATTAAATCCTATGCAGAATTAGTCACATCGTACATTAAATCCTATGCAGAAATAGTCACATTGTACATTAAATCCTATGCAGAAAGAGTCACATTTTACATTAAATCCTATGCAGAAAGAGTCAGTGTACATTAAATCCTATGCAGAAAGAGTCACATTGTATATTAAATCCCATGCAGAAAGTGTCACATTGTATATTAAATCCTATGCAGAAAGAGTCACAGTGTACATTAAATCCCATGCAGAAAGAGTCACATTGTATATTAAATCCTATGCAGAAAGAGTCACAGTGTACATTAAATCCTATGCAGAAAGAGTCACATTGTATATTAAATCCCATGCAGAAAGAGTCACATTGTACATTAAATCCTATGCAGAAAGAGTCACAGTGTACATTAAATCCTATGCAGAAAGAGTCACAGTGTACATTAAATCCTATGCAGAAAGAGTCACATTGTACATTAAATCCTATGTAGAAAGAGTCACAGTGTACATTAAATCCTATGCAGAAAGAGTCACATTGTACATTAAATCCTATGCAGAAAGAGTCACATTGTATATTAAATCCCATGCAGAAAGAGTCACAGTGTACATTAAATCCTATGCAGAAAGAGTCACAGTGTACATTAAATCCTATGCAGAAAGAGTCACATTGTACATTAAATCCTATGCAGAAAGAGTCACATTGTACATTAAATCCTATGCAGAAAGAGTCACATTGTACATTAAATCCTATGCAGAAATAGTCACATTGTACATTAAATCCTATGCAGAAATAGTCACATTGTACATTAAATCCTATGCAGAAAGAGTCACATTGTACATTAAATCCTATGCAGAAATAGTCACATTGTACATTAAATCCTATGCAGAAATAGTCACATTTTACATTAAATCCTATGCAGAAAGAGTCAGTGTACATTAAATCCTATGTAGAAATAGTCACATTGTACATTAAATCCTATGCAGAAAGAGTCACATTGTACATTAAATCCTATGCAGAACAGGAGATCGCTTTGTTTGGTTTTATTCCCTTATCAGCAATATATAAAATCTGCAACTGAAACCTCCTCTAATAAAATCTTACCTAGTCCTTTCTTATTAAACACAACTCAGTCAAAACTTCATATGTAGCTATGTAAAATGTAAAGCGCAAAGCTCCTGTTGACCAGCTTTTCCTTCTTCAAATGCCCAACTCCTTTGGGCTCTGTGATAGTGACCTCTCATGGCTGTCCTTCTACCGTTCTAGCTGCTCCTTTTCTGTACCATCAAATCTACCTACCCCTCATGCCCTTGTCACCTCCCACCTAGACTTCTGTTATCTCCCACTCTCTCGCCTTCCTCTCCCACCTCGCCCCTCTCATATCCATCATCAATGTTGCTGGTTGCCTTCTCTTTCTTTACAGTCATTCTTATGCGACTTCTCCCTCTACAGCAGGGATGGGGAACCTCAGGCCCTGGGGCCGTATAAGGCCCGCGGAATCATTTGGTCTGGCCCTCTGAGCTTTTTCCTGCTAGCCTCATCTGGCTAGTAGGGTGCCTAGAATGACACTCTGCAGCCAGAATCTACGCAGTAGTGCCACCTGGAGCGTCCATAGGACCCTTCAGATGGTCACAGCGCTGCCCTTACAGCTCCCCGGAACATCCTCAGGATGCTCCTGGCATTGCTGTAATCACTGGCAATTGTGGCTCCGCCCCCATGTGACATCATACATAGGGTACATGGCCTGCACCGCCCTCGAATAATGTTATATATATATCAAAATGGCCCTCGGCAGAAAAAAGGTTCCCCACCCCTGCTCTACAGCTTAACATGCTCCCTTTCCGTTACAGAAGTTAGTTTAAGATCATCACCCCTCCTGCTCCTACATCTCCAACCTCATCTTAATCCACACTCCTTCTCACCCCCTCCAATATTCCTCTGATTGTTACCATGCCACCTCGCTGATTACCTACTCCCACTCCTGTATTCAAGACATCTTATGTGCTGCTCCCCTATTCTGGAACTAACTTCCCCTCATTATCAGAATATCTACCAGCCTGCAAGGATCGGACGACATATCGGGCACATCAGCAGATCGGACGACATATCGGGCACATCGGCAAGTGTGTACCCGCTATGTCGCTGACAATGCGTGTTCCCGCACGTCTTGTCAGCGACAGTGCCCATCGGATCTGCAATCAGGTTAGATGGGCGGTATCGTCAGCGGGGGCCATGCTGCCGAATGCAGCTTGCCCCCCCGCTGCCGGCATCGGTAATTGTGTATGCACTTGCCGAAGCCGGCACCCCAGCCGGGTCCCACCGCATGAGACAAAGGGCTGGGTACATATCATTAAGTGTGTACCCAGCTTTACACATGGGCCCTGATTCAGAGCCGGATGCTCTGGCCAGAGCGCTCGCTCTGAATCAGGGCCCACCTCCATTAATATGGAGCGTCCTCCTGGACGCTCGTATAGCTGTGGGTCACCACCCACAGCATATACGAGCGTGCAGGATGATGGTCGCGATGGTTTTGACCATCGCGACTGCGAGCAAAAGCCTGCGGTTGAGTTTTTTAACCGCAAGGCCAGGAGTGATTTTGGCTCTATCAGAGCCAAAATCACTCCCACTGACATCACTAGTGATGTCAGTGGGGCCGACTTCAGACGGTAGGCGTTCCCTTGGGAACGCCTCCGTCTGGCAGGCACGCCCCCGGCACGCCCACCAAAGGGGGCGTGCTGTCAGTCAACATCGACAGCACGCCCCCTTTGATGAGACACTCCGAGCGAAGGAAAGTCCTTCGCTCGTCGCATCTCGCGCATGCGCATGACGGAGCTCCCTCCGTCGTGCGCATGCACAGTGCAGACCATCGACCCACTTGCGTGCAGACAGCCGCTCGCGAGTCGGTCTGAATGAGGGCCATGATGCGGTCATGCCTCCTCATATTTTCACAGCTCACCTCTGAGTTGTACTCCCCTCTCTCCCCCCCCCCACCCACACACACCTTAAGGTGGGTACACACTAGACGATATCTTGAGCAATTTCGACATATCGGAACAGAAAATCGTTCAAATGTTGTAGTGTGTACCCACACTACCGGAGGTGGTCTGTCGCATCCTCAGATCTTTTGTACATGCAAAAAGGGTATCCCGGCGGTCTGGTTGCCGACGCTTACCGGCGCCAGAATTCTGACTGGCTTCGGGATGCCGGAGGAAAGTAACAAGGGGGAGGGGGAGGTTAGGTTCAGGAACATGGGGTGGAAGTTAGGGCTAGGCACCAAAGAGAGAGGGTTAGGGAGAGGGGGGGGTTAGCATACCGATCAACAAGTGTCAGTATGTTAACCCTGTCAGGATCCCGATTCCGCAGAAAGATATGAGGATGTAGCTAGCGATGCCATGCTGCCGAATGCAGCATGGCCGCACTACACCCCATCGCTCCTCCGCTGCCAACATCAGCAAATGTGTGTGCCGGCACCCCTGCCGGGTCCGTCGCGAATGTTGTCATGCTGGGTACATATCATCTAATGTGTACCCAGGTTAAGACTGTACTCACTAGCAGCCCTGCACTATCTTGGTCTCCAGTGAGCGACTCTGGACCCTTCTGCCCACTCTTACCAGGGCACGGTGTCATTAGGTACTTCTGTTAAGACTGGTCTCTCATTTTGTTGATTCTTTATCTCACATTTTGATTTATTTCTCCCCATGTACTTGAAACTTTTTATATTGTATTAATTGTTTAAACTATTGTAATTCTCTATGTTTGGGGTTACAGACACTTGCTATGGGCAACAACACCACTTGTCTGTTTTAGAAGCTTTAGTAAATCTACCCTTTGGTGGCATCATATACATAAAAAAAAATATATTTTTTTTTTTATCTTTTAACTATTTAGGTAATAGTTGTAACTTTTAAAAGGTCTTCTTGACAGAATAAAGAAATATCCCATTATTTTCCCTATATGACTGTCCCTATATGAAGGAAATTAATGTGACCACTAGGAAAGCCTTACAGCCTGCCGGCACCATAGATTCCTAGTAAATTGCCCAGCAGGTCAAAAATGGAGGTCAACTCCTGGCAATTAGCCACCCCACCTCCCCCCTCACACAGACACAACTAACCTTATGTAATTCCAAAAGTGGATTAATGAAGATTCAGCTTTTAATCATCTATGCGCTCTGTGGGCTTACCCACTGCGTGACGTTTATACAATGCCCTGCATTCCATAATAACACTAACAAGACTGTGCAATTAATAAGGACCTAAACAGTAGACCAGTATCCTGCAACATTGTTATATATATATATATACACACACATGCACATAGAGAAGCATTTAAGTATTGATTTATTTTCCCATGTACTTGAAACTTTTTATATTGTATTAGTTGCTTATACTATTGTAATTCTCTATGTTTGGTGTTACAGACACTTGCGGGTGACGGTGTAATGGTTAGAATTACTGCCTCACAGCAATGAGGTCCTGGGTTCAATTCCAACCATGGCCCTAAGTGTGTGGAGTTTGTATGTTCTCCCTGTGCTTGCGTGAGTTTCCTCCGGGTACTCCGGTTTTCTCCCACACTCCAAAAATATACTGGTAGCTTAATTGGCTCCCAACAAAAAATGTTCCCTAGTATGTATGTGTGTGAGCTTGTGATAGGGAATATAGAGTGTAAGCTCCACTGGGGCAGGGACTGATGTGAATGGCCAAATATTCGCTCTGTAAAGCGCTGCGAAATATGTGTGCGCTATATAAATAACGGGTAATAAATAAATAATAATAATAAATAAGTTTCCTTTCTAAAGCTTTAACTAAATATTCTTTATGTTTTGCCCGAAATGAAACTATTACGTTTACAAAAAAAAACAAAAAAACAGTATTTTGAGGGAACATACTGGGAAATTATTTGTTTTCATCATTTTACTTGGTACTGACAGGGTCCTACAATGAGTAATACCAAATATTTTAGCCGTTTAGTAGTAATAAATAAAATCAACTGTATTAATGTTTCAATTTAATTTGAATTTAAAAAGGACAAAACAAGCAATATGGTCACAAGTGTTTATAAATTCATAAATGCATAAAAAAAAAGTCACTAAACATTTATAGAAACTAAGTAACGGAAACATTCCATAGAAAAGGGCACTTTGAAATTTTATCCAAACGTTCATATATTGTCTTTACGACTTATTTACATCAGCATGCAGGTCATGCTTTAAGCTAGTATTTTATTTATGTAAGGTAATATAATGTGAAGTGAAGAGGTGAAAGTGCCAAGTTTCTGGTAACTGTGGTAACAAATAAGAATACTCATGTGCCATTAGTCTTAAACTAATGCAAACAAATAAGGATATACTACACACCCTGGGTATAATTCGGAGCAAGCTTATTGTGAAGTGAAGTACTGTAAAGCTGGATACACACTGATCAGTATATCGCCCGTTCATTTGAGCGGGCGATATATCTATAGTGCATCGCTGGGTGTGTACAGCGGATATGTCTGAACGGCATCGTCGAGCAGCACAGCAAATGGCCGACATATATTTGAAATATATATCGGTCATCTGCCAGTTGTGTACGGGTGACCCGCCAATCGTCTGTACACATACTGCAAGACCCAGTGGTGATTGACAGCTCAACTGGGCAGGCAATCTAAATGCCTGTCCAATTTGAGCAGTCAAGCCCGGCACATCGTACAGATGAAATTGGTGTGTATACACTTAGCAATCGTCAGATAGGTCGGCCTAGTGTGTACCAAGCTTCACACAACCTTGGTCTGAGGTCTAAGTACTATTTCTGTTTGTTGATCAATGAATAATTCAATCGTCTGCAAGTAACTTCCGGCACCTGGTGATAAACCTGAATGTGTCTTCACTACTGGTATGATCTGGGAATAAATAATACAGCAGGTTGTCTGCACCCAGACCCATCCTGTCAAATTGCCTGAGTGCAAGCAGCAGTTTTAGGTTATGTCCGCACACATGAATGGCCAAATTGGACAAAGGCAACTGGTCTGTGCTTAGGTACAGAGGTGGGAACACATGGTGGCCTGTTCTCTGAGGGCAGATGAGCACACACAGAGACCGATGCTGGTAAACTTAGTTGTAAATTTCCCAAAAATCTATTCTTGATCTTTTCAAGTGAAATTTATACACCTGGGATTAAGTTGCATTCTAATGGCATTATTAAATGAATTTCGGCAAGAATGAATGTTGGGGATAAAATGCTATCTTTGTACTATCCCAAACTTCACTGTTTCAGCACTTCTAGCTGTTGGCAATCTTCAGGCCAATAAATGTCAATTCAGAAGACATTATTTTCTCCTCAGAATGGAGAGAACTATGGATTATTAAAGTGCTAGACAGCTGTATGTCACTGAGCCTCTACCCCGGAGAGGTTTTAGTGACAATAATTCATGTACCTTCTTAATGTCATCATCAGAAGTCTTCTTAAAATCATTTTCAAAAGGACTTGCAAGCTCATTAAACAACCCTACTTCCTCACAGTTCTTCAGGAACCGAGTTGGTGTTGGTGTTTGATCTGGAAATTCAGAACACACAATTAGGAAATAAAAGATAGGAAATTAGATTGTACATTGCACTTGCTAAATTAGTTGCAACAGAGTTTCTAAACATTTAACATGTTTTAAAGGTTACAGTCCAACATATTCAGGTTTTAATGCAAAATAAATGAACGTGTGGTGTAACGGATTATGGGATTTCAGTATCTCTAATTCTATACATTTCATCTGTGCTTTCATTTCAGAAGAATTCCACTGTCGAATACGAACCTGCAACAATGACACTATCATTCCGAGCAGGCCCGAACTTCAGTGTCATCTCATGTTTATGCTTGTGTACGGCCAAATGATCTTCATTGGTAAAACGCTGGTGATACAAAAAAAAAAAAAAAAAAAGAATCTTGTAAATAAAAAAAAAAAAACACTGCATAACGCAAAAGTATTTTTGAATTTACTTTAGTTGGTTGATTTGTTATGATATTGCTGAATCACTGTAGCTGGTGCTCAGCATAGAAGTAACATACAGAAATGTAACGTGCAGTAAGTATTTTAGGGGTTTCCCTCACACAGTAACAAAATGCATTTCCTGCTATAGGGAAACAGGTTCCACAAACGAGGCAAATCTAACTAATTTAAGGTTAGGTGGAAAAGATTAAATGAAAAGGTAACAATAAAAAAATGATATGAATTAATTTGCATAAATTATTAATGTGGTCCCATTTGATCAATTAAGTGCTTTGCTGGAAAATGTTTGCACTTATATATATATATATATATATATATATATGATAAATGCAAACTGCCTGTACACACTTGTCGATGGACAGATATGTCTGCAGATATATTGGGCAACGGCTGTGCAGTACAGCCAGTGCGATAGATCTGTGAACGACGCGGTCTGTACACACTGGCCGACGGCCAGCAGATATATTGGCTGATCAACTGAATGGCCAATATATCGGCCAGTGTGTACCCAGCATTAGCCGCAGATTTACCACTGGAGGAAAAGGGCTGCTGATTGAATAGTCTCGGGTGTAGAAGTCTGAGGCCACGACCTTCTTCCCCATACAGTAAATTAAGGAGGCTAATTGAATCCGGCCCAGTCGCATACAAATTTGCTTATTGTGTACTAGGTACTTAGGATTAGCATTTTTGCCGCAAAGAAATTGGTATAAAGGCGCAGATTAAGCAAAATGATGCATGACGCAGGTCACTCATATCGCACCTCTGTCTTCTGCCGTTTTACCCAGATTGTGTACCTTTCCGGAATTCTGAGTATTCATTGGCTAATAGTGTACAAGATACTTAAGATTAGTATTTTTGTACTTTTTTGTAAGGAATTGGTATAAAGTCGCAGATCAGACGCAGAAGTCTCGATGGCACGGCTAAGCAGCAAAGTCCATGGTGACCCAAACGGAACTATTTGCCAAACTTTGAGGAAAAGTGTATGGACACTTCTGTATACACACACTGTGATACGGAAATTCACCTCGGCTTGTATAGCTTAGGGTGATCACCTTGTCTATTTCTGATCACTATGGGGGTGATTCAATTCAGTGTGATGTTGAAAAGTGCCGGGAGTGAGTTCCCGGAGTTATTCAACTGGCCATGCTATTAACCCCAAATAGAGGATTGCTGCTCGCACCCTACCAAGGTGCGAACAGAAGTCTGACTACATTAGGGCTCCGATGCTGGTTTTTGGCTTAGCGGGTGTGCGCTAACAGCATCGCAGCCGGCAATTAATTCGGAGAATACAGGATACCCCGACTAGACACCCGGCATTAGGCGCCATAAACTGCATCTCTCCACTGAAGTATACAGGGCACGATGGGGACAAATAAATAGCTCCGGGAACTCATTCCTGGCACAATTCAATATCGCACTGGATTAATTGGCACCCTAGGACTGGTCATTTAGCTGCCCTCACTAATGCAGTGTCTAGCCAGGTACTGTACACTGACTGATGAGAGCTGCATGTGCACAAATCAGCATTCTGTTATTATGGGCTGTGTACTACAGAGCAGCCAATGACAGCAAAACTTACACACATTAAATAAGTGAATAAAAAAAAAGTAATTTCAAATGGAACAACATCTGACTGTTTTTCTATTCAGGAATTCATGACTGGGTGATGGCTTGTACTTGTCTGTGTTTCTGTCATGCTTAATTAAATTAGCTTGTGTATGTATTTTAGGGGGCGTTTGGTCATGGAGAGCATGACCATTATTAGTTACACTATATATTACTGCTACACTGGTCTTCTGTGGGTAGCAGAGCTATGTAGGCGTCACCATTCACAATAAACATCCCCAAAACAGGAACGGGATAAAGCAGTCCAGCCTGGTGGTCTAGAATACACTTTACTTTGTATACTATACCAATTCCACAATATTATTTATTTTGGAGGCTTTAAATTTTTCATTTGGTCCTGACTACATTTTATTGTTTATAGGATTTGTTGAAAATAAAATGAAAGAACATAGAAATAATATTATTCACCCACATTAACATAATATTTTCACCAAACTAGGGGCCTGATTCAGAGTTGGGAATAGAGAGAGATATCTCTTTTAACTGATCATCTTGGTGAAACCATGCTACACTGCAGGTGGGGCAGATGTAAAATGTGCAGAGAGATTTAGATTTGGGAAGGTGTCCAAACTGACATCTAAATTGTATAGTTATAATAAAGCTGTGCAGTATTTGTGTGCTACATGTAAAAGCAGCCAGTATTTACCCTATATGCAAAAAAAATAAATATGTATTTACACCCCTTGCATTGCACCATGGTTTGTCCAGGTACACAGTTTAGTGCTAGTTCTCTCTCTATTCCCAACTCTGAATCAGGCCCTATGTGTATTACTGTCGTGCGATTGCCAAGTCCCCTCACGTTACCTGGCCGCATCCAGGGGCAGTGCATACAAAAGGTTTGTCATCACTCATATTCTACAGGTCCTTGTGGTTACCTGCCAGAGAAAAGACACGTACGGTCACATACCTAGAACATGAAGAAGTCAGCAGGAGATGTAGGAAGACATTACTACATATATGTATGTATGCATTTCACCTTTGTTAGGTCATTTTCATGCCAAGCCTCTTCTCCACTTTACATGCTATTACATTTCTCTCTTCTGTACTGCATATTTTGGTGATGTATAAATAAAATAAACGGAATAACATAAGACAGACATTCACAGGACGTTACAGCAGTTTATAAAGAGCAGATAAGGAGGTGAAAGCGTATAACCATCTAACAACCATTTTCCGACCTTGCTCATCTCGCGACCTTATGACTCAAGTAACACAATAGCGTTACTGAGACTGGGCGCAGAGATAACGGGAAGCATTTGATGCACCACATAACAACTAAACAGTCTCATTTTATTAGCTGTCTGACTGATGAGAAACTCTCTCAGTTACATGTGCAGCAGTTTTCACAAATCTATTTCTGTTTATCTACTGTTATTTCATTTATTATAAAAGAACCATTGTTGAGAGGGGGGACCCCCCAAGGTCTACTAAATTCCAGCCCCATTGCACTTGACCGATGCACTTCACATCCATATTGGACAATGTTGCCACTGTTTTAAGGCTTTATACTGTAGATGGAAACATTTTAATTGTTGCAAGTATCCAACTTTTCAGAAAATCCACTGAAAGTGCCTAAAATAAATAATCACAAGTAAACCTGGCCTCCCAGAATTTTCTGGATACCGGTCAACAATAAAAAGAAAAAAAAAAAAAAAAGGTAGAGATTCAGAGGGTCGACAGTAAACACGTCGACATGGTACTTGGGTCGACCATCATTGTGCAGACATGTATTTTGGTTGCCAGGGTGAAATGTACGATATTTAACACTAAAATGTCAACACATGGATTTGTCATGATTTTTAGGGTTAGGCTAAAATATAAAAAACCCATGTGTCGACATTTTAGTGTCGGTCTAAATAAAAGTCTACAAAACGATGGTCGACCTAATGACCAGGTCAGCTTTTTTACTGTCAACATTCATAACCAGTCGACCTTTTTACTGTTAACCTTTTATACCACGCCCAATTTTCTATGGTCATTAAAATCCACTAACAATGTAATAATGTGACCAAGCTGTGAATAAGTAGGATATCCCCATTTGAGATCATCTATCACAGTGATTCCCAACCTCGGTCCTCAAGGCACACGAATACCCCTTTTACACCGAAGCTGAAACCTGGGTTTTTGAAGGGTTAACCCGGGCAGCTTCCTGGTGTAAAAGAGGAGAGGGTTGGATCGCCGGGTCAAGTGACCCGGCAATCCAACCCAGGTAACTAGCAGGGTTTAACACGGGTGTAGCCCGTGAAACCCTGCTGTGAGAACAGCGCACTCCGGGTCACGATGACCTGGAGTGCGCTGCTAGCCAGCCGATTGGTCCGGCTTCAGTGGTGCTTGGAGACCACTTTCACTCAGCAAAAGCCGGGTCTATGCAGACCCGACTCCGGTGTGAGCGGCGCTGACTCGGGAATAGTCGGCGCCGGCAAAATTCTTTGTCTGATCCGGATAGGAACTTTGTTCCAACTCTGGGTCAGACCCGGAATTTTGGTGGAAAAGGGGTACACCAGTCCTGGTTTTAGTGATATCCATGATTGTGCACAGATGGTTTAATCAAAATAACTGAGGCACTAATTAAGTCACCTGTGCTCAAGTATGGTTATCCCTAAAACCTGGACTGTTAGTGTGCCTTGAGGACCGTGGTTGGGAACCCCTGATCTATCATGAGGAGACAAATAAATATACAAATGGCAAAAACAAAGAATAATGGGTTTGTTTATAGACTCTTATCCCTCTACTGCGTTATAAGAAATAATAAATAGGAAAATAGGAAAAAAATAGAGGGAGAGTGTAGTGAATATTAATCAATTTTAAGGATCATTGATCCCCATGGCTACACATACTGAACGAGATGTAGTTAGCAGACCCACGGCCGCCGGTATAAATCCTGACGGGGGAGGCCAGACACGGGACTTAAGATAGGCGTCAAAATACCAACGCCTATCTTAATCCCAACGCCGGAATCCAGAAGAACTCCATCCCGAATGAGGTGACTTCGGGGTGTCTCAGCCATTAGCCGCAAGGGGGGGAGGGGAGATTGGAGGGAGTGTTAAGTTTAGGTAGCATAGCGGGGTTACCGTTAGGTTTTTTTGGGTGGGAGGCCAGGGTTAGGAACACCTAGGGGGGAGGGTTAGGCACCCCTGGGGGGGGAGTGTTAGGGTTAGGCACTAAGGGGGGAGGGTTAGGTTTAGGCACGAAAAGGGAAAGACAGGTTTAGGCAATAATGGGGAGGGTTAGGGTGCAGAGGGTTAGGCTACAAGAAGGGAGGGTTAGGGGGGAGAAGGGTTAGTATATTTGCCCGTCCCCTGTCGGGATACCCCTGTCCTGACCAATCACGATAGAGATAAACTGCAGCAATACAGCAAACTACTATGTAATTGGGGGCTTAACCTAAGGAACACTCATTGGGAGAGAATAAAAACTAAACAAAACTAAAATTATATATTTGCAAGAAATTTCATAACGTAACAGGGGTAACTCCCACAAAAGGAGACAAGGCCACTGACACATATTTCGACTGTAGTGGATCTCAAACTCGGTCCTCAGGACCCCACACAGGTCATGTTTCCCAGGTCACCCAGCAGGTGCACAGGTGTGTTCATTACTCACTGTCACATTTTAAAAGATCCACAGGTGGAGCTAATAATTTCACCTGTAATTCTGTGAGAAGACCTGGAAAACATGCACTGTTTGGGGTTCTGAGGACCGAGTTTGAGAACCTGTGTTCTACTGTAACCAGAGGTTTGTTATAGAAGCCAAGAATCTGCCAGCACGTGGAATAAAAATAAAATGTGCCTTAATTAATCTTATCTAATCCTATAGATTGCCTACAGTAATACCTCTTTTACACCAGAGCTAAAACCAGGGTAATTGCAGGGTTAACCCGGGTAGCTCTTTGGTGTAAAAGGGGAAAGGGTTGGATTGACGGGTAGAGTGACCCGGCAATCCAACCCAGGTAACTTGCAGGGTTTAACACGAATAACCCGTGAAAGCCTGCAGTGTAAACGGCGTGATCCGGGTCACGGTGACCTAGATCATGCCGCATGCCTGCCGATTGGCCGGGTTCAGTGGTGCTTGGAGATTACGTCATCTACAAGTGTCCACTTCAACGCCAGAAAAGCTGGGTCGCTCCGGTGTGAACGGCGCCAACTCAGGAATATCCTGGGTTGGCGCCGAGGAAATTCCGGGTCTGATCCGGATTGGAACTTTGGCCCTCATTCAGAGCCACTCGCTAGCGGCAGTACGCTCGTTCCGAGCGATGTTCGCACATCTGCGCATGCGTACGGTTTTTAGTACGCATGCGCGAACCAGTCAGTGCGGCCGAAAATCGTTTGTACGCAATATAGCGAGTGCCTGCTATTTTGAGTGACAGAATGAGGCGTATGTGGGTGGTAACAGGGGAAGGTGCTTGAAAACGGGGAGTGGAGATCAGAACGCAGGCGTGCTTAAAGGTCAAAACGGGCGTTTTATGGGTGTGCATAATTAATATAGCAGCGTCAATGACCACGTCATTTGTTTTTTTTTAACTCAGAACTGCTCGCAAAATAGCGGTTGAAAAAACCAACCACAAGAATAGCGAGCAGTTCATATCCTGTTCGATGTACTCGATTAATCTAATAAATAGCGGACATGACGTATGGTGCGAGCGGCAAGGGGGCGTTTTTAAGAAATAAAAGAGCGTATGTTTTGCTCGCTCGTTCAGACTTATAGGTGTGAACAGACTGCAATGTGCGAACGGATCATTTGAATAGCCACCCCTTGTTTTGGAACGAATGAACGCAAATAGCGAACGGCTCTGAATGAGGGCCTTTGTTCCAGCCTCCAGGTCAGACCCGGAAATTCGGTATAAAAGCGGTATAAGAGTTTCTCTAAATACTCTAACAATCTACAGTATACTAGGATTTAAGGATATTTTCTCCTTAAGATATATTGTGGCAGATGTATTAACCGCCGAAGCGGGATCAGCGCACGTTATGTGCACTGATTCAGCTTCTCCCCCATGTATGATTGGGGTGCTGGGCGGTAAATGACAAAGGTGCTATGCATCCCTGTCATTATCGGCGCTGCCATCTACAAGATAGCTGCGTCCAAAGCCTGGGCTATGTAGGAATGGTCAGTTTGCCTGACCATTCCGCCCGCTGCAGCTATTGATATCGACAGCTGCAGCTTGGCAACAAAGGGACAGCGGCTGATGGCTCCAGGTTTGCACGCGGCATCGCGCGATACTTGCGAGATCCTGCACATGCTCAGTGGAGCCGGCCAGGACAGAGACACAGTGCACTAGGCTGATGCGCAGTGGGCTCTAGCGGTGACCGCCGAAGGGGGGAGTCATCACTCCCCTGCTCCGGCCGATGAGATGTTAATACATCTCATGGGTAATGCTTCCTGATTCGCCTCTCCCCCTTTGTCTCATTCTTATTTTCGGCTTTATAGATTATAAAAAGTGTTGAACAATTTATGCCACACAATTAAATTCGAAAAAAATCTATAGTTTAGAACATGAGACTAAATATCAGTTACTACACTATAGTACTGAACCATTTTAAAACAGAAGGTAAAACACTCAATGAAGGAATTATATTCCTTATATGTCACTTTTGGCCATCTACACATTTCATCTTTGGTAGCCTGTATTAAAATAATTAATAGTTTATTTGGCTACTTGAAGTCACAGAAGAATTTGGAAATCATATACACCAATGAGCTGGAGGCATGGGCGTAACTACCATAGGTGCAAGGGGTACAGCTGCTATGCGGCCCAGAGCTGAGGGGGCCCAACTTCCTTGTCAAAGTAACATTTTTCACCATTGGGTGGTACACAGGGGCCCTTACAAACTTTTGCTATGGGGCCTTCAAATACCTAGTTACGCCCCTGGAGGCAGGGCAGCAACTAGGGGGGGGGCTGGAGTCCAGCCCCCCCAGCCCAGTGTCCTCCAGCCCGGCGCCGCAGGGAGACTCCAAGCCGGACGCCCGCTGAGATGTTATTACCAGCGGGTGCCCGGCTCCTTCTCTGCAACGCCGTGCTATCCGGAAGCTGGAGTTCTCTCCTGAACTCCAGCTTCCGGCTCTCCCCACAGGCACTATGGGAGAGACATAATGACGTCTCTCCCATAGTTCCAAGGAGCAGCCAGGCGGACCCAACGGCGGCGGTCACAGGAGCGGGGTTTAAGGTATTTTTTTGTGTGTGTGTATGTGGCACTACAGGGGCATTAACAGGGGGACTACAGTGGCATTACCTACAGGGGCATTACCAGGGGGCTCTACAGGGAAATCACCAGGGGACTCTACAGGGGCATTACCAGGGGGCACTACAGGGACATCACCAGGGGGCACTACAGGGAAATCACCAGGGGGCACTACAGGGAAATCACCAGGGGGCTCGACAGGGGCACTACCAGGGGGCTCGACAGGGGCACTACCAGGGGGCTCGACAGGGGCACTACCAGGGGGCTCGACAGGGGCACTACCAGGGGGCTCGACAGGAGGACTACAGTGGCATTACCTACAGGGGCATTACCAGGGGGCTCTACAGGGGCATTACCAGGGGGCACTACAGGTGGCATTACCAGGGGGCTCTACAGGGTCATTACTATTTGGTCACTACAGGGGCATTACCATATGGGCACTACAGGGGCATTACTATGGGGACACTACCATATGGCCACTAGTACAGGAGCATTACTATAGGTGCACTGTTGAAGGGGGCATTACTATGGGGGAATTACCGGGGGGGGGGGGGGGTGACAAAAACCGTAGTTTCGGCCCTGCTGGAGGTCATGTAATTAAACTGTATAATAAACAGGACTGAACTACATGGTCTGCAGTTTACTTTTAAAAAAGTTGATGTATCCTTTAAAAAAAAAAAAAACCTTTAATGACAGGTCCCAGACAGCAGCCAATGCACTTATTTTGTGCAATTAGTTTCCAATGAATGTGAAGTCATTCCGCACAATACTACTGACGTGTGCTCAATTCCATATACATTGCTGTACAATACACTGATTTGTAGCTACCCAGTTTTAGCTGAATCATTTGTTTTGTTAAAGTATATTTATAATCTACATAAATATTTCCACTGTATTTTAGTATATATAAATCTATATCTTATTTTAGCTAATTTTTACATTATGTTAGCTACCGTATGTTATTTTGGTTGGGGGAAAAAAAATTGCACTCAGGCAGTGACTAGAGTTCCTTGTGCCCTTCCTCTGCCCGTCCATCGCTTACCAAGTGACCTCACACAGGGCCTGATTAATTACATATAGCAATTGTGATTACGTACGCAGACAGCCGATAGCTGCATTCTGCGCATGCGCAAAGGTATTCACTGCGATCACACAGAATACGCAGACCCATCGCAGAGTGATTGAACGGAGGGGGCGGGAGAGGCGTAACGCAGGCGCGTCCGTGCGTTTGAATGCCGTTACAGGGGCATGCATAAATTAGTCACTGTGATGGCATAGGCAGCTTGGGCTCCCACTGCGTGCGACGAGGTTAGCAAGGTCTGAGTAAGGTCTGATCATGTGCAAGTGTGCATGAGGCTACGATAGTACTCAATGTTACCGACAGTTTTGCAAAGTATTATGGAGTAAGGGCAAGTGGGTGTCCTTATGTTGGGCTGCGACAGCATAGCGATTGCAAACATTAGCACATTTTCACAGTGGGTATGCGTGAGTAATCGCAGCTGCGATCGCAATAGCGATCCGTAAAGAATCAGGCCCACGTTCTGTTGTCTGGGTATGGGGACATATCTAGTGTTAACTGTCGCTCCGGCGGCAGGCAGGGCGCCGGAGCTAGAGAGGGCAATGTTATGCGCGCGCGCCCGAAAAGGGGGCGTGGTCATGAAAAGGGGGCATGTCTATAAGACGCGTCCCCTTTTCGTCATACTTGGGGGCGTGCCCGGCGCTTACGGACATGCCGGGCAGCCCCCAAGCGCTGCAGGAAGGGAGAATAGATGCCGGGCGCAGGCGCCCGGCGTCTATTCTCCGGCGGTGACCGGGTCACCGCATGTTTCTCTACCCGCGGGACACTGCGTCCCGCGGGTGAGAACGGCACCCGCAGGCTGTGAGGGCAGGGCGCTTTCTGCCCTCCTCCTGGAGGGCAGGGTGCTTTTTGCCCTCCAGAAGGAGGGCAGGGCGCCGCGCCCCGCTAAAAATGCCTAGCGGGAACGCTAATATCTGTGCAGCAAGGATCTCTAGTCACTGCCATTGTGGCTGTGCCAGCTAAGAGGCGGAAGCACGGTGTCTGGGGAGCCTAGTGGAATCCTCTGGTACTAATCAAGGTTAGTTTTCACAGTGATGGAAAATTGCCCACTCACAATTGACACAATCTGGGATAACTTCATGGAAATATTAAACAGATATTAAATGGGTAATGTTGCATACACACGGTCAGATTTTTCTTCAGATCGTTCAATCTGAAGGAAATTCTCAATCTGAAGGAAAATCTGACATATCTGAACGATGAACGATGCGCGTTCCCGATGGTCAGATAACGATATCTGACATCTGATGTGTTTGCAGTCAGATTTGGACGATTCCATTCATTTTAAAAGCAGTCAAAAATCGTTCATAGTTCAAATCGTTGTTCAAATCGTTCATCTGTCAAATCTGACCGTGTGTATGCTCCATAATACTACTGAATGGAGATTTCACTTGCAGGCTATAGGGCATGGCTACTGTATCATTACTGATTTCAATCATAATTATGCAAAGATTAGCCAAATCCAACCAAGACGGAGCTCTCCTTCTAAAGCATATAAAGGAGACACTGAAATATTTTATATTTGCGCCTTAGGCTATTTTTTTTATTGAAACAGATACAATATAAAATTCCTCAATGTCTAGACTTCACATGTTGTGGTTCCGCACAAAGACAGCGGATGTTTATTCTACTCTGTTTATCTATGTAATTTATACGTTTTATGCTCCCAGATTCATGTGTACACTAATTCATTTACACATTGCATGTGTTCAGGTATGGCAGTTCATGTGTAATGATGGATTAATTACATTAGTTTGTTAGAGTGCCTTATGAAAGGAAATTGTGCACATTATTAATTTTAGCTTTATAAATAATCATGCACAACTTTCCAACAGGCAGAAAAGCAATTGTCTGGCGGGTAGTACAGTATGTAAATAACACTGGCTAAGAGCTGAAACTCAGACAAGCTTATTTGGAGGACATAACATAATGAAAAATGCAAATAGCCACTGGTAGAATTAACAATGCTCCCAATAAATAACATGCATAGGGGCTTGAGTCACAAAGCGAACCTGCTTAAGGAGATGTTTAAAGCTTAATACGCAGATACTAGTACTTTGGAAACCTCATTCACCGGGTCTCTAGCTACTGTTTCCGGGGTTGCAGGGTTTTTCCCCTTTTACCATGATCTCTCTCTCTCTCACTCCTAAGCTGGGTACGCATTCTACTATTTTTAAAAAAAAAGACTTATGCTGCCCATCCACTAGGCGATTAAACCTAGCGATTGAGCGATAATGACCGTCGTTACAACTCAATCGCTTGGTAATCACCTGCAAATCGTACACTTTAATGTCGAATACGACCAGCGATGCGCATGCACGCTGGTCGTACTGGACATCTATCATCGGGCAAACATGCTAGTCAACCCAACGATAATGTCAGGTTCAGCATGTTACCAGATGATTGAATGAGGCTGCACTGTACGTCTGCTCGGTCAGTGTAGGCTTATCACAGACATGGAAACGACAGCACGATTACAATGTCATAATTGTGCTGTCGTATCTATGTCGTGTAGTGGATGGGCAGCATTAGTTTTCCAACAGATCGGAACGAATGATCGTTCAAATCGTCCAGTGTGTACGCATTATGCCCGCTCCCGCTGTGTACCCAGCTTTAGATCTCCCTCTCTCCATCTTTTCCTCATCCACCCAACAGTCTCTCTAATCCTCTTCCTCTCACCCTCCCAAATCTCCCTCCCCCATCTTTACTTCTACCAACAACTCTCCCTCCCAGTTCTCTCTCCCTGCGACACCCTCCCAGCTCTTGCTCATCTCACTCCCCCACCCAGTTCTCATCTCTCCCCCGCTTCCTTCCAGCTCTCTTCCACTCTTGCTCTCATTTCTCCCCATTCTCCATCCCAGTTTTCTCTGTATCCCCCACTCTCTCTCCCAGCTCTTGCTCAGCTCTCTACCCCACCACTCACTCTCTTTCTGACCCTGATTCAGAGCCTGTCGCTCTGATAGAGTGCTCGCTCTGAATCAGGGCCGGGCTATTGTTTTTTTAGAATGGCCTCCTGGCCGCTCGCATAGCTGTGGGTGACCACCCACAGCTATAGCGAGCGGCCAGGAAGATGGTCACGATGGTCAAGACCATCGCGACCATCGGGCTTGCGATGAGACCCTTGTGGTAGGGTCTCGTTGCCGCAAGCCCCAGAGAGATTTCGGCTCTAACAGAGCCAAAATCTCTCCCACTGACATCACTCGTGATGTCAGTGGGGCCGCCCCCAAATGGAGGCGTTCACATGGGAACGCCTCCGTTTGGGCAGCCACTCCCCCGACCCGCCCACCAAAGGGGGCGTGCTGTCACTCAACATCGACAGCACGCCCCCTTTGTTGCCAGACCCGGAGAGACAGAGTGCCCGTCACTATCTGGGTCTCGCGCATGCGCATGACGGAGCTGGCTCCGCCGTGCGCATGCGCACTGGCCCACCATCGACCCGGTTGCGAGCGCACATCGCTTGCGACCGGGTCTGAATCAGGCACCCTGTTCTCTCTCTCTGTTCTCTCTCCCTCCCAGATTGGTCTTAAAATATTGCTTAATATAAGTCTTAAAATTAAAAAGTAGAGTGAAGGGGTATATATTTAGAATATCTACATGGACGGTAGTTCGACATTCAACATGTTAACATCCACAATGTGGACAAAGACAGAATGTCGATAATCTATTTTTTATGATTTTAGGGTTAGGTTGCAATTAGGGTTACAAAGAAACCCAATGGATAAGATTCCCCACCTTAGCGCCCGTAACAAGTATACATTCAAGATACTTAGCTTTTGTAATTCATATGAAATCTTATTCCTGGTGATTCTTTACGGTGGTGTTATAATCAACACATAAATATGGTAACATGTAAGAAAAAAGAAATAAAAAAATCTAGTGTAGATTGTAATATATTGGATACTTTGCAATAGTTTCTCATTAGCAAAGCAAACAATAAGTATCATATAAGAAAATCTGTTTTACTCTCTAGTGCACATAATAAAAGCACATTTATTAAAACAAAAAAAAAAGAAACATAAATAAAAATCCAATACAACAAAGGAAAACACTCAAAAAGCAATGAGCCTACCTTAAACACAATACAAAATGTATAATCCTTCACAGGTGAAGTTGGCCTCCTACCAGAATCCAAAGAGACATATGTGTGAAATAACTGGCAAAGATGTTCAATGCCCGGGCCGCAACCACAGCTATCAGCCCACAATGGTCCCACACTGGTTCTGGTCAGGTCCTGTGAAGTTACCTCCTCTGCCAACTCATTTCGAGTCTTTTGTCTTTCTCAAGGCAATGAGGATGCATAACCACTAGTCTACCTATATACCCCTCTCAATTAGAAACTGGATACCTGGGAGGAGGCATCATCATTACAATAGGTGTTATCCCCACCAGTAAACACATAATCATAATATCAACCAGTCAAAACAAGATATATTATATATTACAATCCTAAAAAATTCACCAGAATCTTAAAAATAAAAAAAGGAGAGAATAATAAAGTCCGCTCCGTGAAATCGGAAGTGACCGCGCAATGGACTTCCGGTTAGGTATGTAAACAAATGCACGTGTTCCTGTAATACATTCCTTCTTCTAATCCATCCGGTTAGAAAAAGGCCACTGAAGATAAAGCAGCAGCCATCAGCTCATCAAAGTCCTTCCAGATAAGCGTCCCTGCCATATTATTATAGCGCTCCCTTCAATCCACGATACCGGAAGTCCGCGGCCGCATAGCGCATATGCTTCTGGGATTTGTAGTCCAACTGCCGTATTGTTTGATACCGGAAGTCACATTGCCGGAATCAACTTCTTGTCCATCCCTAAGGAGCCTGGGATCCGGAGTTTAAAGTCCATGTACGATGTTAGAATATTATATCTGTCATAGAAGTCAAAATAAATAGTTAAGAAAACTAACTAACCATTCACTAGATATATAATCATAAAACTTCAATAAAGTGCATATTTTCAAGTATACAATCATAAAACCTCAATAAAGTGCATATTATTCTTAAAATGTATATTCAGATAAAAAATAATTACTCATAAATTACAGAATCCCTAATATCAATCTAAAACCACTTGAGCTGAAAGTCTTTATTAATCCCTTTAGGCTGCAGGGTCTTGAGAGAATATATATAATTCATCTCAGTTTTTGCTAATACTTGTGTGAGGTTATTGTTCCTCCAATTAACACTTACTTGTTTAAGAGCCCCAAATTCTTTAATCTCACATATATTCTTATTATGTACATCCCTGAAATGTGACGACAGAGCATGGGTCTCAAGACCTTTTTTAATATTGCAAAGGTGTTCCGCTAGCCTTATTTTTAAGGGTCTTGAGGTTCTCCCAATATAGTGTTTATTGCTACTACATCCAATATAATAAATCAAATTTTTTGAGTTGCATGTGACAAAATCTTCCATTTTTTTTTTCTCAATCCCATTTATTATTACTGTAACACATTTCCTATCCCCATGAACTGCTCTACACATCACACAACTCCCACATCTCTGGAACCCTTTCGTCAAAACTCTTCCATTGATTTTGAGTGGAGAAAGAGCACTTTTGATAATTCTATCTTTAATATTCTTTGCTCTTCTATAAATAAATTTAGGTCTGTCTGGAAGAAAAGGTTGTAAGACTTGATCTGCTTTTAAAATCGACCAGTGTCCCCTTATAATACGCTCAATTTGTTTATATTGTGTATTATAATCAGTAATAAATGCTAACTTGAATCCTTCATCCGCATCTGGGATTTTCTTTTCCTGAGTCAATAGTACATCTCTATCGAGCTCTAAACATTTATCCATAACCGACTGTACTTTCTCTTTCCTATAGCCACTGTTCCTAAATTTTGGAATCATGTTACTGGCTTGTTCCTTAAAGACCTTGTTGTCTGTACAATTCCTCTCAAGTCTCTGCAGTTGACTATTAGGAATAGAATCCAGCCAATTCATGTGGTGACAGCTCGCAGCATCAAGAAAGGTCCCTGAGTCCGTGGGTTTTATAAAATTCTGTGTCATCAATTGACCTTCCTGCACATATACGGTTAAATCTAAAAAAATTATCATAGAGTCACTGATATTAAAAGATAATTTAATGTTAAAACTATTCTCATTTAAATATGCACAAAATTCATCCAAGGTGTCTCGACCACCTCTCCAAATGAAAACAATATCGTCTATATACCGTGCCCATGTCACCAGATTCGCCCCATATGTGGTATTGTTCCAAACATGACGTGTCTCCCACATACCCATAAAAATATTAGCATAACTTGGGGCGAATCTGGTGCCCGTGGCGGTTCCGACTTTTTGTAGATAAAAATAAACAAAATGCCTTTCAATAAAAATTCTCTTAAAACTTCTGTATAATTGCTTTCTTCAAGGAACAGAGATATTGCTTCTAGACCTAATTCATGTTGATTAATTGTATACAGGGAACAGATGTCAGGAGTGATCAATAAAAAGTGTTCCTCCCATTTAATTTTTTTTAATAAATTTAAAACATCACGAGTGTCTTTAAGATGGGATTTACTCTTTAAAGCCAACGGCTGTAAAAAATGGTCTAAAAATTCAGAGAGATTTGCAGTAACTGAGTTTACGCCTGAAACGATCGGTCTCCCAGGAGGGTTCTTTGGGTCTTTATGGACTTTAGGCAAAATATACAGCACTGGTATTGCCGGTTCATTATTAATAATAAATTTTCTATTTCCGTTATTGCTAATTTTGCCACATATTCCTTAACAAGTATTATTAAATTCGTTAAAATTCTTTTTGTAGGATTGCCTCTCAACTTCTTATAAGTAATTGTATCTTTTAACTGTCTAAATATCTTATTTTCATAATAGTTAAAAGATACAATTTCTTATAAGAAGTTGAGAGGCAATCCTACAAAAAGAATTTTAACGAATTTAATAATACTTGTTAAGGAATATGTGGCAAAATTAGCAATAATGGAAATAGAATCAAAATGTATTATTAATAATGAACCGGCAATACCAGTGCTGTATATTTTGCCTAAGGTCCATAAAGACCCAAAGAACCCTCCTGGGAGACCGATCGTTTCAGGCGTAAACTCAGTTACTGCAAATCTCTCTGAATTTTTAGACCATTTTTTACAGCCGTTGGCTTTAAAGAGTAAATCCCATCTTAAAGACACTCGTGATGTTTTAAATTTATGAAAAAAAATTAAATGGGAGGAAGACTTTTTATTGATCACTCCTGACGTCTGTTCCCTGTATACAATTATTCAACATGAATTAGGTCTAGAAGCAATATCTCTGTTCCTTGAAGAAAGCAATTATACAGAAGTTTTAAGAGAATTTTTATTGAAAGGCATTTTGTTTATTTTAGAGAATAATTATTTTCATTTTAAAGATAGTTTTTATCTACAAAAAAAGTCGGAACCGCCACGGGCACCAGATTCACCCCAAGTTATGCTAATATTTTTATGGGTATGTGGGAGAAACGTCATGTATGGAACAATACCACATATGGGGCGAATCTGGTGACATGGGCACGGTATATAGAAGATATTGTTTTCATTTGGAGAGGTGGTCGAGACACCTTGGATGAATTTTGTGCATATTTAAATGAGAATAGTTTTAACATTAAATTATCTTTTAATATCAGTGACTCTATGATAAATTTTTTAGATTTAACCATATATGTGCAGGAAGGTCAATTGATGACACAGAATTTTATAAAACCCACGGACTCAGGGACCTTTCTTGATGCTACGAGCTGTCACCACATGAATTGGCTGGATTCTATTCCTAATAGTCAACTGCAGAGCCTTGAGAGGAATTGTACAGACAACAAGGTCTTTAAGGAACAAGCCAGTAACATGATTCAAAAATTTAGGAACAGTGGCTATAGGAAAGAGAAAGTACAGTCGGTTATGGATAAATGTTTAGAGCTCGATAGAGATGTACTATTGACTCAGGAAAAGAAAATCCCAGATGCGGATGAAGGATTCAAGTTAGCATTTATTACTGATTATAATACACAATATAAACAAATTGAGCGTATTATAAGGGGACACTGGTCGATTTTAAAAGCAGATCAAGTCTTACAACCTTTTCTTCCAGACAGACCTAAATTTATTTATAGAAGAGCAAAAAATATTAAAGATAGAATTATCAAAAGTGCTCTTTCTCCGCCCAAAATCAATGGAAGAGTTTTGACGAAAGGCTTCCAGAGATGTGGGAGTTGTGTGATGTGTAGAGCAGTTCATGGGGATAGGAAATGTGTTACAGTAATAATAAATGGGATTGAGAAAAAAAAAAATCGAAGATTTTGTCACATGCAACTCAAAAAATGTGATTTATTATATTGGATGTAGTTGCAATAAACACTATATTGGGAGAACCTCAAGACCCTTAAAAATAAGGCTAGCGGAACACCTTCACAATATTAAAAAAGGTCTTGAGACCCATGCTCTGTCGTCACATTTCATGGATGTACATAAGAATATATGTGAGATTAAAGAATTTGGGGCTCTCAAACAAGTAAGGGTTAATTGGAGGAACAATAACCTCACACAATTATTAGTAAAAACTGAGATGAATTATATATATTCTCTCAAGACCCTGCAGCCTAAAGGGATTAATAAAGATTTTGAGCTCAAGTGGTTTTTAGAATGATTTTAGGGATTCTGTAATTTATGAGTAATTATTTTTTATCTGAATGTACATTTTAAGAATAATATGCACTTTATTGAGGTTTTATGATTGTATACTTGAAAATATGCACTTTATTGAAGTTTTATGATTATATATCTAGTGAATGGTTAGTTAGTTTTCTTAACTATTTATTTTGACTTCTATGACAGATATAATATTCTAACATCGTACATGGACTTTAAACTCCGGATCCCAGGCTCCTTAGGGATGGACAAGAAGTTGATTCCGGCAATGTGACTTCCGGTATCAAACAATACGGCAGTTGGACTACAAATCCCAGAAGCATATGCGCTATGCGGCCGCGGACTTCCGGTATCCTGGATTGAAGGGAGCGCTATAATAATATGGCAGGGACGCTTATCTGGAAGGACTTTGATGGCTACTGCTTTATCTTCAGTGGCCTTTTTCTAACCGGATGGATTAGAAGAATGAATGTATTACAGGAACACGTGCATTTGTTTACATACCTAACCGGAAGTCCATTGCGCAGTCACTTCCGGTTTCACGGAGCAGACTTTATTATTCTCTCCTTTTTTTATTTTTAAGATTCTGGTGAATTTTTTAGGACTGTAATATATATAATATATCTTGTTTTGACTGGTTGATATTATGATTATGTGTTTAATGGTGGGGATAACACCTATTGTAATGATGATGGCTCCTCCCAGGTATCCAGTTTCTAATTGAGAGGGTATATAGGTAGACTAGTGGTTATGCATCCTCATTGCCTTGAGAAAGACAAAAGAGTCAAAACGCGTTGGCAGAGGAGGTAACTTCACAGGACCTGACCAGAACCAGTGTGGGACCATTGTGGGCTGATAGCTGTGGTTGCGGCCCGGGCATTGAACATCTTTACCAGTTATTTCACGCATATGTCTCTTTGGATTCTGGTAGGAGGCCAACTTCACCTGTGAAGGATTATACATTTTGTATTGTGTTTAAGGTAGGCTCATTGCTTTTTGAGTGTTTTCCTTTGTTGTATTGGATTTTTATTTATGTTTCTTTTTTTTTTTTTTAATAAATGTGCTTTTATTATGTGCACTAGAGAGTAAAACAGATTTTCTTATATGAAACTTATGGTTTGCTTTGCTAATGAGAAACTATTGCAAAGTATCCAATATATTACAATCTACACTAGATTTTTTTATTTCTTTTTTCTTACATGTTACCATATTTATGTGTTGATTATAACACCACCGTAAAGAATCACCAGGAATAAGATTTCATATGATTTACAAAAGCTAAGTATCTTGAATGTATACTTGTTACGGGCGCTAAGTTGGGGTATCTTATCCATTGGGTTTCTTTGTATATTAGCATTGGAGAGGATAGATACCCTCTCCTTAGGATACCTAACCCAAGCTGCCGTGAGGGCGCGAAGAGTATAAATATTATATTTTTGTCTTGAATTTGCAATTAAGGTTAGTTAAGACCCCTATGATACACCGCATGGTCGAATGCCGACATTCTGGCAGGGAAACCGCATGGCCGAAATGCTGAACTTTCATACCACATCCAATGAAGAGACATCTAGACTGTCCTTATACTTTGTGTCATTTGTTTGTTTAATACTTTTTTTTTTACTATATTTTTGAAACATGAGGATAAAAAAACAAAACAAAACAAAAAAACTTTTCCACAAAATAAAAAAGTGAATGTGCAAAATTGGTCCCATATATGGAATAGGATGATGTTTTCATTTCGGCAACACTAAAAAGGTTGTGCTCCTACCTATAATGCCAGAGTGTTTCACCCTGTTTGCTCATCAGTATAGACTAGGCATTTCTGCTATTCATATGATGCACCAGAAACCAACTAAAAAAGTGAACAAGGTTGAAAAGAATTTTAAAGCTCCCACATGAAAAAGTGCCGATTGCAAAGTGTAGCCAAGTGAATGGTATTCAGAAAAATGACAGCTTCTGCAATGGAGATAGAAGTTTCAGTTCTGTCCCCAGGACGAAGTTTTAAAAACTCCCTAAACTTTTTCACTTTTGAGATAGTGAGGTATGTGCTATAGCGCTTCACATGCTGTACGGGAAACACCGACCAAATACTGATGAATATTAATAAACCGCCTGTCTGTAGTATTCTGTCTCTGCATACGCAGACTACCCCACTGGCACAGTATTTACTCAAATAACACACACAAGTGAACATTTCAAAATTGTCAACCCATATAAAAATAAATAAAAATACTTTGCTAGAAACAAGGATTGTGCAACCACCAGCTCATAAACTAGGGTCCCAGCCAACTTCCTATCGGCTTCATAAGAATCACCATTTTTATCTGTTACCAGCATGAAAAAAAAAAAAAAAAAAAAAAAGATCCATCAATTTGCAATATACTTAGTTTGACTCAGCATACACCAAGCAGAGTTTTGCAAAAATTCCACAAGGAATGGTTTACTGTAGTGAAATTTCTTCTGGTGTATATTTCCTATAAAGTATTTAAGAAGTTTTACAGAAACAGTTCACACATTAGGATGAATGCAAATGTCCCATGCGTCACACAGAGAATCACTATATGTATAGCGGAGCTTAAACTATTGGTAATTGGCAGGTGGTATATGAAGGGGACGCTAGCAGGAGGCCAGGTAGGGTTTGTCTGTGTCTTTCACTTTGGTGATGTCCTGAAGAAGACCGCATTTGAGCGGTTGATACATTGACTCTAAGCACCTGACTAGGTTGTTATGATGGAATAAAGAGGAGAGGAGAGGGACATGGCCAAAAGTTTGCTGCTTTAGTGTTTTTAGGCATTTTTGTCAGATGTTACTATGGTATAGTGAAGTAAAATTATAAGCATTTCATAAGTGTCAAAAGCTTTTATTATCAATTACATTAAGTTTATGCAAAGAGTCAATATTTTCAAGACTTCGGCAATTCACCCTGGCATGCTGTCAATCAACTTCTGGGCCACATACTGACTGATGGCCGCCCATTCTTGCCTAATCAATGCTTGGAGTTTGTCCACCCGCCTCTTGAGAATTGACCACAAGTTCTCAATGGGGTTAAGGTCTGGGGAGTTTCCTGGCCATGGACTCAAAATTTCGATGTTTTGTTCCCCGAGTCACTTAGTTATCACTTTTGCCTTCATGCTGGAAAAGGCATTGTTCATCACCAAACTGTTCTTGGATGGTTGGGAGAAGTTGCTCTTGGAGGATGTTTTGGTACCATTCTTTATTCATGGCTGTGTTCTTAGGCAAAATTGTGAGTGAGCCCACTCCCTTGGCTGAGAAGCAACCCCACACATGAAAAGATATCAAGCAGTCGGTTGCTCGGCACTTTAAGGAGAAAAATCATTCACTATCTATGTTAAAATCAAATAATAGATCAGGTACTGTACCAATATTAGCCAGAGATGAGGATAGAAACGCAAAACTTGTTAAATTAGAATTGCGATGTTTTTATAGATTGGATACGCTGCATCCAAGAGGACTCAATGAACGGATTAATTTGAATGCGTTTTAATTTTGGCTATATAGTTTATTTATATCTGATCTATATCTCATTTATAATTTACATATACTTCGGCCATTGGAGGAGAATAGCCCTTTACTGGGGTTTTTTTCAGCATTAAGCCATTCTTGAAATTTCCTCCATAATGAGCCCTTTTACATGTTCCATATGGTTCTGAATACGATCACATACTAGTTCTCACATCTATTTGCAACGGATGCTGCTCCTATAGTCTGCCTAGATCGATATATGTTAGCCTCTTTATAGGGGTTGGGTATGAAATACCGGCGGCTGACTAGCCAGTCCAAATCCCGACACTGCAAGCTCGAAGGTGGAGAATCACGACGGCAGTGATAAGTAACCTAACGCTCTCCCTAACCTAACCCTCCCTTAGCGGTGCCTAACCCTAACCTCCCCCCCGGTGGTGCCTATCCCCAACCCTCCCCGTGGGGGGGGGCTAGCCCTAATATCCCCCCGGTGGTCCCTAAACCTAAATCCACCTTCCCTGGGCTAACCGCGCATACTTACCCAGATCCATCGTTCGGGATTCCGGCGGTCGAGATGCCGATGCCGGTATCCTGCTCCCCTTTGGGATAGAGAAGTCGGCATTTTACCGGGGGCGGCAGGATTCCAGCGTTTATATCGACGGCTAGCATCCCGTGCACCGGCATAACCACTACAACCCCTTTATAGTACTAATAAATAGCACCCCAATGAGTACGTACATTATAGTAGAGCCGCAGCTAAAAGTACATTACTACTGTTTATTTATGTTTCCCGGTCAAGGAGCGCGAGACAGCATCAGGTTGCTTAGCAACCGCACGACGCACAGTGCCTCCGTCATTGAGCTGCGCCCTGAGGACAGTGGCGCATCTCCAAGCTCCGGGTCTGGCGTGTGTCTACACATGGTGAGGGGGATAGAAGGTGAGACTTTTTCTTATGTCTGTTTGTCATTTGTATATTGCCAGCTGCGTGAAGACGGTCCTGCAAGTCCCTAAAACGTCCCAATGATGCTGCTGTATATTTAATATACGAGTGAGCAACTGCAGTGCCGTGTAGATTGGATATTTTTTCCCTACATTTACTTGGTCTATGTTATCGCAACACGTGCATGCAGAGAGTGGACTACACAGGAGAGTGCCGGGTTATTGTTGGATACATATATATGAAAACCACTTGCAGATGTAAAAAAACCCCTATGTTTTGATACAATGGTCTCCAAGTACAAACGTACATTGAGCCCCTGAGCTAACAGTGTTAAGCTGGGTACACATTAGACGACGTGTGTACCCAGCCAACCCGCAATGTGACGAACGACACACCGAACGATCTGGTGAACGCCCGCACGATATGTAGTTCACCAGCCGCATCCAAATGCATGGGGTCGTTCATCAAATTGACAGATTGAGCTGCATGTAGACTCGATCTGTTGATGCGATTAACTACCCCACAGGGGCGCGCAGGGGAGCTCATAGTGGGTACACACTGGCCGATGTGGACAATATGTTGGCCGGATCGGACACCATATCATCTAATGTTTAAAGAGTAGTGCAACATCTTCTCAGCTATGATCCAACTAGCACCACTTCTGATGTAACAGAGCCACAGAGACGTCATATGGTAATAATACATCACAGACAGATAGGAGGAAGATCTGGAGGGAAGACTGTAAATGACTTTGTAGTTAGGGCCTGATTCAGAGCCGGATGCTCTGAAAGAGCGCTCGCTCTGAATCAGGGCGTTTTGGGTTTTTTTGGAGCGGCCTCCTGGCCGCTCACATAGCTGTGGGTGACCACCCACAGCTATAGCGAGCGGTCATGATGATGGTCACGATGGTCAAGACAATCGCGATCATCGGGCTTGCGACGAGACACTTGTGGTAGGGTCTCGTTCATCGCAAGCCCCAGAGAGCTTTCAGCTCTAACAGAGCCGGAAGCTCTCCACTGACATCACTCGTGATGTCAGTGGGGCCGCCCCCAAAGGGCAAGCGTTCCCTCAGGAACGCCTCCGTTTGGGCAGCCACCCCCCCGGTCCGCCCACCAAACGGGGCGAGCTGTCACTCAACATCGACAGCTCGCCCCCTTTGGTACAAAGGGGGAGTGGAGGTGCAAACGCAGGCGTGCCTGAGCATCTCAACTGCGTTTTAGAGGTGTACATAATTATAAGACAGCATCATAGTACACGTCACCTGGCTTGTTTATACACCGAAGTGCTCGCAGTGCTTGCGGCATGGTATGGTCAACCTCAAGCGCTGCGATAGCATCCGATGTACCGATGGTTGCATACACTTCCTGGACATGACGAGCACAAGTGGGCGTCTAAGAACAGGCTGGTGGGTGTCTGCATACACTATGTGATCGCTCTGTAAAAAATACTGGGCGTGCTAATGCATTGCTGTGCGATTGCACTGCCTACGCAATTTGCATACACATCGTGCGAGTGATCGCATCTAGTGAGCGGCTCTGAATCAGGCCCAGAGTCCACAAGTTATAAGTGGATTAAGGCCTTACCAGGCCAGACAGGTAGAATAACTAAAGAGCACCTGGAAATGTACTGTCCAGCGTCACAACTTTAATTTGTTTTGTACGTATTCTCCCACAATTTTAGCAGATACATTGCCTTTTACAATCGGTAACATCGGACAGTTAGAGAAGCCCAGACCATACTCAGGAATTGCTCACTCATGCGCACGCTATGACACCTCAGGCGGCATCTGGTATCGCAGTGGATAATTTGTGCATGCCCCTGCAACACCGTTGAAACCCACTGGCACGCCTGCGTCGTCCGACCACCCTCCCCCCCCCGTCACCACCCACAAACGGCACTTACTGTCAATAACTGTGCCGTGGGTCTGCGTAGCTTCTGCAAACGCAATTCCTTTTGCTAGTTGCCAGTTCGCGCTCTGCCATGCATATGCAAGCGCAGTGCGAATTAATCGACCAATTGCGTGAATATAAGCAACTGCATTCCTTGCTGAATCAGGCCCTATGTCCCTACCTTACTTCCTGGAGATGAGGAGGCGAGGTAGTCAGTTAGCTCTCCCCCTAACTTGGTAGCCTCCTGGACATCCTGGGAATACTATGCCCTTATCTCATTTTAGAAGTGCATGTTGAAAGACATTACTGCAAAACGACTCACCTTTGTGCAGGCGTTTTTCCTTGTGCTCAATGAGTAATGGGGGGTGGGGCAATGAGTAAGAGGCAGCAAAGTCCCTGTCTTCGGCTAATGAGGTCATTCGATGTCAAGTGGACCCATTTTGAAGCCCGTCCCCATCTGATGATGCACTGTGGAGACGGTGACAGTTGCACCCATTTGAGGGCCATAGTTTTGCTACTATTGAATATTGTAAACTAAAATTTCCCAAAGTTAGTCTGACGTATATGACAACCTTGTTGTAACTTTCTATCAAAATTGGTGATGGCCAGGTGAGGACCCCTGGGCCACTTGACATGAGATAACCCAATGGTCCTCCTGCTGAAGCCCTTGCTCTGAAGCCATTTTAAAGTGGTGAACAAAAAGTATGTATTTTTGTGTATTTTTAACAGTAATAAATGCATGTGTCTTAACACACATAGCAAAGATGGAGGCAGGAATGCTTGTTTCCAAGTTCTGTCAAAGTATTTCAAAGCATGGGCTGCATATGTACTGTATCTTAGAGCGCGGTTAAAAGAACACAAAAGTCCATAGCGGTTTGGCTTTATATACGTATTGGGGGTTATCCAATCAGGGGTGTATCTAGTGATCCAAGTGCCCCTGGCAATGTAATGGACTGGCGCCCCCCCTCCCTATGCAGTGCCCCCAATAGTAATCCCCCAGTAGTAATCCTCCCTATGCTGCACTGCCCCCAGTAGTGGCCCCCCCTATACAGTGCCCCCAGTAGTAGCCCCCTATACAGTGCCCCCATGAGTAGCCCCCCCTATACAGTGCCCCCAGGAGTAGTCCCCCCATACAGTGTCCCCCAGTAGTAGACCCCCCCTATACAGTGCTCCCAGTAGTAGTCCCCCCTATACAGTGCTCCCAGTAGTAGTCCCCCCTATACAGTGCTCCCAGTAGTAGTCCCCCCTATACAGTGTCCCCAGTAGTAGTCCCCCCTATACAGTGCCCCCAGTAGTGGCCACCCCCCCTAAATTGCCCCCAGTAGTAGCGCCCCCTATACAGTGCCCCCAGTAGTGGCCACCCCCATAAATTGCCCCCAGTAGTGGCCACTCCTATACAGTGCCCCCCAGTAGTGGGCACCCCCTATTTCAGTGCCCCCCCCTGTAGTGCCAGGCTTACACACACAAAGAACAAAAAAAATTAAACTTACCCGCTCCTGAAGCGACCACCGCTGTCCGCTCTGAGGGCCTGATTCAGAGTCGGACGCTATTTGCGCTCGCTCGTTCAGAAAAAGGGGACGGCTATTTAAATTGAGCGCTTGCTCTTTGCGGTCTTTTGACGCCTCTATGTCTGAGCGAGTGAACGAAACATGCGCTCGCTATTTTGTAAAGACGCCCCCTGGCCGCTCGCATCCTACGTCATCTCCGCTATTTATTTGATTAATCGAGTACATCGAAAGGCGTCTGAACTGCTCGCAGTGCTTGTGGTAGGATTTTCCTACCGCAATCATGCGAACAGTTCAGGCTAAGAAACAACCAAGTGACGTGGTCGATGACGCTGCTTTGTTAATTATGCACACCCTTAACCGTTTGGCACGCCTGCGTTCAGATATCCACTCCCCGTTTTCAAGCACCTTCCCCTGTTACGACCCATACGCATGCGCAGATGTGCGAACATCGCTCGGAGCGAACGAGCGGCCGCTTACGAGCGGCTCTCAATCAGGCCCTGAGTCCCGGCCGCTCTTCTCCTGCATGGGAGAGACGTCATGACGTATGACGTCTCTCCCATCACATGCTGCAGGGGGAGCCGGCACACGGAGCTCATTAGTGAGCTCCAGCCCGCTCCCTCCGCGGATGACGCAGCAGCAAATGAGAGTCTGTATGACTCTCATTAGCTGGCTATTACAAACACACAGACGCCGCTGGCGGATGTGTGTTTGTAAACGGTGTAGGGCAGACCGCTATCTACCCTACACTTGTGGGGCCGGGGGACTTGTCCACCCCTTGGCTACTGGTGGCACTGCCGGGCGGCGCCCCCCCCTTTGGTCGGCGCCCCTGGCGAGTGCCATCCTGGCCAATGGGTAGATACGCCCCTGTATCCAATTAGCCCCGATAATCCATTTTTCTCTGAAAAGATTTCACCGGTGAAAACGTTTCTCTAAAAATGGATATCGGGCTATCCCATTAGCCGTGGTTTTTACATATGCGAAAACTGGTATAGGAATTATTGCAAATTTCTTTTCACCACATCTGAGCAAGGTGATCAGTTTTCCCAAATCCCTATTTTATTCTAAAAATGTCAGGACTTGGTGCAGAACCACTGGGACACAATCCTTAATGACTAATAAGGCAAAAATATATATTTTTTTTAATTAGCTTCATTTGGCCAATAATGACATGCCATTTTTGGGACAGGTATATGGGGGCTGTATGGATGGGACAGGTGTTTTAAACATTGCAAGGTGTATTTTTAACATTTTAAAAAAATGCCCTATAATGACACAAAAATATACTTACACCCATTTTAATGTACCCCTAATTTAACTACTGCATTTATTTTGGCCCAAAAAAATATTGCTTTCTATCATTTTTTCACTGTTAGAGAAAAATACATATACTGTAACAGCCATTTGACACAAGTTAAGAACCCCAGACCCTGGGATTATGGCCACTAACATACCTCTATACCACTACCCTACCTGAGTTTAGCTTGTTTTGGTGTTCTGGCTGATTTCCCCATTTTCACCTGTTCTTATCGCCGGTCATCCATGCAAAAATTATCGTGCAATTTAGTTATCTCCAGTTTTGCAATAGGACTACACGATAACCGGGAGAGCGCAAATATGTGATAGGCAGGAAATTCGGGCGAATGGTCCGAAAATATATCGTTATCGCTGCTAATTGGATACCCCCCATTAGTGCTTGAAGAGCACTGTGTAAGCAGGACAATTTGACTTCATTGACCACAAGAGCACCAATAATAGAATACGTATTGAGATCAATGAGGTCAATGTGCATTTTCCTTGTTCACACGTGCATTAATATCAACTACACTGGAAACTACAGCATGCAGCATTCCAGACACTGTGGATAGTAAATTAACTGAGAACAGCGGAGGTGCACTGGCCTCAGGATCAATGACCCCAATGCCTACACACTTTTCATTGTGCTGTGGCTGCAGTCAGTGCTTACAGTGAAATACCACCTTCTATAAAGATAGTGAACAAGTATTCCTGCAGCCGCAGTGGATGACCTCTCATCAACTGCACATATGCTCCTAATGTAATTTTTTTAGTGTTCTCTAAGTGCAGAGGATTACACAGAGGGCCTGATTCAGACCGGCTCGCTAAGATGCATACTCTCGCTGCTATCGATGGTATGCAGTGTGTATGCATTGTGCGCGTGTGCATACCTTAGCGATAGTTCACAATTCATTCGCTCGCTGCGCATAGACAGCCCAGCAGAGTGAGTGACAGGGGAAGCAGTTTGTAGGTGGTGACAGGGGCTTGCCATTAAAAACGGGGGGGGGGTGGAGGTGCAAACGCAGGCGTGCCTGAGCATCTCAACGGCATTTTAGAGGTGTGCATAATTATAAGACGCATCATAGTACACGTCACCTGGCCTGTTCTTACACTGAAGTGCTCGCAGTGCTTGTGGCAGGGTATGGTCAACCTCAAGCGCTGCGATAGCATCTGATGTAACGATGGTTGCATACACTTCCTGGACATGACGTGCACAAGTTGGCGTCTTAAAACAGGCTGGTGGGTGTCTGCATACACTATGTGATCACTCTCTAAGAAATACTGGGCGTGCTAATGCATTGCCTACGCAATTTGCATACACATCGTGCGAGCGGCTCTGAATCAGGCCCATCAAGGCTGTACCAGACCAGATAGGATAACTAAAGAGCACCTGGAAGTGTACTGTCCAGCGTCACAACTTTAATTTGTTTTGTACGTATTCTCCAACAATTTTAGTAGATACAATGCCTTTTCTTTCTAGCTTCTTCTGGTGTTTTTCAGCCTTGGCTCTGTAGCATCCAGAAGAAAATGAAGCTGCTCCCAGGACACAATTGCAGCCAATGCAGATAGCAAGATACCAAAAAACAAATTAAGTACAGAACACCTCCAGTGAGGATTACAATACAGGAATACAGATGTGCCTTCATACACCTTGCCTTAATACGCCATGCGGCACAAGCCCCCTGGAACAAGTGAACCACGACGAGCGGTGTAGTGTAGCGACTTTTTCTTGACATTTGCATCCTATTCGCAACGCAGATGCAGCAAAACAACATCTCAATCTGTAACAAGCACAACGCAACTGGGTGTGATAACAAGCTGCGGCCGCTGCATCCTAGCACTTTGTATTCACATTCAGACTCATCCGCACATATGTACAAGTGTCGCTCATCAAAAGAATCACTGCAGTCTCATTAAGGGTTTATTTTCACATCGCATAGCGACTAATGCTGGGGATACACTATACAGTTATCTGTCAGACATCTGTCCAATCTCACTGGTTGGAATGACAATCTGGTAATGTATGGGAGCAAATGACAATCAACCATATGGTCACAAACACTGGAAAACAGACATAAATGGTCGTTCTGACAAATTAGTTAAATCAAACAAATTTAACCAATTTGAACAATTGCTTTTGTCTTTTTTTTCCAGTGTTTGTGAGCATACGGTCAAATGTCATTTGCTCCCATACATTACCAGGCTTTTCATTCCAACCATCCAATTTAGACAGATGTTTTACAGATGTTGTATAGTGTATCCCCAGCATAAGACACAAATTTGTGTGAAAAAGATGCTCGGCACAAGCAGAGCCGCACGGGAGCAGCTGTTTGAGGCGAATGAGGCAACAGTGTGCGATGACACATCTGTAAAAAAAAAACATAGGTTAACGAGACCTAAGCCCGGCAGAAATACCGATGCTGGAAGGCCGGCACATGAAGATCCCGATAAAGAGGAGTAAGACCTCTAACCCTCCCCTCTCCCCCCTCCTAACCCTCCCTTAAGGGTGCCTAACCCTAACCTCCCCCCAGGGGTGCCTAAACCGGAATTGGTATGAAATACCGGTTCAATTCCCGGCAGCGGCAGCCCGACATCAGCAGAGATCCCGGCAGCGGAAGCCCGACAGCGCTGGAAATCCCAAGTATTGTCTAACGTAACCCTCCTTAGGGGTGCCTAACCCTAACCTCCCCCCCAAGTGCCTAACCCTAATCCCCCCTCTAAGTGCCTAACCCTAACACCCCCTTCCCCGCTGCCTAGACCTAAGTCCCCCGGGGGGGTGCCTAACCCTAACCCTCCCTCCCCTTAGCCTGACCCTAACCCTCCCGGGGGGGTGCCTCACCCTAAGTCCCCCCCGGGAGCCCTAAACCTAACCCTTCCCCCCCCCCCCCGCGGCTGTCCGCTCGCGGCGCCCGGCATCACTACGATCGGAATGCCGGGCGCCGGTCTCCAGGCGTCGGGGAAATGCCGGGCGTCTACATCTAGACGCCCGGAATTTCACCCTTGCCGGGATATGACAGTCGGGAAGCCGGCTGCCGGTATTTAGGCAGTCGGCTTCCCGATTGCATACCGCCTAAACCTAATCCCCCCTCCCCACACCCTAAACCTAACCCTCCCGGGGGGGTGCCTAACCCTAACCTCCCCCCCAGGGGTGCCTGACGCTATCCCTCCAGGGGGTTACCTAACCCTAATACCCCCCGGGAGTCCTAACCCCCCCCTGCACGGCTATCACCTCCCGATGCCCGGTTTACCTACGTTTGGTATGCCGGGCATCGGGATTTTGGTGTGAGGCTAATGACAAGCATCGGTATTTAGACGCCTATTATTAGTTCCATGCCAAGATTTCACTGTCGGGAAGCCGGCGGTCGGCATTTCGACCACCGGCTTCCTGACTACATCCCATCTGAAGGCCTTCTAGTGTCACTAGAATTTAATTGTTAACAAAGTACTTATTTATTATGTATTTCTAATGTCTTGGCTTCTGAAATCATGTAAAGAACTTCTCACTGGTCTACTAATACATAATCTTACACAATTACCTTCTATAAACACAATTATACACCCTACAGTAATTTGCAGTCTGAAAGGGAAAATACGCACTCCTGAATTCTTGTATGTTGTTCTAATTAGTCACTGAATTTATTTAATGTAAGCCTTACATAATAGTTTAAAGATGAATATTTGTCACAGTATAAACCAGACTATAGAGCTATCAATCACCAGCAAGGTGGGGGTACACAACAGTGCATGTCATGCCTCTGTTTGGAGTTAAAGCCAGGCTGCAAGATCTAAAGTAAAAAGAAAAATAGGCCATTTACTAACAAAATGCAAAACCCAAACCATAACAACTAAACATATGCCCTCACTAACTTATTAGAGTGATCATGGCTAATTGATGATTTGTTGTGATCGGTTACTGCACCCTAAATAAAGCAGTTCTCTTTCTGCATATATAATTGGGATGTGTAAACAAGCAAAACTCACGCGATCAACTATGTACAATATCAAGTTATTGATTTCCAGGAAGAAAAAGCAAAAAGCAATTGTGACAGCTGTTATACATAATCATAGTTCAATTGTCAAATCTAAATATTTGCAAAGCACATAAAGCAAGCTATGAGAAGCAATAGGGCACAATAGCTATGGATTAGAAACAGGAACACACACACATATATATATTACTTCATTTTAGTTGAATATAAATATAACAGCACATTAGTCAGATATGCACCAAGTAAACAAAAGGATTTATTGTACACAGTACTTATAATGTAAGAACAAGAGGGAACCATTATGGTCAAATACAGTTATGGAGCATGACGGGCAGGTCATGCATGGCTGTGTGTTGGGTTGGTGGCTAGTAATGGACAGAATAGAAGCTTCATAAGTTGTCCCTGTTAGAGCAACAGGGATCATTCAAACCAGAGGGCACTCGTATGTGTGTCAGTGGGGTGTACGGTGCTGTGGGGGGGAGAATTATTTAGAACCATATAAAGTTATTCTTTAATGAGCAGGTCAAGCATCAGTGTCTGTTTGGTTGGCGGATGGAAACGGGCATAATAAAAACTAGATAAGGTATCCTTATAGGAGTGACAGGGAACATCCCAGTGGCAGCTCTAACCCCTATGTGTCAGTGGTGTGACTGGTGTGGAGGGGGATTTTATTAATGGCCAAATCACATATACTGTAGGTGAGGTTTACGTTGGTGTCTGGAAATGGCCATAATGAAAACTAGATATGGTGTCCCTGTTATAGTGAAAGGAAACATTCAGGGCTGGAGGCTTTTCTATGGTGTGCCTGGTGGAGGGGGGCTCTTTATTTACACCCAAATCAAGTTATCCTGCATAAGCAGGTCACACATGGGTGTCTGCTTGGATGGTGCCTGGAAACGATCTGAATGAAAGATAAGATGTCCCTGTGGGAGTGACAGGGAGTAACCCAGTGAAGGGGGGCACTCATATGTAGGTCAGTGGTGTGTCTGGTGCAGGGAGGAGTTATTTATGGCTAAATCTAGCATACAGTACCATAGGCGAGTATTGGCTTGGCAGCTGGAAACAGAATACAATCTGGATAAGGTGTCCCTGTTATAGTGATAGGGAACATATCAGGGGGTCGCTCATATGCCGGTGAGTGGCGTGCCTGCTGCAGGAGGGCAGGAATTATTGATGGCCACGTCTAGCATACCGTAGGCGAGTGTTGGGTTGGTGGCTGGAAATGGCCAGAATAAGAACTGGATAAGGTGTCCCTGTTGGAGTGCCAGGGTACATGCCGGGGGGCAGTGGGGTCTTGTACAGGGGAGCAATGGTTTATAGTGAAATCGAGCATACTGGAGGTGAGTGTTGTTGTTGGGTTGGTGGCTGTAAATGGCCAGAACAAAAGCTGGAGAAGGTGCCCCTGATAAGCGTGCCAGGGAACATGCCAGGGGCAGGGGGCTCTCCTGTGTGTGTCTGGCCCGGGGAAGGGAGGTGCTGGAGAAGAAGGATGCTGCTGCCTTGGTAACCAGACATCATGGCAGCAGCACTGGGTGGTGTATAATGCAGCTCCCTGGCTGCCATGGATCCGTCCTACCTGACATGTATCTGGGCTGTGGGGGCTACTGTCCTTGCGGGTCCTCCAGCCTCCCATACTGACACAGGCGTTACGGTGGCACACGGTCCGCCATGTTACCGGGCGCTCACGGGCAGAGGACACCTCGGCATGGCAGCACCTAATCCTGTGGCAGCTCCTGTTCTATCGCGACAGGCGGGTCTGTCACCTCCGTGTTTACAAACTTACCCCCTATTAGGGCTGAACCTCGCTCAAGGCCAAATCCCACCAGCTCCTGTCAGGCTATCGCGATATCTCACTTGACAGTGGGGCGGGGGAGTCTGGTTGATGTCCGATGCTCCCGCTGTGGGTGACAGCTGGCAATAGGGTGACGTCATCGGAACGGGTACTGGAATGCCAGGTGTGGCAATGGCGGCGCTGATGCGGAGCTGGGAGGAGCCTAATACTACAGCCTTGCGTTCACTTCCGCCCGGCTATGAAGATGTTTAACCTACTGGCAAACATCATTCAAGCTATTTATAAATCACAGTTAACAGCAGTCTTGTGTATGTGTAGATAGATAGATCAATCTCAATATACATACTTGCCTACTCTCAAGCTGTTTATAAAGAACCGTTAACAGCAGTGTTGTGTACATACCTCCCAACATGACCCTCTCCAGGAGGGACACAATGGTCTGGTCCTGGACTTCCCTGGCAAGAGGTGGGGCTGCAGCGCAGTTCAAAATTCAAATAGGGGAGCCACACCAACTGTCATTTCACACCCTGCCAAACATCACTGGCTGGGACTCACTGGCAGTTGGTGTGACTCCCCTATTTGAATTTTGGACTGTTCTGCAGCCCCATGCCTGGAGCCTCCACCAATCATAACTTACCAGGGAAGTCCAGGACCAGAGCATTGTGTCCCTCCTGGAGAGGGTCATGTTGGGAGGTATGGTTGTGTATGTGTAGATAGATAGATCAATCTCACTATACATACTTGCCTACCCTCCTGGCGCTCTCAAATATTGGGTGGTGCCCCCCAAGGTTGCTTCTAGATCCTAGTTGGAGAAGGGACCTCTCTGACGTCGCAACCACGTCACTGCTGCAGAAGGGCCGGATTGCTCCAGTGTTACCATCCACGTGGGCACAGAGGGGGAATATATCTTTGTTGGGAGCGTAGCGAGCCACTGTGCCCGAAGCGTGGCGAGTCCGTGAGGGACCGCTTTTGGCACCCCATTCTGATCCTTGCACCTCCCCCTTTGGTCGCGGGTCACATGGGTGTGACATCAGAGGTCCCTAGCAGCACCCAAGTCTAGACCTAACCGTACTCCCATCCGCCTGGACAGATGGGCACTTGGGAAGTGGGAGCCACCTGGAAGCAGCTGCCCACTTCCCGAGTGAAGTTGGCGGTACAGGGGGCTGACGACGCAAATCGCATTGAATCGCGTCACCATGGACAATGCCGGTAGTCGCAGTATTGTATAGTGGGGTTGCGCCTACCATGATGCAATCACGCCCCAGACCTAACCAACACCGCCCCTCCATTTAAAAAAAAAAAAACATACTATTTTCAGGGCGCATGTGGGAGCCGCTAAACTGGTTCATGCATACGCTGACGGTCAACATACTGACCTAGACTACTCTTGCTCATACTTGCCTACTTTTGGAATCTAGCGTCAGGGAGATTGCAGGTGGTAGCAGAATGTGCCGCCCAAAGGGCGTGTCTATCTCCACCTATGGGCGTGTTAATTGTCACTCGGAGGCATGAGTAAATGCAATGAACGCAGCTGAGTAATTTATGCAAATAGTTCCAGAGCTTACTAGAGCATAGAGACGCGCACTGCTGCATTCTGCGTACGACGTCGCTTACCTGCGTGAATATATCGGTAACATCAACGCAGACTCGGCAGCTCTCCTGACACGCAGAGGGCTCTCATGCTGCATAGGAGATCACAAGGGCTAAGTTATGCAAGCCCATTTAATGGCATTTAAAAGGCCAGACACGCCTGCGTTTTATTGACCACTCTGTTACCTCCCCCGAACGCTGACTACCAGTCACTCACTTTGTGAATGGGTTCTCTGTGCCTGCAGAATTGCAATACAATTGCAGCTTATATGCATGTGCAATGGCAAATTGTTCTATCTGAGTAAATATAGCCATTGCATCCATCTCTGAAACAAGCCCAATGTTGCTAGCCGAAGTATTTACAGAAGATGACCAGCAGAGGTTCACACTAATCATCTGGATTCAGTATCTGTGTGGTTCCCAGTGCAGGGAGTACCAGCAATATGGAATGTTGTGGGCAAGGTGAGGTCAAATTTATTAAAAAATCATATTGGACTTTGTGCTCCCACCTAATACAAATTATACACATGATTTAATCCTTTCATGTGAGCTTGTGAGGCCACTGTAGGAGAGACACTGCTAGATTGTCACAGACCAAAATAAAAAAGGGCAGGAGAAAGGGAAGAAACTTACTGGGCCTGGGTGCTGCTGAGTGTCACAGGCATTACCTGCCCCCAGAGAGGGCACTCACTGATAGCCATGAAATGGATGGCTGTAGTAAGTGCCATACTTGCCAACTCTCCCTCATTGTCAGGGAGACTCCCTGAAATAGTAGCAATCTCCCTCTCTCCCTGAAGAGTCTAGCAAACTCCCTGATTGCACCTTACCCCCACTATGAAGCTGTTATTTAAAAAAAAATATATAAATTCATCTGGGATCATTAGTATCATTTCCCTGCATTGGTTATAAGGTACAATGATCCCTATGGCTACATGCATTTTCTGAAAAGTATCAGGGGTAAATTTACTAAGAATCGAGATAGGTCGAGATGAACATCTCGGGTGATTTATTAATTTTTTTCCTGCTTGCAAATTTACTAAAGGTAAGTCGGGTGAGTTAGAGAGAGATTTCTCTCATCTCACTCGTAAAACTCGGGTGAGATAGCAATCTCGAATCAAATCACCATCGGGCCAAATCGGAAGTACTTTTCACCTAAAACATACATCTCTCAAATTTACCAAGAATCGGGATGACAAGCTCGGGTGAGATAGGAGCAAACTCTCTGTCAAAATCACTTTTCAAACTCTCAACCACCTGAGCTGTGAGATGGTCAGAAACATACACAAATCATTGTGATTTGTGTATGTTTATTTCTGTAAATGGTTAAAACCGGGTTAATTTACTTAAAAAATATGACGTGAGATCCCCCCCCCAAAGGACTAACCAGCCCCGGGCTTGCCAGTCTGTCCTGGTTCTTAATTTACAGGGAAAAAAATGTGTAGGGTTCCACTGTAAATTGCGAACCAGCAACAGGCAGCAGGGACAGAGCTGGTTTTAAATATATGGAGAAAAAAATGGCGTGAGGTTCCCTGTATATTTAAAACCAGCCCTGACCGTTAGTCAGCCCAGGGGAGTTGGGGACCCCCCCAATAAAGGGGTCACCCTCTCCAGGGCACCCCTGGCCTAGGCTGATAGCCCGGGGCTATCCCCGGCACCCTAGGGCGGTGGATGCCAGGTTGATAGTGTATGTGTAGTGTAAAGGAAAGGGTTAAATATTGCCTTTAGTTGTGGAACAACACATACCAGCAAGCCTCCCCCTGCATGCTGGTATTTGGAGAACCACAAATACCAGCATGCAAGACATTACGGGCCCGCTGGCTCTTGTAGTTCCACAACCAAAGCAATACGTAATAAACACAACATACACCATGATAGTAACATTTTATTATAACATACATTCACACTCACTATCACACATACTCACCTAGTATCTGAAGTAATCCATAGGGGTACCTATAAAAAAATCCATACTCACCTCTCCTAAGCGTAGGTCACATCCTCTTCTCCAAGTAGGCATCCAAAGGGTTACAATAAAAAAACGAGTACCCGAATCCAAGCCGGACTGAGCAAAGCCATGAGCTTTACTCCGCATGAATGACCGGGGCACACGTGGGCCCCGTCATTGAAGGAGCCGCCAGCCAATTAGCGTGCATATCCATCGGAGCAGCTCACTAATTGGCTGTGTGCGGTCAGCGTGTCTCCCCAAAGACTTCTATGGGGAGAATACTCCATTGAAGTCTATGCTGGGAACCGCAACATTTTATCTACTGTTGTGATGCACTTTTTGGATCTGTATTTAGTTAGTTCTTGGTCAACAAATAGCTAAAAATCAATCAATCTTTATTAATTCCATCATTAAAATGTGTTTAAATGAAAAGGCAAAATATTGATTAAAATCATAGTGCATATAGTTGGAATGTGAAAAAGAAAAATAGAGAAATGTGTTTTGAAATTCCCTTTTGCAGCTGGTCACTTTTAATATAGTATCAATATCGATTCATCTTGATCCTTAATATGAGAGAATTAATTTACTCCTGAGTGATTGAATGGCTGTATAGTATCACAGTATAATCTCTTAATGACTTTAATATTATGCGTCAATATTATATTATTGATCTATACAGCTCATTTATATAGTAAGATGTAAACCATAACATAATAACGGCATGATTAATCAATTGTTACTATTCGCAAAAATATAGTGTGGTTTAGGCTTTGAGCATTCAATTAAAGTATGGATCTGCCACAATACAAATTATGATTCACGACGTTGCAACTATGTAACCACTGTATCTAATTCTCCACTAATATGTATCTTTAGTTGTTTGTACTTTTATCACGCTATGGCCCGTATTCAATTTGAGGCGATAAGCTGGAATCAGCTAAAAAGTTTCGCCGACGACGTCATTTCGCCAGGTGGAAAGTATCGCCGTATTCAATTTGAAAGACTTTCCGCCTAGGCGGAAAGTCAATGCAATGTAATAGGCGGAAAAGTTTCGCCTATGAATAGCAGGTGGAAAAAATGCAGACTTGGGGTGCAACGTTGCGAGAACCCCCGTGCAGCCTTCAGACAGTCCCCCAAAGGTAATCTGTGTCAAAAAATGTTTAAATAACACTTTAGAACACCACAAAAAAAAAAATCACTTTTATTTTGGGGGTCGGAAAAAAAAAATGTCGGGGGACAAAGTTAAAAACTAGCGAACTAGACTCTAGGGGGGTCCCCAAGTATGCCACATGTGTTTTTTTTATTGCAGGGGCTTGCAGCAGGTGGATTTTTCACGATTTTTTTAACTTAACTTTATAAACTTTAAAATATGCTGCCCCCATTTTCAAGGACCCCAAATTTGCTGGGATAAGTTTTGTTCTGCAAAAATAAGCTCGTGAATACTATTTTGCACCACTTAAACAAAAACGTTATTTAGCAACTATTGAGACCGTTTAAAAACAACAAATACCTTCAGCCAGCCAAATCGGGGGTAACCATAGCTAACCCCCATGTCAGAGCATCTTTTGGGGGTTGTCAGGCTGATCTCCCCAAATCTGACAGGACTTTCCGCTTGTTTAAGTATCGCCGGGTCCCGTTTTCGCCTAATTTGAATTGAATACGGGCATACGTGGGCACGCGTGCGATACTTTTCCGTCTGCAAAACACGCGATGTAGGCGAAAAGTCCGGGAGGCGGAAAAGTATCGCGGGTCCGCTCAAATTGAATATGTCTCTGTATCTGATACTGTAATCACTCTGTTCCAGCATCTCTCAACAGTTGCGGCATTCGCACACACATAGGGCCTGATTCAGACCCGCTCGCCTAGCTGCAGACGCACGCTATGGGCGATTATCGCACGTTTGTGCATGCGTATGCATCAAAGTACACATGCACGACCTAGTCACTGCGTCCAGGAATTGTGCGCTCGTAGTACACAGACTGGACGCTACTTTGAGTGACAGATAGTGGTGTTTGTGGGTGGTAACAGGTGAAGGTGCTTGTGAACGCGGGACTGGTGCTGCGAACGCAGGCTTGTCTGGGCGTCAAAACCGAGTTTTATGGGTGTGCATAATTAGCATGGAAGCGTCATTGTACACGTCACTTGGTTGTATTTCAGCCTGCAGTGATCGCAGTGTTTGCGGGGGGTAAGGTCTACCTCAAGCGCTGTGTGCAGCTCCGATGGTTCTCGATGGTTCTGATTATTCATACACCTCCTGGAGATGTGTTAAGAGTGAAAAGTGGGCGTCTTTATACTAGCGTGCGTTCGCTCTGCCATCGCTCTCAAAGACATAGAGGGCATCCTTACACCAGACAGTGTGATCGTGGTATTTGCATACCCGGCCCTTTTGGCTGTGAGAGAGCACAGTGTCCAGGTCTGAATGAGCTCCATAGTTCCATGGATATTATTTATGTATGTCTAATCACACTGTCTCTCCTTTTCAGAGCAGATCGGTAAATACACAGTAATTACATTTATATATATATTAGTATAGTAGTGACCAGCAGCTAATCGGGAAACGCTGAAGCGCGTTTCACCAGTGGGCTGCTTTGTCAACGCATTTCGTACTTGTTCTAAGGACTTTGTGAGTGATTCAGCAAGGAACATAGGGCCTGATTCAGAGCCGCTCGTAAGCGACCGCTCGTTCGTTCCGACCGATGTTCGCACAACTGCGCATGCGTAGGGATTTTAATACTCATGCACGAACCAGTCAGTGCGGCCCAAAATCATGTGCTCGCTAAATAGCGAATGCCTGCTATTTTGAGTGACAGAAGGAGGCGTTTGTGGGTGGTAACAGGGGAAGGTGCTTGAAAATGGGGAGTGGAGATCCGAACGCAGGCGTGCCAAACGGTCAAAACGGGTGTTTTAAGGGTGTGCATAATTACTAAAGCAGCGTCATCGACCACGTCACTTGTTTGTTTTATAGTCAGAACTGCTCGCATGATTGTGGTAGGAAAAACCAACCACAAGAATAGCAAGCAGTTCATACGCCGTCCGATGTACTCGATTAATCTAATAAATAGCGGACATGACGTATGATGCGAGCGGCCAGGGGGCGTTTTTCTCAAAATTACGTTTGCATGTTTTGTTCGCTCGTTCCAAAATCACTCCTGGGCTTGCGGAAGCGAGACCCTACCGCAGGGTCTCGTCGCAAGCCCGATGGTCGCGATGGTCTTTGACCATCGCGACCAACATCAGGGACGCTCGCATAAGCTGTGTGTGGTAACCCACAGCTATGCGAGCGTCCAAAAGGCCGCTCCACATTTATATAGGACGGCCCTGATTCAGAGCGAGCGCTCTGGTCAGAGTGTTCAGCTCTGAATCAGACCCAGTGATTGCAGAGGCTACGCAGACCCAGAGCAGTGATTGACAGGAAGTGTCGTTTGTGGGTGGTGACGGGGGGGTGGTCGGGCGAACGCAGGCTTACCAGTGCGTTGGAACGCTGTTGCAGGGGCATGCATACATTATCCACTGCACTGATAGCGTGCGTGGCTGGTAGCAATTTCTGAGTAAAGTCAGGGCTTGTGCAAGTGTACATATGGGTCCGATGTTAACGATTTTTTCGCTGTTACCCTAGTATATGGATGTAAGGGGAAGTGGGCATGCTTATGTCAGGATTCACGTCCGCCGCCCCTGGCCTCATCCCTCCCAGAAATTGGTGGGCGGCACGCCTCCCCAAACATGAGAGTAATTGCAGTACCCATGCACAGAATGTCGGAGCCATTCTTGCTGCATTGCTGTCCACAAACGTTCCCTGTCTGTCAATCATTTTGTGAATAAATCTTCACTGTGAGCGACAACGTTATATAAGCTTGATGCCTGTGCAGTGCGACTCAGACGCATGCGATAATCTCTCAACTGCGTAATTATCGGCATTGCATCCATCTCTGAATCTTATTTGACTACTCTTCCAAAATGTTTGGGAGACTCTCAAATATCAGGAACCTCTCCCATGAGAGACCAGTGAAGTGGCCGGTCCGGGAGCTTGATGGCATGAATTGCAATGAAACGTCCTCGTGGCCACACCCGTGCTATACAATGCCACAAAATCTCGCTGCTCCCAACCTGACAACTCCTGGAAGAAAGACTGAAGTAGTTGGTAAGTATGATACAGTGAATACATATGGAAGACCGGCAGTCGGGATGCCAGTGGTCAGAAGACCGACAGCGGTATCCCAATGCTCAGAATCCTGACAAGGGCTAGGTAAGTATCCTGACCTCCCCCCTTCACCCCCTAACCCTAACCATCCCTTTCTGCATCCTTACCCTAATCGTCCCCCCTTGGTGCCTAACCTTAACCATCCCAGTGGTGCCTAAACCTAACGCTCCCCCCTATGCGGCCTAAACCTAACCCGCCCCCATTATACTTACGTTCAGGTTGCCGGCTGTCGGGATTCCAGCATTGGCATCTCAAGTGATAATAGGATTCCGGTGACTGTATTCTGCCCACAGGTCGGGATTTTGACCGGAGGCATCTTAAATGCATCCCTGATACAAGCTAAATAGACCATGCTCTTGTATGCTGCAAACATATACTGACCAGCTCCAATTTTGTACTACATTTTAGAATTGTGAAAATCCTCACCTCCATTCCCATTTTTAAATCAGGCTGTTCCTTTCAGTGTCTGTCTGCACTGGAATAGATGGACAGCACGGATCTGTTTCCTGCGGTTTTACTTTTCCTAAAGTTTTGATTGCTGTTTTGTGCTAGTACACATGACTTTAATTTTCACAGCGCTCGGTTGCGATGTCCTGCTGACTACTCATTTACCTCAATAAGATTTCACCCATCTGTACAGTAACCCTGGAGCACTGAGCAGAGTCACTGTGATAACAAGTCCTGTGGGTTCCTCTTGGATTCAGATAAACGCACTGTGATATCCAGGTCATTTGCTTCATTTACTGCACATCATGGGTACTCCGCTTGCTCTGACCGTAAATGGAATATCCCCCTGCAAATGCTCTATAAACCAGACCTTTTGCTCAACCTCACACTGCATGCTGTTTCAAAGTGCTAACGTAGGTTAATTACAAAGTTTTTTACATTATTATATAAATTAGTAATACTGTAAAACATTTGTATGACCCTAGTGCTATCGGAGAAAAGGTTGCCTGATGCTTGCCGGTTTTGTACTGTATTAAAAAAATAAAATGCTTATTTAAAGTGAGACCGCACTCCAAATGTTAAAACTCTCCAGTTTGAGTCCTATGAAATAAAATATCTTCATATACCATTTAAAAATGAGAAACGTATTTTCACACCAGTGCTGCAGTGTAAGTTTAAATACCCTGATAGTGTTTACTAAAATAGCAGGATGTAAAGTGTAAAGAAATGAGAAACGCTGCGTAAACAGTTCAAACTGTTGAAATTTAAATTGGGAAGAGCCCCCCCAAAAAATCTCAAAAATACATGTCATATATTGCTTATAACATGACAGCTAATTATTTAAGGTGTCACTTGATCTGAGCCCAAAGAAGACTGATCTGTCCCTGCCACACACATTTAGCAGGACCCTACTAGGGAGAATTGTGGTCAGTTGCTGTCATATTTTCTGTAACAAAGTGTAGAACTGGATAAGGCGTCTTTTTTTGAACAATAAATTCTGTGATGTGTTTCCAGTAAGGTGTAAGACTACCTAATCAATCAGCATAAGTATGTGTAAGAGAATCGTTAGTAAGTGACCTTTAGTGTGGGATATTCTGGAGGGATTGCATTTGACTGATTTAGGGGTCTATGGGGCTAATTCAGCAGAGGACGGAATTGTAAAGCTGCATGCAAGCAGCTTTGCAATTCTGTCCTTGCAAATATGCAAACGCAGGAGGAAGTGTAGGACAGCCCCTGCTGCATTTGCGATCCCAGCGCCAGCCACCTGTGGAAGCCTCAGCTTATGCAAACTAGCCGGCTTGCGAGGACAGGAAACTGCGTTGATGCAGCCACTGGCCTTGCCACTCCTGGAAAACGGGGCTGACACACCCCAGTTTCCAGGAACGCCGGCCACCCCCACTTGATGCCTCTGTCTGTCAATCAGGCAGAGGCATAGCAGGGGCTCTGTGTGATCAGAGAACGAGTCCTGTGCATGTGCAGATTCCCAATGATCGGGAATCTGCAAGCAGCATTGCACAGCTGAATCAGCCCCTATGTACTAAGGTTTGGAGAGACATAAAGTGGACAGAAAGAAAGTACTAACCAATCAGCTCTTAGCTGTCACTTTGCAAACACATCCTGTAAAGCGACAGTTAGGAGCTGGTTGGTTGGTATTTTATCTCCATCCACTTTATCTCTCTCCTAGGCTTAGTACATAGACCCCTTAATAAGCGCAAAGCTGTCACAAAAAAGCAGAGAACCCACACTGTTTTTTTTTTTTCTCCATTTGAAGGCTACAAATGATCAGATTTAGCAATGGGTGGGCTTGTGTAAAGCGCTGCACAAAATCCTAGCATCGCCGCAGCCTTCTCTATATGATGTTGTTATACCCTACACCCCTTGGGTGGTGGGTGTAGGGTTAATAAATATTGGTTGAAGAATAGAATTAATAATAATATTGTCCCTTACTAGCGCAATAAAGTTCCCATCTAGCCCTGTCATGCTGAGTTTAAGGTAGCCAGGGCTTGTTGGTACTTGGAGAACCACAATCATTTACACGTAATTTTCTTTAGTCAACTGAGTAGATTCAGGTGAAAAGAAACAACCCTGGGAGGTATATAGAAACACAGCATTTGACGGCAGATAAGGACCACTTGGCCCATCTAGTCTGCCATTTAAATATATAGCCCAACTCTGCCTTCCCTTTAGTGTCTTTTTTCTCTCCCTGTCTCAGCTGAGTAAGGTAATTTTTTTTTTTTGGTGTGCTATGTTTTCCAGATGATCCCTGCGATGCTCCTCCAGGAGTGCAAGCAGAAGACAAAGGACCTCATTCAGAGCCGCTCGCAAAATGCGAGCGCTCGCTCTGAATGAGGGCGGCTGCTTCTCTGTAAAGCGTCGGCCTCCTGGCCGCTCGCTAAGCTGTGGGTGACCACCCACAGCTTTAGCGAGTGGCCAGGTTGATGGTCGCGATGGTCAAGACCATCGCGGCTTGCGACGAGACCCTTGTGGCAGGGTCTCGTCTGCTGCAAGCCCCAGTGAGCTTTCGGCTCTAATAGAGCCGGAAGCTCACCACTGACATCACGACTGACATCCCTGCTTCTCTGCAGGTTTGAGGTGAAAATGTAAAGTGGCACTAACATAAAGAAGAAAACTACACTCTTTCTGACACATCAAGTTAAGAACTCATTAATAGAGAATGGATAAAAGGCAATTTAATGCAGACATGGCTTGTCAATCTACTGCACAGGTTCTCAAACTCGGTCCTCAGGACCCCAAACAGTGCATGTTTTCCATGTCTCCTCACAGATCACAAGTGAAATAATTAGCTCCACCTGTGGATCTTTTAAAATGTGTCAGTGAGTACTTAATACACCTGTGCACCTGTTGGGTGACCTGCAAAACATGAACTGTGTGGGAGTCCTGAGGACCGAGTTTGAGAACCACTGATCTACTGGAACATCTATTGCATTGAAAGATGGAAGTCCACTAAAAAAAGTCATATGGATGGAATGATAAAAAGTTGCTTTAGGAAAATGCACAATTCTTGAGGTACATTGCTTAAGTCAAATATAGCTAAGGCTTCAGTAAGAGTTTGCATCATTTATAAGTAATCACAACAAGCTAAAATAAGTAGACAGCACTAATAAAAAAGGATACTACCATTAGGTACTGGATTCTCGTATGAAGCTTCAATGCACGGAATTTAATTTTCACGTAGACCCATGGGCCTGATACAGAGCCGCTCGCACGATGTGTATGCATATTGCACAGCAATGCATTAGCACGCCCAGTATTTCTTAGAGAGCGATCACATAGTGTATGCAGACACCCACCAGCCTGTTTTAAGATGCCCACTTGTGCGCGTCCAGGAAGTGTATGCAGCCATCGGTAACATCGGATGCTATCGCAGCGCTTGAGGTTGACCATACCCTACTGCGAGCACTTCAGTGTAAAAACAAGCCAGGTGACGTGTACTATGATGCTGTCTTATAATTATGCACACCTCTAACACGCCGTTGAGATGCTCAGGCACGCCTGCGTTTGCAACTCCACTCCCCTGTTTTTAATGGCCAGCCCCTGTTACCACCTACAAACGGCTTCCCCTGTCACTCACTCTGCTGGGCTGTCTATGTGCAGCGAGCGAATGCATTGTGAACTTTCGCTAAGGCATGCACATGCGCACTGCGATACATACACACTGCATACCATCGGCAGCAGTGAGAGTATGCGTCTTAGCGAGCGGGTCCAAGTCAGGCCCCATGTTTCTAGCAGTGGCCAGAAGATCGATATAGTTGTGACTAGGGGTGAGCGGGTTCGGATTTCTGAAATCCGAACCCCCCCGATCCGAGTCAGGCTCGACTTTTCCCGCCTGACTCGGATCTGAAATCGAGGCAAAACGTCATCATCTCGCCTTCCGGGTCTTGCGGGTTTTGGATCCTATATAAGGTACCCGCATCGGCGCCATTTTCTCACTCGGCTGTGGACAGTGAAGGGGGAGGGTGGGAGTTAGGGCTGGCTGGGCTGTGTAGTGTAGTGTAGTGCAGAGTAGTGTTGTGCTGTGCTGCGCTGCTGTTGTCCATAGGGGCTGTGTCCACTACTTCAAAGTCCATAGGGGCTGGCTGGACTGTGTTGTGCAGTCAGTTGTCCATAAGGGCTGTGTCCACTCCAAAGTCCTGTGCAGTGTCCCAGTCCTAAAGGGGTGCTGTAGTGTTGTCCAGGGGGTGCTCTGTCCGTCAGGGGTGCTCCCCCCAAGTGCTAAAAAAATATATATTTTTTCTGTGTTTGTGAATTGTGTGCGCAGTAGCCGCACGTGCATCAACAAAGTAGTGCCAAGCGTGCGCCTGTGTCATAAGTAAAGGGCCGGCTGGCTTGACCGTTAAAGGGTGCTGTAACCCCCAAAGTACACTCCAAACCAAATAAAAAAATATTTTCTGTGTTTGTGAATTGTGTGCGCAGTAGCCGCACGTGCATCAACAAAGTAGTGCCAAGCGTGCGCCTGTGTCATAAGTAAAGGGTGCTGTAACCCCCAAAGTACACTCCAAACCAAATAAAAAAATATTTTCTGTGTTTGTGAATTGTGTGCACTGTGGCTGCACGTGCATCAACAAAGGAGCAGTGCCAAGCGTGCGCCTGTGTCCCATAAGTAAAGAGCGGGCTGGCTCATTTCTTAAAGGGTGGTGTAACCACAAAGTGCACTACTCTCCAGCCAAAATAAAAAAATATTTTCTGTGTTTGTGTGCACCTTAGATGCACGTATATATCAATATAACATAAATGGAGGACCAAACTTTCTCCGATAAAAATAAAATAGGGAAAGATCAAGAACCACTTCCTCCTAGTGCTGTTGCTGCTGCTGGGACTTGTTCATCATCCCAGAGAGGAAGTAGGAATACCACTACTTTTACTAAACAATTGACCCTCCAACAGTCCCTAGCGATGAGGATGAAGTACGACAGCAGTCATCCTGAAGCAAAACGTATAACTGAGGCCTTGACTGCTATGTTGGTGTTAGACGTGCGTCCGGTATCCGCCATTAGTGCAGTGGGATTTAGACAATTGATGGAGGTAGTGTGTCCCCGGTTCCAAATCCCTTCTAGATTCCACCTGCATCCTCAAAGCAGCAGCGACAAGCGTGCGTCTGTCTGTTAAAGGGTGGTGTAACCCTCAAAGTGCGCTCCACAAACAATAAAAAAAAAATTTTTTTTTCTGTCTTTGTAAATTGTGTGGGCTGTAGCCGCACTTGCATCCTCAAAGCAGCAGTGACAAGCGTGCGTCTGTCTGTTAAAGGATTACATCGGTGACAGCATCCAAGTAGGCATGTCAGACAGTCCGTACCTGTACTGGCAGGAAAAAGAAGCAATTTGGAGGTCCCTGTACAAACTGGCTCTATTTTACCTGAGTTGCCCCCCCTCCAGTGTGTACTCCGAAATAGTGTTTAGTGCAGCCGGGAACCTTGTCAGTGAAAGGCGTAGGAGGTTGCTTCCACAAAATGTGGAGATGATGTTCATAAAATGAATTATCAACTCTTCCAGGGAGACCAGCCTCCATAACGTACAGAGGGACCTGTGGTGGTGGATTCCAGCGGGGACAAATTAATACTCTGTGAGGATAAGGATGTACACAACACTGAAGAGGGTGAGGAATCGGTGGATGAGGACGACATCTTGCCTCCGTAGATCCAGTTTGTGCAGGGACAGATTAATTGCCAGCTTGTTTTGTGGGGGCCCAAACGAACCAATCATTTCAGCCACAGTCGTGTGGCAGACCCTGGCGCTGAAATGTTTGGTTTGTTAAAGTGTGCATGTTCTGTTTATACAACATAAGGGTGGGTGGGAGGGCCCAAGGACAATTCCATCTTGCACCTTTTTTTTCTTTGAATTATGTACTGTTTGGGGCCTAGTTTTTCAAACTGCCATCCTGTCTGCCACTGCAGTGTCACTCCTAGATGGACCACGTGTTTGTGCCGCCCACTCGTATCTCTTAGCATAGTCATCCAGCTACCTCGGTGCAACCTTTTGGATATAAAAACACTATTGTGAGGTGTGAGGTGTTCAGAATAGACTGGAAATGAGTGGAAATTAAGGTTATTGAGGTTAATAATAGCATAGGAGCAGAAAAACCCACAAATTCTGTGATTTTAGCTGTTTTTATGCTTTTTAAAAAAAAAATACAGATCCAAAACACAAAACCCAGAACCCAAAACACGGAAGGGTGGTTTTGGCAAAACCAATCCAGATCCAAAACACGAAGATCGATCCAGATCCAAAACACGAAAAGTGGCCGGTGCACATCCCTAGTTGTGACCATAGGTGGCAAATCCACCATAAAAGAATTGCGTAGCTATGCACCCATTTGTTGGGGATTTACTGTTTGGTAAAAAAAAGTGGACTCAGGGCTGGAGTTATGAAGTGGCGGCTGCTTCTCTGCGGGTTTGAGGTGAAAATGTAAAGTGGCACTAACATAAAGGGCCATATTCAATTGCCGGCGAAAAGCCGTTATCAGCTAAACTTTTTTGCCAATCTGGACTTATCCCAGTATTCAATTCTTCCGACTTTTCACCGGTGCGGAAAGTCAATGGATAGAACAATGCGAAAAAGTATCACCTATGAATAGGTGTCGGAAAAAAGTGCAGAATTGGGGTTATGGGGTACATACTTCCAGAAACCACCCAGCACCCCTTAGACTGTCCCACAAAAGGTAAACTATGTAAATTTTTTTAAAGTTACCCAGAACACCCCAAAAAAAGTACTTCAGTTTTGGGGGCAGAAAAACACAAGGTTGGGGGACAAACTTCTAACCTAGCGAAATAGGCTCGGGGGGGGGGGGGGGGTCCCCAAGTATGCCACAGGTGTTTTTTTTCTTATTGCAGGTGGTGGCGACAGGTGGATTTTTCACAATTTTTAAAAGTTCACATTCGCCACTTTAAAATGTGCTTGCACCCATTTTCATGTACCCCAAATTTGCTGGGACTACTCAAAACCTTGCTAAATGCTATTCTTCATCACTTTTTTCAAACACGCTAAACAACACCTATTGAGACCATTTAAAGATCCAAAATACCTTCAGCAGGGCTATTCAATAGTTCCCATAGTGAACCCCCCTATCACAGCATCTTTAGGGGGGTGTCACGCTGATTTCACCAAAAATAATAGCACTTTTGACTCACTTCGTTTTTGCCGGGTCCCTTTTTCGATGATTTGTAATTAAATACGTGGATACGCGGGGACGACCGCAATATTTTCCCGAACCCAAAACCTCCGATGTCGGCAAAAGTCCTCCAACTGACTTTTCACATCTAATTGAATATGGCCCTAAGTGTAAAGCCTGGTGTGATTTTTCACTTAATGTCACTGCTGCTTTTGTAAGCTGCCACTTTGTAAATTTAGCCCTTAAGTGTTTAAAAGGAGTCACATCATTGCTTCAAGACAACAGAAATTTTCCATCATCCTGCCAACAATTAAAGAAAGCGGTTATTGCACAGAAAAGCAGCATTACAGTCAGTATAGTGGGACTATCTTTAAGATGCCTTTGTGCCTAATCTGAAATAAGTGGGTAAGCAAGGACCCAATTCATTCTTTAGAACTCCAAAGAGACCTGTGGGCGGTAGGATGTCAATGTATGCAGAAGAGTGGATCAAGGGGTCCAAGACATCAATCAAGGATACATGATAGAATTCCATTCTGTGCCCTAAAGCAATACCTTTATGAAATACTGTACCAAGTACAGTCATCTACAGTTATGGCCAAAAGTTTTGAGAATGACACAAGTATTGGTTTTCGCAAAGTTTGCTGCTTCATTGTTTTACACCTTTGTCAGATGTTACACTGAAGTAAAATAAAATTTTCATGTGTCAAAGGCTTTTATTGACAATTACATTAAGTTTAAGTCAATATTTGCAGTGGTGACCCTTCTTTTTCAAGACCTCTGCAATTCGACCTGTCATGCTGTCAATCAAATTCTGGGCCACAAACTGACTGATGGCCGCCCTTTCTAGCCTAATCAAAGCTTGTAGTTTGTCAGCATTTGTGGGTTTTTGTTTGTCCACCCACATCTTGAGGAGTGACCACAAATTCTCAATGGGATTAAGGTCTGGGGAGTTCCCTGGCCATGGACACAAAATTTCGATGTTTTGTTCCGAGCCACTTAGTTATCACTTTTGCCTTATGGCAAGGTGCTCCATCATGCTGAAATTGGCATTGTTCATCACCAAACTGTTCTTGGAAGGTTGGGAGAAGTTGCTCTTAGAGGATGTTTTGGTACCATTCTTTATTCATGGCTGTGTTCTTAGGCAAACTTGTGAGTGAGCCCACACCCTTGGCTGAGAAGCAACCCCACACATGAATGGTCTCAGGATGCTTTACTGTTGGCATGACAATACTGATGGTAGCGCTCACCTTTCCTTCTCCGGACAAGCATTTTTCTAAATTCCCCAAACAATCTGAAAGGGGATTCATCAGAGAAAATAACTTTATCCCAGTCCTCAGCAGTCCAATCCCTGTACCTTTTGCAGAATATCAGTCTGTCCCTGATGATTTTCCTGGAGAGAAGTGGCTTCTTTGCTGCCCTTCTTGACACCAGGCCATCCTCCAAAAGTCTTCGTCCTTTGTCATGCCAACAGTAAAGCAAAACACTGAAGCAGCAAACTTTGTGAAAACCAATGCTTGTGTCATTCTCAAAACTTTTGGCCATGGCTGTACAGTAGGCATTACACAACAATAAAAATACACTATTAGAAAATAAGTGATTGTTCCTTTTCCTGTAACACAATGGGGTAAAAGCTTTTATTCCAATATTTAGCAGAAATTGCATCAAGAGAATTCCGAATTGTGCTCTACCGCAGGTCCAAAATGAGTGATGCCGGCACCAGAATCCAGTCGGTAAGTAGTGGGGTTAGGCACTGGGAGGGGGGGGGGGGGGGTAAGGGTTGGGGTTAAGATACTTAACATCAGCTGTCGGTATCTTAACCCGGTCAGGATGCCGGCATCGGGATTCTGACCGCCGGCATCCTGTACCCAACACTATGGAACAGCCTTGGCCTTTGTCACTTCAATCAGATCTTCTGTATTAAGGATTGATTCTACACTGTAGTCCAAATACTGTCTTTTTTTAATTCAATATTTGTTAATTGATTTTAAGAGAATAGAAACAAACATATCAAAAATACCCCTCAAAAAATAAAAATGTGGTAGACATTAATAAATAAATAAATTATATATATATATATATATATATATATATATATATATATATATATATGCGGCATTGATGTTGAAGATTATATATGAGCAAACAGAATGTAAATACAATCCCCAACAAATAACTGGATAAAACAGGTACCCAAAGGCGCCATCCGGTACCCGCATCTTAAACCAGTAGAAGACAAATAAAAGGAGGTATACAGAGAATAATCTCACTCTATAATATATAACATTAAAAAAATACTTTACACTGTGTGTGTGTGTGTGTGTGTGTGTGTGTGTGTGTGTGTGTGTGTGTGTGTGTGTGTGTGTGTACACACACACACACACGGGTTTTACCCAGTGATAACTGCTCTCACTTCATTATCAAAATTAAGTCTGTGTGGTGCTAGGGTTTTTAGGGTCACCATCCATCTCAGTTCTTCTTTGTTGATTTTTTTGCTATAGTTTCCTCCTCTCCAGTTCTTTTTGACTGGCTGGATTCCAATAAAACTCATCAGTTTTGGATTTTGATTGTGAGCCTCCTTAAAATGATTTGAGAGGCTATGTGTTTCTAGCCCTCTGCGTGTGTTCCTGATATGGTCAGAAATTAGTGTTTAAAATTTTTTGGTTGTCCTACCGACATATTGATAACTGCAGGCGCAGGTTATCAGACAGATAATATGAGATATGGTAAGAACTTACCCTTGTTATCTCTATTTCTACGAAGTCCATAGGGTTCCACAGGATACCTTGGGGTATAGGTGTGACGTCAGTCATCGGGCACCATAGAGTTAAGCTTTCAGCCTCCCAGGATGCACTAGGGTCCCCCTCCTATACCCCGCCCCCGAGCCAAGGCACCTCAGTTAGTTACCAAGCCATAGGCCGGAGGAGGAGAAGGAAGAGAGAGAAAAAAGATCTGGACACACACAGGAATCACATTCTCACCAGAAGGAGACGGAAAACCGGTGACCAGAGCAAAGCCCATCTGCAGCACAGGTGCGACAGGGCGGGAGTCCTGTGGAACCCTATGGACTTCGTAGAAATAGAGATAACAAGGGTAAGTTCTTACCATATCTCATATTTTCTACTTCAGGGTCCATAGGGTATCCACAGGATACCTTGGTGATGTCCCAAAGCAGTATCCTTTAAGGGTGGGGACGCTCCTGTGTAGAAAGGAGAATCCGCCGCCCGAAGGAAGCATCCTGAGAGGCGAAGGTGTCAAACCTGTAATACCTCACGAAGGTATGGACAGAGGACCACGTAGCAGCCTTGCAGATCTGGACTGCAGAGGCACCACGTCGAGCTGCCCACGAAGGACCCACAGACCTACTGGAATGAGCCTTCAGAGAAGGAGGAACCGGCAGGCCTTCATGAAGATAAGCTTCAAAAATAGCCATACGGATCAAGGCTGCCAAAGTTTGCTTTGAAGCAGGCCAACCCTTTTTACGGAAGCCATAGAGGACAAACAAGGCGTCTGACTTCCTAAACGAAGAAGTGCGGTCAACATAAGTCCTTAAGGCCCGCACAACATCCAAAGGCCTCACCCACGGAAAGACCAGGTGAGTTAAAGGCCGGAACAACGATTTCCTCGTTAACATGAAACTGGGAAACAACTTTGGGAAGAAACTCAAGCCGAGTGCGGAGCACTGCCCTGTTCCCATGAAAAACCAAGAAAGGGGGTCTACAAGAAAGAGCCCCTAAATCAGAAACACGTCTGGCCGAAGCAATAGCCAGAAGGAAAACAGTCTTAGCTGTTAGCCATTTAAGATCCACTGAGCCCAGTGGTTCAAACAGCGGTCCCTGGAGAGCCGTCAGGACCACAGCCAAATCCCAAGGCGCCACAGGTGGAACAAAGGGCGGCTGAATGCGGAGAACACCTTGCATAAAGGTACGCACATCCGGGATTGTAGCAATCCTACGGTGAAACCAGACAGACAGGGCCGAAACCTGTACCTTCAAAGAAGCAAGGCGAAGCCCATGATCTAGTCCCGCTTGTAGGAAGGCGAGTATCCGAGACAGACGAAATTCCCGCTGTGCATAACCTCTCGGTCGACACCACTGGAAGAACGTATGCCACACGCGATGGTATATCCTCGCGGAAGACTGTTTCCGAGCTGGTAACATGGTACGCACTACAGAACTGGAAAACCCCCAGGACCTCAGCATGGCTGTCTCAACAGCCACGCCGTCAAAGACAGCCGAGTCAGGTCCGGGTGAAGACAAGGACCCTGTGACAGAAGGTCCGGTCGTAGCGGCAACCGCAGAGGACTGTCCACGGACAGGCCCTGAAGGTCTGAGAACCAGTGCCGTCTGGGCCACGCGGGAGCTATCAACAGGAGCATCCCTCCTTTCCGTTTGAATTTCTGGATCACCCGTGGAAGAAGGGAGACCGAAGGGAACAGGTATGCGAACCGGAACGTCCACCGGACGGACAGAGCATCCACCAGAGACGCCCCTTCGTCTCTTGTGCGAGACCCGTACACCGGCAACTTGTTGTTGTGCCGGGACGTCTTGAGATCGATCTCTGGAAGACCCCATCTGTCCACCAGCAGTTGAAAAACGTCCGGGTGCAGGGACCATTCCCCCGGATGAACGTCCTGGCGACTTAGAAAGTCCGCCTCCCAATTTAGCACTCCCGGAATGAAGACCGCTGATATGGCCGGAAGATTGCGCTCCGCCCATACCAGGATCCGAGAGACCTCCACGAGAGCCGCCCGACTTCGGGTTCCTCCTTGCCTGTTTATATAGGCCACGGTGGTAGCGTTGTCCGACTGGACCTGTACCAGACGACCCTGGAGAACCCGATGTGCCTGCTGGAGAGCATTGAAGACCGCACGGAGTTCCAAGATATTGATTGGAAGCTCCGCTTCTGTCGGCGTCCACCTGCCCTGGAACAAGTGTGGACCCAAAACTGCTCCCTAGCCCTCAAGACTGGCGTCCGTTGTCAACAGGACCCAATTTGGAACCCAGAACGGACGTCCCTTGCTGAGATGGGTCGTCTGTAACCACCAGGCAAGGGACAGGCGAACCTCCGGGGTGAGCACAATCGTCTGGGACTTCAGAGACTGAGGCAGCCCATTCCACTTGGACAGGATCAGGTGCTGCAGAGGTCTGGAGTGAAACTGGGCATATTCCACCATGTCGAACACCGACACCATGGAGCCCAGTAACCTCATCGCCGAGTGTAGAGACACCCGGTGGCTGTGCAGACAACTGCGCACCCTCGACTGTAAAGCAGAGATCTTTTCCCCCGTCACGAAGATCCTTTGCTGTTCCGAGTCCAATAAGGCTCCGAGGTGCAGAATCCGCCGAGACGGGATTAGAGTGGACTTCTGCCAGTTGATTAGCCAGCCGTGCCGTTGCAGTAGCGCAATGGTCAGGTCCAAGTAGCGTAGAAGGAGCTCTGGAGATCCCGCCACCAATAAAAGGTCGTCCAAGTACGGCAACATGTGGACTCCCTGCAGCCGCAAAGAAGCCGCCATGACCGCCATCACCTTGGTGAACACACATGGTGCTGTCACCAGGCCAAAAGGTAACGCCCGAAACTGGAAGTGGTCGCTGCGGATTGCAAACCTGAGGAACTGTTGATGGCGCAAAAGAATAGATACATGCAGGTAAGCGTCCTGTATGTCCAATGACACCATGTAGTCCCCAGGTTCCAGCGCCAGAATGATGGACCGTAGGGTCTCCATCCGAAACATTGGTACCCGCAAAGACTTGTTGAGAGCTTTGAGGTTGAGAATCGGACGATACGACCCATTGGGTTTCTGTACCAAAAAAAGATTTGAATAGAAACCCTGGCCCCTCTGGGAGAATGGAACAGGCACTATAACTCCAGCCTGGAGCATAGTGTGCAATACCTTCCACAGCTCTGTAGCCTTGTTCCGGTCTGATGGTAGACCCGTGGTGAAGAATCGAGCCGGGGGTCTGTGCCGGAAAGAGAAGGCGTACCCGTGGGAGACCACCTCGAGAACCCAAGTGTCTGTCGTAGTGACCGACCAACACTGGGCGAACTGCAGCAGGCAGCCTCCCACTTTGGGATCCCCCAAAGGGAGGCCTGGACCGTCAGGCCGCAGGCTTGTCATCTGGCTTAGGGGCCGGACGTCTGGTACTCCATGCCTGCTTCCGGGGCTTGGCCGATTTCTTAGGGCCAGCCTGTCGAGGAAAAGACTGTGGTTTGGGCCTGCCCTGGGCCCTATAAGACCGAAAGGACGATGGTCCAGAACCAGAAGGAGCAGCGGCCGACGGGAGACAAGCCGATTTGGCTGCCGCCAGCGTCGCCACAATCTTGTCCAGATCCGGACCGAAGAGAACTTCTCCGGTAAATGGCAACGCCTCCAAACCCTTTTTGGAATCTGCGTCCGCCTTCCAGGATCGCAGCCACAAGGTGCGACGAGCAGCCACCGCTGCTGAAGAAATTCTAGACACCAGAGTACTAATGTCTAAGGCCGCCTCGTTGACATTAGTGGCCGAATCACGGAGATTACCAATCAACTCCGCCTGTTCGGCCGGACAGTCGGAATCAAAAGACACCTCTAATGAATCCGCCCAGCGCTCCATTGCTCTGGCAACCCAGCAAATGGCCATAGCCGGCCGTGCTGCCCCCCCCGCAAGGGAATAAGCGGACTTCAGGCAGATCTCCACCTTGCGGTCCGTAGCATCCTTAAGGGAGGACATGGATGGCATCGGCAATGTGGCACTACGGACAAGACGGGTCACGTGAGAATCCACCTGTGGAGGGGATTCCCACTTAGCAAAATAATTATCCGCAAACGGATAAGCCACTGCCAGGCGCCTCTGCGGCTGGTATCTTTTGCCAGGCTGTTTCCACGCCTCCTCTAAATGGTCCACTAATTGACCCGAAAGAGGAAAGACTGTGGCATCGCCCTTCACATCTTTAAAAAAGGCATACTTGGATTTAGCCGCTGGGGGAAGTTCGTCCTCAATCACCAAGGCTGTGCGGACTTCCCGAATAAGTCCAGGAATATATACCTTGGACTTAGCGTCAGCGTCCTTAGTATGGAGAGGTTCCTGATTGTAAGGATCCAGAATCTCCCCATCATCAGACGTCCCCTCGTCATCCTCATAAGGAGCCAACAGAGACGCCACCGGCCGTTTATGTGGCCGCATCACAGACTCCCCTTGCAACACATCCGACAAGTGCTGTACACAACTCGCCAGGGAGTTAACCCACGCCGGCTCCTGAGAAACCGGGGGCGGGGAAATAGGGAGACTGTGGGGTACCACCAATTGTCGTGGGAAACCCTGCATGGGTGACGACACCACTGACTGCTGGGACAAACCCATCGGCGTAAACGCAGGCTGCGGAGCTAATTAGCCCACTAAGGTTGTAAGCGCCTGAGCGAAACAAGCCCAGGGCGGCTCCTGTACCGGTGCTGTAACTGTAATAGGCCGCGCCATAGACAAACACTGCCGGCAGAGGCCCTCCGCGCTACCCTCCCCCTCCGCTAATGGTGCTTTACACGTAGTACACTGTAGCCGGAGAGGAAAATCACTTTCAGACATGATGGCACCAAGTATGTGACCCCTCTCACCAATTATATATTAAATAGGCGAGAGACCACCCTGCAGCACCGCACCGCAAGGGCTTAGCAGAAAGGACAGGGACAGTAATAAAGCTGACAGTTAGAAGAAAAGTTACAGGCAGCAGTGCTAGCACAGTCACATACAATGCAAAGAAAAATCAATTCCTGCACTAACAGCGCTGATCACTCAACTACGCAGACACAGGGCCTGGTAGGACACAGCGCAGCATACACAGACCTGACCCAAATCGGAGAAGTATGCGGGGGGACCCAGACCACGATGCTTCCGTCCAGTGCTTCCAGCAGAGTTCACAATGCGTTGGAAAGATGGCCGCCGAGGAGCAGAGAGGAGGCTGGCCTGGGGGAGGAGCGCTGCTACAGGACCAGTCGGCAGTGTGCAGAGAGGGCTGTGTGCAGGGGGGAGGCGCCGGCTGTGAGACAGGGAAGGCGCGCTCCCCTGGCATGCATTTAACCCCCGGGACGCCGCAGCGCTACCGCTTTGCTGCGGTCCGCTGTCCCAGGGGGGTAGTGGAAGCGCAGGTTCTTACCTAGCTCCACGCTGCAGCCAGTCCCCAGGGGGCCCCCTGCCTGGGGACTCTGGACCATGTAACAGCAGAGACCCACCGTGGGACCCTGCTGTCCCCCTTGAATCCGGCCATGGTCCGGAACATCTGGGGTCACCGCTAGCTGTGACCCCAGATGCTCACCAGCATCCCCGGATCGGTACCGGCGTTCTGGTACCGGCGGGGGTGTAGGGAAGACAGCATGGACGTCAGGACTGACTGTCCATGCTGTTCATCCAGATGTGCAGCCACAGCTGCATGAAGAAAAAGCTTCAGGGGCTCTTCTAGCCCCCACTCCAACAGGTGCACCCGACTCCATCCGGGCACCAAAAAAAACTGAGGTGCCTTGGCTCGGGGGCGGGGTATAGGAGGGGGACCCTAGTGCATCCTGGGAGGCTGAAAGCTTAACTCTATGGTGCCCGATGACTGACATCACACCTATACCCCAAGGTATCCTGTGGATACCCTATGGACCCTGAAGTAGAAAACTCCACTGTTACATGTGATGTGGTCAAAGATAGTGTATTCATTATTGGTTTGTGTTGAGATGAATGTTTTTGTTTCTTTGTTGTTGTGGTGTTTAATCTGCAAGCTTGACAGGATCCGCAATGAAAGAAGCCGGGAGTGGGTTTGTGACTTGTTAAGGTGGTTTGGGTTGATTGTTTCCGTCTTATATGGTTGTGTACTAGCAACTGTCTGAGATTGGGAGCTTTTTTGTAGATGATCCTTGGTTTGTCGGAAAGTATATCGTTGAGGACCTCATCCCCCAGTAGGATGTGCCAGTGTCTACTCAAAATTTTGTAGAGATGTCTGAAATTTTTGTTAAATTGGGTTATGAAGGTGTTTATACCTTTGGTCTCTTTGTCTTTATAGGTCAATAATGTGTTTGTCTATACTTTCTATTGTTTTGAGTGTGTTGGAAACCTTCTCTTTCTTGTAACCTTTTTCTATAAACTGCTGTTCCATTTTTTTGATTTGGATTTGATGTTCTGTTAGTTTACTGCAATTTCTGCGGATTCATTTGAATTGGCCAGTGGGGATGTTACTCAACCAATTTGGATGATGTCCGCTGTTGGAGAGAATGTAGCTCTTAACGTCAACTCTTTTGACAAGTTTTAGTACAGATCTGATTATTCTCAATAAATATTCCTATATCTAGGAAGTTGACTTGTGTTCTGCTGTAAATGGTCGTGAATGTGAGGTTTCTATCACTGTTGTTTAGATGTTCTAGGAACCTTAGTAGTTTGGTCTCGTCTCCTTGCCATATGAAGAGTACGTCGTCTATGTACCGTTGCCATAGGACCAAGTTTGCCCCAAACTCATGCTCTGACCAGATGGTTTCGTCCTCCTACATACTCAAATAGATTGACATAGCTTGGGGCAAACTTGGTCACCATAGCGGTGCCTTTGTCTTGTCTGTAGTATGTATCGTCGTACCAGAAATAGTTATGTCCTAACTATGCAGTCAGTGATGAATTTAGTCTGTAAGTCTGTCACGTTCTCATCTTGTTGTAGGTAATGTTTTGTGGCTTCTATTCCCTGATGGTGTTCTATCACTGTTATAGGAATGTATGAGTTCGGGGCAAACTTGGTCCTATGGCGACGCTACATAGACGACGTCTCCTTGCCATATGAAGAGTACGAGACCAAACTACTAAGGTTCCTAGAACATCTAAAGACCAACGACAGAAACCTCGCATTCACAACCATTTACAGCAGAACACAAGTCAACTTCCAAGATAGATCAATATTTAATTGAGAATAATCAGATCTGTACTAAAGCTTGTCAAAAGAGTTGACGTTAATAGCTACATTCTCTCCAACAGCGGACATCATCCGAATTGGTTGAGTAACATCCCCACTGGCCAATTCAAATGAATCCGCAGAAATTGCAGTAAATTAACAGAACACCAAATCAAAAGGCAAAAAAATGGAACAGTAGTTTATAGAAAAAGGTTACAAGAAAGGTTTTCAACACACTCAAAACAATAGAAAGTATAGACAAACACATTATTGACCTATAAAACTAAATACAAAGAGACCAAAAAGGTAGAAACACCTTCTTCATAACCCAATTTAACAAAAATTAGACATCTCAACAAAAATTGAGTAGACACTGGCACATCCTACTGGAGGATGAGGTCCTCAACGATACACTTTCCGACAAACCAAGGATCATCTACAAAAAAAGCTCCCAATCTCAGACAGTTGCTAGTACACAACCATATAAGACGGAAACAAACAATCAACCCAAACCACCTTAACATGTCACAAACCCACTCCTGGCTTCGTTCATTGCGGATCCTGTCAAGCTTGCAGATTAAACACCACAACAACAAAGAAACAAAAACATTAATCTCAACACAAACCAATAAGGAATACACTATCTATGACAACATCATACGTAACAGTGGAGTTATCTATCTGATAACCTGCCCTTGCAGTTATCAATATGTCGGTAGGACAACTAGAAAATTAAAAACATGCAATTCTAAACATATCAGGAATACACGCAAAGGGCTAGAAACACAACCTCTCAAACCATTTTAAGGAGGCTCACAATCAAAATGCAAAACTGATGAGCTTTATTTTAATCCAGCTAGTCAAAAAGAACGGGAGAGGAGGAAACTAAGAAAAAAAAAAAAAAAAATCAACAAAGAACTGAGATGGATGGTGACCCTAAAAACCCTAGCACCACACGGGCTTAATTTAGATAACGAAGTGAGATCAGTTATCACTGGGTAAAACCATACGCTGCCTACATTTCCATCATTCTATTTTTAATGTACTTTCCAATCCTATTTATCATTATAGTTTATTACTCTCATTTTACTTCACTCTATTCCAAAACATATTATAATCAAAATGCTTCACTGACAATGCAATAGATGTATCCAGGCATCACCACAAGATCTTAGTATTTAGAATATATCCAATGTAGTCAATTCCTACCAAATAACTACACCAACAACCATGTGATCACACTCACCCCTGCTTTCTAGATAAATAGCACTTAAACCTATCAATACGCCTCCCTCTGCCGATCATACAATATCCTGGACTATAGATCCTATTAACTAATATTCACCCCGTACTGACAACCATGTCTTCAAACATGTGAAACTAATAATCCCTGCTGCTTAACCATCTACGTTACTCTACTGCACTAACAATAAAACTAATCACACTGCAAACACCTGCATTAGCTGGTCACAATTTGTGCTCCACTCCCCGCCCCAATCCCCATGGAAACAGTGCTGCACATGACCTTTTGTGACATCATCACACAGGTATTTAAACTGCCCTTTTCCAAGATGACTGCTTCCATTCTCTAAAGAAGGCCTGACGGCCAAGATGCGTTAGGAAGCCACCTACCACCACATTATCTAACCACCAGCTATACATCGCCAAGTCTCCTCACCATCGGGTGAGTTAGAGCGCGCAGCAAGCGGCGGGACTCCCGCACATCCCGGCTCATGGCGTCCCACAGCTGGAAGCGACACACGTCCCAGCTCACACTGCGGGGGACCAAGCTGCTGAACGCGCAGCCAGCGTTCTTCAGAATAGGGTCCGGAGCAACACCACGGATCAGAAGAAAAGATGATAAAGTAGAGATAGAAGACTCAAGAGGGTGAGGCCTCACCCAGACTTTATCACCCCCCCAAATCCAAATACTCAGACTACAACCACTCTTGACAGAGTGATAGGGACAACTATCCCCGTGGCAGTTTTCCATCCTCACTCTAAACCCCCTCCCCCATCCGGGTTTTTACCCATACTGGGCATATATTATATAACATATTTATAATATAATTATACCACTACTAAACTCCCCCCCCCCCCCCTTTTACCTATTTTTACTTTTACTCTTTATTCAAATTGTTAATCTATCCTTCTGAGCACTGTGACTCATTAAAGGCAGATTAAATCATAAAATACTTTGTATCATTCGGAATACCCTATACCTCTACAGCACAATCACTTACAGGCATAGTCTTTTAGATATATGGTCCAACATATCTTATTGTTCATTTACTGGTGTACAGAAGGACAGGGGATTCCTTCTCTAAAGACTTGCTGCCCACCCCCTCTTTTCCTACAATTACAGTAAACCCACAGTGAGCGCTTGGCAACCTATTTATCTTACCACACCTGTTAATTATTGAATTGAGGTGTTTCAAATCAGACCTGTATAAAATCAAGTACCTAGCCATGCATTCTCCATTTGCAAACATTTGTGAAGAGCTCAGTGACTTCAACCGTGGTACTGTGATATGATGTCACCTGTGCAATAAGACTGTTTGTGAAATTTCATCCCTGCTGGATATTCCACTGGCAACTGTAAGGGATATTATTTGATAGTGCAAGCATTTAGGAACAGCAACAATTCAGCCACGAAGTGGAAGATTACGTAAAATCACAGCGCAGCGTCAATGAGTGCTAAGGCGTATAGTACGTAAAAGTCACAAACGCTCTGCTGATTCCATAGCTGAAGAGTTACAAACTTCCACTGGCATTAATGTAAGCACAAAAACTGGGAGGTTAACGGAATGGGCTTCCATGGCAGAGTAGCTACATGCAAGCCTCACATCACCAAGTCCAATACTAAGCGTGAGATGGAATGGCGTAAAACAGATACTGGACTGCGTTCTGTGGCGTGAAAAATCACACTTTTTTGGTCATATGGGCAAGTCTGGGTTTGGCATATACCAGTAGAACGTTACCTGCCTGACTGCATTGTGCCAACTGTGAAGTTTGGTGGGGGAGGGATAATGTTATGGGGCTGTTTTTCAGGGTTTGTGCTAGGTCCCTTACCTCTAGTGAAGGGCAATCCTAATGCTTCAGCATACAAGACATTTGGGACAATGTGATGCTTCCACCTTTGTGGTAACAGTTTGGGGGAAGGGCCTTTTCTATTCCATAATGACTGTGCCCAAAGGCACAAAGCAAGGACTATAAAGACATGGTTTGATGATTTCAGTGGGGAAGAACTTGAGTGGTCAATACAAAGCCCTGACTTCAACCCTATCGAGCACCTTTGGGATGAACTGAAATGGAGATTGCAAGCCAGGCCTACTCATACAACATCAGTGCTTGACCTCAAATGCTTTACAGAATGAATGGGCACAAATTCCCACAGACACTCCAAAATCTTGTGGAAAGTCTTCCCAGAAGAGTAGAACCTGTCTTAGCAGCAAAAAGGGGGACCAATTCCATAATACAATGGAATTACAGTCCCTGTTGGTGTAATGGTCAGACATTTGAATACCTTTGTCCAAATCATGCATCTGTGAGGAGTGTACCCAGCTTTAGAATATTATACAATGCAAGGACTAGGGGAACCTTAACCATGCACATTTTCCACATTTGTGTGTGGACAGGTATATTCATTACAGACTTGCAGTTTAAAGATCCACAGATGCTCATTTTTGCATGTGAGGAGAGATTGAAAACATGCACTGTTCAGGTCTGGGCCACAACAGGTTTATAACCTACCCTGTGCCAATGTGACTTCACATTGAAGGTACGGGGGCCACCAGGATGAGGCAGGAGTGCTCTGGAACATCGAGCAACTGTACTGGCTGCCAGTCCAAGGACTTTGCAAGCCAAATGCAGGCCCACTGGAAATAGCAAATACTGCCACCAAAGTTCTGCACAGGGGCACTGCTCACACCCTTATTGATAGCCCTGTTTGAGTTCCCTGCAGTATACCATTAAGAAACCCTGGTTAAATATTGAATAGGTGTTTATTATATGTATTTTATTGCTAACATTTGCACTTCTACTGGTGAAAATAATTAGCCCACCCAGATCTGTGTATGGCTGGTATAGATCACATTTGATCATAGCTGATCTGGAGTAAAATAAGCAGATTTCATGAACCTTTGCTGTCCCTGAATACACCTTAGCCATGTATTTCCCACTCCTGATTTTTCAGTAGGACAGCTTGGAAAGCTTTTCAAAGACAAAAGTAAAGGATAAGTCACCATATCTAGTGTTAAATTTTACATCTCAGCTTAAAGCATTAAGCCATTCATTCATGGTTACCATGGAGTACAGTATTAATAGACAGTTGCAGGAAACTACCTGATCTAAGAGCAAGAAGGGCTTTCCATATCTTTCTGAATTAGACTTGAATCTGAAGGAATAGCACTCATATGGCTCAATTCAACGCAAATTGAATAGTACTGGGAAGGAGCTCCCAGAGCTATTCAATTCAACGTGCTGTTATGTAGGAGAATGTCCGTTCTCACACCTTAAACATGGTGTTTAGGAGGGGTGCTAGAAGAAATCCTTCAGTCAGGCTTGACAGTGCACTGAATTGAATAGCACTAGGAGCACCTGCCCAGTGCTATTCAATTGAGCCCATAGTGAGTATAAAAATTTTTTTTTTTTTTAGAGGGGGGGGGGGGGGGGGGCGGGGGGTGGTGAGGCATGCTACTTCAAGCTTTTCAGACTGAAGTACTGTAATGGCCCATATGCACAGGACGATCAGATATTGTTTTAATGTCCTGCAAATTTGATATCGAACATCCAGCAACATGCACCAACCCCAAAGCTACATAACGACCTGTGTGTCCCTACTGCACACAGGCTAACCTGGTCGATATCGACCAGGTTGGCCTGCATGCATGGGCGATGCTAGATATCGACCATCCGTGCCTGCACATCAACCATTGTTTGCTCGTTTGGGGGGGTTGAAAGAAAAAAATAGAATGATAAACTATCAAACAATATAATTTTTATCTGACTGTATGCACCATAACTGGTGAATACATTGATTTCAAATGTAAATTCACAGATCCTAGAGGGGACTACTATTCAATCAATGGTGTAGATAGAAGGTAATCTGCAACCATGTTTTCACACCAAAAAAAGTTTTCATCCACTGTTAATTTTAAGTTATTTAGTTCTATGACCAACGGTGTATAGATTTCAAAAAGTCATTCTCAACTTATTTCAGTAGTTCTGCATCTTAGGGTTTTTCCATGTACACTCGCTCATTAAGGTATATTTGAGGGTCAGAAGCCAACAGCTGTCTAATTGCTTATAGTTTGAGTGCAGACAACGGACTATAGCAGCTCCAAACCTACGTAAGTAACGGCTTTTAGCGTAGGCCTATTGTGGCAGAATACTGATCACTGAAGGGAAAATGTTTTTATGACAGTTAGCTGTCTATTCAAATACAAAGTAGTAGTTTCAAAGATTTTCATTATATTGAGTGAGCCCACTCCCTTGGCTGAGAAGCAACCCCACATGAATGGTCTCAGGATGCTTTACTGTTGGCATGACAGGATGAAGACTTTTGGAGGATGGCCTTGTGTCAAAGGGTAGCAAAGCAGCCACTTCACTCCAGGAAAACACATCAGGGACAGTGATTTTCTTAAAAAAGGTACAGGGATTGGACTGCTGAGGACTGGGGTAAAGTTAATTCTCTGATGAATTCCCTTTGTTTGGGGCATCTGGAAAACGCTTGCCCAGAGAAGGAAAGGTGAGCACTATCATCAGTCCTGTGTCATGCTAACAGTAAAGCATCCTGAGACCATTCATGTGTGGGGTTGCTTCTCAGCCAAGGGAGTGGGATCACTCACAATTTTGCCCAAGTACACAGCCATGAATAAAGAATGGTACCAAAACATCCTCCAAGAGCAACTTCTCCCAACCATCCAAGAACAGTTTGGTGACCAGCAATGCATTTTCCAGCATGACTGAGCACCTTGCCAAAAGTGATAACTAAGTGGTTCAGGGAACAAAACAGCAACATGTTGGGTCCATGGCCAGGAAGCTCCCCAGACCTTAATCCCATTGAGAACTTCTAGTCAATCCTCAAGAGGTGGGTGGACAAAAAAAAACCCACAAATTGACAAACTCCAAGCATTGTTTAGGCAAGAATGGGCAGCCATCAGTCAGTATGTGGCCTAGAAGTTGATTGACAGCATACCAGGGTGAATTGCAGAGGTCTTGAAAAAAAAGGTAACACTGCAAATATTGACTCATTGCGTAAGCTTAAAGTAATTGTCAATAAATTCCTTTGACACTTATGAAATGCTTGTAATTGTACTTCAGTATACCTTAGTAATATCTGACAAAATGGTCCAACACCACAAGCAGCAAACTTTGTGAAAACCAATACTTGTGTCACGCAAGTCTTTTGGCCATAGGTGTATAGGTCCAGGAGGTATGAAGCTCTGGGAAGTGATAAAGTGGAAAGCGATAAATGACCAATCAGCTCCCAACTGTCATTTTTTAAACACAGCCTGTAACATGACAGTTGGGAGCAGAGTGGCTGGTGGGTTATCACTCTGCACTTTATCACTATCCAGAGCTTCATACATCTGCCCCATGGTTTGGCAGGTTATGTTAACACATCAAAATATACTTTGTTCAAGATTAACTTGAAAAGCCATTGTTCTATTTTAGTGCATCACAACTCCAGTCTCTCCTCCTCCCCCCTCCCCCCCTCAACAGGTCAGGTTTTCTGGAAGTCTGTTGAAACAGGTTAATTACCGACACAGCAACATGATTAACTCAAACACAAAATTACAGAAATACACAAGACCTGGTCTGTTGGTTGTACCTGAGGATTGGAGTTGAGAACCCTTGTTCTCGTTCGACAGGAAACCACTGGTCACACAGTTTGATCTTTACAAAACCAACTCTAACTTCCCATATACAAACCAATGAGACTTTGCAGTTAATCTTCAACTGAGAATGTGCATGCTACCTTATACACAAGTTGTGTGTACTTGGCTGATACATTTGTTTCTCCACGTGTTCCAAGTTTATAACTACCCCAATGAAAGATGCCACACAAGCTTGCCCACAGTATAGTTATATATTATTTTAATGCATGTAGATTGCAATATAATTAGTGCTTTTAAAAACCCTAGCGAAGGGATCAGGTATTTAGGATATCAATTACTGTTGTGCTCAGTGACTAAAGTATTATATACAAATCACATACCAGTACAAAGTTTTTTTTTATCCAAGTTTTACCATTTTTAATGAAACGGACTTTGGAAATAAAATACATTTCCTTGACAATACAACATTTCTTGGGAGCCACAGTAAAATATGGTTTACAGCTGTTCAGTTTAGTAGCGGCATGTCCAGCATCATTTACATGGCAAACAAGATCAGGAAAGCAACCATCAAACAAAACAGACCCATAGCTTCAGACAGGGCAAACCCCAAGATGGCATAGGAGAACAGCTGCTGCTTCAAGGAAGGATTTCTGTGGGAAGAAAAAAATATAAGAAATAGTTAAGTATACATAGCGCACCCATATAGGCTATACCAAGCATTGTCTATGAGAATCATGTCCTGTAAACTGATTAGACATCGCAAATCACTTCCAACAATTTATAACAAGAGTAGTTAATGTAAGCATTGGCAATAAGTGATATTAGAAAGCAGTTCTCAACAAAAAAATCTTTCAGACAAATGCTTTTAGGAACGTTACAGGGTCGGTATATATTTTATTTGGTGTTCTATTCTTTGCAATACAAGTTCTCCTAATGAACTCCTTGTTTAAACACATTTCAGTGATTTATAGCATCTATGACCAAATAAAAAGCAGTATCCTGCATTGTTCTTTTAATAAAAGTAAATCTATTCAGATTTTTGGCCACTGAAACAAACAAAAAAAAATAAAAAAAAATCCCTAAGATATGGTCACTAGGGTAAATATGTCAGAATCTAATTAACCTACCAGTATGTATCTGGAGTGTGGGAAGAAACCCACACAAACATAAGACCTTACAAACTCCACATCTAGTCCATTGATCAGAATTTTAACCCATGACCCAAGAGGGTGAGGAGAAAGTCATGCTAACCAATATACCAGCCATGCCGGCCCCTTCCTTTAATACTTGGTGCATTTCCTAGCAATTACTGTTGAAAGTCTATTAAGTCTTAAATATTATAGCCCCCGGACCGTTGGCATTCGATAACTTCTCACTATTGCTTTGACCTTCACGAGGCTTCTTTAGAAGTGATGAACTTTGATTAAGTGTATTTTGAGTCAAATTTATTAAACATTTGATGGCACACAGCTGCCTTATCTGAACTATGAAATTAACTTCTATTTTTAGGTGTAGGTCAAAGGGTGTGAATTTCTGATCAACTATTGTCTATTTGTAGTGAAAGGGGGCAATTAAATTTTTCTTTGGGCTGCAATTATTGGGCGGACAATGGAGCAGTTCAATTGTCTTGAATGCCAATCAGCATGCATGATGCAAAAAGTGCAATTGGGTGCCTAAAAGCTAGACATTACACATTTCTGCTCACCACCTCAGTAGGCTTCTAGAAAAAAAATGTGTGAGTTTGCAGGACTCGCACCCAACTGTAGCAATAAATCGCTCTGTTGGGGCACCCATTACCTATGAGTGCACAAACTACCCGTGACATTACAGTATTGTTAATTGGCCAGAATTGAAATAAACTGAGTAATACATTTGAAAGAAACAAATAAGGCATTGGGAAAAAGTCAGAATGCTGGCAACTCAAAAAAACAAGCATTTTCCCCTAGCACCCCAAAGATGTACAAGAAAATTTGCAGAGTTGGCATATAGTGATTGTTGGGGATGTGGGCAGACATCCGATCAAATTGCCCCCAGTTTTCCTATGGTAGAAAATAAATTGTGTCAAATACCAAAGGGCTGAATACTCTATGGCCACTATCTCACTTGATTTTGAGGATACTGTATAAAAAAATGGCAACTACTAAACATGCTCAAGATGGCCAAATAGTGTTTTCCCAGGCAGACAATACCCTTATAATGGAGGACACTGCATTGAGTCTAAAACTGCTTGTAACAGGGATTGATGTAACAAGCAGTGAAAAGAGTGGAGAAGTGGACAAGAGGAGAAGTTGCCCATAGCAACCATCAGTTTCTACATATGGGTCATTCCATGTACTCCCCTTACATTCCATGTTCATTTAGTTTATGCACCACAAAAATTAAGCTCAAATTCAACAATTTAAAAATATATAACTATGGGGTATGTAGTCAATGACTAGAAGTAGAAAAAAAAAATACTTTGTAGTTAGAGTTTATTGTTTATATGAGTGACTCATGTTACAACAGGATGGACATAGGCACTGAATTATTTTGATAATATTGTTATACTACACACTTAAAGACCATAAACTTATGATTGACACACACAGCCTGAATGTTAACCAAACTATACAAAAAATTTTGACATGTGACTCACGTTCCATTTCTGTCCCCAAAGGGCTCTGAAACAAGTTACTCAAGAATCCATGTGAATTAATCAGTGTGGGCCTTTTTATCTTCCTGATTAACTGAAGATGTATAAAATATTTTATCTGGTGATAGCCATTTTCATTTGCTTCCAGCTTGATCCATTGTGCTCACCAAGTATTCACCATCTTATCCTTGACCTCACTTGGGTAACTCCATTATACACACAGAACCAGTCACCAACGTTAAAACATATACTGATGGGTGTACCCAATTAGCAGCGCTAAAGTAGCGCTGCTAATAGATCACGATGGAGCTATTCAATCAGCCCTGAAGTGCCACCCAACACCACCACTTATCTAGGATATTTTTCTTCAGGACCTGTTGTGTCCTGGAAAATAATACACGATAAGTGCTGTTTTTTTTCTCCACCTAAATGGCAATAAGCTCGCGGACCTATGTTTTCAGGAGAACCATCCTATTTCGACCGAAATTGGTGTGAAAAAACAACATTGGCGGAAAACGGGGATAATCGGCGAACATACCCCGTTTTGACAATCGCGGTTATCCATTAGCGCCCGAACACTGTTCAGGGCCAATTGAATTCCCCACTAAAATGTTAACGGTTATGTGAATTTAGCTTTCATGTATTGTGTCCTATAGTTCATGGAATGACCCATATTTTATACCATGTACAATTGAAAAATTGTGGCAACAGCAAAAAAAAAGCCATCATTCACTCTTGACCGCCTGTACACTTGCTGCAGGGAACCGCCGACACTGACATTTTAACTGGGTGGCCAAAATTAAATGCCCGCCCAGTTGTGATGTCAGCGCAGACATATCAAGCGGCTTATTAGTAAGTGTGCATTGGATTACCAATTGGCCGCTCAGTCTGCAGACAAGTCACCCAGGTGTGTACCCAGCCTCAGGAGCATCCAATTAAAGTATACTAAACTGTAGTCAGCTTGTTCATGGCATAAAGCACATAACTGACTTTTAGTAAAGCCTCTTTCCTCCACATTGGCAGGCTGAGCTATTAATACATCTCGGCGCTATTGCTTCTGGCTTTGTAGAAAGCTACTGTATAGTGCCCCACTGTTCTAAGCAATACTGCTTTAGTAGTTTCTCTATGCAGCACAAGGGTTGAGGGACTTGGCTAAACATTTCTCAATGCGAATAACTCATAAAACCTACTTCACATACAAGCATCTTACAGGGGGAACTCCGTTCTGTGGGAAGTGCCACAAGCTTCACCGCAATGGCTGACTGCGCACGTATCAGGCAACTACGGAATTACTGACTCTTCAAGTTCCCCCTCGCACCTCTATGGAGCACGAAGGAAAAATATGTGATGCCAAAAGGAGCCATTCTAGAACAGCACAGTGTCAGAAATTGTATTCTACTATTAAGCCTTTAGCTACAACCCCTAAACCCAAGATTATGCAAACACCAACTTCAATTCATGATCTGAGAAAATTTGGCCTTTAGCCAATATGGCAAAATGGACAAGTTATTCAGTTCACGCTGGAAAAAAAGTCAACTCCAAGCAGTGATCTGGCTTCTCTGCTCAAACATTAAGGTCCAGATCTCACCCAATCTGTCCAGACTAAGCCAAAACAGACATGCAGGCTGAGAAGTGGGGCCGTCAAGGCATGGCCATTTTATGGTTTCAGAAGATAGATACCCTTATTTATGCCAATAGCACATTAAATGTTCATGAATAATAGAGTTGTGCTCTTATTTCTGGATGGATAACAGAAATTATAAATTATGCATGATCTAGATGTGAGGAGACCTGAATGAAAGTTGCCTTTATTAGCCTTAGTGTCTCCTGGACCACACATGCTTGGAAGAGGCAGGTATACCAGGTATACCAACAGCACAAAAATAAGATTTATAACCTGGTGAAAGACAAATCACAAAATCATAACTAATTTTTACATAACATCCTGTGAAACTGAGATTTGAGCCTTTCAACATGCCAAATTCTGAGTAGTAAGATGCCAGAAAGCTTGGGATAGGCAAACCAAAACAGAAAAGTTACCTGGCATAACCAATGATGAGACTGCCGAAAACTGTTCCAATACCAGCACCAGAGCCAGCTACACCAACTGTGGCAGCACCGGCACCAATGAATTTAGCAGCAGTGTCAATGTCCCTGCTGATGGCACTGGTCTGGAACCCCCTCAGTACTAGCTGGGTGCATGGGTTGTGTGTCTCGCTGAGGAGTGCGTTTCCCTGTGAAAAAGTTTCAAAAGTGCAAAATAAAAAGCTGTTAGCATTATTAATTATATTACTTTGATTAATCAAGCATCAGTATAAATCATCCTTGGATTAATCTGCTCAGACAAGATTAGTGTCCTTGAATTAACCCAGTGACCTGCAATGAGGGTGCCCTTCAAGGTAATGGCCTGCTATGTAACTGCAGGGACATTTTTCTCAAATTACTTTTAAAATGCTACAAGTAGTGTCAAACACACAAAATCTATTAAACAACTTAAAGTAATCACCTGACAATAGGTTACTGTAACCACATACCTTTACAAAGATACATGATCAAGTCATTCATGCATATGACTACATAGCTTTAAAGGTAATCTTTAGAGAGACCAAAAAATGGCCCAAGTCAAACATTTTAAACAATTTACCTCTCCAGTTCGGACCTCTGGCCGAGACAAAACTGACGCAGAGATTGGTCTGTACAGAGCTCTGGACCCAGCACGGACCTGAACAGACAATACAAGCAAAGAATCTCATTGACAACGGCCACTGGTGACAAAGTTACAATGAATCAAGTCCAACAACTTCAGATTCCACAGAACAGCACAGCATTTACTGCAGCCTCAAAGTACTCATAACCAGCAATGGCATTAGAATACAGTAGACAAATGCATGCATTAGAACTGAATGAAAGCTGGAAGAGAGCAGACAGCAAGCTGTGCTGCAAATGCAGGAAGTGTCCTTACAGTGAGAAATGCAGGGAGACAGCTCTAGTATCGCTGTGCAATCCCATGACGGGTGTGAATGGCGGCCTGTACGTGTCCTTGGCTGTGAGCGGGGTAAGGTCACGGCCGTGCAGGGGGCCCGGGAACTGCAACTTGCAGAGGAGCAGCAGAAACACAGCGCTGCACCATGCAGAGTGGCAGGGCTGAGCACTACCGCAGGGGAGACAGTCAGTGACTTTGACCTACAGGAGCCGGCGAGCTAGGCCGTCCTGCAGCAACAGCACCTCACCCTCCTTCCCCCACACCCGGCGGCAGCACTCACCAGAGAGGTGGTAGAGACGAACTTGGCGCAGGCATACATGTTGTACGGCGGTTCTGTGTCCTTCCGCTGGGGATCGGGGTCAGCAGCCTGCAGTGGGAGAGATACAGAATGGGGTCACAGGATGTGAAAGCGGGCGAGGCGGGCAGACATACAGCGTGCACTGTGCGCCCAGAAGGGGGCCTCGGCTAGACAGCCACAAGCGGGGGTCACCGCGGTACACTACGGGGACGGATGGCTACGGATTACCCGGCACCCCCTCTGCCACAGCGCTTCGCTTACCGGCACCAGAGGTCGAACTGAACGGGGAACACTACGCAGGCGCACTGCTCTCTTTATAAAGAGGACCCGGATGGAGGGAGGAGAACCCACTCAAGGTCACTTTGTAACAGCTTTATTGAGACAGGTTTCAGCACAAAAGGCGTGTGACTGGCTGTCGTTAGAGGGAGGGTTATAGGAAGTATTAACGACCTTATAGTGTCATAGAAAAGCATCTGCTGCTGCTCCTGGCTGTCACACAGGAGGGCTGCCGCCATTTCCTGTCACTGCTGTCATTGGTGGAATGACCTGGCAGTGATTTCTGTCTCTTTAGTGCAATCAATGGTTCTCAATCACTTTCCCCCTGGTTACCCCCTGGCAGCTCATTTGCATTGTTTGTACCTCTAACATTTGCAAAGCAATACATTGGCAATACATATAATTGCTATTAGATAAAAAGTTTAGGTACCACTATTTATAAAATCAATAATTGTGTATTAACCACTTAACTGACAACATTTTCTTCTAAAAACCGCTCAGAAATAGTTGTTTTGTTTGTGAGTCCATTAGGTGAAGAACGTCTGTTTCAACTTCTCCAAAATGATATCATTATAAAAAAAAATATATTTTTTAAATATTTGTAAAAAAATAAATACATTTGTTTTGTGAAACATCGGAACACCACCATCGGAACATCTGAAATATCACGACCATTGCGACTTTCCATTTCACAGCGGCTTCAGGTGCTAGGTACACTTGTGGGTGTAGGGGGGGGAGGGGTTAATTTACCTTTTCCCAGCAGCTGCTAATCTCTAGCCGCTGGATGGGGGGTCTTGTTGTGCTGACCGGTCAGCAGACACTGGGGGATGGTGCAGCTCCCTCTGGGGGTCATTCAGACCCGGTCGCAAGCACCGATGTGCTCGCAACCGGGTCGATGGGTAGCCATGCGCACACGCAGCGGCCGCACTGCGCGTGCGCAAGCCCCGGAGCGAGAGAGAAACTCTTGCTCCGGAGCTCGCTACATAAGGGGCGGCTGTCGATGTTGATCGACAGCTCGCCCCTTTTTGTAGGCGGGCCGAGGGGGGTGGTTTCCAAAACGCCTGCCGTTTTGTGGACGGCCGCACTGACATCATCAGTGATGTCAGTGGGGAGCTTCCTGCTCCATCAGAGCAGAAAGCTCCCTGGGGCTTGTGAGTGCCCAGACCCAACCTTAGAGTCTCGTCACAAGTCACGATGGTGTTCACCATCACGACCATCAACCTGGTCTCTAGCTAGCGGTGGGTGGTAACCCACAGCTTAGCTTGCGACCAGGAGGCCGCACCAAAAAAAAAGAAGCGTTTTGAAAGCTCTAGTAAACTCGAGGCTCGCAGTCTATTACATTTGGCCAGACTGATTTATCAAAGAGCATAGGAGTTGAAGTTACATTTTGACGATCAAATAACTTGTAGTCCATGAGAGGCATTTAAAAGGATGCTTTGATTCTTGAAAGCCACTGAGAAAACACTTCCATTAAAATATTATCTCATAACAAAACTAGATATGGAATACCTGCTTCAGATGATTCACAGTGACTGGTGTGAGACCAGCAGGAAAATGCATAGGAGTGGTGAAGTGACTGGTGATGACAGGATAGGATGCCCACAGTAGTGCCCTGACAACAGAAAGAGCAGAGCTGTTATCCTGCCAAGATGACTACTTGGTGGCGGATGAAGGCCTACTCTTCCAAGAGCCCAAGAAGTAGAGTGGTGAAGTTTGAAGACAACTGGTCCTTCATTTCAACAAACTCATTTGATACTAAGATATCTACATGACAAGTATGGACATCTAGGAGTGGACAAAACCAATGTTCTACTCACTGACAGACTCTATTGGTCTCATTTGTAAGCTGACATTTTACAGCATTGCTAGTGCTGTGGACAGTGTGTTTTGGGAAAGACCCTGATGACAAAGATCCGCAGCTCTGGTTACCATTGTCAGTAGGGGACCCCTTGAGTTGAAGTGCATTGATTTCCTGTATGATGAGCTGGATGACGGAAAAATCAACAGTGTGTTAGTGACTGACCAATTCACCAGATTTGCACAAATTGCCTGTTAATAATCCTGGCAAATTGCCAGGATTATTAAAAGAGGTTGGGATTAGGGATGGTGATCGATGGTTACCATCGAGAGGGCCATTTGTGATTACCATTGATAGCACAAAAAACATCTATGGTGACCCATCAATGGTTTACACCCTTTGATGGTCACTGCTGCTGGGGGCATAGTAGGCTGCGGGCCAATCAACAACAGGAACGGGGCTTAGCAGCCATTTGGGCTAAGCTTCGACCCATCAAGAAGAAATTAAACATTGTCTCCCACTCGTCCATCAATGGCGTAGGACCATTGACTCTCGGCCATCGACAATTAAACATCCATGACTGCTAACTGTCGATGGTCAATGACCATCCCTGGTTAAGATAGAATCAGTGGCAAAATGAAGCATCTCACTATATCGCAGCTCATTTGCACTATTTACATTAGTTTTCTTGACATCACTTAACTTCCCTGACACTCGGATGCTTGGCATCAATGAACAGCACTGTGAGGCAGGGCCGTAACTAGTACCCTTTATACATGCTATGCTACGCAGTAGAGCCCCTTATACACATTATGCTACACGCTAGTACCCCTTGTACATGTAACGCCACACAGTAGAGCCCATTATACACATTAGGCCACACAGTAGTACCCTTTATACATGTTACGCCACACAGTAAAGCCCCTTATGCACATTACGCTACACAGTAGTGCCCCTTATACATGTTATACCACACAGTAGTGCCCCTTCTACATATTATTCCACACAGTACTACTCCTTATTCACATAGTGCCACTTATACACATTATGCCAAACAGTACTTGCCCTTACACATTATGCCACACAGTGCCCCTTACACATTATGCCACCACAGTAGTACTGCTCTAAGGGGACTCTCATAAATTGAATTCATAATCTGAGATTAATAATCCCCCCAAACTCTCCTCCCCCTCCCAACACTCATATGCATGACTAGTCTGCAGTTGCAGCACTAGAACAGGCCACTGATAATGAGCCGCTATGACTAACAGGGATCAAACACTCTCCACACTGACACTGTCACAGTCACACACCTGCTAGGGACCTGCTGATGTTATCCGCCGCCGGATCTGTCACTGCCTGTGTTGGACCTGCTGCAGACAGTGCTCACTGATGGCCACCGCGCTGCCACCTCCGACTATTATACTGCACCTGATGGCGACTCACCCAACAGCTCCTCACCCTAGTAACTGTGGGAGCTGAGGAGAGACCCGAGACCCAGTGCGCAGCGGGACCGGGTCGGGAGGGAGGCGGAGACTAGGGTGCATGAGTGACATGGCCCTTCAGTGGACGAGCCAGGCGCTGCGCACCACACCATTATTAAAGTAATAGCAGCGGGCGCCCAGCGGTTAGAAATTGTGGGTGGCCGGTTCTGCTCTGTGCGGCCGCTGTTGCACTCTGTGCGGCGGCATCGGCTGCACCACCCTAGTTATGGCCCTGTTTGCAATGTGCCAGGTTTACCAGATTTTTTTATATATATCTTTAGTGTACCTAGTGGGAGATGTATCATATTGGCACAGATTGCACATGCACATTGCGATGCATACGCAGTACGCAACAATTGGCCGATTGCGTGCTTATAAGCAACTGTGGGCCTGATTCAGCAAGGAACACACGCTAGCAGACGCACGCACCCGGCCGCTGCGAGGATATGCTAATCAATGCACACGCACGGAGACAGCAGCATAAGATGCAGACACCCAGCCCCATATTAAGCCGCCCGTCTCCCTTTACTCAAAGCCTGATGAGTACGCAAGATAGCGTAAACATCGGTAACATCGAGAACCATCGACCACATTTGCATAATAGTGGTTGACCAGACCTCGGGCAAGATCTTGGCAACTTCCTGTGTGCATGGAGTGTCATCACTGCGTGCGGCACAGCAGTGTCTAATTTATGCACGCCCCTAAAACGGCGTCCCAACACAAAGGCACGCCTGCGTTCGGCGGACCACCCCCCATCACCACCCACAAACGGCACTTCCTGTCAATCAATATCGGTTGGGGTCTGCGTGCACACTGCGTGTAGTCTGTGTACGCTTACGCTACCGTACTGGATAGTTTGCGCATGCGCTGTGCGATGCATACACATGCGCAGTACAAAACCATCGGCCAAGTGCATGCGTTCTCTCCTGTGCGTTGCTTGTTGAATCAGGCCCTATGTCTCTGCAGCTGTAGCCAATCACATGTTATTCTCTACCATCCTCATGCAATAACTGTGACACCAAACCACAATCAGGTAGTCAGGGATCGTGGCCAACACAACAATAAGTGTTCACATTACTGACTTGCTCCATTGAATAAGTGAAAGGTAAATATGTAGGGAGATAAGGGGGTGACACTATCAGAGGTGGACACTATTGCAGTAGCAGCTGGGACTTTAGTCACAGTCACTGCCATTGGCGCAGAGAGGGGGGGGGGAGCGGGTACAGTTTACCCGGGCCTGGGCTTGCTAGAGGGGCCCGGCGCGGCCCGAGTCCGGCGTTGCCCCCCCCCTCCCTCACAGCAGTTCAGCACACAGCTTGTGCTGGGCTGCTGTGTGAGACTGCTCGCGGCTGCTGCAGCAGGCGGAGCAGTCTCCTACGGCTGTAGGGGGGAGCGATCACACTGATCGCGCCCCCCCCTGCTTAGCACCGGGCTGGGGGGCTTACAGTGTCGCGCCATGGTATGGCATGACTAGAAGGGCTGTTTAATGCACAAGGAAGTAAGATGTATGTGGAGTGGACACATCTGTAGTAAACTCCAGAGATCACTCACTAGACATATGGGTGTCATGTTTTGTGTGCCCATTAGAAAAGGCGATTGAATGGATGAATATGTTTATTGGACAACCTCTTGTAAAAAAAATATTAAAATTAACCTAGCAACCTTCATGCCTGTAAAAGTGAATTGTAGAAACTACCCATGAATATTTGGCACACAATATTGTTTTGTAGGTAACTCATGGCTCTGAATCAGGGCCAATATCTTGAAATATCAGTGCTGCGTTTGGGGGACGCCATAATTCCATATTTAATGTAGTCTATCTATAAATATCTATCATTGTGTTCTTAGCGTAATACAGAGGTTCCCAAACGCGGTCCTCAAGGCTTCACAACAGTTCAGGTTTTGGAAATATCCATGGTTGAGCACAGGTTGTCTAATCAAATTGACCGAGCTACTAATTAAGGGCCTGATTCAGACCCGCTCGCAAGCGCTATGCGCTCGCAGGTGGGTCGATGGTGGGGTGCTGCTCACGCACGGCGTGCGCAAGCCACGGAGCTAGCTCCGGGGCTCACTACAAATGGGGCGGCTGTCGATGTTGATCGACAGCTCGCCCCGTTTTGTAGGCGGGGAGGGGGGTGGCTGGTCAAACGGAGGTGTTCCTGAAGGAACGCCTGCCGTTTGAGGGCGGCCCTACTGACATCACTCGTGATGTCAGTAGTGAGCTTCCTGCTCTATTAGAGCAGGAAGCTCACTGGGGCTTGCGGCAGACAAGACCCTACCACAAGGGTCTCGTCCCATCACCTCGCCGCTCACAAAAGCTGTGGGTGGTCACCCACAACTTAGCAAGCGGCCTGGAGGCCAGCCAAAAAACAAAACAGGCTGCCCAGATCCAGAGCGAGCACTCACAAAGAGCATCCGGCTCTGAATCAGGGCATAAGTCTCTGTGTTCAACTATGGATATTTCTAAAACCGGAACTGTTGGGGGGAACCTTGAGGACCGAGTCTGGGAACCTCTGGCGTAATATGTTTTTGTTTTTATTGCAGACTAGCTGCTGTAATTTTGGCATAAGGAATTGGAAAATATCAATAGGATTTAAAAAATGGGGACACCTGGATTTGGAAGGAAATGTACACACATTAAAGAGATTCTCTGCTGAAGATGAAGCCCCGAGTCATATAGCAAGAGAGGTTGGATGCTGTTCTCATGGTTTTGGTTATACAGCAAATATAGTGTTCATTTACTTACTTTACTTTACTTACTCACATATTTTAAAAGATCCACAGGTGAAGCTGATTATATTACGCGTCTTTTAATGTGTTTCCTTTGAAATGCGTCTTATTCGCAAAGCACTGCAAGTAGGACGCACAAGCAGCTTATGCTGATTAAAATGGTATGTGGCATGCCTATATTCTTGCAATTTTTTTTACTGCTACTTAACACATTGAGAGGAAATAATTCACTTATCACAGCAATTTACATAAAAAATTTGCTGGGGAAGCGGAGCTATATTGAGCTTGTCCAGCAATCCAGGCCAGCAGTGGTAATGGTTACCTTACTGTACCTCTATGCCAGGCTCGGCTCCTGGTATATGAACATGCCTAATGGTGCGTACACACTAGGCGAGTACGATTATGACATTGTAATCGTACAGTCGCTCCTGATCCCCTGTAGTGCCTACACTGAACGATCAGTCATTCAGTGTAGGCACCCTCCATCATTCCTGAACATGCCATCTGTCGTTATCGGCAGATTGTGCTGCATGTTCAGGCGATGGACAATGTCGGAAACGACCAGCGGGAGCGCACATCGCTGTTCTTTTCCGACATAAAAGTGCACGATTTGTGCACGATTACTGAGCGATTGCAGGATTATGATGTCGTAATGCTGCAATCATTCACTAAAATCGCCCAGTGTGTACGCACCATTAGGCTTCTTGTATATGCGCAGGGGAACTAAAAGCCCGAATCTGGGTTTTCAGCTCCATTTGTCAAAAAATAAAATTAATATAAAATAATTGTAAAACTATAACAATATTCAAAAACCCTTATACATCAGGCCCATATCTCTTTCTGTTTTCTATGTGTAGGGAAACTCACACGATAATGATGTAACTATATTTCCAACTTTGTTCTACTTTACCTGTTAAATTACGCATTTATCTTTAAAGTAAAAAACATAAAGCAAATAGTGTACTGTGGGCCTTATTCAGCTTGGATCGCAATTGCTAATTTTAATCACAGATCAACCGTGACTTTTACATAGGGTGACGTATATACTTACGGAGAGTAACCCCCTCAAAGGGCACACTCACCACCCAGGATATACCCATATCAGCTACTAAGTGTGGTTCACACACCAACTTGGACTTGTCACAGAGGGTGACGTAATTTGTTATGGAAAGTAACCCCCTCAAAGGGCATACTTACCACCCAGATTATACCCCGACATCAGATCCACTAATATGACTCCACAGACTCAAGCTGCTGCACCTTAGTTGCACACAAGGAGACGTAGTACTAATCAAACACTACGGATAGAGGCACCCTGAAGGAGCCATCTAACTTCCCTAGCAACCATTCCCAACCCTTGGGATTTTACATAGTGATAGTTCACAGACTGGAGCATTGTGTCTGCCAGAACAATAAATATTATACTAGATTTCTACTAATATTCATGTTGTCATTATTAAATTATTATCACTGACTAACACCCACACACAATTCTTTGGCTAACTACCCCAGGTGAGCGCTAAGTACATTCCTTGCTTATACTTATATTTTGAGACAGGACTTCTCCATTACTAAGCTGCTCCCATACCCTGTTGAGCGCTGATCACAATCTCCATTTATTAGTATCTCTGTGTTAATATAAATAAAAGTGCTCTGCCATGTGTAATGTAAAGCATCTTAGTATAAAATTAAATGTGAATAAAAAGAAAAAAAATAAGCGCTAAAATTGAGAAAGCATATAGACATAATAAAAATACATATCAATGTATCAATGGAAACTGGTTGTTAGGTCACTAACACTTGCCCTTGCTGTCCCTACTTTAATCCTGCATTTGGGATCTTTGGCAACAGGTCCAGCTGCAGGAGCTCCGGTGTTCACTTCCCAGGTATCCACAAGTGCCGCTGTCACGATTTGTCGGTGCTTCTGTAAGTGCCGCTCTACTCAGTCCAACACGTTTCAGGCCATTCAAGGACCTTTGTTAAGGATGAGTATAGTTAGCATTCAGTGCTTTATATAGTAAAACTTTATTGTTCAAACAGGAAAAAGTAAAACAGGAAGTCCTCAAAAAGAGCGGTATCTACATGTTTTTTTTAGGCTCCATTTTAAATTTATTTGAAAGAGTGATGTCTTTATTATGGTTTCTCAATATTAAGAAAATAGGTCAGTGTTGTACGGGAAGGATAAAAAATGTGCCTCTCCTTATATTATAAATATGCTTGGAGATTCTTGTATTTATTTTCATTTTGATTTGTCCGACATCTTGTATCCCGTACAGACATTTTAGCAAGTAGATTGCACCTTCTGTTTCACAGGAAATGTCTTTGATTTTGAAAGTCTATTGTGTTTTCTTTGAAATCATGAATAGGTTTAGTGTTAGCTGTAAATTGTAAGCTGTCTACAACCCATACATCTTGTACAGTGGTAAAATTCCTCATTTTTACTCCTTTGGATGTCCATCTCCATGGTAAAAAGCTTTTAGTAAGTTATTTCAAATTGTTGACTTTTCTGTATACCATTTTTTTGTTGTGGTGGTAAAAAATCCTTGATATCTTGATTGAGTTGTTGGACATGCCGATGTAGCTTTAATTTTTTTTCAATTTCCCTATAGTTCCCATTTTATTGTGTTATAAATGTTGTTTGTGTGTTAGTTTTGTAACCAATCAACTCCTTTCTGTCCAATGTTGATATCTTAATTTCATCTTCCAGTTTATGTTCTTGGTATCCCTTTTCCAGAAATGTTAATTCGAGTTCTTCACTTTGTCTATGGGAGGTTGTATTATCTGTACAATTTCTTCTTATGCTACATACACATAGTACAACCTGTACAACCAAAGATATTGCTGATAGATTTCCCTCCAACTTTCTGTAGTGCAGGGCAAATGATTTTTGGTGTACACACTGATAGATATTTCAGTGAAGTCATGTCTTTACAGGCAAATCTTGACCAAATCGTCCACGGTGGCCTGCATGTAAGGTCGACTAGAGATAATGTTATTGTTCATGCGGGAACGAGCGTCGTTGGTCGACCACTCACTATATAAAAATGAACGATATGAACGATTTATCGTTGAACAATATAATTATCGTTCACAAAAATAGTCTCGTGTGTATGCAGCATCATTCTACAGAATTGTCCCCCGGAAATATTTCCGATTCAGCTCCCATGGTGATTGTTACATTTTTTTAATATGGGTTCTTGTCTGAATAGGATTTTCTTCAAAGAAATTTCTAAATCTAAAAAGGTCACCATTTCTTTACATTTTTGTTCATGTATGTTGTAAATTTTTCCAAATCATCTTGGGAACCACTCCAACAAAGAAAAGGTCATCAATATATCTTCGCCACCATTTGATGTTCTCTTAGTAGATGTTATTGTATAAAATAAATTGGTCCTCCCACCATACCACAAACAAGTTGGCATAACTGGGGACAAAGTATGTTCCCATAGCCATTTAAAATCAGAAGTGTCAATCATAATCAAAATGCTTATTGCAGCATTAAGATATGGATACATATTAGTTTATATCACTGAAGTATTACTAGTTGTTCCAGTTAAAGGGGGAGATGTATCAGTGAATAAATTACTCAAAGCAACCAATCAGCTTCTAACTGTCATTCCAAAGACTGCAAAAGATAAATGACAGAAGCTGATTGGTTGCGTTGGGCAACTTCTCCATTTTATCTCTTTTCAAGGCTTGATACATCTCCCACCAAAGGTTGTGATGGAAATCCAGTATAATACATTATAATTTGATTTTGTGTAAACGAAAGACGTAGCCTACATGAAAAGGAGGGATACTTCCTGAATGCTTGTCCTTTAATGAAACAATAATTACATTAGGTGTATTAAACATTTATAAACATTAATAGTTTAATAACTGAACCAAACAGCTAATTAGGTTATATTAATGCTTGACCCTATATACAGTATGGGAATACTAATTAGATCTAATTTAGTAAAGTTATTGCTTATGGTAGTGAGACTGCAATTAATTAATTTAGACCAGTGGTCTCCAACCTGTAACTCACGAGCTACCGGTAGCTCGCGGTCTTAATTTTGGTAGCTCACCTAGCTGCAGCACTGCCGAGTAAACTAAAGGGGCCTATCCATTAGACAACTTTTTGAACGATCCTACCAAAACCAGGAAGTTTTGGTCAGAACGTTCAGAAAGTCATCTAATGGATAGCCAGCAAGGACCAGCGATGTGCATGCATGCTGGGTCCTCTCCGACTATATGTCTAACATGCTCGTCAACCTGACAACGATCGTCAGGTTCCGTATGTTCACAGATAGGAGGTCGGTCTCCTGCATTGAATGACGTTCAGTGAACGCCGTTCAGTGCGGGCACCACACCTGGGCGACCTGAAGAACTGAACACTAGTTGTTTCATTTTTCAAGTTTCCTAATGGATAGGCCCCTTAAGAGGAAGTGATCTCTGAAGTGTGCTCCCCCGTGGTGTCAACACCATGGGTGGAGCCACAGGGAAGCACGTCAGGTGATTGTCACAGCTGTGCTTTCCTGTGGTTCCACCCACGGCGTCTACGCCCAGCCCTGCCGGAAAATCACACAGCAGCCCTGCCTATACAATATCTTTTGCTCCTCTACTGCACATACCTCCTTGGAGCCAGTAATTAACAGTGAAATTTGCCTGTGCTTACATTTTATTTACAAACTGCAATGATATCACTGTAATAATGAAATGCATTGTTGTTTTCTATGATTTTCCTTAAATGACCTTCAATTTTTCGGTGATTAGCCAAATTCTTTTTCTACAATTTTAGTAGCTCTTCAGGAGGTTTTCATGTTACTAAAGTAGCTCACATCTCAATTAAGGTTGGCGACCACTGATTTAGACAATAACTGAATAGTAGTATGCCATCATATCTTTGGGTGACTTATATGTACAATTCATGAATAGTACAGAAAGAGGTCATTATTAGTATACAATTATCAAATGTCTCATAATACATTGTCAGATAAAAAGATAATACAAACATTATAAAGCATCATGGAGTAATGTGTTCTATATATAAAGAAAAGTTGTAAAATAGTAATACTAGGATGGTGAGAGTAAAATGCTGACGATGATTGTGTGGATAAAAAATATATAATTACACTGTTGGAATCATTTGAGTAAGTGCCAATAATTATTATACAGCAGAAAAGTAAGTAGAGTATTTTAATATGAAAATTATAAAGTGTCTTTTTGAAGTAGAGTATCTGGTAGTATATTTGTGACAAGGGGAACAAACCAGTGGTCAAGTGGTGGTAGATTAGTGTCAGATATTACATGTGACATTGGTGAAGATCAATTGATCGTGGACATCTGTGTGATGTAATATAAATACAACAAAATGATTGACACATTTGATTGAAATCCCTCACACCATCCTGAAGCATATCTAAATGTGCAGGACCTATAAATAGTGGATATGAATAGTATATACAGTACATATGTAGTCTAAATTAGATATAATATAAAAATGCTTAAAATAGTATAAAAAAATATAGTATAAATATATGTAGAAAGTTGTGTATAAATATATAATAAAAATGTATATAAAACTATTATTAGGAGAAATAATTATGTAGATAACCATAAAAGGGGCAACATAGAGTATTTTAATGAATTTATGTTTATCAATAACTAGTGAATCTAATAGGTAGAGGAAATGAGTTGTAGGAATGGGATAATAAAAATTAGAATTAGATATGTGATGAAATTAATAGAGGGTATTGGGAAAAGAGATTTATAAAAGTGATAAATACTTTTGATAAAATTCTAAAAAGAATGATTATTATGTTTTAAATATTATAGGATGAGCAGACATTTAATATTCATACAGTTGTGTAGCATACTAGAGCAATATCATTGGTAGCTGCCATTTTGAAAAAAGAAAAGTGACAATTAAAAAGTAAACATTAAAGACCAAGGCCCTCATTCAGAGCCGTACGCTCTGAGCAGAGCGCACGCTCTGAATGAGGGCCGGGCTCCATTTTCATGGAGCGTCCTCCTGGACGCTCGTATAGCTGTGGGTCACCACCCACAGGCTATACGAGCGTGCTTTGTGATGGCCGCGATGGTCGAGACCATCTTGACCATCGAATTTGCGAGCCGGAGCCTGCGGTTGAGGTTTTCAACCGCAAGCTCCGGAGTGATTTTGGCTCTATCAGAGCCAAAATCACTCCCACTGACATCACTAGTGATGTCAGTGGGCCGGCTTCTGACGGGAGGCGTTCCCGTGGGAACGCCCCCGTCATGGAGGCACGCCCCCGGCACGCCCACCAAAGGGGGCGTGCTTTCAATCAACATTGACAGCACGCCCCCTTTGATCGGACACAAAGAGCGAAGGACTTTCCTTCGCTCGTCGCGTCTGGCGCATGCGCACGACGGAGCTCCCTCCGTCGTGCGCATGCTCAGTGCATAACATCGACCCACTTGCGAGCGGACAGCCGCTCGCGAGTGGGTCTGAATCAGGCCCCAAGAGTTAATAAGAACATGATTAGAGCTAATAGTCTAGGTTGGAAGGAAGACTCCAACGTTTATATGTTTATTTATTCAATTTGGTGTAAGTGCTCCTAGTTTGAATGTCCACTCTGTCACGTCCAGGGTTTCTCGGCATAGTGGTCAACGGTTAATTCCGGTGAGGTCACTGTGGCGGGGGCGTCTGGCGGTGGTGCTGGTGTTTGTCGAGGGGCTTTGGCTGTGCGTGGTTCTGTGTGGGCATGTTGTCACTCTGGGCTGGTGAGGCCTGGTGATGCTTCCGTTCGGCATGGGCGCCGCCATCTTACCTCCGGCCATGTGATTCAGCCGTCCTATCCTGGTGTGTCACATGCTCTCTCTGGCCAGTCACCGTACGGCACTTGGTATTTAGGGAGGTCCAGAGCCTCTCTTCATTGCCAGTGCAACGTGTTTCTCAGCATAGCTGAGAGAGAGTTCCCTGTGCTCACCATCTGTTCCTGTGTAACGCTACCTGCCTGACTGCTTTTCTTCTCCTACCCCGCTGGACTACCCTGCATCCTCCATTACCTTCCCCTTGCCTGAGAACCTGAGTCTGCTGTTCACCCTGCAGCTTGCCTCCACTGACATTCTGCTGGATGATTTTCCCTCAGCCTGCATTTTTCTTTTCAACCACTACACCTGATTTCCCCTGCCTGTCATTAACTGGACATTTCCCTATTAATCAGAACCTCACACTGCTGAACAAGTCTTTTTTCACCACCCTCACAAGACCCGGATACTGGACTAGTATCTGCCACTACCTGAACTTTTACTCATTGCATTCACTTAATTTCCCATTTGCACTTTAGTGCCATCCCTGGACTTATTTTCTCCCATTGTTCAGGTCTGCCAAACCACTTATTAAAAGTTCCACGTTTTGTTTTAAATCTGCTTCTGTGTCTGCTCCTATCACTTTTCCATATACTCCATTTAATGTGCTTTGTTGCACATCTGAGGGAAAGGAGACGCCCTCATTCTGGACTGGCACCCTTCATTATTGGTTTAAAAGCATGGAGTATGGTAATGTATATGCACACTGTATTAGGCACATTTCTAGGTAAGTCCTACAAATTATATACTGTAGTGTAATTTTGGTTCATTTTTGGGGCCTGGGTCCCCCTGGATTGCTTTGGTTGGTCTGTCTCAGGTCACTGCAGTATAACACATTTTCCTTTATAACACATTTTAACCCTTCACTGTGTGTCTAATATATATGTACTTCACTTTTTTATTTTCATTCTTTATATGCAGCAGCAGCTGCTCCTAACTATCTCTTTACACTGCACTTTTCTTACTATGGTGGTGCCCTGGGGTGGCTTAGCCTGGCCGGTTTTGGGGGGTCCTGCGCTCTGGATTTGAACCTTAGTAAGTTAGGGACCTACCCGAAAGAGGTTACCTGGATATGGTGGGTAGGCCCATAAGCTTGGCCATGATTATGCTAAAAACCTCTATTGATTGCAAAATTTTATTGCATTTATATATATTATTGATGATTTGGAGTTGTGCACCTGAGATTTTGTCTGTTTCTGTGCCTGCAATTAGTCTCATCAGGTAGCACCTCCCATTGTATATATAGTCAGGTTGTGCAGTCCAGAAATCTTTTCCATATACCTCATTCACTGTTTGTCAGTGATCTCTGTTTTTCATGTCCCGCATGAGTAGGTGCATCTGATCTTATCCGGGTTTTGTGGCAGCATTTTCAAATGGCTCTGTACCGTTGCCAATTCATAGAAATCTTTGTTCCCAGCTAGGTCTGGGTCCCATAACAAAATTGTCCAGGCAAAAAAACTCAATTCTGGTGGGTCCTTACTTTGTTTTCCCTCCTTTAAAATTAGGGATTCTTGATTTACTTTCAGTAGAGATCTTGCTTTTTTTATTGATCTTGACTTGAGCTATACCCTCTTTATTTGAATTGTGTAGTCAATTCTTTGCTTTTTTACTTTGAAACAAAATCAATGGAACAGTTATCTTAACCTGAGGAATTTTCCTCTGGGAATGTTTTCCACCATCGGTGGGAAATGGGAGCTTGTGTAGTGTAATAAGCTATTTGTTGCTGTGCTTTTTCTAAAAAGTTCTGTAGCTAGCATCCCATCTTGATCCCTGTAAATTTTCAAGTCAAGGAACATGATTTGGTCTTTATGGATATCATGTGTTCATCTCAAATTAAGAGAGTTCCTTATCCCCTACTCTGAGGAATATAGCGATATGGCACATAGGGCAATATGGGAGAGACGCTTGAGGAATGATCTGGTGGATCCTATCCCCATGCCTCTTCTTAAATGGGGAGGTGTGAAGAATTATAGATTTTCTATGATTGGGTTTGATCCCTAATAAGTTGTTGTTGAACTCTGGCCCCTCACTGATCAATAAGATGCTAATGTCATATGACTCACATGTTAATTATGCTTGGAAGTGATACAGGGCAGGAGGACATTTTGGTTAAAGTCAGAATAGCTCAGGTTACGAAGTCAAGAAATACTAAATAGATTTGTTTAGTTTAGAGTCCATCTACCAGTTCATTCAATTATGATAACGTTGTCACCAGGACATGTGGATTGCTCAGCCCTTTGTGTTTGTGGCTATAGGAGGTAAGCACCATAGAAGGTGTACAACAAAGAGGAACCAGGCTGCCATTCAGGTGTGATGAGATATAGCAGATCAAAGAGCAATCATATTTGGATGGTTTATGTGACAAAATTGATGTATCAGTGATAGCTGGAAGCTTGGAAAATTATATACATATAACAGGACTCCATAACCAGGATATACAGTTTTGAAGATATGAGATATCTCAAGAATGCACTATGACATACCACATCATATATACACTTTTATAATAGATAAAATAAGGACCAGTACAATGAACACCCCATATTGTAGGTAATACATCCGCAGGGGAAGTTATTAGGCTTATTCTGTTCTACATTTAAAGGGATTTAAACTTAGCTGGGAGGTTCCTGTCCTCCAATTATCTAAGCTACCAATCAGAGCGGACGGGTATGATATCACCCTAGGTGTGATGCTCTTCTGATAAAAGGGATTGAAGTTCTGGGTTCAAACTGGGGAATCAATTTCACATTGAAGTTTAGCCTGCATCCCGTGCATTTCTTGCCATTCCTTCTGGGCAGAACGCTGTGTTTTTTCTGTAAGTTTCTACCTGTACCATTTTTATTTAATATTGCTATACATGTATGTAACTTTGTAACCATTCTGTTCTCTGTAACATTCTTTTTAAGAATTATATGTCTCTTTATTACATTTCTAACAAGAAAAAGACAAATAACAGAAAAAAAAATTCACAATTACATATATTCCAGATTCTTATATCTTAACTTTTTACCGTCAACATTCAAATGGGTAATCCTCATTACCTTTTAAATATTCAAATAGAATAGACATTAACAAGTACATACATTTTGACATAACCCCTTAAATGGCATATCTATCTTGTTCTAAATATGTCTGCCAGATACTCCATTCCCTTATATATATTTGTATATTTTCATTCGTGTTATCCATTGTTTCCAACCAATAGCTATAATTTACTTTATTTATTATCATCAAAAAAAGGTGGGGGATTTTCTTGATTCCAAAACTGGGCGATTGCAGTTTTAATGGCTTTAAGTATATGCCCAAGAATATATCGATGAGATTGCCGAATTTCTGATGGAAATATATGCAGAAAGGCCATCTGAGGGGTTATGTTTACATCTTTCCCAAAAAGTTGCGAAATTAACCTCTGGCTTTCCAACCATAAGGGACGAATTTTAATACAGTCTCAAAAAATATGCTTAATATCTCCAACTTCTGTTAAACATCTCCAACTTGAGTTGGACAAAATCTAAGTATCTTGGCTGGGGTTAAATATGTGCGATAAAACAAATTCAAATATCTCTCTACATGGGATATACATCATGATATCTTATGTACTGAGTTAAATAGGTTGGTCCACTCTATTTCCTCTAGTAATATCTTTAATTCTGTTTCCCATTTAATTTGAACTATTGTCTTATCCATCAAATCAGTATTTATTAATATTTGATACCAATATGAGATTCCTCCTTTTTGCATAGGAGAGAATATTTTTCTTTTTATTTTATCTGGGATAGTCCTTAAAGTATCCATATAAGAGGAAAAGGAATATATCCAGTGTCTAATCTGTAGATATTTATAAAAATTCAGTCATGGGTACAGTATTTCGAACTTTACCTGGATTTGAGAGAATGACATAAGAATATTATCCTGATATATATTTTTCATTATGCATATTCCCCTAGAGATCCACATTTCCAGGGTCATACCTGGAATATAGTTTGTCAGAGCTTGTATTGACAGATACTCAAACGGCACCATTGCTTGATCTTGTCTGTTACTTAACTTATCCCATACTTCCAAGATTACTTTTGTTGCTTTCAACATATCTTTTGACAATATTCTATATTTAGGTGGAATCCATATTAGGTCTTTAATAGGGAGGCCACCTGTCATTACATCCTCTATTTGGACCCAACTTTTGGGAATATCTCCCCTAACCCAATCACTAATCTGGTTTATCAAAACCGAAGCTTGGTAAAGTTCAAGGTTAGGGAGTTGTAGTCCTCCCTTTATTTTTGGTAGGGTTAGATATTTTTTTGCTATTCTAGCTTTTTGATTTTTCCAAATATATCTATTTAGTGTTGCGTTGAACCTGTTCAACCAATATTTTGGGAGAAGTCTAGGTATTGAACGGTACAGGTACAAAATTTTCGGAAGGAAAAATATTTTGATTGCCTCTATTCTACCTACCAATGAAGTCTCATAATTTATCCAATCTTTTGTATCTTTATTCAATCGCTTTAGCAAAGGACCATAATTATATTCTAAAATATTCTCCTCTTTTATTACCAAATTTATCCCTAGATATTTTAATGCCTGGGTTTTCCAATTAAATTTAAGTTTTTCTCTAAAATTTACCAGGTCTATTGCATCTATGTTCATAGGAAGGGCTTCTGTTTTTATTTTTTTCAATTTATAATAAGAAACTTGTGCATATTGATCTAGAACCTTAATTACCGCGGGAGAGATGTTTCTGGGTTTGTAAGAAATAATAAAACATCATCTGCAAATAATAAAATCTTATGTTGTGTGTCATTTATCATTGGTCCAGTTATGGAATACTTTTGACGTAAAGTTTCTGCCAGAGGTTCTATAGAGAGGACGAAGACAAGTGGCGACAAAGGACATCCTTGCCTTGTCCCATTAGAAATTGAAAATTTAGATGAAATAAATCCATTAGAATAGACATGTGCTACAGGTGTCGAACAGAGGGCAGTGATTGCTTCTGCTATTCTACCTCTTAATCCAAATTTTCCAAAAACTCCTTTCATATATTCCCAGTTTAGCCTATCAAAGGCTTTTTCTGCATCTAAAGATAAAGTTATTAATGGTTTTTCTTTATTCGCAGATACTTCTAATATGTTAATTGCTCTGCGTATGTTTTCAGGAGCTTGTCTGTTTTTAACAATTCCTACTTGATCTAAACTGATCAATTTCAGCAGAATTGGATTTAATCTATTTACTATCATCTTAGCATATATTTTTATGTCTGTATTTAATAATGCTATAGGTCTATAATTTTGAGATTTTGTTGGATCCTTATCTGGTTTTAGCATTGTCACAATCCGTGCTTCTAGCATGTCTGATGGGAAGCTTCCTAGCTTGTTAGCATGCTGAAACGTCTGAAGCAGTATTGGAGCAATATCTTCTTGAAAGTGACTAAAAAAGTTATTAACATACCCATCTGGACCTGGTGTTTTGTCTTTCTGTAACATTTTAATGGCCTCTTTTACTTCTTGTATTGTCCATTCACCATAGAGTACATTTAACTGATGCTCACTTACTTTTGGTAATTTTATGTCAGTTAGAAACTTTTCTATATCTTCCTTACTAGGATGTAAGACCTCTGGGTCATTTCTTAAGTTATATATTTGCTCATAGTATTCAGCGAATGTGTTTTATATCCAAATGGGTTAACTAATTTAGCACCTTGCTTGTTATATAAAGCTCTGACCGAATTTCTCTTTATCTTTCCCCTCAATTTTCTTGCTAAGAGGCTTGACGCCTTATTTCCCTCTGTGTAGTACCTCTGTTTAATTTTAACAATCTTATCATTTATGGAATTTAAAGTATATTTTTCCAAGTCTACTCTAACTTTATTTAATCTCCTAGTTAGGGTCTCCTCGTCAGGATTGATTTTATGTTGCTTCTCTAAATTTACCAACTGGGCATCTAACTCTTTCTGCATTTTCATTTCCTGTCTTGTAATTCTTGATGCTATTTGTATTAAAGATCCTCTTAAAACTGCCAGAAATTAATAGGATTTGTTTCTCCGGGAGAATTATCTCTCAAATAGTCCCGTAATGATTCCCTAACCAGTTGCTTTGTTTCTATTGTATTAAGTAATTTGCTTGGAAATCTCCAGACTCTAGGAATAGAGATCACTTGATCAGCCTCCCAACCTATCACCAAAAGGGCATGGTCTGACCATGAAATTGGTAGGATTTCTGATTTATTTATCTGTTGGAGAGTGTTTTTATCTGTAAATGTGAGGTCTATTCGAGAATAAGTTCCATGTACTTGGGAAAAAAAGGTGTAGTCTCTTACTGTTGGGTGGCCTGCTCTCCAAATGTTGTATAACCCATATCCACCCAGCAGTTTACCTATTTTGTTAGAAAGACTGGTAATTTTTTGGGGAATTTTTCTATTACTATTTCCTGATTTATCCATATAGATGTCCAGCACACAGTTAAAGTCTCCCAACATAAAGAGTGCTACTTTAGTTTCTTTCTGTACTTCTCTAAGAAGCTTTCCCATATAAGAGACTTGAGATGTATTTGGGGTATAAGCTGAAACCAACGTGATATCTTTCTCATTTATAGATCCTACTAAAATTATGTATCTACCTTTTTCATAAAAATGAATGTTCCGGCTAATTAAGAGTGCTACTCCAGCTTTCTTGTTATATGCATTAGAAGTATATACTACTGGAAAGTTATAATCCTTAAGTCTAGGAGGAGCTACCTTAGAAAAATGCGTTTCCTGTATAGCAATAATATCTATTCCCTTTGAATAAAAATAGGCTAATGCTCTTTTTCTTTTTTGAGGGGAGTTCAGGCCCTTGGCATTAATTGTCATGATTTTAATTCTCATAGTTTATTTGGATTGTTTTTAATCTAAGGTAGGTATCCATTTGATAAATCCCTTTTAATATTAGATCCTGGAGATAAAACCAACAAAAAAAAAAGAAAAACCAAAGAAAATAAGAACACCAAACATAATACCATACAACATTATGGGGTAGTGGATACCTTTCTCATCACCTCTACTCTCATTTCTCTGTCCTTCTCTTTCGCTTATATCTAACCAGTTCTACATCATTTTTTAAGAAGCACACAATATTACAAGAAAACCAATTCTTACATTAATGGTTAACCTGATCAATATAATATAGTATTTTTTCATCCTACTTTAACACCCATCACCTCCTCCCTCTACATCCCGAGGCCTAAATTTATACAGTATATATACATCTATTTATTTATTTTTTTCCTTTTCTTTTCCTTCTTATATTTTCCCCCTCCCTCCCTCTCCCTTTCCCTCTTTCCTTCCCCCTCTCTCCTTCCCCCTCTCTCCCTTCCTTCTCTTAAAATTAGTGATTCCAAAACATTTTGTCATAATCCATATTTAAATATTATTTAGCTAGACCTCTTAGTCCATTTTCCCAACTTTATCAATATTTTTCCCCCTGTCTAAATCTAACCATGTAGTGATTGTGTGTAAAACATCTAAACAAATAGTGCATCTACATCACTTACTATATAAGAAGAAGAAAGGAAAGAGGGAACGGATGGAGAGGGAGATTATATATCTTTCACTTAGATTTAATTCCAACTATAGTGATTTAACTCCTTATTCTAGTTACACCTAAAATGTAAGTATCTCCTCCCTCTATATTTCCCTCCCTCCCCATCGCCCCAGCCCCATTTTCACAAACCTTACAAAAAATTTTGTTTTCCCTTCTCTTTCCTTCCCTTTCCTCCCCTTTCCTTTTCTTTCCTCCTCATTTCTCTCCCCTCTCCCTTTTCACTTTCCCTTTTCCCTTTTCTCCCTCTTCTACCTTCCCTTCCCCCTCCTTTCCCTCTTCTTCCTTTCCCTCCCCTCCCTTTTCCCTCCCCTCCCTTTTCCCTTAAAGAAAATTTGTGTCTGTGTTCATATCTGCGTTATCTTTTTTCCTTTAGATTCTCTTTCTCTTAACATAGTGAGGAAAAAAAAATACATGGTTATTTTATCATAATCAAAAAGAATATCTTCAATATCCTAGTGCAACATTCTATCTCTCAAGTTAATTAGTGTGTTACCCTCCTCATTTCCAACACGATAATAATAATGGGAATAAAAAAAAGGGGGGGCATAGGGGATGTAGGGGTGAAGGATTCATTTTCCAGCCATTCTAAATATTTTACTGCGTTCCCACTTGTGTCGATTCTTGCTGGATCATTTGTGGATCTTGAAGCAATTTTGGGGGATAAGGTATTTTCCAATAGTCCAGTTCATGCAGGCCTTATTCTTCTGTTGCCAGAATCTTTGTAACTCCCTCATTTGTTACAATTAATTTTACTGGAAAGGCCAATCTATATGGGATATTTGCCTGCCTTAGTGTCTTCGTTACTCTATAGAATGAGTGTCTTTTCATTAATGTTTCTATAGAAAGGTCTCCAAATATTTGAATTGGACCTAGGATTGCCGGTCCTTTAGTTGTATCCCACGTTGCCTTCAATATTTGTTCCTTAGTTCGAAAATAATGAAGCTTCAATATTGTGTCTCTTACAGATCCTTCCCGAGCTTTCCTAAGTTTAGGCACTCGATGGATTCTATCAATCAATAACTGTGGCTTAGGTAAATCTGAGAGCAGCTTTTGGAATAAGTCTGTCACAAAATCATTAAGTTGTGTATTCTGTACTGACTCTGGAATGCCCCGAATTTTTACATTATTCCTACGCTCTCTGTCCTTCAGCTCTGCTATCTTATCTCGCAGCGATAATAACTCAGTTTGGGTGGTTTTGTAATTTACAGTGAGATCATTGTTTGAATCAATTAGTTCTTTCATTTTATTCTCCAGATGATCAGTTCTTTCCCCTAGGCTAGAGATTTCTTTCGTTAGCTCTTGTATTGTTGAGGAAACCTCAGCAGTTATATCTCTTTTCAAATCTCCCAATAATTGAAGCATTTTGCGAAGAGTTATGGGCTCATCCATACCATCTGCTTCTATTAGACAAGGAGGGTTATTATGTACCACCTGAGGAGAGCTTATTTTCTCTAGTTTACTGGTCTGTGGTGATATAGAAGCGCGTTCTTTCTGTCTGATTGGGGGTGTTACACTTGTATTTTTAAAGAAGTTCACTGAAGGATTTACAGAGTTCTTATTTCTTGTAGGGGCCATGTCCAAAGCATAAAGTTAATACTCCATATTGAAAAATCTCTTTATATATCCAAGGGTTAGTTTAATATTTTCTTTATTTTACTTAAATATCCATAAGGTATATAAGAAAAACATGAATAGCTTAAAGAGGTGATGTCAGGACATTCACGGATGTATTTTCAGATAGTCATTTAATAAAGTATGATAATCTTTAGTGAAGAAAAAACCTCAACATAGGTTTAGTAATTGCTTGTTTTCAATTTCTATTATATTCAAATTAAAAGTGAGAGTGAGCTCTCTTCTCTCCTCTTTTCCTTGGTGGGTTTTGCTAGATTTCCTCCACTCCACTGGGCTCTCTCTCTGCCTGGAGCCTCCGTGCATTACTGGGTTCAAATTAGCCTCTGGGCCTCTCTCCTCCTGGTCACTCCAGTCAGACGCTCCAGTGTCAGTCTGCCTCCTCCACAGGAGTATCAGCCCCTGGGGATTCTCAGCAGCCCCTCAGTGTGGCTTCCCATCGGGTGCTCTACTTCTACCAGGAGGCTCACCACTCGGCCCTCCAGGCAGGCAGCTCCCGCGGCTCCCGTCCGGCCTCTCCGTCACACACCTCACGTGGGACACTTGCACACCTCACAGCAGGCAAACCGCGAGCAGGGCTCTCACATCCGCTTCTCCTACCCCCGCTTCCGGGACGGGGCTCTCTCACTCGGTCTCCCCAGGGGTCAAGCTCATCCACGGGTCGCGGGTCACATCTCCAAGCCACGCACACACCAGGAACCGGGAGTTAAGGAAGGGAGCTCCCTCACACCAGTGCTCTCTCTCATGGCATCCAAACCTCCCCCCTGTAACATTCTTTTTAAGCATTGTACTCCTTTTTCTGTAAATAAAGTGTTCTTTATTAGTTTATTTCATATATGCTCCGAAACCTAGTCTTTGAAGAGATTATTAGTCTGCTAGGGTGACGCTACACCTATTGTTAAGTTTCGGGAAGCAGAGGGTTGATCTCAGCGAACTGTGTGGTCATCTGGGATGCCGAGTCTGCGCATTTGTGGAGAGGTTAAGCAAAAGATTAACTGCGTGGCAATCTTGTTGCCAAGCCTGTGCAATTATTAAGTAAATAGAGGACCAGTGGCCTCTTTAAATAGTTTCCATTGGTTGTGGCAGTTTGGTAAGTAAGGTATTTGTATTACGGCACTCTTTCTATAGCAGAGGGCACCCCCATGTCAGTGATACTGGGTACAGGTCCCTGACACCTACCCTTATGACAAAAATGTTGTCTATATATCTCATCCATGCAATGATGTGTTTTGTATGGGTTGGGTATGGGATGCTGGCTGTCAAGATCCCAGCTGTCAGAATCCTGACACTGTCATCCCGACAGGGCTAGCATACCGACACTTGTTGTTCATATGCTAGCCATCCCCCTCTCCCTACCCTAACCCTCCCTGTTTGGTACCTAACCCTAACCTTCCCCATAGTGCCTGAATCTAACCTCCCCCTCCCTGCACCGTAAACCTAAACCTCCCCCCATAGTGCCTTACCCTAACCCTCTCCCTAATGCCTAACCCTAACCCTCTCCCTAGTGCCTAACCCTAGCCCTCCCGCCCACCTCACTACTTACCTTCGGTATCCCTGCGGTTGGGATGTCAGCATCGGTATTGAGACAGGCATCGGAATTCTGGCACCGATAATATCAGCACCGGCATCATGGCCACCGGGATACTGACTGTATCCCGTTTTGTATAGGTGGGAGCAAATTCCGCTCCCATAGCTGTGCCCCCCCCCCTGTACATAAAATCTGTCATTAATCGTGAAGCAGTTCTTATTTCATACAAAGTGCAGGAGTTCTTGTAGAAGTCATCAAGGCCTTCCACAGGTAGAAAGTATTGTTGTTATCCCTTTATCATGCTTGATGCTGGTGTACAGTGAATCAACCTCTAAACTAGCAAGTATGTTGTTTTCTTCCATCGGATCATGTATTTTTCTCAGGACATCAGCCATTTCCTGTACATAGGAGGGGAGGCTTGTGACATGGTTTCTACGGTGTATATCTACAAATGTTAATGCTTTTTCTGAGATGCCTCCAATTCCGGAGACAATGGGTCTCCCTGGGGGATTTTTGAGGTTCTTATGCACATTAGGTACGAGATAGAATGACAGGGTTCTACAGTTTTCCACCTTCAAATATTCAAGTTCCTGTTGTGTGATTGTTTCATTGAATATACATTAATTATCCTAGTATATAGGATATTGCAGTTATCAGTGGGGTTCAAAATCATCTTTTTATAACACTCAGAGTTGTTAAGTTGTCTTAGGGCTTTTTTCATATAAAGTGCTATAGGCCATATGACAATGTTGCCACCTTTATCAGTCTGCATGATCCCAACATCGTCCCGTTTCCTAATTTCTTTGATTGCTTTTCACTCTTTTTTGGATAGATTGTCATGTATGTAGTATGATCTATTCTTGTATTGTAGCTTGTCAAGATCCATTCCTACTAAGTTAGTAAAAATTCTGACCTCAGGACATATGTCCTCTAGAAAAAAAATAGATTTTTTTTTCTTACATTACTACCAGCATATGTACACATATGTTCACTTCCCTCAAATTCTGATTCAAGATCATCCTAGTACTTGTAAAATCTCCTGGTTTTGTATGGACGGAAAATTAGTGTCTTCTGAATATGACATAATATTGGTTTCTTTAATATAATCTTTTTTGGCATAAAATTTGTCCAGAAGCTGTTTATGTCCAAATAATTTGAGGATTTTCGCCCATTGGAATCTATAAAAGTTTTGAGTAGATGTAAAAGATAACTCTCTCTGCATTACTGCTTTATTTTGAGGTAAAAATATAGTCAGATTAATAATTTCCAGTTCAGAAACTGATGTTATTGATTTTTGTGTGACCGTGTTTGATACCTTGATGGGGATACTATTTTCACTCCACACTTGCTCTACATCCATATGGCACAATTATAAGGAGCAACATCAATTAATGTTTCATTATGACTGAATATATTATATTTGTGTTTAATTTGGAGCGTTAAAGCAGAGTCACCAGTGACTACTGTTTCTCTGACCATGTGGATAGTGTGGTAATTTGATTAAACGTGTTTTGAGGAGTAAGCCACTATATACGATAAGGTAGGCATTTATATTTTAATTATTGCATATTTTTGCCTTATCAATAATTTATTTTGAGGTTATAATATTTGTTTTATGTTGTATATGTTAAATAATTCCACAGTATAAATTAAGTTTTAAAATAATTAACATAACAAAAGAGTGCACCACAAAGGACCCTACTTGTTATTTTTCTTTTGTGAACCCTCCCTACTGACCACCAAATATGAAGGAAGGTACCCCTGTAGCCACAATTACTCCAACTAGTAGATTCTGTTTAGGGAGCATTTTATGCAGCTTGCCTGGGGTATTCCTGTCTCTTTTAATAATTTTTCATCCTATCTGCTGCTGCTATGCCACTCTATTTCATTTGAATCTGCCATTTCCTTGTACTAGTTAGCAATGCTAGAATTTATAATGGCTGTTACCAGTGGCGATGAGTGCTGAGTCTGACACTAATCACATTTTATTTGAGATTTTCATACTTCCCAACAGTCAAGTTTTTGCCAGCACAGTCCAAACGTAACTGTTGGGTAGTATGAAAATCTCAAACAAAATATATTTCTGAAGCATAATTGCAGGGAGAGATTATAGGGCCTGATTCAGCAAGGATCTCAGTTGCTAATATGCACGCAGTCGGCCGATTGATGCGTTCTGTGCATACGTACGCAGCGCAGTGCGCGAGCCGGCCACTGCGATGGGTCTGCGTAGCCTCTACGATCACAATCCCGATCGCAGTGGCCGGCTCGCGCACTGCGCTGCGTACGTATGCACAGAACGCATCAATCGGCCGGCCACTGCGATCGGGATTGTGATCGTAGAGGCTACGCAGACCCATCGCAGAGTGATTGGAAGTGCCATTTGTGGGTGGTGATGGAGGGGTGGTCGGGAAAACTCAGGCGTGCCAGTGCGTTCGCACATCGTTGCAAGGGCGTGCAGAAATTAGCCACTGCGAAGCCATATGCAGTGTGAGGTCTCATAGCGTGCATGGAAGTTAGCAATTTCTGAGTAAGGTCAGGGCTTGTGCAAGTGTGTGTATGGGTCCGAAGGTACTCGATTGAACCGATGGTTTCGATATTCTACTAAGTATTACGGATGTGCGTATGGTAAAGTGGGCGTCTTCATGTGTTGCTGAGTTTGCATTGCGAACGCGGTGGATTAGCTTGCTATCGCAGTCGAACTACATGCATACGCAGTATTGCGATCTGTAGTGAATCGGACTCAGAGGGGGTCAATCCAATTAGGAGCGAGTTAGTGCGAATGTCATGCGAATACGTCATCGCTTTAAAAGGCGATATATTCGCCTCATTCGCCTAATCCAATTCAATACGCGAATGGTGCGATGTTGTACTTCTCGAATGTTCTCGCGTCAAAATCATTTTTCTATTTCTTTCCTATGGCGATTTGGTATTTTGCAATCCAATTAGCTGGCTTTCGCCAATGAGAATGCAAGCTTGTCAGTTAATTCGCTCAATCTATCGCGACCAGGCAGGGGTGAGAGTTGTACATATTTTTAATTTTTTTATTAATGTTGATGTCTAAAAATGTAAAATGTAATTGTTTGCAGTGTTTTGAGTGTATGTAACTTAAATAATTGAATTGCTTAAGTGTTTGAAAGTCATTATTTTATTATTGGCTAAACCCCCTATACATGGTTTAGTCCATTTGTTTGTTTTATAGATCATCTGTGGTGATCTTGCTCAGTACTTTCTGATCCAGAGAGGAGCAAACTACTTTTGGCATCTCTGCATCTCAGTGAACACTGCAGGACTGTATTCTATACGTGTGTTTTGAGCTGTTTGTTTGAGTTGTCTAATTTGCTTTGCATCTGCTTGTGTTTGCATTTGATTTATTTGTGCATTAAAAGTTTACATTTTATTACATAATCACCTTCCCTATAAAAATGGATACATTTTCAGAAACGCTGTGGCAGTACAGGTATATGTTCTCTGCATGTTTAAAGGAGAGCAGGGTGGATTTTTTGGAAGGGCCAGATAGTGTGCCACCTGCTCCTGCAAATGTGAGTGCGAGTGTGCAGGCATCTGGTCTGTCAGGTGTTGAGAATGAAGAGTATGCTGCCACAGCGAACCCACAAGTTGATCAGTCAGTTCAACGTCGGGTAGGACGTCGTCATGGTCGATGGGCGGCAATCCCCAGGCCACGTTGGTATGGTACTGGACATTTGCTTGATGGGATATGAGAGGATCGGTTGAGAAAGTATTATCGCCTATCCTCTCAAGCCATTTACCAATTGTATGCCTTATTGCATTACATTTTTTTGCATCTGGCAGTTTCCAGCCCACACTGGCCCTTGTTGCAGGATTTGCACAATCCTCGTTTTCAAGGCGCTTGAGCCAAGTCCTTAAGGCCATGCGAAAGCATGTGTCTGAGTTTGTTTATGTACCTCGGACGGATGCTGAGTGGATGACTGTAAAGTCATCTTTTTTTGGAATGGCAGGCATACCAAATGTATTGGGTGCAACAGATCGCACACATATTGCTGTAATTGCACCCAGGAGAACAGAAGAGATGTTTAGAAATAGAAAGCACTTCCATTCTCTGAATGTGCAGATGGTTTGTGATGCTAACATACGTGTGATGGAAGTGTTTGCTGGAATCCCGGGGTCCTCTCATGACTCTTTTGTCTTGCAGATGTCCGGCCTGTATGGTAGTTTTGAAAAAACTATGTTATGCCAAACGGCTGGATAATTGGTGAGGGTTTTTTTATTGTGAAAAAGGATCTCCAGTAATGGGCTTTTTTAAAAAAAAAAAAATTGATATATATATATATATATATAATATATATGGTTTTCCTTTATTTTTAGGAGACTTAGGTTATGGGAGTCGACCCTGGTTGCTGACACCTTTGTCGATGACAGACAGAACTGGTGGAGTGCTCCCATATACTGCTTCCAAAGTTTACAGTATAATTATTGCGTGTATAATTCTACACAATATTTGTATTGCAAATAATTTGGAGGAGCAGATAGACCCAGAGATTTCTCTGGATACAGACGTGTGTCCTGTTGAAGCAGATGAAGCAGACCTTGGTGCCAGCACGAGACACGATCTGATAGCTTACTTCTTCACATGTAAGTATATTTTTGTAGTGTGTATATGCTCAAAAATATGTGTATTTTAATATATATATTTTTAAATTTTTAATATGTGTGTAATTCAATTGTGTTAAGGTTTTGATATAGTTTGCTTTGCATGATAGCATCTTAAATCATCTGCTGCCATCGTTCCTCTTTCTGGTTGGAGTTTTAGTTGAAGGTTTGATGTTCATAATGTTATAGTTGGTTAAAAGCGAAAGTTATTAGTTGTTAAGTCTTTAAAATGTTATAAGTATCATCTTTAAAAGAAGAAAGAAGATTCTCTGAAGTATACAATAGATGTCTTTAAAAGAAGAAAGAAGATTCTCTGAAGTATACAATAGATGGTTTTGCCAAATGGATTTTTGTAAGTATTTTTTTTTCTAAATAATAATTCCGTTCAATGTTGTTCTGCGATTTTGATTTAACCTATATGTTTTGAATTTGGAGTTCCACAACAAGAGAATGGAAAGTGATCAGGCCCAAGCCTCTGTGGGCGAAGACTTTAAGCAGCCAAGGAGTGCATGCAGCGGGGCGATGTGCTAAAGGACATGTCCTTCCTAATGTAAGTATGTCATGTAAAGATGTCATGTGCTGGAAATAGTCACCTTTATCCTTTGCAGGGCCCAGACTCCATACATGCTCCAGCAATGCCTGAAGGGCTAAACTCTTGTTTGTCTGGTTCTTTCACTTATAGGAAGGGCACCCAGGACGTGGACGCACCCCAAGGGACCAGGGACAGCCCCAAGCATATTCTGTTATTATATTGATTAATTATTTTCATGTTTGATATAGTTTTGCTATATAGGAAACAAATAAATAATTTTGTCCAGTTCAGAAAATATATTGATTTTATTATACCAAATATATTTTGTTTAAGTAAGGTTGTTAACAAGAATGTGTACAAACTAGGGATGAGCGGGTTCGGATTTCTGAAATCTGAACCCCACCGAGCCCCCCCGATCCGAGTCGGGGGCCGAGTCGGGAACAGAGTCCGGCTCGGGTGTTCCTGCCTTACTCGAAACTGAAATCGAGGCAAAACATCATCATCCCGACTTCCAGGATCTCGCGGGTTTTGGATTCTATAAAAGGTCCCCATGTCTGCGCCATTTCTCACTCTGGCTGTGGACAGTGAAGAGGGAGGGTGGGAGTTAGGGCTGGCTGGGCTGTGTTGTGTTGTGTTGTGCTGCTGTTGTCCATAGGGGCTGTGTCCACTCCTCCAAAGTCCATAGGGGCTGGCTGGGCTGTGTTGTGCTGCTGTTGTCCATAGGGGTTGGCTGGACTGTGTTGTGCTGCTGTTGTCCATAGGGGCTGGCTGGGCTGTGTTGTGCAGCTGTTGTCCATAGGGGCTGGCTGGGCTGTGTTGTGCAGTCAGTTGTCCATAGGGTCTGTGTCCACTCCGAAAGTCTATAGGGGTTGGCTGGGCTATGTTCTGCAGTGTCTCATAAAGGCTGTAGTCCTAAAGAGGTGCTGTAGTGTTGTCCAGGGGGTGATCTGTCCATCAGGGGTGCTCCACCCAAGTGCAAAAAAACCATTTATTTCTGTGTTTGTGAATTGTGTGCACTGTAGCTGCACGTGCATCAACAAAGGAGCAGTGCCAGGCGTGCGCCTTTGTCATAAGTAAAGGGCCGGCTGGCTCATCTCTTAAAGGGTAGTGTAACCCCCAAAGTGCACTTCAAAAAAAAAATATATATTTTCTGTGTTTGTGAATTGTGTGCACTGTAGCCGCACGTGCATCAACAAAGGAGCAGCGCCAAGCATGCGCCGGTGTCATAAGTCTGATAAAGGGTGGTGTAACCCCCAAAGTGCAGTTAAAAAAAACCAAATTCTTCTTTTCTCCGTTTGTGTGCGCCTTAGCCGCACGTATATATCAATATAACATAAATTGAGGACAAAACTTTGTCCGATAAAAATAAAATAGGGAAAGATAAAGAACCACTTCCTCCTAGAGCTGAAGCTGCTGCCACTAGTCATGACATAGACGATAAAATGCCATCATCATCGTCTGCCAAGGTTGATGCCCTATGTCATAATAGAGGGCATATAAAATCCCAAATGACAAAGTTCAGGAAAATTACCTTAAAAATAACATTTAAATCATCTGAGGAGAAACATAAACTTGCCAATATGCCATTTATGACACGGAGTGGCAAGGAACGGCTAAGGTCTTTCCCTATGTTCATGACTTGTGGTTCAGCTTCACATGACGATGGAAGCCCTCCTCCTGCTAAAAAAATCAAATGAGTTAAGCTGGCAAAAGCACAGCGAAGAACTGTGCGTTCTAAGCAGATATCACAAATCCCCAAAGAGAGTCCAAGTGTGGTGGCGGTTGCGATGCCTGACCTTCCCAGCACTGGATGGGAAGAGGTGACTCTTTCCACCATTTGCACGCCCTCTGCAAGTGCTGGAAGGAGCACCCACAGTCCACTTGCTGATATGCAAATTGAAGATGTCACTGTTGAAGTACAACAGGATGAGGATACTGGTGTAGCTGGCGCTGAGGAGGAAGTTGGCGAGGAGAATTCTGATGGTGATGTGGCTTGTTTAAATCAGGCTCTGGGGAGACAGTTGATGTCCGTGGGATGAAAAAGCCCATCACGGTCATGCCTGGGCAGAAGACCAAACATTCCACCTCTTTGGTCTGGCAATATTTCTATCCAAATCCGGACAACAACTGTCTTGCCATATGTACCATATGTGAAGGTGAAATAAGTAGGGGTAGGGACGTTAACCCCCTAGGAACATCCTCCCTTATACGTCACCTGCAGCGCGTTCATAAAAAGTTACTGTCAAGTTCAGAAAGTTTGGCTAAGACCGGAAGTAGTCCAGGGACACCTAAATCCCTTTGTTCTGTTGTATCCAAGCGCCTGCAAACCACACCGTCAACTCCCTCCTCGTCAATTTCCTCCTTAGTCAGGATCGCAAGTAGTCCTGCAGGCCATGTCACTGGCATGACTGACTCTCCTATCCGGGATTCCTCCAGAGGATCCTGCATTGCTACGCCTACTGCTGGCGCAGCTGCTGTTGCTGCTGGGAGTCGTTCATCATCCCAGAGAGGAAGTAGGAACACCACTACTTTTACTACACAATTGACCCTCCAACAGTCCTTAGCGAGGAGGATGAAGTATGACAGCAGTCATCCTGAAGCAAAAGGGATAACTGAGGCCTTGACTGCTATGTTGGTGTTAGACGTGCATCCGGTATCCACCATTAGTGCAGTGGGATTTAGACAATTGATGGAGGTAGTGTGTCCCCGGTACCAAATCCCGTCTAGATTCCACTTCACTAGGCAGTCGATACCGAGACTGTACAGAAACGTCAGAAAAAGTGTCCTCAGTGTCCTACAAAATGCGGTTGTACCCGATGTCCACTTAACCACGGACATGTGGACAAGTGGAACAGGGCAGACTAAGAACTATATGACTGTGACAGCCTACTGGGTAGATGTATCACCTTACGCTGCAATAACAGCAGCGTCACCAGTAGCAGCATCTCAGAAATGCCAGCTCATTCCAAGGCAGACTACGCTGTGTATCACCGGTTTCATTAAGAGGCACACTGCTGACAACCTCTTAGAGAAACTGAGGGAAATCATCGCCCAGTGGCTTACCCCACTTAGACTCTCCTGGGGATTTGTGATATCTCACAACACCACCAATATTGTGCGGGCATTACATCTGGGCAAATTCCAGTATGTCCCATGTTTTGCTCACACAATAAATTTGGTGGTTCACTGCCAGCTTGAGTCAGGTCATTCCCCTCATCAGGCTTTTGCAGAAGCAGCTGGAGAAAGTGAAGGAGGAGCTAAGGTGGAGCAATTACGCTCGGCATGTGGGACTTGTGGATGAAGCCCTTCATTCACTTTGCCAGGATTCCAGGGTGGTCAATCTGTTGAAATCAGACCACTACATTTTGGCCATCGTGCTCAATCCTAGGTTTAAAGCCTACGTGGTGTCTCTCTTTCTGGCCGACACAAGCCTGCAGAGGTGCAAAGACCTGCTGGTGAAAACACTGTCAGCTGAAGCGGAACGTGACACGTCAACAGCTCCTTCTTCATTTTCTCCCACAACTGGGGCTACCAGGAAACAACTTAGGTATCCTAAGTAATCCGCTGGCGGTGATGCAGGGCAGGCAGCACCAAGTTTGGAGATCTGGTCCAGACTGAAGGACCTGGCAACAATTTCTGACATCTCTACTGTCACTGCATATGATACTGTCACCATTGACAGAATGGTGGAGGATTACATCGGTGACAGCATCCAAGTAGACATGTCAGACAGGCCGTACCTGTACTGGCAGGAAAAAGAGGCAATTTGGATGCCCCTGTACAAACTGGCTCTATTTTACCTGAGTTGCCCCCCCTCCAGTGTGTACTCCGAAAGAGTGTTTAGTGCAGCCGGGAACCTTGTCAGCGAAAGGCGTAGGAGGTTGATTCCACAAAATGTGGAGAAGATGATGTTCATCAAAATGAATTATCAACTCTTCCAGGGAGACCAGCTCCAGAACGTACAGAGGGACCTGTGGTGTTGGATTCCAGCAGGGACAAATTAATACTCTGTGAGGATTTACACAACACTGAAGAGGGTGAGGAATCGGTGGATGAGGAGGTTGAGGACAACATCTTGCCTCCGTAGAGCCAGTTTGTGCAGGGACAGATTAATTGCCAGCTTGTTTTGTGGGGGCCCAAACGAACCAATCATTTCAGCCACAGTCGTGTGGCAGACCCTGGTGTTGAAATGATTGGTTTGTTAAAATGTGCATGTCCTGTTTATACAACATAAGGGTGGGTAGGAGGGCCCAAGAACAATTCCATCTTGCACCTCTTTTTTTTTCCTATGCATGTACTGTTTGGTGCCTAGTTTTTCAAACTGCCATCCTGTCTGTCACTGCAGTGTCACTCCTAGATGGGCCACGTGTTTGTTCCGCCCACTTATGTCGCCTAGCATAGTCATCCAGCTACCTCGGTGCAACCTTTTGGACTAAAAACAATATTGTGAGGTGTTCAGAATAGACTGGAAATTAGGGATGTGTGCCGGACCATTTTTACCAGATTTGGATTTGGTTCTAGTTCGTCGTCCGGCTTTGGATTTGCCAAACTGCGGTGACTGGCTTTGGATTTGGATTTTTTTTAAAAATTGGCAAGAAAAACTAAAATCACATAAATCTGGCTTTTTTTTCTTCCTAGAGTGTTATTAACCTCAATAACATTAATTTACAGTCATTTACAGTCAATTTAGACCACCTCACAGCTTAAATTATAGTTTTCACCATTATTGGCTAAAGGTTGCAGTGAGCTGACTGGTTACCAAGCGTCAGAGCAGCGGCCCAGTGGCACAGACACCATAGTTTAAAGCACATCTATGAAACATTGCCACACAGCAGTGGCAGAAATGAAAGTTAGTTCAAGATGGAATTGTCCTTGGGCCCTCCCATCCACCCTTATGTTGGATATTAAAAAGGACATGCAGAGTCACAGTGCTTTTATACATAGAGGGCTAGTGCCCAAAGGAGTCACAGTGCTTTTGATTTATACACAGAGGGCTACTGCCCAAGGACTCATGGTGCTTGTATACACAGAGGACTAAGGCCCAAGGAGTCACAGAGCTTTTATACAGTGGGCTAAGGCCCAAACAGTCACAGAGCTTGTAGACACAGAGGGCTTATGCCCAAGAAGTCAAAGTGCTTGTATACAGAGGGCTAAGGCCCATGGAGTCAAAGAGCTTTGTATACAGTGGGCTAAGAACCAAACAGTCACGAAGCTTGTATACACACAGTGGGATTATGTCCAGTAAAGTCACGGAGCTTGTATACACACGGTGGGGTATGCCCTGTCACAGAGCTTGCATAATACACTCAGTGGGCTATGCCCTGTCACGGAGCTTGTATACACTCAGTGGGCTATGCCCTGTCACGGAGCTTGTATACACTCAGTGGGCTTATGCCCTTTCACAGAGCTTGTATTATACACACAGTGGGCTTACGCCCTTTCACGGAGCTTTTATAATACACACAGTGGGCTATGCCCTGTCACGGAGCTTGTATAATACACTCAGTGGGCTTATGCCCTTTCACAGAGCTTGTATACACACAGTGGGCTATGCCCTGTCATGGAGCTTGTATAATACACTCACTGGGCTTATGCCCTTTCACGGAGCTTGTATAATACACTCAGTGGGCTTATGCCTTTCACGGAGCTTGTATACACTCAGTGGGCTTATGCCCTGTCACGGAGCTTGTATACACTCAGTGGGCTTATGCCCTTTCACAAAGCTTGTATAATACACACAGTGGGCTTATGCCCTTTCACGGAACTTGTATAATACACACAGTGGGCTATGCCCTGTCATGGAGCTTGTATAATACACTCAGTGGGCTTATGCCCTTTCACGGAGCTTGTATAATAGACTCAGTGGGCTTATGCCCTGTCACGGAGCTTGTATACACTCAGTGGGCTATGCCCTGTCACGGAGCTTGTATACACTCAGTGGGCTTATGCCCTTTCACAGAGCTTGTATTATACACACAGTGGGCTTACGCCCTTTCACGGAGCTTTTATAATACACACAGTGGGCTATGCCCTGTCACGGAGCTTGTATAATACACTCAGTGGGCTTATGCCCTTTCACAGAGCTTGTATACACACAGTGGGCTATGCCCTGTCATGGAGCTTGTATAATACACTCACTGGGCTTATGCCCTATCACGGAGCTTGTATAATACACTCAGTGGGCTTATGCCTTTCACGGAGCTTGTATACACTCAGTGGGCTTATGCCCTGTCACGGAGCTTGTATACACTCAGTGGGCTTATGCCCTTTCACAGAGCTTGTACAATACACACAGTGGGCTTATGCCCTTTCACGGAACTTGTAAAATACACACAGTGGGCTATGCCCTGTCACGGAGCTTGTATAATACACTCAGTGGGCTTATGCCCTTTCACGGAGCTTGTATAATAGACTCAGTGGGCTTATGCCCTTTCACGGAGCTTGTATACACTCAGTGGGCTTATGCCCTTTCACGGAGCTTGTATAATACACTCAGTGGGCTTATGCCCTTTCACGGAGCTTGTATAATACACTCAGTGGGCTTATGCCCTGTCACGGAGCTTGTATAATACACTCAGTGGGCTTATGCCCTTTCACGGAGCTTGTATACACTCAGTGGGCTTATGCCCTTTCACGGAGCTTGTATAATACACTCAGTGGGCTTATGCCCTTTCACGGAGCTTGTATAATACACACAGTGGGCTGTGCCCTGTCACGGAGCTTGTATAATACACACAGTGGGCTATGCCCTGTCACGGAGCTTGTATAATACACTCAGTGGGCTTATGCCCTTTCAAGGAGCTTGTATACACTCATACACTCAGTGGGCTTATGCCCTTTCACGGAGCTTGTATACACTCAGTGGGCTTATGCCCTTTCACGGAGCTTGTATAATACACTCACTGGGCTTATGCCCTTTCACGGAGCTTGTATAATACACTCAGTGGGCTTATGCCCTTTCACATAGCTTGTATACATTCAGTGGGCTTATGTCCTTTCACAGAGCTTGTATACACTCAGTGGGCTTATGACCTGTCACGGAGCTTGTATAATACATTCAGTGGGCTTATACCCTTTCACGGAGCTTGTATAATACACACAGTGGGCTTATGCCCTTTCACGGAGCTTGTATAATACACTCAGTGGGCTTATGCCCTTTCACGGAGCTTGTATAATACACACAGTGGGCTTATGCCCTTTCACGGAGCTTCTATAATACACTCAGTGGGCTTATGCCCTTTCACGGAGCTTGTATAATACACACAGTGGGCTATGCCCTGTCACGAAGCTTGTATAATACACTCAGTGGGCTTATGCCCTTTCACGGAGCTTGTATAATACACTCAGTGGGCTATGCCCTTTCACAAAGCTTGTATAATACACTCAGTGGGCTTATGCCCTTTCACGGAGCTTGTATAATACACTCAGTGGGCTTATGCCCTTTCACGGAGCTTGTATACACTCAGTGGGCTTATGCCCTTTCACGGAGCTTGTATAATACACTCAGTGGGCTTATGCCCTTTCACATAGCTTGTATACATTCAGTGGGCTTATGCCCTTTCACGGAGCTTGTATACACTCAGTGGGCTTATGACCTGTCACGGAGCTTGTATAATACATTCAGTGGGCTTATACCCTTTCACGGAGCTTGTATAATACACACAGTGGGCTTATGCCCTTTCATGGAACTTGTATAATACACTCAGTGGGCTTATGCCCTTTCACGGAGCTTCTATAATACACTCAGTGGGCTTATGCCCTTTCACGGAGCTTGTATAATACACACAGTGGGCTATGCCCTGTCACGAAGATTGTATAATACACTCAGTGGGCTTATGCCCTTTCACGGAGCTTGTATAATACACTCAGTGGGCTTATGCCCTTTCACGGAGCTTGTATAATACACACAGTGGGCTATGCCCTTTCATGAAGCTTGTATAATACACTCAGTGGGCTTATGCCCTTTCACAGAGCTTGTATAATACACACAGTGGGCTATGCCCTGTCACGAAGCTTGTATAATACACTCAGTGGGCTATGCCCTGTCACAAAGCTTGTATACACTCAGTGGGCTTATGCCCTGTCACGGAGCTTGTATAATACACTCAGTGGGCTTATGCCTTTCACGGAGCTTGTATACACTCAGTGGGCTTATGCCCTGTCACGGAGCTTGTATACACACAGTGGGCTTATGCCCTTTCACGGAGCTTGTATAATACACTCACTGGGCTCATGCCCTTTCACGGAGCTTGTATAATACACTCAGTGGGCTTATGCCCTTTCACATAGCTTGTATACATTCAGTGGGCTTATGCCCTTTCACGGAGCTTGTATACACTCAGTGGGCTTATTACCTGTCACGGAGCTTGTATAATACATTCAGTGGGCTTATACCCTTTCACGGAGCTTGTATAATAGACACAGTGGGCTTATGCCCTTTCACGGAGCTTGTATAATACACTCAGTGGGCTTATGCCCTTTCACGGAGCTTGTATAATACACACAGTGGGCTTATGCCCTTTCACGGAGCTTCTATAATACACTCAGTGGGCTTATGCCCTTTCACGGAGCTTGTATAATACACACAGTGGGCTATGCCCTGTCACGAAGCTTGTATAATACACTCAGTGGGCTTATGTCCTTTCACGGAGCTTGTATAATACACACAGTGGGCTATGTCCTTTCACGAAGCTTGTATAATACACTCAGTGGGCTTATGCCCTTTCACGGAGCTTGTATAATACACTCAGTGGGCTTATGCCCTTTCACGGAGCTTGTATTCTCTCAGTGGGCTTATGCCCTTTCACGGAGCTTGTATAATACACTCAGTGGGCTTATGCCCTTTTCACGGAGCTTGTATAATACACTCAGTGGGCTTATGCCCTTTCACGGAGCTTGTATAATACACTCAGTGGGCTTATGCCCTTTCACGGAGCTTGTATAATACACTCAGTGGGCTTATGCCCTTTCACGGAGCTTGTATAATACACTCAGTGGGCTTATGCCCTTTCACGGAGCTTGTATAATAGACACAGTGGGCTTATGCCCTTTCACGGAGCTTGTATAATACACACAGTGGGCTATGCCCTGTCACGAAGATTGTATAATACACTCAGTGGGCTTATGCCCTTTCATGGAGCTTGTATAATACACTCAGTGGGCTTATGCCCTTTCACGGAGCTTGTATAATACACACAGTGGGCTATGCCCTTTCACGAAGCTTGTATAATACACTCAGTGGGCTTATGCCCTTTCACAGAGCTTGTATAATACACACAGTGGGCTATGCCCTGTCACGAAGCTTGTATAATACACTCAGTGGGCTATGCCCTGTCACGAAGCTTGTATAATACACTCAGTGGGCTTATGCCCTTTCACGGAGCTTGTATAATACACTCAGTGGGCTTATGCCCTTTCACGGAGCTTGTATAATACACTCAGTGGGCTTATGCCCTTTCACGGAGCTTGTATAATACACTCAGTGGGCTTATGCCCTTTCACGGAGCTTGTATAATACACTCAGTGGGCTTATGCCCTTTCATGGAGCTTGTATAATACACTCAGTGGGCTTATGCCCTTTCACGGAGCTTGTATACACTCAGTGGGCTTATGCCCTGTCACGGAGCTTGTATAATACACTCAGTGGGTTTCTGCCCTTTCACGAGCTTGTATAATACACACAGTGGGCTATGCCCTGTCACGGAGCTTGTATAATACACTCAGTGGGCTTATGTCCTTTCATGGAGCTTGTATAATACACACAGTGGGCTATGCCCTGTCACGGAGCTTGTATAATACACTCAGGGGGCTTATGCCTTTTCACAGAGCTTGTATAATACGCACAGTGGGCTAAACCCTGTCACAGAGCTTGTATAATACACTCAGTGGGCTTATGTCCTTTCACGGAGCTTGTATAATACACACAGTGGGCTATGCCCTGCCACGGAGCTTGTATAATACACTCAGTGGGCTTATGCCCTTTCACGGAGCTTGTATACACGCTTGTATAATACACTCAGTGGGCTTATGCCCTTTCACGGAGCTTGTATACACACAGTGAGCTATGCCCTGTCACAGAGCTTGTATAATACACTCAGTGGGCTATGCCCTGTCACGGAGCTTGTATACACTCAGTGGGCTTATGCCCAGTCACGGAGCACACACTGTGGGCTTATGCCCAGTAAAGTCACAGAGGTTTTTTTTTGTATGATTGTGTTATATTGATAATATATTATTAATGCCAGCAGCAAGAACACTGCCTACTCCCGCTAACTCTAGTCTCACTCGATTCGCAATTCTCTAACTAATCTAACACTAGCACTAACTACGCGTGACTGTTCCGTCCGGCCTTGTCACACGAAATGGCGCCGACTGCCGGGCGCCGCGCCTTTAATAGAGGCCGAACGTCACCCGGGTCTCGCGAGAATCCGACGCTGGCCGGTTGATGTTCGGCCTCGAGGTGGAATCCGAGTCAGGTTGGAACACCCGAACTTGCTTTCGGGTGGACTCGGATTCCACCAGTTTGGAGCGGTCCGGATTCCTAAGAATCTGAACCGCTCATCTCTACTGGAAATGAGTGGAAATTAATGTTATTGAGGTTAATAATAGCATAGGAGCAGAAAAACACACAAATTCTGTGATTTTAGCTGTTTTTATGCTTTTTTAAAAAAAAAAAAATACAGATCCAAAACACAAAACCCAGAACCCAAAACACGGAAGGGTGGTTTTGGAAAAATAAATCCAGATACAAAACACAACGAAAGATCCAGATCCAAACACAAAACGCGAAAAGTGGCCGGTGCACACCCCTAGTACAAACAGATGCTAATTTTAATAAAATTTACTGTATGGCTACTTCTGTATATATTGTCATTTAAATCAAACAACTATGTAAAATTAATTACATTGTTTAAAGATTTATAATAATACGTTAATCTTACATGTTGTGTGTTAAGTCAAAATTATTGTTAGGAGGATATATAGAACAAAACTGTTAACCTGCCTAAATAAGTGTTTTAAAAAAAAAAGATTAATCACGCAGAATTTGGTCCTTTGGGATTATTTGCGTTGCCCTTCTTTGATTCTTCAATTAAGCGTCGTCTGACGCTTAATTCATGTGTTGTGGTATCTTCTTGGGCAGTAGCTCCTCTATGAGATGGCAATGTAATCTCTTCTCTAACTGTAATTGTTGTGAAGCTTGTAAATCTTGGGCACCTATACTACCTCTTTGGAGAGGTGTATGCAGGTATGTTGGCATAAACGGTGGATGAAAATGGGTGGAATGTGATTGTTGGAGATTGCTAAATAGACTGCTTGAAAAATCTGGAAATAAACTTTGTATTTGTGGATTTCTACGTTGAAGAAGATCCTCAACTAAAATGTTTATTCCACTTGCTACACAAAGTAAAGATCCTGACTGTGACTCCTCCAACATATACATCCTATCAATAATTTTACTAATGGCAGCCAGATTTTCATTAAGCAAACAAAAAGCAGACATTTATTCGGAATGTTGTTGTTGTGATTGGCTTCTGTTAGCACTCATTTCTTCTAGTAATTTTGCATGATCTGTAGTCATTTGTTTGTTTAATTGGTTGATTGAGTTTGATATTCCCTCAAGGTCGCCTTCTACAGTTCTGCGATGTAGCTCTTGTTTCCCCTCCATAACCTGTGTAAAATTTGTGATTGGTTCCAAACGGGTTGCTGGTATACTTGGATTGCGTGAATTGTCAGCTGTTGTAAGAATATGATTTTTAAAAGTACCCATTAAAAGAGGAAACATTTGGGTCAACATAAGAAATGCCTTTACATTCACTAAAACATAATTTTTTTACTTTATTATTTCATTTAAATAATTGTTAAATGAAAGCACTTACAAAAACTGTTATATCTAACCTCTAAGTAATATTATTGGAGAAATAGATCGTCAATTTCCGATTCTGCTACTACGAACCAAAAAAATTTATTAAAATATTTCCATTATAGGGACATATTCAATAGGGCGCGAGCATTTGTCTGACCAAAAAATGGTGCCCAATTTAGGAATAACGCAAATATGCATGCACCAGATACACACGCGTTATCCTAATTAAAAAATAGTATTTGTGGGGTTTCCTGCTCAGAAAACACCACCAGACAGTTAAAATAGTTAATCACTCACCTGCACGATGGTCTCCGTGTCTGTCAGTTGTGTCCCCTCTATCTTTTCACTGGAGAGGGGGCTGCTTGGAGACTTGAGGGGTAGGTGGGAGGGGCAAGGGCTGCTGGGAGATGTAGTTTTCCCTGCGGCATTCCGTGGGGGGCCACACTACCAGTTTCTACTACCAGTAATCCTTTTCTCAGATTCCACAGGGGACACTGGAGGTGCTTAATCTGGAGCTGGCACTTTAAATAATTTAGAAGTGTGAAGCTACTCCCCCTCTATCCCCCATCAACCCTCAGTTTTGAAAATGAAGACTGAGAGGAGATGGAGAACAACGGGAGTGAAAAGGAGAGAAGATCACACAACAACAAAACCATACAACATATGGAACAAACTGAACTGGCAGGCAAAGAGAGCTGAGGTGGGCGTCCAGTGTCCCCTGTGGAATCAGAGAAAAGGATTTAATGGTAAGTACCAAAATCCCATTTTTCTTTCATCCACTAGGGGACACTGGAGGTTCTTACACTGGGGACGTCCCAAAGTTTACCCCACGGGCAGGAGCGCTCTGAGGAACTTGCAGAACAAGGCGGCCAAAATGTGATGCAGAAGCCGCTAAGGGTGAACCAATAACCAAGTGGCTGTACGGCACAATTGTAAGTGGAGGCACACCTCCCAGGCGCCCACGACACACCCACAGAACATGTGGAAAGAGTCGAAAGGACAAAGGAGGCTGACGATCATAAGCTTGACGGATAGTCAGTCTAATCCAACGAGCAAACGTCTGTTTGGATGCTTGTCAACTTCTCCGAACAGCATCATAGAGGACAAAAAGTGTCTCGGACTTGCGGAGGACGCCATCCGAGCAACGTAGATGCAGAAAGCTCAAACCACATCAAGAGCAGAAGAAACAACCATCTATCAAAGAAGGCACCACAATAGGTTGGTTTATGTAGAAAGCCGACTCCACCGTAGGAAGGAAAGCGACTACCGTACTTAGTTCCGCCCCATCATCATGAAAACACAATGTAAGGCGGCTTATAGGATAGAGCCCCCAATTCCAAGAGTCTGCGAGCCAAGGCCAGGAGGAGGACAGTCTTCCCAGACAAATACTAATATCAACCTCCTAAAGAGGTTCAAAGATGGAAAACTGAAGAAATAAAAGTACCAAATTTAAGTCCCAGGGAGCTATAGGTGGTACAAAAAAGGTGGTTGCACACTAAAAACTTCCTGAAGAACGTCAGCATGTCAGGTATGAGGGCCAACTTGCGCTGAAAGAAAATGGAAAGAGCAGAAAAAAAAACCCTGCACCTTTAAAGCGCAGGCCCGACTCTAATCCGGTTTGGAGAAAAACAGGAAAACCGGAAGTCCTAGACAGAAGGCCCCAACCTATACAACATGTTATATAAGAACGCTGTATGTGATGATTATGTGCAGCCAAAACCAGGTTCCTGGCGCGAAGCCTAGATAGGATAACCGAGTCTGGAATGCCTCCGTGTCTTGGGGTGTATGAAAAGACCCTGAAGCAGAAGATCCAAGCGAAAAGAAAGAGGTCACGGGACATCTGCTAGGGGGGACCGAAGGTCCGAGAACCAACTTCTCCAAGGCCAGTTTGTATCCACGAGAAAGTCTAAGGCCAACTCGTGTTTTATTCTATTTAGAAGATGAGGAATTAGAGGAATCGGAGGAAACAGGTAAATGTCGTAGTTCCATGGAACTGTGAGTGTGTCGACAGCCTCCGCCTGCGGGTCCTGATTACTTGACATGTATGCTGGGAGCTGATGATTCAAACGAGACACCATGAAGTCCACTTGAGAACGATCTCATTGATGTACTAATGCGTGGAACACATCTAGGTGAAGCTTCCATGCTCCAGGATGGCTATCCTGGTAACTTAGGTAATCTGCTTCCACTCCCGAGATGAATACTGCCTACAGAATTACTGACTGACTCACGGCCCGCCAGAGAATCTGAGAGACTTCCCGCATGGCTATGCGACTCGAGTTCCTCCCTGGCGGTTGATGCAACTGACTGAACTCTTACCGGAAAAGCCCTTAGCAACTGTTCTGCTTCAAACAGAGCATTGTAACACATTTATGGGCCACTGTCTTTCCTGTGTGGACCATTGACCCTAAAATGATAGTTGAGAACCATTGCTCCCCATTCTTGGACACTGGCGTCCGTTGTCACTATTATCCAATTCCATATTCCGAATGGGATTGTACCCACCAGAGGAGAGCTACCCTGGTGGCCTGAGCCAAACGATTAGTCAATGTAGATTCAGGTGAGATTCTGACCCCTGTGATAGCAGATCTGGTTGGAACACTCAGAAGTGGAATCGTCCGAATTGTAGTGCCTAGAAAGCAGCTACCATCTTCCCCAAGAGGCGAAGCAAGGACACCTTCTTCAGTCTAAGGACTAGCTGAACCAGCAGCCATATATCCCGAGCTTTGTTATCCAGAAGGAAAATCCTTTGTAATACCGTATATAGGATCATCCCCATAAACTGGAGTCTCTGGGCCGGACTGAGATTGGATTTCTTGAAATTGATTAATAAAGTCTAATATGTCAGAGAAGTGTAAGAGAAGAGATCCGATTGTAAAAGATGTAGAAGAAAAATAAAATAACCTAACATAAAATAAAATTCAAATGTATTGCTGGAGCACAGCATGTAGTGACCAGCTCCAAGGGCACATTTTGTAAACTGAGGGCTGATGGGGGATAGAGGGGGAGGAGCTTCACACTTCTAAATTATTTAAAGTGCCAGCTCCAGTTATCCACGCCTCTATACCCCAGCGTAAGCACCTCCAGTGTCCCCTAGTTGATGAAAGAGAAAATAAATGTCTCTAACTTTTAATACAAAATAATAATGTAAAAAATAAAAAAATGTTAAAACATTTCTATGAAAGACTACACACCTTATATGTAGACAACTTATGGTCCACAAGGAAACCTAGTCCAAATAACTCTTTAAATTAAAATCACAGGATGCCTTGCTTTCTTTAGCATATAATGTATACCCCATCTCTGCCCACAGACCATTAGTAGAGAAAAACTAGGTATAGGAAAAAGATGAAGGAAGAGTAATCGTATGACAGATGAACTGTGACAACAAAAGGCCATTTTTTAACCACAAGAAAGTACCTCTCCCTTTACCATATATCAGACTCATTTAAATAAAAAGCTACTAATTCAAATGGAAAAATACTGCGCTTTTAAAACACATAAATTTTTTTTTTAAATTTTGCTAACTTTCTAAAACACCTAGGTGTCAGTGTAGAAACCAGAACTCTTTTTTTAGTAGGCGTGGAACAGACTGTGGTTTTCAATCCCCTTCAGAAGAATAATCAAAATAAGAAAACTGAAAATCTTAACAATGAAAAATGGCGTTTAACTATATGAGCTGATTCATCATGTTCAATTTCTCCACATACCATTTACATAAATGGCCCACCTGCCCCAAGGAAAGCCATGCACATCAATCATGCACATCTTCACATTCCTTGTATAATGTGTTTGAATGCATATGTTAGCCATGTACTGAGAAATTCCATTTGTAACATTTTACATTCACATTATTTTACATATCCCTTTTGATAGTGTGAGAGGGTGAGAGGGTGGATAAACCCTCAGTACAGTAGTAGAAAGAAAGAAGTGATAATACCACTGTATAGGTCATTGGTACATACTCATCTCGAATACTGTGCTCAGTTCTGGAGGCCATATCTCCAGAAGGATATTAATACATTAGAAACTGTACAAAGAAGGGCAACTAAAATGTTGCATGGCCTACATCACAGAACTTACCAGGAAAGACTAAAAGATCTTAATATGTATAGTTTGGAGCAGAGAAGGGAAAGGGGGGACATAATAGAAACATTCAAATATATAAAGGATTTTAACAAGGTAAAGGAAGGAGACACTCTTCAAAGAAAGAGAAGTATTAGAACAAGAGGACATGTTCTGAAACTGGAGGGAGGTAGGTTCAGGGGAAATTTGAGACAGTAGAGCAATTTAAACATGCATGGGATAGACATAAGGATATCCTTCAGAAGAAGTAAGGATCAATAAGGGTTGAGGTAACAATATGTTTAAAAATGGGGCAGACTAGATGGGCCAAGTGGTTCTTATCTGCCGTCAAATTCTATGTTTCACTAGCTGGGCTTCCCCCAGCCCTCTCCCGGCTCTGAATGGATGCCGCGCACATGCACGCAGCATCCATTTAGCTACTCCGGGGTCCGACACCGCTGCACAGCTGCGGTGGTGGGGGTGCCCAACCTACAGACCGACCACTCGTGGGACACTTCAACCCATGGGTGGAATCGGGATGTTGGGAAGGGGTGCGCCCTCTATGGGGTGGCGCCCCTGGTCGACCACACTGGTCGAACACCCCAAGAGCCGGCCCTTCTGTGTGCAGCCCCCTCCTCTCCAGCAGAACAGTAGACTCTGGAGTCTACTGTGCATGTGCAGGTCTCTTGGAACATGTTCCTGGAGACATTTCTAGTGCACATGCACAATCAAAGTAGGCGCCACAACATTTCCCCGGTGATTTAGGTCTGCAGAACCGGCCGACGCAGGACTCTGGAGCGATAAGTATAATAATTTTATGGGTGCAGGGTGTGCGGCATGGCTCCCCCGTATAAATACGCCAGTGTATCTTGAGTTACGGAATGAAGTATATTCAGAACACAATGGGGACAGTTTCATATTTGAATAGATAAAGAAAGGTTCTGGGAAATCTACTGCATGGTGTAACGTAGATCCTGGCAATTTTCCCCCCCCCACCAGCAGTGACATGACTCTGTTTTGAGAAACAGAGGCTGTCACCGCCCCCTCCCCGCCCAGAAACTGCAATCATTGACAGTCTGCTGTCAAACTGCGTGCGATCGTGCAGACCCGTCCTGCACATGCGAAGAACAGATCCGGTGCGCAGATCCCTGACCACGCACTTATGTGTGCCCCTCAATCAGCCACATGATCTCGATCAACGCATATTTTAATACACTAGATTATAGACCAGAGGTCAGGGAACCTTTTTACCTTTTACCCCAAAATATATTTAGATATGCCGACGTTACCCCATTGATTTGAAAGGAAGGAAATCATATAGTAGTGCCCCCATATAATGCCGCTGTAGTAGTGCCCCCATAGTTATGCCCCTGCAGTAGTGCCCCCATATAGTGCCCCTGTAGTAGTGCCCCCATATAATGCCCCTGTAGTAGTACCCCATATAATGCCCCTGTAGTAGTGCCCCCATATAGTGCCCCTGTAGTAGTGCCCCCATATAATGCCCCGTAGTAGTGCCCCCATAAAGTGCCCCTGTAGTAGTGCCCCCATATAATGCCCCTGTAGTAGTGCCCCCATATAATGCCCCTGTAGTGCCGCTTGTACAAAACCCCCTCTGAAAAAACACTTACCTTAATCCCCGGTCCTGCATCCACCACCATCCTGTCCGCCCCGGCTGCTCCTCGGAACTATGGGAGAGATGTCATGACATCTCTCCCATAGTGCGCATGGAGAGAGGCGGAAGCTGGAGTTCAGAAGAGAACTCCAGCCTCCGGCTAACGCGGCACTGTAGGGAAGGAGCCGGGCGCCCGCTGGTAATAACATCTCAGCGGGCGTCCGGCTTAGAGCCTCCCTGCAGCACAGCCGGGCATGCATATGAAGCATTCTTCATATGCATGCCCAGCTGTCCATCCTTTACCCCCAGGAATTTCATTTTTACCCCATGTGGGGTAATTTACCCCTGATCCCCGACCACTGTAATAGACCTTACCCAGAACACTAAATCGTAACTGTAAAATGGATGTTTAGAATTGCCACGACTTATTACAACCATCACAGAATGAGCTATGCATCTTCCATATCCCCAGAAAGGTATTAAGCAACAGACATAATTAATATAGATGGCTACTGACAAGTAAAAAAAACAATTTATTTTGATGAAGGACAGGGATCTGTAAGAACTTGAAGTGGGGTAAAGTTTTTCAATATGTGGGCAAGACAAACATAGATCAGCAAGGAAAACAATATTCTCTATGGCAGAAAAATATTATTGTTAAAACAAGAGTTGCAAAATGCTAGCATTTAAAAGGTCCATGAATTGTGGTGAGTTATGTACCTTGAGAACATTTGTAAAAGGGCAATTTAATGCTATAAATATAACAATAGCTTGCCCTACGCGATCTTGGGAGATGGATCAATTGGTTAGTTGGAAGAAAAACATTCAATTAACAGCACTGAAATGTGAAAAATGTGATCTTTGCCTTTTATAACCAGTATATATATATATATGTACAGTATTTATCCATATTTTTTTGTGATAGTTATTGAAAACAGTTTCTCATTGTGCCACAAGAGGGAGCCATAGTGTCCATTTATCCATAATTCAGTGAACATTATTGCAGTGGACTTTCTTGGCTCCCTATTATGTTTTCATACACTCCTTAACGCTCAGAAAAAAAAAGAATAATCTAGTGAATAAATCATGTAAACAAATCGCAGATCCCAAGAAGATTGTATTGAGCCTTTGATTCTTTTAGCGTACACTGGGAGAGCAATGCTCAGTTGTGGTCCCTGATTCCCATCGTATTGCAGTTAATTAGGTTAGTGTTGAATTATCTACAATTTATGCAAACCTGCAGAAGATGGGCAGTTATAGGGAGCCACTTGGGGGTAATATATCAAAGCAATGCAAATTGCATATATTCACATAGAGAAAACCACTTTTCAATCAGTTCTGACTATGAAGGAAAGTGTTTTATAAATCTGCAGTGTCGTTTTGTCCTAGCAGTAACATAAATGAAAAATAAAAAAGTTACTAATGAACTGTAGTTCTTATGTCCTTGTCTTACCATTCTACAGTCTGGGCTGGACACTACAATGGTGTCTTTGTTCTCTCTGTGCTTACCAGTGATGTGGTGAGCGATGTAATGATACATCGTATGCACTGTACATACTGCGTGATCCCCGTAACACGGTGCAATGTATTGTTACATGTTGTATGTAACTATGCTGTGTCTTATATTGCATCGACCCCTCTGAGGTGCAGCACAAGAGATGAGACGATGCAATGAATGTCAGCTAGCAACAGGGCTGGATTGGCCATCTGGCAGTTCTGGAATTTGCCAGAAGGGCCGATGGTCTCTGGGCCAGTTCGAGGAGGGCGGGAGTACCCCTGCCCTCCATCCAATGCCGCCAGATAAAGGGTATTAGCTCCGGGGGAGGGAAGGGGTGGCGGCAGTGGGCCGGGAAGAGAGGGGTGGCATACCGCGCCAGGCCCCCGTGACTCGCGGCACGCCCCCTTGAAACTAAACCACACCCCCTTCACGAGCAGGGACAGGGCAGGGTCACTGCCAGGGCTGATGTACAGTCCCAGTCCGTCCCTCGCCAGCAACGACACATCGGGCGTACGCACTATACGGTGTGTATGATATATTGCTCAGATCCGCGTCGCAACAATATATCGTACAGTGTATAACCAGCTTTACGTAACAATATGTCCTACCCTAATATATACCGTGGTCCCCAAACTGGGTGCCACAGGGCACTTGTAGGGGTTCTACGGGTTGGTGGACCAGTACCAAATCAAACTTTTTATGGCTCATGTGACAGACAAAACCAGTCCTGATGGCTGCCAATCCTAAAATATGTGTAACCCTGTCTATCACCACATCACAGAGAATATTCGGCCATTCACATCCGTCCCTGCCCCAGTGGAGCTTACACTCTATATTCCCTACCACATACACACACACATACACAGTCACACTAGGGGTAATTTTTTGTGTTAGGAGCCAATTAACCGACCAGTATTATTTCGGAGTGTGGGAAGAAACCGGAGTACCCGGAGGAAACACATGCAAGCACAGGGAGACTATACAAACTCCACACAGGCAGGGCCGTAGTGGGTATCGAACCAATGACCTCAGCGCTGTGAGGCTGTAATGCCAACCATTACACCGTCTGTGCTGCCCTGACCTAATGATAACAAGCAACACAATTTACTTCATTTAATAATTTTTGCTGATTTTCTTAATGAGGGGCCTATTCATCATCACATGCGGAAACGCAAGCTTCCACATTTTTTATGTACAGGCCATTCATTATAATATAATATAATACACAGCTAACTCTAAAAACTCAAAGTTTACAAGAACAAACGCCATATACAAATGGCGCTGGTTCTCGGAGCCACACTCCTTCCTATGGGAAGGAGGTCCAGGGTTGCAAGTGAATCCCTCCCCCACTTCCTCACTGCCCCACCAGCTGCTCTGGTAAGTGCAGCTCTGCCCGGTCATCCTGAAGGCGCTGGATCAGCTATATTTACTGCAGGGTGCCCGTCTGGAGCATCGTCAGGACGCACCGTGGGTGCTGCAGCAGCAATCTTGGCTGCAGGGTGCCATTCCAGGCACCCTGCTAGCCAGGAGCAAGGGCCGGAGGGGTGGCGATGCTTATCGCTGGGTGTCGTAACCTACCCCTGTCATGATACCGGTGTCGGGATTCTGAGCGCTGGAATCCTGCACCCAACCCACTTAAAAATCATTGGGAATAGGGATCACTGATCAGCATCATCGTGCTTTTTGGTGTTTGTGACCTTGCTTAATAAATTACTTTTTATTTGTTAATGTATGTTGATTAAAATTTGTTTACACAGCAGTTATCAAACAAATAAATATGCTAAATGGACATCTATAAAATTGGAATAGATGTTACCAAATTACAAAAATATAGGCCTTCATTCAGAGGCGGCTGTACGGTCTACGACTGCACGGCCGCCTCGATGTTTGTCAAGTGCGCATGCGCACGAGGGAGCCGGCTCCTTCGTGCGCATGCGTGAGACCCGCTACGACCGACAGCGCCGGTCGTAGCGGGTCTCTTTCCAAAGGGGACGAGCTGTCGATGTTGATTGACAGCTCGCCCCGTTTGGAAGGCGGGCCGGGGGGGGGTGGCAGCCCAAATGGAGGCGTTCCCATGGGAACGCCTACCGTTTGGGGGAGGCCCCACTGACATCACTAGTGATGTCAGTGGAGAGCTTCCGGCTCTGACAGAGCCAGAAGCTCTCCGGGGCTTACGACAAGTGAGACCCTACCCTAGGGTCTCGTCGTAAGCCCCGATGGTCGCGATGGTCAATGACCATCGCGACCATCACCCTAGCGGTCGTTAGAGCTGTGGGTGTAAACCCACAGCCTAATGACCGAAACAGAGGCGGGCGGTCAGGATGCAAGCGGCCGCCCAGTTTCTGAGCGACAGCTTGCATCCTTCTGACCGCCTCTGAATGAGGCCCATAGTGTGGATAAATCAAAATTTTGGAAAGTGAATAAGCGGCTTAAGTTGTGACACTTGCATATCCAGTAACTGGGTGTGATCTTATGTGTGACCTTCCCGTATCTTTTAATAACATACCACATTAAGGGACCAGTACACCTTGCAGTTTTACTAGCCAATATGATGATTTTTTTTTACCTAACTGGACACAAATTGCAGAATTTGTGGACCCAAAACTTTGTAGGACCTGATCAATATTTCAGTGGTATAATCCATGGCCGTAACTGTGTGGAGTTCATATATTCTCCCTGTGCTTGCGTGGGTTTCCTCCGGGTGCTCCGGTTTCCTCCCACACTCCAAAAATATACTGGTAGGTTAATTGGCTTCCAACAAAAAATTTACCCTGGTGTGTATGTGTGTGAGCATGTGGTAAGGAACATTGGGCCTGATTTAGACCTGCTCACAAGCGCTATGCGCTCGTGAGCGGGTTGATGTTAGGCCACTGCGCATCCACACGCCCGAGCCGGCTCCGACGTGTGCATGCGCGAGACCCGGCTAGTGACGGGCGCTCCGTCGCTCCGGGTCTCGCACCAAAAGGGGACGGCTGTTGATTTTGATCGACAGCTCGTACCGTTTTGGAGGCGTGGCATGGGGGTGGCTTCACAAAAGGAACCGTTCCCATTCGAGCGCCTGACGTTTGTGGGCGGCCCCACTGACATCACCAGTGATGGGTCTCATCGCAAGCCCGTTGGTCGCGATGGTCTTGACCATCGCGACCATCATCCTGGCCCCTCGCAAAAGCTGTGGGTGATCACTCACAGCTATGCGAGCGGCCGGGAGGCCGCTCCAAAAAAAAAATGCCCTGATTCAGAGCGAGTGTAAGCTCCACTGGGGCAGGGACTGATGTGAATGGCCAAATATTCTCTGTAAAGTGCTGCGGAATATGTGTGCGCTATATAAATAACTGGTAATAAATAATAATATAATTCAGATTTCGATCAGGACAGTTGGTAAATCTGGACTGAAGTGCTTCTTATGACCTAGCCGTTTAACCTGAAAACATGGCCATACACATGAATGGTCTGACAAATTCGCCTTGTGTATGGGTACCCTTAGCCACTCCTTAAATATAGTAAAAATATAGTTAAATACTTGACAGTATGTAATAAATATAATGATTTGTGTGTTTGTTTATGTGAATCACTTGTGTCCCTTTTTGGATGCTATTTCAAATGCTGGTATGTATCAGATGAAGGCCAATAAGATCCTGCACAGGAGGAGAATTCGGTAACCAGTTAAAGTTTGCACTGGCAGGGTATAAAGAGCCCCCAGTCTTCACCAGGGACTACTGCAAGGCTGTATAGTCTTGGTTGCGCATGGCCCTCACAGGTAGAATACAAAGAAACGCTGGAGCTAGGAATGGAACCCAAATAGAATGGCACCAAATTATGCACAGAGTGAGTTTACTGTACACAGGCAAGCCAATATCAAATTATCACCAAAGTGACATCAATGATCAGTGGACTACCACTTCCTATCAGCAGGAGAGCCATACACCCATCATAGAGATGGCACACAGAGACACACTGGAGCCCGAACCATTATGCAGCCTGTTTGTTAGGGAACAGTGATGTCACTAAGGCACTGCATGACTAATACTAATGAGGCCTGACTAATACTAATGAGGCCTGTCTAATATTCATGAGGCCTTACTAATATTCATGAGGCCTTACTAATATTCATGAAATACTAGTTCTATGTGGTTTAATACACTACATTTTCATGTTTATTTATTCAGCTCACAAAGTGGATGCTTCCACGGTGTGTAGGTGACAGGTCCCTGAAATTGTGTGTTATTGGACACGTCCCTGTAATTCATTATTGAACAACCACTCATTGAGCTCCATCGTTTTCTGCATGTTAAATTCAACTCTTATTTGGTTTTAGTTGGGACTTATTATACTGTAGATGTAGAAGGGTAATTAAAATCAAACAAAACTGCATTATAATCACCATCTATAAACAGGATGTTACAGGATATGCAGTGCGCTGAGGGACTGATTCACTACGGAACGCAACTGTGAATACAATAGTGATTGCGCACAGTTCAACTCCGATAGTATGCTAATCCATTGCGATCGCAATTCCGCCACTGCACTACATAAGGACGCTTACTACTTACACACATCCGTAATGTTTAGCAAGACTGCGAAAACATCGGTACAATGGAGTACCATCACAGCCTCACGCACACTTGCACAAGCTCTGACCTTACTCAGAAATTGCCAACTTCAGCGCACGCTATGGGGGGTTTTGAATTACAGGTGAAAAGTCAGAGGTTAGACTTTTCGCCATCATCGCTGCTTTTTCTGGGATAAAGTATCAGGCGCGTGCCCGCTTTATCCCAGTATTAAATTAGGATATGGCGAAAACAGGACCCAGCGGAAAGGTAAGTATCGAAAAGTCCATAAAATTTTCCTGTTACCCCCCTGAAGATGTCCTGACATGGGGGATCACTATGGGTGCCCCGATTGGGCTGCTGAAGATAGTCGGGGTTTTTAATAGCTGCGGCAGGTGCATAAATGTGGCTTTAGAAGAAGGAATGAAGAATAGCATTTAGGTTTCTTTTTGGGAAAAAATAACTTGTCCCATCAAATTTGGGGTACATGAAAATGGGTGCAAGCATATTTTTAAGTTCCTAAAGTCATTTTTTAAAATTCTTCAAAAATGCACTTGCCGCTTCCACCCGCATTCTAGAAAACACCTGCCGCATACTTGGGAACCCCTCTGAATTAATTTTGCTAGTTTAAAACTTTGTTCCCCTAATTTTTTTTTCACCCCCAAATTAAAGTACATTTTTTGGGGTGTCCTGAGAATTTCTTAATTTTTTTTTTGACACATATTACTTTTAGGGGACATTAAAATGGCTGCAGTCTGGTTTTTTCTTATTCTGCACCCCTAAACCCCAATTCTGCACTTTTTTTTGCCATGTAAAACATGGTGAAAACTTATCCATGTTTTTTAACAAAGACTTTCAAATTGAATATGGGGATAATTGAAACAGGCGAAAATGACATCATCGGCGATAAATTATCACCGATAACGGCTTTTTGCAGCCTAATTGAATACCCCCCTATGAGTGCTCAGGCTGCGTACGGAATTGCAGTGGATAATTTATGCACGCCCCTGCAACGGCGTTCAAATGCACTGGCACGCCTGCGTTTCGCAGACCACCCCCCATCACCACCTACTAACGCACTTCCTGTCAATCACTCTGCGATGGGTCTGTGTAGCTCTGCGATCGCATTCTCAATCGCAGTGGCCGGTTCAGGCACGTGCACTGCGAAGCATACGCATGTGCAGTACGCAACAATCGGTCGATTGCGTGCGTATTCGCAACTGCGTTCCTTGCTGGGTCAGGCCCTGAGACAGCACATTGAAATAAGCATGACCTATTGCCTTAACACCTAAGGAATGTCAGAACAGATGAGTCCTGCAAGAGTTGTGCAACTATGATATGCAGACTTGTATGTCAATGCATAATTGCATACAGTTTCAGAGATCCGTGCGGATCCTCGCATTAGACTTCCGATTGCGTACGGCTTATGAACATTTAGCAGAGTGTCATGTGACTCAGAATCAGGCCCTATGAGACTGGCGCTGTAACTGCTGTTAGCTCTGTGCAATCTCATAGTAAACCTTGCATCACAAATCTTTGCTGCTACACACTTAGGGACAATGAGCCCGATTCACAGGTGGACAGAATTAAAACATCGGCAGCAAGTGCCTGATGTTTTAATTCTGTGCATGTGTCCACGTACCAATGGCAACCTCTGAGGAGATGAAGATCCATGCAATTCCGATGGTCGTTTCTGGGCGGTGAATGGGGTTTGTGGCTATCAGCAGTGGGCGTATCGGTGTCAGGTACTGTGTCTAAAGACGCAATTTCACTGGCACTGGCGGCGGGTGGAGTGGAGGGTTAGGCTGCGGGAGGATAGGGTTAGGCGGTGGGGGGAGGGATAGGCAGCGAGAGGGTTAGGCTGTGGGGGGTTAGGGTTAGGCTTCAGCAGGAGAGGTTTAAGGTTAGGCTGCGGGGGGGGAAGGGTTAGTCTGCATGAGGAGAGGGTTAGGGTTAGATGGCAGAAAAGGAGGGATTTGGAAAGGGTTAGATTACTTACCTGCATGTGTTGGACTTTTCATCATCAGGATTATGATGTTGGGATTCTGACCTCCGGCATTATCAGCGCCAGGATCATGTAGCCAACCCAAAATAAGTGATTATTGTACCTAGGTATTTACAATGGGAATACATATGATGGTACTATTCCCGACAGCGGCATCCCGGCAGAGGAGGAAATCCTGATCGTCAAAGGTAAGTATTTACTAACCTATTTCTACCCCCTAACCCTAACCCTCCCTTAGGGGTGCCTAACCCTAACCTCCCCCCTCCAAGTGCCTAACCCTAATCCCCCCTCTAAGTGCCTAAACCTAACCCCCCTTCCCCGCCGCCTAAACCTAAATCCCCTGGGGGTGTGCCCAACCCTAACCCCCCTTCCCCTAGCCTAAACCTAACCTCCCAGGGGGGTGCCTAACCGTAAGTCCCCCCGGGAACCCTAAACCTAACCCACCCCCCCGTGCCCGGCTTACCCTCGATCGGTAAGCCGGGTGTCGGGCTCCCGGCATAGGTAAAATGACAGGCGTCGGGATATCGACGCCTGTCATTTAACCCCTTGCCGGGATTAGACAGTCAGGAAACCGACGGGCGGGAATACGTCCATCGGCTTCCCTACTGCTTCCCCTACAATGCTGTAGAATATGTGTAGAAAACCTGTGAAAGGTTTAAGAAATAATAACTGATTGTTATGTAACTGTGTATTCGTATTGTATGCGGACCTGCCAGCCTTATAAATGCATACAAAATGAGGTCAGTTTAGGAGATGTATCTACCTAGATTACAGAACTGTGCTAATTCACTGAGTATTTTACAGCACCTGTAACAGTGTGTAAATGATAGCATTTTACTTTGCTCTCCTTCACGTTATTTCAGGTCATTTAGATTTATGATCCGGTTGCTTATAGCCCTTTAATAAGACATGTTTGAAGCTGATTAAAAAAAAATCAGTGTAGATTTATAAATGAAATGTGTTTGACCTTTCTGCATGTGTAACTGTACTGAACCGTTCTCGAATAGCTGTCATGGTGCAAGCTGTGATCATTTGCATATTTTATCTCGAATAAATCTGATTTGCTGGCTGCTGAGCTTTTTTTTTGTTTCATTTAATTTTTTTTATTCACGGTATGTTGGTTAACTTTTTTTTTTGTAGTGGCTGTGAAAGGTTTAATTGGTTAACCCACATCCTAATTCGGACTGCTCATAAACCTCAGCCTTTGTTGTAGGTCCAACAGCTGTATTGTGTCACTCACAACCGAAGACGTCTGCAAAGTTCCGGAATGCTGCAAAACCTTTTATGGGCGCCGCCATAAAAAAAAAAGAAAAAAAAGCAATTGAATTCACAAAAAATGCGTATCTTGGTGATTGGAAGCGTACAGTGTTTATTAAAAACAGTCTAGGTGTAGCCAGTGCCAGACAGTTAGAGACGTCATTGCCGACACTTATAGAGACTTGGCAAGTGAGGCAAGTGGTTCACCTACCACCAGAGAAAATGATTAGCTCACTGTTGTTATTCATAATAAGTATCGTGATTAAGTGAAGATGTAGGGAAAAAGTCGACATCCTATCCAGAGAGGGTGTTTTGCAGTGAATATTTTTTAATTTTTTTAATTTATTTATTTAAATGCATAAGTGGAGTTGTAAAGGCTTGTACTATAAGTCGAAATAGTTGAAATAGCATATGGCACAAAACTATTAAAATCGACATTATTGACAGTTAGGGAAAAACTATTACTGGCTTAAATTACGATTTTTCAATCTACTATTCATATAATTTTTTTTTCTTTTTGGATCTATAATGCTGGTAGAAGTATGCATAACTTGTGCCCGGTGAGGTATATTAAAGTCGTCATTCAGAATGACGGCACCAGAATGTCGACAGAGTATGAATGTCGGCATGCCAAATGCCGACATTACCAATCATAGTGAATATCGACAGTCGATATGTTGACAATACGATTTCCAATGCACTTTTTTCATATATACCATAACCCTAATCGCAGCCTAAGCCTAACCCTACAATTGAGTGTTGACATTCTGGCTATCGACAGTCATAATGTGAACAGTATGACAATGTCGACATTGTGTATAAGTGGAATCCCATTTATTGTCTCCGTAATATTTGTGTCCATAAATTGGTGAGCAAAGCTTTTTATTACAATATTGGAATAAAAGGTTAGTATCTTAAGCCGGCTACACATTAGAATGATGTGCTGCCAGCCGATCTGACGGGCGAGGGGACCCTGCATCTGCAAGTGCATACATACTTGCGCGATGCAGGGGGCGACGGCACGATGTAGGATGCCATGGTACTTTCGGCAGCATGGTATCGTACACAATATCTTCTGATTGACCGGGCGGCACAGCCAACGAGAAGAAATCGCATATGACCACAGGAGCACGCAAATCGGGCATACACAGTTAACGATATGCCGATTTGTCATTACAATTTGCCCGGAAACGACAAATCAGGCCGATATCGTTTAAGTGTGTACCAAGCATTAGATTGACTAGACAGTAAAGTTCTCCTTTAGGATAATGGTAGAGATGTCACAATGGTCCATGGCATAAAAATCACCCATAACTAGTTTGTTTTGAAACTGGGAAATCTGCTGAGAGAATCACAGGTTAACCAATGGCTGGGGGATGCTGTTAAAGGCTGTTGTTTCCCATTGCGCATACGTATGCATTGCAGTGCGCGAGACAGCTGTGCGAACCCGCAGCGATCGCCGTGCAAGCCCGCAGACCACGGAGGCCCATTACAGATTGATTGACAGGAAGTGACCATTTGGGGGTGTTGACGGGGGGTGGTTAAGGAAACGCAGGCGTGTCTGGGCGGTTTGAACACCATTACATGGGCGCGCATAAATTAGCCACTGCAAGTGCATACGCAGCCCTGCGCGGCAGAAGAGCTCCCTAGGCTGCGGCAGGTCAGACCTGCCGCAAGGGTAAAGTGGCCGCCGACATGCAAAGGCAGCAGTGGGCGTCTTTATGTTCGGGTGATATTTGCAAACATTAGCATATTATTATTTTCACAGCTGCGTACGCATTACCATCCACCTCTGAATAAGGCCCTGTGTCATTAAAGGTCAGGAACACGGTCACCCACTGAAAAATGCTCGTCACACCAGGACCTTCCACAAATGGAGTAAACTTGCTCAGGCTCTTGGGTCCAGTAATAAAAAGTAACTTCTGTACAGTTACAGGGCTATATTTATGCTTTCTATAGTGAGAAATTCATTATAGGACAAACAGCCAGAGCACTATAACCAATGACAACATAAAGTGCGCCAGAACTTAACAGCGGTGTTAGAGGATCCAGGGCATGGGTTGGGTATATTGCTGGCTGGGTACTGGGGTGTTACAGTGGCATGAAGCCATAATTGCTAGCAAGGAACCTTGGAGTAGATGAACAATCCGTCTTTATGGGGGGTTTAGTGGTATCAGCGCACGTTATGTGCGCTGATACCACTTCTCCCCATGTATAAATGTTCCGCTAGGTGCTAAATGACAGGGGCGCTATGCGTCCGTCATTATTGGCGCTGCTATCGATTTCGACAGCTGCAGCTATCATAGCCTGATGTATAGCATTGTCTCTGGCTGTCTATTCTTTCAGATTGTGCATTAAAAAAAAACATTTTTTTCATTGAGTGTCCATAAGATAGACCTTACGCGTTTTGGTCTAGAATGGACTTCTTCAGGGTGAGGAGCACAGAGGACATCAAGAGCATATCTTTACTGATAAGCCTGGTCATTTATCACTTTTAGTAACTTACAAACATACTACACTATTAGGCACCTGCAACTTTTCTACTTCTCAATAATTAAATATGAACTAAATTTATATTAAAAATTGATAATAAAATAACAATTTGTACAATAATTATAATAATTGTAAGCATTGCATCTATTATGTAGTTGACCAATATAAACAATATCTTAGTATTGTTAGAGACTATCTAAATAGTAAATGCTACCATTTCCCACTCTTGGGCCCCCCCATACAGCCGTCAGATGAGCTTCTCCTGTGCATGCATGCATCTGATATCTCCTCCAGCGAGATGGGCTACCACAATCCTCAACCCTTTCCATAAAAACACCTTTCAATACAACACACCAGCAGCAGAAGTGCAAATTACCCATTAGCGTGTCAAGTACAAATCTCCTCCTTTGGGGCCAGCAGGACAGTCCTTTCAAATCAAGACTATACCACCTAAATCAGGACATTTGGCAGGTATGTAAGCTCTTGCATCTAGTGTCCATGCCTCCTAAATGTCCCGCTGTAGGTATCGCAGTTCCAGTTCTAGAGCATTGTTTCGTTGTCCTGGCAGCCTGAACCTTTGTCCCCACTGCTGGGACTGGGGTGCCCTGTGCTCCTGCCACTGGTGTGTCTGCCAATGCAGGTTGTTCTTTTAAAGATGTGGAAGAGGTGGCAACAATGGGAGATATGGCATGGCGCAAATACATAGCTATACACCAGGCAAATGACAAACTTTGGAAGGTACGTAACAATGTAGCATATTATTAGTACACATGAACAGCTTCATTTACTGTCATTTATGCATTGTTTTCAGTTATATCTGTTTTGAAAAGGTAGTCTAAATGCAGTTCAGTTGTATAATGGCCATGTCCAGTAATGTTGTTGGGGAAAGTAATATCCTATAACTACTGCTCAGATGTGACTACCCAACATCAAAGATTTCCTGGAATTTATATTAAAAAAAGAAAACTATGGCATTATTGTAAACCAGGGATATATAAAGTCCTCACCATTTCTATCCATTGTTTAGGAAAAAACAGTTCCATTTTCCAATAGTTGTTAACCAATAACCCCAGCCAATAGAACCAGAATGGATCCACGGTTGGAACCCTAATGTTTAGTAGTTACTCACCTTTCCTACAAGAATTTGGCAAGTGTGAGGAAACAGCACAAGAATATATGATTGGTATTAATTAATACCATGTATGAGAAAGTGGATTTATAAAATAAAAATGTAAACATTTATTCACATAGTGTAGAAAAATACGCAGTATAATTAAATCACAATAAAATGGATGAGTTCATTGTGCTTAACAAGTTTAGTAAAGAACCCCGACCGGTTGACAGTTAAATGAGAGTCACTTGTTGCATAAAAACATTCCTGGCCTATAGGTAAATAGAAGATATATAAATTACAGTGTCTACTGTAAATAGTCCAATTTGAGCGGCAGTAGGATACCCGGGGCTGTAAGATTAATCCTGCAGCTCTGTGCAGTCCCTCCTGGGCAGTTTCTGTATTCCTGCTGCATGAAAGGTTAGGACTTCAGTGAGACTGGAGAGGATATTAGTGTATCGTCACAGCGGTGCAGTCCATATACAATCTTAGGTAGGAGTAGTAAAGTGACCGTGGAAGGCACAGCTGGGTCTGGGGTCTGGCTACTTTGTCACCTTTCCTAGGCTGTACCTGATGCTGCTTCCAGCCTTAGAGTAAGATGATTCCATTGTATTTTAGCTGGACGGTCCACATCTAAATCAGGCCCTTTATGCACAGCATATGAAATCCACCAATACAATTGTACACATACAGTCAGGTGCATAAATATTGGGACATTGACAGAATTTTCATATTTTGGCCTCTATTCACCACCACAATGGCTTTGAAATGAAACAAACAAGATGTGCTTTAACTGCAGACTTTCAGATTTAATTTGAGGGTAATTACATCCAAATCAGGTGAACGGTGTAGGAATTACAACGGTTTCTATATGTGCCTCCCACTTTTTAAGGGGCCAAAAGTAATGGGACAAACTAAACAATCCTAAATCTAACTTTCACTTTTTAATACTTTGTTGCAAATCCTTTGCAGGCAATTACAGCCTGAAGTCTGGAACGAAAAGACATCACCAGACGCTGGGTTTCATCCCTGGTGATGCTCTGCCAGGCCTCTACTGCAAATGTCTTCAGTTCCTGCTTGTTCTTGGGGCATTTTCCCTTCAGTTCTGTCTTCATCAAGTGAAATGCATGCTCAATCGGATTCAGGTCAGGGGATTGACTTGGCCATTGCATAACATTCCACTTTTTAGCCTTAAAAAAACTCTTTGGTTGCTTTTGCAGTATGCTTTGGGTCATTGTCCATCTGCACTGTGAAGCGCCGTCCAATGAGTTCTGAAGCATTTGACTGAATATGAGCATATAATATTGCCCGAAACACTTCAGAATTCACTCTGCTGCTTTTGTCAGCAGTCACATAATCAATAAATACAAGGGAACCAGTTCCATTGGCAGCCATACATGCCCACGCCATGACACTACCACCACCATGCTTCACTGATGAGATGGTATGTTTTGGATCATGAGCAGTTCCTTTCCTTCTCCATACTCTTCCCAGCACTCTGGTACAAGTTGACCTTTGTCTCATCTGTCCATAAGATGTTGTTCCAGAACTGTAATGGCTTTTTTAGATGTTGTTTGGCAAGCTCTAATCTGGTCTTCCTGTTTTTGAGGTTCACCAATGGTTTACATCTGGTGGTGAACCCTCTATATTCTCTCTTGTGAAGTCTTCTCTTGATTGTTGACTTTGACACATATACACCTACCTCCTGGAGAGTGTTATTGATTTGGCCAACTGTTGTGAAGTGGTTTTTCTTCACCAGGGAAATAATTCTTCTGTCATCCACCACAGTTGTTTTCCGTGGTCTTCCGGGTCTTTTGGTGTTGCTGAGCTCTCTGGTGCGTTCTTTCTTTTTAAGAATATTCCAAACAGTTGATTTGGCCACACCTAATATTTTTGCTATCTCTCTGATGGGTTTGTTTTGATATTTCAGTGTAATGATGGCTTGCTTCACTGATAGTGACAGCTCTTTGGCTCTCATATTGAGAGTCGACAGCAACTGATTCCAAATGCAAATGTCACACCTAGAATCAACTCCAGACCTTTTACCTGCTTAATTGATAATGAAATAACGAGGGAATAGCTCACACCTGTCCATGAAATAGCTTTGGAGTTGATAGTCCCATTACTTTTGGCCCCTTAAAAAGTGGGAGGCACAGAAACCGTTATAATTCCTACACCGTTCACCTGATTTGGATGTAATTACCCTCAAATTAAACCTGAAAGTCTGCAGTTAAAGCACATCTTGTTTGTTTCATTTCAAAGCCATTGTGGTGGTGAATAGAGGCCAAAATATGAAAATTCTGTCAATGTCCCAATTTTTATGCACCTGACTGTATATGATTGGACTGGATCACAGATCCAGATATATGATTATTCTCTGAGTTTATCCTTTAACAGAATTGTAAGCAGAACCAGTAGAAACTTTTAGATTAGAACTTAGTGATGCTGCAGACCTTGACAGTGGACATTAGAGAAATCTCTTGCTCAGAAGGTGAGGAGCTCCTCTCATTAGCTTTGCAAAATTGGTTGCATGTGAGGGGGAAGTCCTCCAACCAGCACACCCTCCCCTTTCTTCATGTGCAGTGGCGGCAAGGATGTGCTTGCCACCATGCCGGCGATCCATCCATCATCATGGATACCAATGGGTGGGCCCTGGGAGTGAGGTACGTGTCGCCTGGGTCCTCAGACTCCTCATTAATCTGGTTTTAGCTATCTGTAGGAGGGGGATCTTGTGTGTCAAATCATATTCCTTTAGGCACCCCATTTAAAAGGACAAGAAAATCTATACTGTCTTTGTGTGTACTAAATAAAAACTCACCTTACCTATATGGTGGTTTCTCTGCAATGGGGAACCTCTGAAGAAATTGTTCCTCCGTGGGCAGACAGTGTCCTCAATCAGTAGTCACTATTCACATTGAAGATCACATGGTCCAGAAGATGTCTGTTTGTGTAGGATTATAATCAATGTCATCATCATACAACAGAAGTTCAATCAGAATTGTGTCCTCACTAACCTCCTGTCCTTAGTGTTCCTTCCAGCCCCGTCATTCCATCTTCCAGCCCTCTGTGTCCCCTCCAGCCCCCTGTCATTCCAGACTTCAGCCCTCTGTGTACCCTCTAGCCCCCTGTCATTCCAGTCCCATCTTTCCCCTCCAGCACCCCATCATTCCAGCTTCCTGTCATTCCAGCCTTATGACCCCACCAGCCCTGTCCCCTCCAGCCCCACTCATTCCAGCCTCCAGCCCTCTGTGTCCCCTCCAGTCCAATCATTCCAGCCTTCAGCCCTCTGTGTACCCTCTCTGTATCCCCCATCTTTCCAGCTTCCTCTTTCCCCTCCAGCCCCCATCATTCCATCCTCCAGCACCCTGTCATTCTAGCCTTCAGCCCCGTGGCCACTCCAGCCCCCTCTCATTCCAGCCTTCAGCCCGGTGTACCATCCAGCCCAGTCAGTCCAGCTTCCAGCGCTCTGTGTCCCCTCCAGCCACCTGTCTTTTCAGTCCTCTGTCCCCGCCAACCCCCTGTCATTCCAGCCTTCAGCCCCCTGTGTTCCCTCCAGCACCCTGTCATTCCAGCCTCCAGCCCACTGTGTCCCTTCCAGTCCCATTAGTCCAGCCTCCAGCCCCCTGTGTTCCCTACAGCCCCGTCATTCCAGCCTCCAGGCCTCAGTGTCCCCCACAGTCCCATTATTCCATCCTCCAGCCCTCTGTGAACCCTCCAGCCCCCTGTCAATACAGCTCCCTCTTTCCCCTCCAGCCACCCATCATTCCAGCCCCCTGTCATTCCATCCTTCAGCCCCGTGACCCTTCCAGCCCCCTCTCATTCCAGCCTTCAGTCCCCTCCAGTCCCCTGTCATTCCAGTCCCATGACCCCACCAGCCCTATCCCCTCCAGCCCCCACTCATTCCAGCCTTCAGCCCTGTGTTCCCCCCAGCCCCCTGTCATTCCAGCCTCATGACCCCTCCAGCCCCCACTTATTCCAGCCTTCAGCCCTGTATTCCCTCCAGCACCCTGTCATTCCAGCCTCCAGCCCTGTGTACCCTCCAGCCCCCCTGTCATTCCAGCCCCACTTTTGCCCTCCAGCCCCCTCTCATTCCAGCCTTCAGACCCCTGTGTAGTACAGTGTGTACCCTCCAGCCACTTGTAATTCCAGCCCCCTGACCCCTCCAGCCCTGTCATTCCAGCCTTCAGGCTCCCCATGTGTCCCCTCCAACCCCTACTCATTCCGGCCTCCTGTCTCCCCTCCAGGCCCCTGTCATAATCTCAGCAACCAACCCACTCCCCGGCCCCGTCCACTTTACCTTCTTTTCGGCAGCGGGATTGTTCCTTTTGCTCCCCGCTCGGCATCCTGTTGCTCCAGCCATGACAGCTAGTTTAATGCGCGCTGCCTGCTCCTCAGGCTCTTTGGCTCTTCCTCCCGACTCGAGCACTTGACACAGCCACACAGAAAATGCGCAGCGTGACGTCATCACTGGGTAATCCCGGGACCCACCACACTGCAGCTTCAGCCCAGTCTGCCACAGGCAGGGCCAGCTTGACGGACCGTCGTGCAGTTCAACTGCACAGGGCAGCATTAACGTGGGCGGCTCTGGAGGAGATTCCTGTCCACCACCCATCCGCGCTGGTAATGAAGATTTAAGCTAAAGGGGGAGGGAAGGGGCGGCAATGCTGCACAGGGTGCAGTGCACTGCTGTCCTCATACAGACCGGACCTAGCCGCAGGGGCATGCCAATCAAGGTGCAGGCCTCGCCCACATGAACGATAGATCAGCAGCAGCAATGAGACAGAGCAAGAGCAGCAGCGACCTGGTAAAAAAAAAAAATTGGGGGCTGGGGGAACTGTGGAGCGTGGTAACTCCCCCTAGCCATCAGCGTTAATATAGAGCTAGCAACACAAACACTGACACGCTGGCTTTAACTGGGGGTTGTATTAAGGGCTGTCCTCCTGTGACTGCTTGTGAGCTGTGTCAGGGTAGCGGAGCTCTGCTGTCCTGCTGAACTGAAAAAAAAAACGTCTAGTGCTGGAAGTGCCGGTATGCCATACCGTTGCATACCGGCACACTTCGAGCACTGATCTGCTCACATCTGTTTATAAGCTGAGACAGGTGCTTGTAAAAACACACACACATAGAAGCACACACATACTGTGTACACAGTTATGGGTTCAATGGTTGGTAGGGACTGCAGGTTCTTGTAGTGGAATTGGTATGTAATATCGGCGGATCAAATACCGACAGCGGCAGCCCGACAGATCAAAATCCCGACTGCAGCAGGTAAGTACCCTAACCCTCTCCTCTCCCTACCCTAACCCTCCCTTAGTGGTGCCTAACCCTAACCCTCCCGTAGTGGTGCCTAATCCTAACCTCCCCCCCTAGTGCCTAACCCTAACCTCCCCCAGTTAGCGCCTAAACCTAATCCCCCCTCCCCGCACCCTAAACCTAACCCTCCCGGGGGGTTGCCTAACCCTAACCCGCCCCTAGTGGCGCTTAACCTAACCCCCCCTTTCCCTACCGTAACCCTCCCGGGGGAGGTGCCTAACCCTAAGTTCCCCTGGGGATCCCTAAACCTAACCCCACGGCTAAACGCTAAGACACCCAGCTTACCTTTGTTCGGTATGCCGGGTGTCGGGATTTTCTAGTGGGGCTAATGATAGGTATCGGGATTTTGATGCCTATCTTTAGTCCCATGTTGGGATGTCAGTGTCGGAATGTCATTGGGCGGGATAGCGCCCGCCGGTATCCAGACTACATCCCCTCTGCAGCACAGCAGATGTGACGATTCAATGAAAGATAGCTGAGAACGACAGATTGGGCATGCACACTATACAATGTTTACGATACATCATTCCGATTCGCGTTGAGACGATATGTTGTATGGTGTGCCGAAGTCTTCTCCATTTTCTGTACATATAGAATGTTAGCCACATAATTGCTAACTTTTTATTTTTCCCCTCCTGCAGGTGATCACTGTGGGGAAGGGGGCACTTTGCGTCATTAGACCTCGCACCCCCTGCGGTACAAGGCCCCAGAACGTGGGTTTTAAAGAGGACACAGGGCAAAGATGACAAATTTCTCTAAGAATCGTGTCATCGCATGCCCTGCCCCACCAATTTCACTAGGAAGTGGACAGGATGTGGGAGGGTGACCTTCTCTTTCCCGAATCTGTGGGGACTTACTGAAATTTCCTGCATCCCCTGAACGTTCCAGCAGGGAAGGCAAGTAGCCTAAAGTAAACATTGAAATGTTTAAGGGGTCTATTTACTAAGCCTTGGATTGATAGATAGGAGCTGGTTGGCTGGTACTTTATGTCTGTCCACGTTATCTCCATCCAAGGCTTAGTAAATAGACCCCTAAATTGTTAAAGGATAAGTCCTACATTTGGGCAACTTCTTTAGTAATAAAATTCCTGGTTACACTGGCTTGTTAGAAACAATTCTCTTAATACTAGTATGTATCTAATGTTTATCTAGTCTTCAGTTTATGGGGTCTATTCATGATGTGTATAAATGGGGTGTAGGCGGACCCCAATAACTAACATTCTAACCCGTGGCGAGCGCAGGAACAATTCATCATTGCTCCGGCGTGGAGACAGCTGATCCAAAAATCAGCTGTCTCCATAATGTTTTCACTGGCAGTGAAACTTAGGACTGCCGAGTCTGACTCGGGAGTGCTAGTGCGCCTGCGTGAACTTGAGTTCATGCAGGCGCACAAAGTCCCAACGCCCGGTGGAAAGAGCCGAATGGGGGCGTAGGGGTCCAATAAGATTACTCTTCACAACCTGGGACTCCTTCCCATAGGAAAGTAGCAGGTGTGTGTGAGCAAACGCCATCTGAAGAGCCAAGCTCCGAAAATAGTGTCATTTAGGAGCTTGATGTATTGAGGTCTCCATACTAGTGATAATGAATAGACCCCTGTATCTCTATACAATATCAAATCGCATTCGTTATCTGTGGCTAATCCCAACTGCACCTCGCTCATAGCATTTCAAATCCTCAGTGCAATTAGCTTTATGTTTTGAGTCCCTATGACATTAGGTAAATTAAATACGAGTCACACCGAAGACAATAAATATGAAAATATACTGCAAGATTTTATGAAGGTAAGGTCCTGTGTATGGAAAAATGACCCTTACATTAACTATATAAATTCGGAAAAAGACAGTTATTCTTTTTAGTGAAATATTGGAATTTTAGAAGGTTCTTCTTGTATCAGCAAGTTAACTGCAATGCTATGTTCTAGCCTATTCTTTGACTTCTGGTAACTCGCTACAGAAGTACAAAATCTCGCAGTCTCCTCTGGGAAGGATTTGTTGTGTCTTTTGTTCTATGCACATTTGTTTTTCCATTTTATTTTACTGTTGAAAAGTAGTTGACATGGCTTTAATATAGATTCTCATCATGTAGTGGGGAGTGATATAAGTCAGAAGCATTCAGCAAGTAGTGGCACTTGGGACATTTCCCATAAATCCAGGAGCATTATAACCCTCTAATACTTGCAGAGCCAGACATTTCACCACTGAGGACCAGGGGGAATCTGGTTTTGATAATTCTTCTGACAAGGAGGCTGCAGAGCCTACAGGCCAGTTCCCTGGGGTTGTGATAACGAAATGAAGCGCTGATTTTTCAACCTTTGACACCTACACGTGGGGCACTAAAAGTGATCTTTGGCAGGGGAACCAGTCTTTTTTTTTTTTTGGCAATCATTTCTCAATAAGAAGATAAAAAGTAAAGACTACAATTCCCAGGATGCCTCTGTAAAATAAATAACAAAATAGTTTTACTGGATAAACTTCCTTTAGCTTTGTTGTATAGATAGAAATAAGAATGCGTAAAGTGAAATATAAAGAAAATTAAAACACTTTCCAGTTCCTCTTTAGTGTTCATTTATAGAGTGATTTACAGTATATGGATATAGATTATTATATTTAGAAAAAGTATATTTGCTCAAATGCAAGTGATCATTAATGCAGATCGTCCACAGGAGTGATCAGCAAAGATGCACATTCCAACCAATGTGATAAAAACTAGAGATGTGTGCTGACCCCCGTGTTTTTTTTTTGGATGTATCTCCTCTTGTTTTGGATTTGGATTGGTTTTGCAAAACCACCCTTGCGTGTTTTGTTTTTTGGTTTTGGATCTGTATTTTTTCTAAAATAATAATAAAAACAACTAAAATCACTGAATTTGGTCCCGTTTTTGTTCCTATAGTATTAGTAACCTCAAAAACATTTATTTCCACTCATTTTCAGTCAATTTTGACCACCTCACAATATTGATTTTTTCATCTAGTTAAGGGCCAAAAGGTTGCATCCAGCTAGCTAAGTGACAGCAGTGGGTGGCACTAACATGTGGCAGTTCAGCTTCGAACATGGCACAGAGTGGCATTGCAGTGGTACACAGGATGGCAGTTTAATAAACTATATGACCCCTAGGAAGATTAATCTAGGATTAAGTTCTTCAGTTCCTAAAATACATCTTTATTCTGGAGGAGGTTTTTTAAATTTTTTATACATCATGATCTAATTAAAAAAAATGAGGTGGCCTTGTTTGTAGAGGTGCTGCTAGAACATACTGTAAACAAACATTTACTAGTTTGTACTCAAGGAGGTTGTTAGGGATAATGGGTCCAAGACTTGCTGTTTACATAAGAAGAAAGCAGCCTGTAGTTCTCCGTCTGAATTAGAACTCTCAGCATCTTTGATGTTTGCTGGCCCTACTGGAAGATATTTGTCAACAACAGGTGGCGTGCTTCAGGTTACCTCAGCCTACTTTATGCACTGTATGTACCATGTAAATATATTTGTATGTGACCAATATACACAACTAATTTTTTTATGAAACATATTTGCACTTTATTGCACACATCTTGGCAGGAAGATGCTCTGTGCTGCTGCTGCTCATTTTTGCCCACCCCATCAACTTGGTGGTTCAGAATTTTCTTTAAAAAAATGAAAGGGGCATACAGGAGATGCTGTCTGTGACCATTACAATTTCTGGACATTCATAAACCATAAAATTAAAAATGTCAGGCAGCAATGGTCAAAACAGCACATAATGCAAAGAAAAGAGGTGCAAGATGGAATTGTCCCTGAGTCCTCCAACCCACCCTTATGTTGTATATATGAAACAGGACATTGACAGTTTAACAAACCAATCACTTCAGCAAGAGGGACTGCCACTTGTGGCTGAAATTATTGGTTTGTTTGGACCCCCCACAAAACAAGCTGCCAATGCGCAGTGGACATGATGGCAATGATCCCATACACAAACTGGCTTTACAAAATAGGTAAGATCAGATGTCGTCATAGTCATCCCCATCAGTGTGTACATCCTCTTCTTCACACAATATTAATTAGTCTCCGCTGGAATCCACCATTACAGGCGCTTCTGTGCTTTTTTTACTCAATTGCAGGTAAATGTCTTCGTCGTGGAATTTGTAATTCATTTTGATGAACATCATCTTTCCACAGTTTGGGGAAGTAACCTCCTACGTCGATCACTGACAAGGTTCCCGACTGAACTGAAAACTCTTTCAGAGTACACACTGGAGGGTGGGCAACTTAAGTAAAGCAAAGCCAGTTTGTGTAAGGGACTCCAAATTGCCTCTTTTTCCTGTCAGTAGTGAAACGGACTGTCTGACATGCCTATATGGATGCTCTCCCTAAAATAATCATCCACCATTCTCTGAATGGTGACCGTATCAGACAAAGTCACGGTAGACATGTCACTCATTGTAGGCAGTTCTTTCAGATGCAACCAGATGTCATTGGGTTTTGCTGACTGATCTGTATCACCACCAGCAATGGGTTTCTTAGGAAAATGTATTTTTTTCCTAGCAGCCGTAGAAACTGAAGGAGGAGATGCTGCTATGTCACGTTCCGCTTGAGCTGACAATTTTTTCACCACCAGCTCTTTGCCTCTTTTCAGATTTATGTCCATCAGAAAGAAAGACACAAGGTATGACTTAAACGTAGGATTATGTATGGTCGCCAAAATATAGTGATCTGATTTCAAGAGATTAATGACCCTTGGATCCTGGCGAAGTGAATGAAGGGCTTGATCTACAAGTCTGACATATTTAGCGGGATCACTCTGTTTCAGCTCCTCCTTCAGTTTCTCCAGCTGCTTTTGCAAAAGCCTGATTAGGGGAATGACCTGACTCAGGCTGACAGTGTCTGAACTAACTTCACATGTGGCAACTTCAAAGGGTTTGAGAACCTTGCACAACACAGAAACTATTCTCCACTGCACTTGACTAAGATGCATTCCCACTCCTCTCCTTATGTCATAGGCCGTAGTGTAGCCTTGGATGGCCTTTTGCTGCTCCTTCATCTGCTGTAGCATTTAGAGGGTAGAATTCCACCTATTTACTAAATCTTGCTTCAGCTGATGGCAGGGCAAATTCACCAGTACTTGCTGGTGCTACAATCTTCAACACGCAGTTGCTGAATGTTGAAAATGTCCCAAAATCTTTCGGGCCACTGAGAGCATCTCCTGCACGCCCCTGTCATTTTAAAAAAAATGTTGCACCACCAAATTAATTGTGTGAGCAAAACATGGGATGTGTTCAAATTCGCCCACATGTAATGCCTGTACAATATTGGTGGCATTGTCAGAAAGCACAAATTCCGAGGAGAGTCCAAGTGGGGTAAGCCATTTTGCAATGATTTCCCTGAGTTTTTCTAAGAAATTCCCATCTGTCTGTCTTTTAGTGAAACCTGTGATACACAGATTAGCCTGCCTCTGAATGAGCTGGCATTTGTTTCTCCTGCTGCTTTACACTGTTGGAGGCAATACACCTACCCAGTGGGCTGTCACAGTCATGTAATCTTTAGTTTACCCTGTCCCACTTGTCCACATATCTGTGGTAAGTGGAAAGTGGGCACAACAGCATTTTGGAGGACATTAATAAGGTTTTTTTTAATGTCCTTGTACAGATTGGGAATTGCTATTCTAGAAAAGTGGAATCTAGAAGGGACATGGTAGCGGGGACACAGGACCTCAATTAACTGCCTAAAACCCACTGCATTAATGGCGGATACTGGACGCACTTCTAATACCAGCATAGCTGTTATGGCATTGGTAATCCGCTGTGCAACTGGGTGTCTGCTGTCATACTTGTTCCCCATTGCAAAGGATTGTTTGACAGTCAATTGTTTGGTTAAACTAAAAGTCGGCTTCTTCCTGGTCCCCTTCTGGGATGAAGATCCACTTAGAGCAGCAGCAACAGGCATAGCACTCAAGGATCCTTCTGAGCAACCACAGATAGGGGAGGAGTCAGTCATTCTTATGAAATTAGATGCAGGACTACTTCCGATCATGATTGAAGATGTTGATGATGATGCAGGTGTTGGTGGTGGAGATTACAGGCACTTGGATCCAGAGAGAAGGGAGCAGCTAAGTGACACTGGTCTGAATGGTTGTTACTTTTTTTTTAGCCAAAGTTTCTGATTTTGAAAAACCCTTTTCAATTTGATGTATGCACTGCAAGTGACGTAACAGGGAGTAGGTTCCTAGATGGTTAAGGTCCTTACCTCTACTAACTGTTACTTGGCAACGGTTACAGATGGCTTGACAACTGTTGTCCGGATTTGGGTGGAAATAATTCCACACATGAGAAGTGGATTTTTGCCCAGGCATGACAACAATGGGCTTTTTCCCACCATGGGCAACAGCTGTTGCCTGATTTACAGTTTTTACACAAACATCCTCAGCATCAACATCCTCATCACCCTTGTTAGTGCCAACTACAGAAATATCCTCCTCATCCTCCTGGTGCAATTCCACAGAAGCATCCTCGATTTCTACGTCATCATGTTGACTTGTGCTGCTCATCCCCACATTTGCAGAGGGCACACAAATGGTGGAAGGAGCATCATCTTCAAGTACAGTATTAGAAAGGTCAAGTTCACACATGACAACTGCGGATATAATTGGACTCTCCTTGGGGATCTGTGACTTCACACAGTTGGTTCATGTACCTTAGCGATTTCATTTTTTTGACACTTCTACAGGGAGAAGGGCTTGCATCATTAAAAGATGCAGAACCACCAGTCATAAATAAAAGCCAAGGCCTTATCCTTTCCTTGCCACTTCGTGTAGTAAATGGCATACTGCCAATTTTTTATTTCTCTGCAGCTAACTTAGGTTTTAATTATTTTTTCTTTAACACTGTAAAACATTGCTTGCTTGATTTTAGATGCCTTGACTTAAACCCTGTATGCCCTTGGGCATCATCTTTAGTAGATGATGTAGATGGACTAGTATCGTCATGACTGGTGGCACTGACAGCAGCTCCACCACTAGTTTGTGGTTCCTGCAGTCTCAACTGATCGTTCTCCATAACAAACACGAATGAAGTGGGGTACAGCACACACGTCAATGATCTATAGTGTGGCAATATGTTTTATGAATACATTGCGTTTTCCACTTACAGTGTGACAATATTTTTTACGAATACACTGCATTTTCCACTTACAGTGTGACAATATCTTTTACGAATACACTGCGTTTTCCACTTAGTGTGACAATATTTTTTATGAATACACTGCGTTTTCCACTAAGTGTCACAATATTTTTACGAATACACTGCGTTTTCCACTTACAGTGTGACAATATCTTTTATGAATACACTGCGTCTCCACTTAGTGTGACAAGATTTTTTTATGAATACACTGCATTTTCCACTAAGTGTCACAATATTTTTAGGAATACACTACATTTTCCATTTACAGTGTGACAATATTTTTAGGAATACACTGCATTTTCCACTTACAGTGTGACAATATTTTTTACGAATACACTGCGTTTTCCGCTTACAATGTGACAATATTTTTTACAAATACACTGCGTTTCCACAAACAGTGTCACAATATTTTTTATGAATACGCTTTGTTTTCCACTTACAGTGTAACAATATTTTTTACGAATACATTGCGTTTTCACTAACAGTGTGAAAATATTTTTTACTAATACACTGCGTTTCCACTAACAGTGTGACAATATTTTTTACGAATACACTGCATTTCCACTAACAGTGTGACAATATTTTTACTAATACACTGCGTTTTCCACTTACAGTGTGACAATATTTTTTACGAATACACCACTGCGTTTCCACTAACAGTGTGACAATATTTTTTATGAATACACTGCGTTTTCCACTGTGTCACAATATTTTTAGGAATACACTACATTTTCCATTTACAGTGTTGACAATATTTTTAGGAATACACTGCATTTTCCACTTACAGTGTGACAATATTTTTTCCGAATACACTGCGTTTCCACTAACAGTGTGACAATAGTTGTTATACACTGCTCTACCACTTACAGTGTTACAAACAATACGTGTATGAATATTACATTGCAGTCTGACAGGCAGCGTCACGGTAAAATATATATATCAATATAGTATACTGGGATACAGCACAAAAAATATATAGAATATATTATTTTTTTAATTAATTATATTATTTATTAGCTTTTATTTTTTTATACACTGGGCACCCTTGGATGGACAGAGCACCCCTGGTTGGACACAGCAGCCCCTGCCCCTGGATGGACACAGAAACCCCTGGATGGACACAGCAGCCCCTGCCCTAGATGGACACAACAACCCCTGGATGGACACAGCAGCCTGGATGGACACAGCAGACTCTGGATAGACACAGAAGCCCCTGCCCTTGATGGACACAGCAACCTCTGGATGTACACAGCAGACCCACTTCAGCCCCTGGATGGACACAGCAGCCCCTCTTGGATGAAGCACAGCCCTGACAGCCTGGGACTCAGCAAGCAAATGGCGCCAATCACTGTGGGGGAAAACCCGCGAGAATCCGACACAGCGGGGTGATGCAATTTTGCCTCGCTTTGAGATCAGAGTCAGGCGGGAAAACCTGAGCCGGACTCGGATCTTGCCTCAGATCTGCAAGTTCGGGTGGGTTCGGTTCTCAGGGAACGGATCCGCTCATCTCTAATAAAAACATTAAAACAAATGAAAGGGTCACATATAATGAAAATGAAAAACTATCATTATGTCCTTGCAATCTCTTGATGAATTTTAGAATACAATTAGGTTAAAACAAGCAGTATGTTAGAAGGCAAAGTTAAAATGAATACAGAGGGCAGTCCTAGCGTGATATTAGGATGGTCTCTGAAATTACAATATCACACTTTCCAATATGTACATTTCCAGATGGACCTGAAATCCTGAACAAGTAGTCGCAGACTAATGATCCAGGGGGCAGATGCATGTTACAGCACTGGATTAATGGTACAGAGGGCCTGATTCAGACCCACTCGCTAAATGCGTTCGCTTGCAGCTGTCAGCTGCCAAAGTATGCAAATACCGCGATCGCACGCCAAGGGATTAGCATGCCCACTATATCTTGGCGTGCGATCGCGATGTGTATTTAGACGACCACCAGCCTGTCTTAAGACGCCCACTTTCCCTTAGTGATACAAGTCATCTCCAGGCAGTGTATGCAACAATCGGTAACATCGAGGATCATCGGAACCGTACGTAGCTCTGTGGCTGACCATACCCTACCACAAGCACTGCGAGTGCTTCAGTGTGTAATTCAACCATGTGACATGTACTATGACGCTGCATCTTAACTATGCACACCTCTGAAACGGCGTTAAGACGCTCAGACACGCCTGCGTTCGCACCACCACTCCCCCGTTTCTATCGACCAACCCATCACCACCCACAAACGGCTCGTCCTGTCACTCTAGCGAGGCGTCTGTGTACAAGGGGCAAATGCTTCGCGATCGCATGGAGTGATTCGCCTACGCGCACTGCATTGGATACTCATGTGCACATTGCAAACATTGGCAGGCTACGCGTGAACGCAGCCTAGCCAATGGGTCTGAATCAGCCCCAGAGTGCAATTAAATGCAAAACTGAAAGAGGGATTCTTTACTATTTTGAGTCTGGAGTTCTATAAACGTATAAACCAGATACTGTACTATTCAAGATGATGTTTTATGAGGACTAGAGAGCGATGCCCTGGGGGCAGTAGTGCTGCTGCCCACTCACGACCTATAATGGTCTTGTCAGCCTGAACCAGCCATGTAGTGCCAGGTGCTCACCGTGATGGTTCATTTGCAAATAATGTTTACAAATGGGTACTGAAACTCTACTTTTGTCCCAGGCCAGGAGATATGGGGGGAGGGGGGCGTCAGAACTCTCTCATGCCTAAAGTGTCTAACTATACTTCTACATTCTACCTTATGCCCCAGTACTTAAGCCAGCACATCATGGACCAAATTGGACAACATCTGGCTGTCAACCACCACTCAGGCTGATTGCTGGATCACTATCTGCATCATTGGGATCTGTTAGAGATGTCGAAGAAGCGACCAGCTCGTTGAAGTGGTAATCTTACAACAGCCAGAACAGGACTTCCACATCTGATACATTTTAGTATTTACTGTACAGCATCAAGAAATTTGGTTGGCGAAATAGTCAAGGTCGATTTTCTGACTTTACTTATGCTGGGCATACACGGCCAGATAAAATGCCTGTCAGACCGACAGACATTTTATCTGGACGGCTGCCAGCCGCAGATGTCGCCGGCATACACTGTGAGATTTCACTGTGAGATGGCACTCTGGGTCTAGTATCGAGGTATATGTGTATGGGCTGCATATATACAGTGTGTGTGTGTGTGTATATATATATATATATATATATATATATATATATGTTTTCATTAATATATTTACATATGTAAATATATATTCATGTGCATATGCCAGGTCACCTCATTCTCTGTTACGCCCTGCCCCCTCTTTGCTGTTCTGACCCCCCATCGCTCTTTCTAGATGCATCCCCCCACCTTTTACTCAGTCCTGCCACCCTCCCCTTGGCACATCTCCCTATGCAGTAAAAAATGGTGTACTTTAATCGACATTTACTCAGAGGAAAGTGAGTCTCTCCCCAAAATGTTGATTAAAGAGCACCATTTTTCGCTGCTTTGTGAGACTCCTTTCTGCTATTGCTATATGTATATGTGTGTGTGTGTGTGTGTGTGTTTACAACCCCCACATCACATACCACTGCCTCGCTGTGGCAGCACAAAATAGGCCCTTCATCAATTTCAGCTCCAGGCCCATGTGGACCCTAATCTGGCACTGAGCAGTACACGCCCCCTTTACTGCCACGCTCATAGGTGCTGCTTTCACAATCTCCCTGATATGGTTTTTCAAAAGTAGGCAAGTATCATGTAGTTGGGAGAGAGGAGTGTCCAAGCTGAAATCTAAACTGCAGTGTAAGAATAAAGCTGTCCAGCATTTGTGGGCTACATGGAAAAGCAGCCGGTATTGACGATGCATGCAAAAAAAATGTAATATATTTCCAGCTCTTTTATTGCAACATGGTTTGTTACAGATACAAAGCTACTTGATTTTTTTGCTTTGCTCCTACCTCAGAATCAGGCACCAATGGGTCTGCATCAGTACTGGGCAAATGTATGAAGCTCTGGGAAGTGATAAAGTGGAGAGTGATAAACGACCAACCAATCAGCTCCCAACTGTCATTTTTCAGCCTGTAACATGATAGTTGGGAGCGGAGTGGCTGCTGGTTTATCACTCTGCACTTTATCACTTTCCAGAGATTCATACATCTGCCCCTCTGTGCATTAACAAGTGGGACGCATGCGCAGTATTAAAACATAGGCCCTGATTCAGAGCCGGACGCTCTGACCAGAGCGCTCGCTCTGAATCAGGGCCCTCCTCCATTAAAATGGAGCGTCCTCCTGGACGCTCGTATAGCTGTGGGTCACCACCCACAGCATATACGAGCGTCCAACAAGATGGTTGCGATGGTCTTGACCATCGCGACCATCGGACTTGCGAGTGAAACCCTGTGGTCGGGTTTCTCAACCACAAGCCCAGGAGTGATTTTGGCTCTATCAGAGCCAAAATCACTCCCACTGACATCATTAGTGTGTCAGTGGGGCCGGCTTCAGACGGTAGGCGTTCCCATGGGAACGCCTCCGTCTGGCAGGCACGCCCACCAAAGGGGGCATGCTGTCAATCAACATCGACAGCACGCTCCCTTTGGTGTGAGACCCGGAGCGATGGAAAGTCCTTAGCTCGCCGGGTCTCGCGCATGCGCAGTGGGGACCATCTCCCCACTTGCGAGCGTACTGCCGCTCGCGAGTGGGTCTGAATAACCCCCAAAGTTCCACTGCATCTGTCATCAGCAGTACCTGTGTCTCAGCATCAGGTCTACATCTTACTCTCATCATTTGGCGCTGGTCCTGCTCTACGTACATTTATGCACTTCATGCCTCTTAGAGCATTACAATTCCCATCATCCATTTAATGAATTTGATTCAAATGTATATTTTGCCTTTAAAATATTCTACAATCAATGTAAATTTACAAATCCTAGATAAAAAGAAAATATTTTTATACTTACATCAATCCTGCAGAGTGGGGCTCTGTAGTGAAAACAGTCAGGTATATCTAGGAGCAAAATTTACATGGACAAATACTGTATTTAAATCCTGTAACCGTCCTGGAAATGAGACAATTGGACAATCGATGTCACCTGACAAGCTAACCTGTGCACATAGCCCTAAAAAGAGAAGCAAATCCTGCTGCAGAATGACTCAAAAGAGGGGGGGGGGTGACTTTTTCAGCTGCACTTCTGCATTTTTCTAAGCTGAGGAATAACCTAAATAACCCCAAAAACACAAACATGGCAAACAGTAAAATAGAATTTGCAGAAGATGATGCAAGGTAATAATACAGTATAACAACCAAACAGTGATTCTGTTAATAATAGCAATTTCATTATATAATGGGAGGACCCAACAGCCAGGATTGGCCTTGATTCTCTTCCTTGCACTTATCTGTTGTTTTAGCAGTCCTTAGTTCTCACCAAGGCAGCCTCCAGCAGTGTATTAGACGTAGCAGAATCTATGGGGAAGACTTTAAGGCTAGTTACCCACACCACCAGTGACACCGTCTGCATGCCAAACACAACTGACTTCCAGTGGTAACCAGTAAATAGAGCAGGCACAGCCACGGTATGTAGTATTTGAAACCAATAGGTTCCATGCTTGTAACTATTTCAAAATTAGTTGATAAGGGGCCTTTATGTTCTTTATTTCCTTTTGGTAGTTAATGTATCAACAACTAGGTCAGAGGGAATCAGTATGATTTACCGGCGGATGGGATACCGGTGATCAGAATACCAACAGCGCCATCCCGATGATGAAGATCCCAATAGGGGCCTCTAAATAACCTAACCCTCCCCCTCTCCCCCCTAGCCCTCCCCCGGTGGTGCCCAACCCTAACCTTCCCCCTGGTGGTGCCTAACCTTATCCTCCCCCAGGTGGTGCCTAAACCCGTAGCCTAACCCTAACCTTCCCCAGTCGGTACCTAACCCTAAACCACTACGGCAGGTCTCTAAACCTACCCCCCCCATCCCCGGCTAAGCATAACCCGCATATTTACCTTAGGGATGCTGGCATTGGCATTCTGACAGGCATCGCGATTCCACCGTCGATATCCTGACGTCCGGCATCCCGTCCGCCGGCATCTTGACTGGATCCCGATCAGAGCAGCTTTGATTTGTTGGCTGAATCAGGTGCAGCAAGAATGCAGCAATGATGTGAACAGAAATATCGGGCTCCTATACCTTGGCACCCCATATCAGGTTTAAACGCTGCTATACCTATTGTGACGTCCATGGTCATTTCATATAAGATCTATGTGATATTGTTCTGCTGGCTCCGGATTTGGTAACTTCCAAATATAACCAGATTAATCTACTCAGAGAGCAGTTCTAGGTCAAAAGGGTAATAGAGCAAAGCTAGTTTTTATTTGTCATCTGGGCCAGTTGAGTGCAATGTACAGCTGTATTTCTTGATGCTATCAGTACATAAGCCTAAATGGCTTGTCTCTTGTTGCCTTTAGTTAATAAAGTTCCACTGCTTGGTTTCAGATCAAAATATTGTCATAGTGTCCCGTAATTTATGACTTCGCTGTATTGTGAAGCTAGATAGCTGCGGAATTGAACTACGCTGGCAGGGGAAGTTAAAAGGCTTATTCGTAAAAATGTTCAAATTAAAATTGACAGACAAATCTTTTTTGTTTTATGGGCTGCTTGTACGGGCAGCAGAAAAAACGCAACAGTTTGGTCTCTTTTGACCCATATTCTTCCTCTGAGCCCTTTTAAATGGGTTATTCCAGAACAGTGTCTCTTATTGGAAAGATACTTGCCTATTACATACTTGTCTTCGCTGGTCTGTGTAACAGTTCTTTGAAACCTGCTCTAAACAGACTGTGTTTATTATCTTAAAGGACAAGTGAGCCTCTAAGTTTCCTCTAGGATGCAGGGAATTAAAATTAAGCATCGTAGTGCACAACATTAGGGTTATTTTCTAGCTGGCACCTTGATGATCAATTGAGTTCAAACATTTGAAGTAGTGGAAATTAAGGTTTGTGATCACCCAAATATTCTGTTTGGGCAGAGAAATTTACTCTTAGAGCCATATTTAATATTGGAGTGAAAAGTCCGTGCTGGACTTTTCGCTCCACATTGGAGGTTAGAGTGGGGATAAAGTATCGGGCGCGTGCCCGCTTATCCCCGTATTCAATTTAAAAGGAGTGAACATGGGGGATCATTATGGGTACCCCCATTTTTGCCTGCTGAAGGAAGTCGGGGTTTGTAATAGCCGCGGCAGGTGCATATTTGCGGCTATGCAGAAGTGGTGAAGAATAGCACTTAGATTTCTTTTTTTTTTTTTTTAAAACTATTCCTATCAAATTTGGGGTACATGAAAATGGGGGTAAGCATATGTTTAAGTCCCTAAAGTGCATTATGAAAATTCTTCAAAAATGCACCTGCCGCTACCACCCGCATTCTTTTAAACACCTGCCGCATATTTTGGAATCCCCCTTGAATTAATTTCGTTATTTAAAAAATTGTTCACCATAATCTTTTTTTTTTAACCCCAAAATTAAAAATATGTCCCTATTTTTTTTAAACCTTTTTTTTGACGCAATTAATTTTTAGGGGCTATTCCCAGGGGTGTTTTTAAGCCTGCACCCCTAATCCCCAATTCTGCACTTTTTTTCGCCATGTAAAACATGGTGAAAACTTATCCCTGTTTTTTTCAAAGACTTTTCACACCGGCGAAAAGTCTTTGAAATTGAATATGGGGATAATTGAAAAATGCGAAAATTACATCATCGGCGGTAAATTATCCCCGATTCCGACTTTTAGCAGCCAAATTGAATATGGTCCTTAAAGTTACAACTCATTGTGAATTTCGCTGAGACTTGAAAAATGTGAGACGGTCATGATTTCAGGAGTCTAAAGCTGGGTACACATTACACGATGTGTGTACCCGGCCGACGCATGATGCGATGAACGACATATCGTGCTGTCACTTGACACCACACGATCTGGTGAACAACCGCACGATATGTTGTTCACCCAGCCACATCCACAAGTATGGGATCCTTCAATAAATTGACAGACTGAGCTGCGTGGAGGCTCAATTTGTCGATGCAATGAACAACCCTGCGGGAGCGCGCATGAATGGCGATAGTGCATACACACTTGCCGATGTGGCCAATATGTCAGGCCAATCCGCCGGGTCGGGCGACATATCGTCTAATGTGTGCCCACCATAAGGAGTGTATCAGGGGCGTATCTATAATGGGTGCAGGTTGTGCGGGGCACACGGGCCCCTGGGTCCAGGAGGGCCCCGCACCGCACACCCTGCACCCATAATATACTTACCTCTCCGGAGTCCCACATCGGCGCGGGGTCCGGCGCTGTCAAAAATGACTGGAAAATGGACGTGGCGGCCATTTTCCCAGCTGCACATGCGCAGTATAGGGAAAATGGCCACCGCGGCCATTTTCCCGGTGACCTGCGCTGCACTATAGACTCTGGGCACACTCTAGTGCCCAAAGTCTATAACTCCGGCGCTGGCCGCGCACAGCTCAGTACGCTGCCGGCTGGCGAAAGGAGAGGAGGGGGCCCGTGACGGAGACTGCAGACAGGCCCCCTTCTCTCTAGAAATGCCCCTGTAGTGTAGTTATCTGATTAGTCAGCTCATGGTGGCAAGATAAAATCTTTTTTCAAACGATTTATAAAACATACAGCCTGGGACAGTTCACATTATTAGGGAGACCTCCAGTGTAAGGTACTGTAGTCATAGTGAGAACATGAACAAGACTGGTCAGCATTGGGCTGGAACCTCTATTTAGGAGAAACAAAATACATCAGACAGAGGGCCTGATTCTGAGCCGGACGCTCTTTCAGAGCGCTCGCTCTGAATCAGTGCCCTCCCTCTCTATTTTTAGAGCGGCCTCCTGGCCGCTCGCATAGCTGTGGGTGGCCACCCACAGCTATAGCGAGCGGCCAAAATGATGGTCTTGACCATCGCGACCATCGGGCTTGCGACGAGACCCTTGTGGTAGGGTCTCATCTGCTGCAAGCCCTGGAGTGCTTTTGGCTCTGTCAGAGCCAAAAGCACTCCCACTGACATCATTTGTGATGTCAGTGGGGCCGGCCCCAGACGGTAGGCGTTCCCATGGGAACGCCTCCGTCTGGGCAGCAACGCCCCCGGCACGCCCACCATATGGAGCGTGCTGTCACTCAACATCGACAGCACGCCCCCTTTGTAGCGAGACCCATAGCGATGGCTTGCCCATCGCTATGCGGGTCTCGCGCATGCGCACGATGGAGCTGGCTCCCTCGTGCGCATGCGCACTTGGCCAACATCGACCTGCTTGCGAGCGCTCAGCGCTCACGAGCCTGAATCAGGCCCAGAGGCCCCTATTTAACAACGAAGGCAAATACCGCCGAAATTTTTTGTTTAGTGTCACAGATGCCAACGAAAAATTCACTGGTATTTACCAATACTTACCCCTCTGGCGAGGTCCCGCGAAGTCCTCGTCCTTGGCGGGGTCCTCCGTTCACCTGCTGGCAGCCTAACTCTGCCAGCGTTGGGCGCCTGTGTAATACGCATGCGCAACGGTCTGTCTGCCCAAGTGCATGACATGATAGGGGGACCCGGCCGTGCTTGGAAGGCTTTGCTGAAGCCGGAAAGGCGCCGCCTGGTCTCCATTGCCGGTAATGGGGCCTGCATTGCTCTCAACATCTCAAAGATGGCGAAAGTGATGCTTGACAAACAGCGGTAATCTTAGATTACCGTTGTTTGTTAATTCCAGAAAGGATGACATAACCCCTTTAGCGAGTGCTAGAGTGGTTATCCTTCATTGTTAAATAGGGGCCAGAGAATGCAATTGCATGATGACTGTGTACAAAGTCTGATTCTGCTAGTGCAGCGGTTTTCAACCGGTGTGCCGCGGCACACTAGTGTGCCGTAGCCGGTTGTGAAGTGTGCCGCGGGGCTGTCAAAGCCACCGGGCACATTTTACTGTACTTCAGCATCCCGGGCCGCTGAGCTCCTCTGGGAGACTCAGGCACGACCGGGTAGTGACCTGCAAAGATGCGGCGGCGTGACATCACAGGTCACGCACGCCGCGTTGTCCACTGCCCTCCAGCCCGCTCTGCCAGCCCGCTCTGCGCCAATCAGCCAGCCCGCGCTCTGTCCAGGCAGGCTCTGCAGCCTGCCTGGAAGCCCGCCCGCACTCGATCCTGCTGCAGTGTGAGTGACAAGGGGGGAAGAAATGTGGGTTTTGTGGGGACCAGACATTTTTTTCTTCTTCGTGGGTACCAGCCATAGTTTATTTTTTCGTGGGAACCAGTCATGTCATTTTTTTTAGTGAGAACCAGCCATATGTTATCCAGCCATATATTTGCCTATTTAGTGTGGAACAATGTGTTTTGTTTTTTGTTTCTGTGGGGCCAGCCATAGGTTTCTTTTTCTGTGGGGAGCAATTCTGTGGGGCGCAATGTGGTATGGTTGTTTTTTTTGTGGGGAGCAATGTGGTTTTTTTTTCTGTTAGGCCAGCCAATGGGATTGTTTTATTCTTGTGGGGGCCAATGTAGTGTGTTTTTTATTCTTGTGGGGGCCAATGTAGTGTGTTTTGTTCCTGTGGGAACTAATGTAGTGTGTTTTTTCATAGTCCGCGCACACCGCATCGCCGGATAGTGTGCCTTGGCAATTTTAAAATCTTGTGTAGTATGCCGCGAGTTAAAAAAGGTTGAAAATCACTGTGCTAGTGTGTTCTGTCAGATGTGATGATTTGTTGTCTACAGACTTGTGTATATAATGGATGGTCAAATGTAACAGAAATCCAACTTCTCAGAGATTGGCTTGAGTTGCTTGTTTGACAAGTATATGGCTAACTTTACAGTAAGATAATCAATAAGATGAGCTGAATATTGGTTGGATTGCCCTAAATGTTTTAAACCAGCGGTTCCCAAACTTTCTTGAACCAGGCGTCCTAGAGTATAAACATTATTTTCACGGCACTCCTAAGCCAAAAGATGGCTATTGGGCAATAATAATAAAAAAAAATGATAAAGTAAATTGTGCTGACCTGTCATCCTTTGGGTCAGTTATGTGATGGTGGACAGGATTGTGCTTCTATTTGTCCATATATTTTATGTTTTTGCCTCTTACATTGACCATAAATAATTTGATTTGTTGCTGGTCCACCAATCTGAGGCACCCCTGCATGTGTCCCAAGGCACCCCAGGGTACCACGGCGCCCAGTTTAGAAACCACTGGTTTAAACCTTAAAATATAGGTGAAGACCTTACCCATATGTGACAGCCATCCCGAGCAGGGCCGGCTTAAGGGGGGGCAACAGGGGCGGTCGTCCCGGGGCCCCCACACACAGAGGGGCCCCCACCTCTAGAGCACGCAGGAGGGGGGGTTTCTGAGTATCTACAAACGCCCCCAGACGGACCAAATCCCCCTGATACCGTGGTCGGAGGGGGCAGAGCCAATACGGCAAGCCCCGCCCCCAAATGACACACGAATTGCGGCATTACGGCACGAGGGGGCGGAGCCTAAGATGTGAGCAGCAGCTGCATAAAAAGTAAGTGTGTATATGTACTGTTTTTTTGTGTATATATATGTTTATGTGTTAATGTGTACAGTATATATGTATTAGTGGAATCAGTATCAATCACCGTCAGACGCATGGTTCAAATCGCAGCAGCCCGACAGAGGAGGAAATCCCGATTGTCCCCAGGTAAGTATAAACTAACCTAATTTTACCCCCTAACCCTTACCCTCCTTTAGGGTGCCTAACCCTAAACCCCTCTCTAAGTGCCTAAACCTAACCCCCCCCTTCCCCGCCTCCTAAACCTAAGTCCCCTGAGGGGTGCCTAACCCTATCCTCCCCCCAGGGGTGCCTAACCCTCCCTCCCCCTAGCCTAACCCTAACCTCCCGGGGGGGGGGTGCCTAACCCTAAGTCCCCCCCCCGGAGCCCAAAACCTAACCCTCCCCCCAGGCTGTCCGCCCCCTGCACCTGGCATCCCTTCGATCGGGATGCCGGGCGCCGGTCTCCCGTCGTCGGTAAAATGACAGGCATCTAGATTTAGACGCCTGTCATTTAACCCTCACAGGGATTAAGTAGTCTAGAAGCCGGCGGTCGGCATTGCGTCCGCTGGCTTCATAAACGTATACCGTATTATTGTGTGTATACTGCTGTGTGTGTGTGTGTATATGTGTTAGTGTGTATGTGTTTGTGTGTGTATACTGTATATGTGTGTATGTATGTGTTTATGTGTGTACTGTATGTATGTTTTTGTGTGTGTATACTCTACATGTGTGTATTTTATATATATTATATATGTTTGCTACATATATTATATATGTATATGTCTAATACACACGTGCATGAATAAAATGATAAGAATTAAAAAAAATTAAAAAAAATTGTGTATATATATATATATATATATATATATATATATATAAAAAATAATGAAAAGATGAACAAAGGGGGTGCACTCACCAGTCTTCTAAAATGAGTTTTTATTTCATCTTTTTAAATTTTTTTTTACAGCATCATAGTAAAGCTCCGACGTTTCGGTCCTAGCCATGGACCTTTGTCAAGGTACCCCCCACAAAATCCTGCATTTGTCTCTGCCCACACAGGGTCGGATGACCCTACGGAGAGCATTTGTCCAGTGTACCCTGTTCCCGGATAGGGGCTGAGCTGCCGCTGATCTGTGTTCTGAATGCAACAGCACAGTCAGCGCTGCCGCATAGAGCGCAGATTGGCTCCCGAACCCCCTCATCAGCATCGCAACACACATCATGTACGCATACTTGCCTATCCTCCCGAAAATCAGATGCCGCTCCCGACCTCCCGGGAAAGCAGGCAAGTCTCCCGGCAGCTGCCGACCCCTCCTGCCCCCCACTGCAATTACAAAAAAATCCCCGGCAGCGGGGGGCCTGTGACGCGATTCACGATGAATCGTGTCATTTTGGCCCCGCCCCCTGCTTCACACTGCCTGTAATATCGGCAGTGTGTAGCGGGGGCGGGGCCAAAATGACGCGATCGCGTGGCTCCGTCCCCGCACGTAAACTCTTCTCGTCTGGCCGGCCCCCCCCCCATTTGCTGGCCACACCACCCCAGTCAACCCGATTTGGCTGCTACCTCCCCGAAGGGGCAGCCAGATAGTCGGCGAGTATGCATGTACGTGATGCTGATCACTGATGTCGGGCCTCAGTAGCCACTCTGCGCTCTATAAGCAGCAGCGCTGACTGTGCTGCTGCATTCACAACACAGAGCCAGGTAAGTAATCAGGGAGGGTGGGGGTAGGCTCTGTGTGGCGGAGGAGGGAGGGTAGGCTCCATGTAGATTGGTGGGGCCCCCACAACTTAGTTGCCCCAGGGCCTCCACAAGCCTTAATCCGGCCCTGATCCCGGGCGACATTTATGAAAGTGAAGAAACTAAAAACTGCTATAAAAAATAACGGTGAAAATGATGTCCCATATACTTCGGTGAGCAGATGCATTGTTATAATTTGTACATATGCTGTACCTGTATTGATAGATCTGCGGCAATAATTATCCTAATTCATATTAATAGCAGTAGCTAACTTCTGCAAGCAGAGCAGAGTACAGTCTGCTTCTCAGCAGTCCTTAGATAAAATCATTATTACGCAAATTACATATATTGCTTTATTGTGATTATTTACATATGCCTTTATTATTATAACAAAGCTATTTTGAAGTTGCAACATATACAATATGGGGAATGACACACGGTATGAATAAAGCACTAAACTGCAAAACAAGGCTTAATCATACACAGTCATTTATATAACGAAAAAAATCTAGAGGCAAGGAGAAAAGTAGAGCACACACAATACCAATTGATCATTTCCTTCCAGATTAGGTCCAAATCTAGGGGTGTCTGGCCCTGATTCAGAGCCGGACGCTCTGACAGAGCGCTCGCTCTGAATCAGGGCCGTCTCTGCTCCTTTTTGGAGCGGCCTCCTGGCCGCTCGCATAGCTGTGGGTGACCACCCACAGCTATAGCGAGCGGCCGAAATGATGGTCACGATGGTCAAGACCATCACGACCATCGGGCTTGCAACGAGACCCTACGAGCAAGCCCAGGAGTGCTTTTGGCTCTATCAGAGCCAAAAGCACTCCCACTGACATCACTAGTGATGTCAGTGGGGCCGGCCCCAGACGGTAGGCGTTCCCATGGGAACGCATCCGTCTGGGCAGCCATGCCCCCGGCACGCCCACCAAAGGGGGCGTGCTCTCAATCACCATCGACAGCACGTCCCCTTTGGTGGGAGACCCATAACGACGGCTTGGCCGTTGTTATTCGGGTCTCGCGCATGCGCACGAAGGAGCCCCCTCCGTCGTGCGCATGCGCACTTGGGCACCATCGACCCGCTTGTGAGCGCTCAGCGCTCGTGAGCGGGTCAGAATCAGGCCCTCTGTACAAAGCGATTAGCACTCTCAATTCCCCTTTGGTCAGGGTCGATCAGACGTTTATCATAATTGCTAGAAAATTTTCCTAAAGCTACAGTCGGTATTCACTATAAAGCTGCATACACATGGGACGATCTTCCTGAACGATATGAACGATAATGATATTGTTCATTTTTATGCAGTGAACGACCAACGATCCCACATTAACGATATCTTTCATTGTCCATGCATGCAGGCCAACTTGGACGATACCATCAACTTTGCTTGTTCAGAGATGTGTCAGGATGACTCACTGAAAGTGATATTTGAAAGATCTTTGAACGATATCTTTAGCTCCGTACACATGGAGCGATCAGATATCGTTGTCTGATCGTCCTGCATGTGCTGGATGTTAGATATCGAACATCCAGCACATGCATTATCCTCAAAATGACTATAATGACCCGCGACCGACGATCGCGGGTCCCTATAGTAACCAGGCTAACCTGGTCGATAATCGACCAGGTTGGCCTGCATGTACAGGCGACGGTCGATAGCGACCATCCATGCCCGCGCATTGACCATTGTTTGGGGGTTGGAAGGGCCCAAAAACAGGATGTTATGATCAATATTGTTACCGGTCATATCGTCCTGTTATATCTGACCAAGTGTACGCTCCCTTTGAAATATAGCTTTCAAGTCATTGGTGGAACAGATTGTACCGTGTGTATGCAGTTTAAGAATATCTGTCCAATCTGGCTGGTTGAAACAAAAATTTAGTCTTGTATGGGCGCAAATGACAATCGACCATTTGCTCCCAAACGCCGGAAAACATACAAAAAGAATCTTTCGTACAAATTGGTTAAATCTAACGGATTTAACAAATGTGTCTTAACGACTATATTTGTCTGTTTTCCAGTGTTTAGGATCAAATGGTTGATTGTCATTTGCTTCCATACATGACCAGATTTTCGCTCCATCCAGCCAGATTGGACAGGTAATCTTATAGTGCGTGCCTAGCTTTTGTCAATCGCTTTATTACTCTAACAATTCTTACAAGTACCTTTCAAATAAGGCCTCATGTTCCTTTGATACAGACTTCTAAGTCAGTGGCCTTTAAGAAAAATACATACAGTATACACATATATATATATATATATATATATATGCACACACTAGGGGTGAGCGGGTTCGGATTTCTGAAATCCGAACCCCCCCGAGCCCCCCCGATCCGAGTCAGATCCGAGTCAGGCTCGACTTTTCCCGCCTGACTCAGATCTGAAATCGAGGCAAAACGTCATCATCCCGCCTTCCGGGTCTCGCGGGTTTTGGATCCTATATAAGGTACCCGCGTCGTCGCCATTTTCTCACTCGGTTGTGTACAGTGAAGAGGGAGGGTGGGAGTTAGGGCTGGCTGGGCTGTGTAGTGTAGTGTAGTGCAGAGTAGTGTTGTGCTGTGCTGTGCTGCGCTGTGCTGCTGTTGTCCACTACTTCAAAGTCCATAGGGGCTGGCTGTGTTGTGCTGTGCTGCTGTTGTTAATAGGGGCTGTGTCCACTACTTCAAAGTCCATAGGGGCTGGCTGGACTGTGTTGTGCAGTCAGTTCTCCATAGGGGCTGTGTCCACTCCAAAGTCCTGTGCAGTGTCCCAGTCCTAAAGGGGTGCTGTAGTGTTGTCCAGGGGGTGCTCTGTCCATCAGGGGTGCTCCCCCCAAGTGCTAAAAAAAATAACAAAATATTTTCTGTGTTTGTGAATTGTGTGCGCAGTAGCCGCACGTGCATCAACAAAGTAGTGCCAAGCGTGCGCCTGTGTCATAAGTAAAGGGCCGGCTGGCTTGACCGTTAAAGGGTGCTGTAACCCCCAAAGTACACTCCAGTCCAAACCAAAAAAAAAATAATTTTTTTCTGTGTTTGTGAATTGTGTGCGCAGTAGCCGCACGTGCATCAACAAAGTAGTGCCAAGCGTGCGCCTGTGTCATAAGTAAAGGGCCGGCTGGCTTGACCGTTAAAGGGTGCTGTAACCCCCAAAGTACACTCCAAATCAAATAACAAAATATTTTTTCTGTGTTTGTGAATTGTGTGCGCAGTAGCCGCACGTGCATCAACAAAGTAGTGCCAAGCGTGCGCCTGTGTCATAAGTAAAGGGCCGGCTGGCTTGACCGTTAAAGGGTGCTGTAACCCCCAAAGTACACTCCAGTCCAAACCAAAAAAATATATATTTTCTGTGTTTGTGAATTGTGTGCACTGTGGCTGCACGTGCATCAACAAAGGAGCAGCGCCAAGCGTGCGCCTGTGTCCCATAAGTAAAGAGCCGGCTGGCTCATTTCTTAAAGGGTGGTGTAACCCACAAAGTGCACTACTCTCCAGCAAAAATAAAAAAATATTTTCTGTGTTTGTGTGCGCTTTAGCCGCACGTATATATCAATATAACATAAATGGAGGACCAAACTTTCTCCGATAAAAATAAAATAGGGAAAGATCAAGAACCACTTCCTCCTAGTGCTGTTGCTGCTGCTGGGAGTTGTTCATCATCCCAGAGAGGAAGTAGGAACATCACTACTTTTACTAAACAATTGACCCTCCAACAGTCCCTAGCGATGAGGATGAAGTACGACAGCAGTCATCCTGAAGCAAAACGTATAACTGAGGCCTTGACTGCTATGTTGGTGTTAGACGTGGGTCCGGTATCCGCCATTAGTGCAGAGGGATTTAGACAATTGATGGAGGTAGTGTGTCCCCGGTTCCAAATCCCGTCTAGATTCCACCTGCATCCTCAAAGCAGCAGCAACAAGCATGCGTCTGTCTGTTAAAGGGTGGTGTAACCCTCAAAGTGTGCTCCACAAACAATAAAAATATTCTTATTTTTTTTTCTGTCTTTGTGAAATGTGTGGGCTGTAGCCGCACCTGCATCCTTAAAGCACCAGCGACAAGCGTGCGTCTGTCTGTTAAAGGGTGGTGTAACCCTCAAAGTGCGCTCCACAAACAATTAAAAAATTCTTATTTTTTTTTCTGTCTTTGTGAAATGTGTGGGCTGTAGCCGCACCTGCATCCTTAAAGCAGCAGCGACAAGCGTGCGTCTGTCTGTTAAAGGGTGGTGTAACCCTCAAAGTGCGCTCCACAAACAATAAAAAAATTCTTATTTTTTTTTCTGTCTTTGTGAAATGTGTGGGCTGCAGCCGCACCTGCATCCTTAAAGCAGCAGCGACAAGCGTGCGTCTGTCTGTTAAAGGATTACATCGGTGACAGCATCCAAGTAGGCATGTCAGACAGTCCGTACCTGTACTGGCAGGAAAAAGAAGCAATTTGGAGGTCCCTGTTACAAACTGGCTCTATTTTACCTGAGTTGCCCCCCCTCCAGTGTGTACTCTGAAAGAGTGTTTAGTGCAGCCGGGAACCTTGTCAGCAAAAGGCGTAGGAGGTTGCTTCCACAAAATGTGGAGAAGATGATGTTCATAAAATGAATTATCAACTCTTCCAGGGAGACCAGCCTCCAGAACGTACAGAGGGACCTGTGGTTGTGGATTCCAGCGGGGACGAATTAATACTCTGTGAGGATGAGGATGTACACAACACTGAAGAGGGCGAGGAATCGGAGGATGAGGACGACATCTTGCCTCCGTAGAGCCAGTTTGTGCAGGGACAGATTAATTGCCAGCTTGTTTTGTGGGGGCCCAAACGAACCAATCATTTCAGCCACAGTCGTGTGGCAGACCCTGGCGCTGAAATGTTTGGTTTGTTAAAGTGTGCATGTCCTGTTTATACAACATAAGGGTGGGTGGGAGGACAATTCCATCTTGCAACTCTTTTTTTTCTTTGCATTATGTACTGTTTGGGGCCTAGTTTTTCAAACTGCCATCCTGTCTGCCACTGCAGTGTCACTCCTAGATGGGCCACGTGTTTGTGCCGCCCACTCGTGTCGCTTAGCATAGTCATCCAGCTACCTCGGTGCAACCTTTTGGACATAAAAACACTATTGTGAGGTGTGAGGTGTTCAGAATAGACTGGAAATGAGTGGAAATTAAGGTTATTGAGGTTAATAATAGCATAGGAGCAGAAAAACACACAAATTCTGTGATTTTAGCTGTTTTTATGCTTTTTTAAAAAAAAATACAGATCCAAAACACAAAACCCAGAACCCAAAACACGGAAGGGTGGTTTTGGCAAAACCAATCCAGATCCAAAACACGAAGAAAGATCCAGATCCAAAACCAAAACACAAAACACGAAAAGTGGCCGGTGCACACCCCTAATATATACACATATACACACACTGTATACTCACACACACACACATTATTAGATTCCATTTAGCAGTCCGTTCAATGAGAATTATGTTTATAAACCAGGAGTTCAGGACCAAGAGCTTAATTAAAACAGCATCGATCACATAAACCAATAAATAAAGATTAGCCAAGATCTTTGTTCTCGGTTGTGTTCAATAATTTTGGTCATGTTTGTTTAATCAGATGTACAAGTGCTAATGACCTTTTAGAATGCAATAAAGCCAAGTGTCCTCGGAGCAGGGAAGCTATAAGCAAATAAATCATTTTCTTTGTATGCGTGGGTGGTAGGCCTCAAATTTTGAAGAGTTAATTAAATAGGTGAATTGTAGATAGATTCCAAATTTTCACCTGTTTTAAACTTCCTGTCAGGCAAAGTCTTATTGGAATTACTAGAAGCTGTTCTACAAGGTGGTGAAAGGAGGGTTCTTTTCAGCTCAAGGAGTGATGGGCTCGCTGGGTGTTGCTGAGAAAAAATCCAGTGGTGACCTCTCATTGACACAAACAGAAAACTGGAAACAATTAACCTTTTCTTTCTTTATGAGTTCACAAGGTATAAAGCCACATGGCATTGAGCAGTTATGCATGAGGGAAGTCATGAGGGGTTTTTTTTTTCAAATGAACAAACAAATTACTAAAGCTTTTTTTAATTCTATGGCTAAAAATGTAAGTAAGATGAACTACAAAGACACAAAGCTTGATCACAGAACGCAGAAGTTTAGAAGGATGGTGTTCCAGATGTGTTTCGGCAGAAAAGGCTCCAGTTACTTAATTAGATCCTGGCCAGGCTTCAGTAGTGCCCCCTGGTGTTCAGAGTATACATTGCTGAGAAATTTGGATATTGGTTCCTACTGAAAATGTTCAAAGTTAGTATGGCAAGGTGCAAAGTTCCGTAACAAAAGTGATAAGTGGAAATCCATGGGCAAGTCTCCTAGAAATATTAGTAAAAGGACCTCTAATGATGAATGGCCCGGTAACTTAAAAATGCAGATGGTTACCAGGCCAATTATTGCTTGATGAATAGGCCCCAATGGGAGGTATTTTAAGGTTATTGCTAGGCAACGAGGTATCTGCAATCTACTAACCAATGCTAATACAGTGGATAATTAACTCAAACGGAATATATATAGCGGTGCAAAAATGACACATATTATATATCAACCTATTCTAGAGATTTTCAGAAAATGCCTATATCACTATTGAATAATAAAATTCCACTTATAAATACAAGTAGAAACAGAGATACTAAACATGAAAACAACAATGTACACTCTATAATAAAAGATATATAACAGTGTAATGGCCCATGTAGAGATCAGGGAATATGAAAAAAAAAAAAAAAAAAAAGATAAAATCCATGTTCAAATCACAGTATAGCATTTAATTCTAATGCTTCATTTAATCCACTGGGAAATAAAGAATTGAGTTGGAAAGTCCAGTATATTTCTTGTTGGCATAATGTCCTAAACCTATCACCCCCACGATGTGTTGGGGGAACAAATTCCAAACCTATCACAGTCAAAGAGGACGGTTCACTCCCGTGATGTTTAAGTATACTATGATTTCATTGCTTTTTTAGAATGTTCCTGTGGTGTTCCATAAATCGCACTATTAGGGGTCTCGTAGTACGCCCCACATAATTTAGGTGGCAACCACACTGTAGAAGGTAAATCACCCAACTCGTATTGCAATTGATAAAGCTGGTGATTTTCTTCGAATCCCCTGTCATAGTAGTTATGGTAAGTTTTGTTGATGGCATGTTTGCATGTGGTGCATACCACCGCATTTGAAAAAAACCTACAGATTTAGGCGTCAGCCAGGTTTTAGCTGTCGTTTTAGTTTCTGGAACTGGTTTCATGAAACTAGGGAATAAAATGGTCTTTAAAGACTGTTTAAGACTCCCTAAGAAAAGGATCACTTTTCAGGCCCTCTTTGGATAGACATTCCTTCCATGGTCTACAGACCTGGCAGAAAATATTATTAGCATCAAAGACGGGAACACAGGGCCTTATTCAAACTGCATCACATGGCTGCGTACGCACACACTACCTGCAAAAATATGCTAATGAATGCAATCGCACAGCAACCACAGCACTATATATTAAGACGCCCATCATTGTATAAAGCAGTCAACTTCCCATGACATGCATCAGCAAGTCCGCGAAAACATCAGAACCATTCACAGAGTTGTGGTTGACCTGACCCTACCTCACAAACTGCTAAACTTCCTGTCACCATCTAGATCTTTGCCAGCGTATACAATCGCAGGGGCTTAATTATGCATGCCCCTATAACGGCGTTCAAACGCATAGGCACATCTGCGTTCCGCCGACCACCCACCCCCCTCTCCACCCCTAAATGGTCACTTCAGGTCAATCACTATGCTATTGGAATGCGTGCTCACTATGATCGCTTTCCGGTCGTACCGGCCAGTTCGCGCACTGTGATGCATACGCAGAGCACAAAAATCAGTCGGCTGCGTGCGAACTCAGCCGTGCAATCTAACCTGAATAAGGCCCACAGTCCACAGCAAAAACATCCATCTAATTCCTTATGAATTTGTACCTGTCCATTGATTTCGAAGGATGCATGTGCCAGTGTTTTTTTCTTACCAGAGGTTTTGTTGTGTTAGTGTGTGGAACCGGGGTCGGGTAGATGTCTGTTTGAGAAGTAGGAGGTGTGTAAGTAGAAGGTGTGTAAGTAAAGATGGCAGACTTGAGGAGACCTCTTGACATGTGAGTAGATGCTTCCCTGAACGGGAATCGAACCCGAGTCTCGGCAGAGAGATGCTGGATCGTACCCACTAAACCACCAGGGACTTCAGTGTTATTGATATTATGATGTATGTAGCAAAGAAGAGAGTGTAGCAATAGATTAACCAGGCTGAACTGGTTTGTTACTTAATAGTAAAAACACTTTTCTTAATTGGCTCTGTAGTCCAGGACACTTGAGTGGCAGATTTTGTCAGAAGTATTTCTCTGGGAGCACTCTAAAGATGACAGGACTGGATACAGACTGAACACCGGAATGGATGGTAGTTATGGAAAAATCTGGAACGGAACCAGGAACAGCTGATATACCTGAGCAGACAGGTGGATGCTTTGCACAGGTGTAGACCAGATTCAGCACACTGGAACAAACTGGAATTACCTGTGCAACTTGAGACGCTGATTACACAGGAGTAGAAAGGCATAGAGAGTTAGTGCAGCAAATACTATCAGAACTGCACCAGCAGGATAACAAATGAATGTAATCGGAACACAGTTGAGCTTCACTCAGTAGAGTCTGAGCTAGACTACACACAAGTGATTAGTGGTGAGTCAGAGATGAAGCAGAAGTGAAGCAATACTGAATCAGAGTTGGGAGACCACAGGTTAATTACATTGTCGTGGATTAAGGATTCCTTGTAGCAGAGTGGAAGTACAGGTGAACCACATGGATGGTAATTGGACTCATCACAGGCAAAGTCACAGTCTCTAACAATGCTGAAATCTTGCAAACTAATAGATAGCTGGCTCTGAATTCTGGAGGTGAAATGAAGATATCAGCAATCTGAATACTGGAACAAATATTGCAGTTGCTAGGAAAGGCACTAATTGGGAAAGTAGTCACAGAGTTCAGGAGTAGCTTCACCCAGTAAGGACTGGGTTAACAGCAGCAATACAGCAGGATAGCAGACAGAACTGCACTGCTCAGGATACTTACTACTTTAGAGAAAGTCGTTCAGGTGCTTAGGGTAGCATAGGCTCAGTGGGAACTGAGCTAAGACATTGTACTGGCAATTTAGTAGAGCCAGTGGATGGAACTTATACCCTTGGGTTAGCTGTGAGAGGCTGAGCAGAATCATGTGGTTCAGGGAAGCTCAGTGTGGCATAGGATTGGATGGACCGTGGTCAGGTGATCAGAACATGTCACAGCAGTACTCCAGGCTAGGATCTGATGTGGATTACGGCCTAGCAGGAGAAAACTGAAGCCTACAGTATGCATCCAGAATAGACAAAGGACGCTGGCACCATGCCATGAGACTGGATCACAGCGCGGCAGGAGCGGTAACTGACCCAGCGGCACAGAAAACAGGACCAGGTTGTGACAGGTTTATACGATTTGCAGTGTAGGGACAGCTTGTATTCAACAATCAAATGATAGTCGTTTGCGCCTAGATGGCACATTTCTCAATAACGACTTTCTACACAAAGGTCCAGAATACAATTACACAATACTACCAGTTTCTTCCTAATTACTTATATCGCAGTAAGTAAATGCCCTCACCTGTTAATCAATTATCAAATGTAATTGTATAGGACAAGAATCTCGTCCAAGTGTAACATCTTTATTATATACCAATAAGTATCTCAACAATTATTTAGTAAAATGTACAAAATGAAAAAAAAAAGTTAATCTAAAAAAATATTCATATATGCGCCGATACACCTCTAACTGTTTGCATTCCAGAGTGGAACACATAACCTCTGAACCACTAATAAGTTAATTGTGCTGTATGTGGAAATGACATCATGTTACGCTTTGCGTTGTGCTCCAGAGTGGAATGTACAGCATCAGTACGCACATGATTACTAACAATGGTCTGTCAGTACAATGTATAGTGTGAAATACATAGAAGTATGGTATCTGGACACACAATAACAAAAAAAGGTATTGGGATAAATACCATTACTTATGTGATTCATCCTAAAGGGTTAGTTCTAACAATTCTTGAACTAACCAGCCATATACCCAGTCTACACTAATTATGCTACTGGTATATGCAACAATCTATATAATACAGGTTGAGTCTCCCATATCCAAAATGCTTGGGACCAAAAGTATTTTGGATATCAGATTTTTCCATATTTTGGATTATTCACATACAATAATGAGATATCTTGGGAATGGGACCAAAGTCTAAACACAGAATGCATTTATGTTTCATGTATACCTTATACACACAGCCTGGTAATTTTATAAAAAAAATTTAAATAATTTTGTGCAGTAAACAAAGTTTGTGTACATTGGACCATCAGAAATCAAAGGTGTCACTATCTCAGTCGCGCTCAAAAAATTCTGTATTTTGGGAATATTCCGTATTTTGGAATATTTGGATATGGGAGACTCAACCTGTATACAAAATAATCAGAGTATTAGGTATGGGGCTAACGTGTCCAAAAAGTGGATCCATATAGGCTTTTTTCCAAAAATGTGTAATAAAACCTCTCCACCCCCGCCCTTATCCAAAGGGGACATACCAAGTGTATTATCATATAGCATGGTGCTGAGATCTGGTGACCACACTCCAGGAAATGTTTTGCTATGGGTTCATTGGGTCACTGTGCTAGCATAAGCTCATTAGATCGGTTAAGTCATCTGTTCTCTAAATGTCCTGATGATCTTGTAAAACAATCCTAATAAGCATTTTAGAATGTAGATGATGTCCATTGTGCACGTAAGTTTGCATTTTAAAAAGACCATTTTCTCACTATGGGGATGCTGGAAATTATCATCTGCCATCAGTGATATACATGTCATGCCCCCTCTCCAAATGACACAACCAAGCCATTTATAAGGCAGCCAGATGTTGGATTATCACAGTAGGAGTCTTGCAATTTGGTCTCATCCATGGATCTGTCAAGTTCTGACCCCCTCTTGAAACTAATCAGTGGAGGTTTCAGGCCTATCTTTCTAAATACCGGATCACTCAGAATCAGTGGCCAAAGCTTCTTATTATCCTTTGTGGTTTGTTAAACTTTGCTGTCACCTCAGGCTCCTATAATGATTCTATATCCTTTTTTTCAGTAGGCCTTTTTCTTCTTCCGAAAGCCTGTGGTGAGCATTAGCAAGGCATCTGCCAACGGCTGTCTCTGTGCGAACCGTTCTTTCGCCTCCTATAATTGACATTCCCTCAGTATAGTAATCGAGTTGTTCCACATCACTCTCATGAACTGATAGGAAGAGGTTCTTCCTTCTGTGCCAGATGAGTAGATACCAATCGGAGTGTTTTGCAATCCGTGGGTTTACGATAAAAATTACCAGGAAAATACGAGGACAATTGTTTTTTGCCCTCTTCTTTTTTTTTTATTTTTAGGTATATGCAGGAGGGAAAATCATCTATGCCAGAGGTTCCCAAATGCGGTCCTCAAGGCTCCGCAACAGTTCAAGTTTTGGAGATATCCATGATTGAGCACAGGAAACTTAATTAGTACCTCAGTTAATTTGATTTAACCACCTGTGCTCAACCATGAATATCTCTAAAACCTGAACTGTTGGGAAGCTTTGAGGACCATGTTTGGGAACCTCTGATCTATGCTATGCAATCAATTAAGAAGGTACAAAGAAACCATACAAAGATCTATGATAAAACACTCAGTTTTCCTATCTTTCTGTGAGATCAATACATGAATATGAACATTTTATTTGAAAAACTGCGATTCATATAACAGATGAAAAAAAATAAAACATTCTGTGATATTTTTGATTATCTTATTAGTATATGACCTGTCTGACATAGTTTTACATCCTAAATTGTATATCATATTTTTGTCTACTACTAAGAAGTATATTTACTAAGGAAGTGGAGATGTTGCCCAAAGCAACGAATCAGATTCTAGCTATTATGTTCTAGATCTAGAAAGTGCGAGATAAATGTTAAGTAGAATCTGATTGGTTGCAATGGGCAACATCTCCACTTCTAAAATCCAGCACTTTAGTAAATATGCATCTAAGTTTACATATATGAACTGAAATTGTATTTTAATGGTAATATTCCTTTAAATGTTGACACTGAGAAGCCTTTTATGCTGTTTTCACAATTCGTTCAGTGAGGAGGGAATTTAAGCAATCTCCTAATTCAAGTGCTGAATAGCAGAATGACTAAAAGCACATTTTCAATTATTTTCTCTTGTGGAAAATTGAACAGCTTGTTGCAAGTAATCTATCATGCCCCAAATGCCTGTTAACAGGTATTTTTGTCTCTCTAACAACATATCAACAGCTGTAATGGCACTCGTTATCCAATGTCTGTGGATGTGTGCGTTTGTAAAATAAGACAAAATCAAAAAGCTAAAACATGAATTAATAAGATTCTATTCAACAAATGAGAGTGGAGCTATAAATTTGCTACAAACATGTTTATATTTTAATTTAACTATATCATATTGTAAAATAAATTTATAACCCTAAACTACTGTTTTGTTTTTTTTTAACCTTATTTTTTGCCAAGTCCAAAGGAAAATGTGTATAGGCGGATTTATCTACAGTATGTATCCACACAATATGTGACTCCCTTCCCTAGCCCATAACCCTCCCTCTAACCCTACTAGTTTCATTTGAGATGCCGGCGTCGAGATTCTGACTGGTGTTGGGATTCTGAAACCGGCATTCTGTGTGCCGGCAACCCGACCACCGGTATCTTCCTCCCCCTCATAGTCAGGGCAGCCTATAAAGGGGTACAGGGCAGCACTTATCTTGGTACCCAACAAGTCATGGGGCCCCACTCAAGACACACAAGACATTGGCACCACCTACCTGACTATATAAAGAGCAGATAGTGGCTCACATGACACTTAGGCCGTGCCCAGTGCAATGACATCATACAGTCGCAGAGGGAGGTGGCTCATGGTACTCGGTACCGGGATCAGCGGTTGCACGTGTGAGTCGGACAAGTGGAGCTTGTCAGTGTCTATGGAAAGGATATAACGGTTTTGAAGCGGAGCTTGTCAGTGTCTATGGAAAGGATATAACTGTTTTGAAGCGGAGCTTGTTATTGTCTATGGAAAGGATATAACTGTTTTGAAGAGGAGAAGTCAGTGTCTATGGAAAGGATATAACTGTTTTGAAGAGGAGAAGTCAGTGTCTATGGAAAGGATATAACTGTTTTGAAGTGGAGAAGTCAGTGTCTATGGAAAGGATATAACTGTTGTGAAGCAGAGCTTGTCAGTGTCTATGGAACGGATATAACTGTTGTGAAGCGGAGCTTGTCAGTGTCTATGGAAAGGATATAACTGTTTTGAAGCAGAGCTTGTCAGTGTCTATGGAAAGGATATAACTGTTTTGAAGCGGAGCTTGTCAGTGTCTATGGAAAGGATATACCTGTTTTGAAGCGGAGAAGTCAGTGTCTTTGGAAAGGATATAACTGTTTTGAAGCAGAGCTTGTCAGTGTCTATGGAAAGGATATAACTGTTTTGAAGCGGAGCTTGTCAGTGTCTATGGAAAGGATATAACTGTTTTGAAGCGGAGCTTGTCAGTGTCTATGGAAAGGATATAACTGTTTTGAAGCGGAGCTTGTCAGTGTCTATGGAAAGGATATAACTGTTTTGAAGCGGAGAAGTCAGTGTCTTTGGAAAGGATATAACTGTTGTGAAGCAGAGCTTGTCAGTGTCTATGGAAAGGATATAACTGTTTTGAAGCATAGCTTGTCAGTGTAAATGGAAAGGATATAACTGTTTTGAAGCGGAGCTTGTCAGTGTCTATGGAAAGGATATAACTGTTTTGAAGCGGAGCTTGTCAGTGTCTATGGAAAGGATATAACTGTTTTGAAGCGGAGCTTGTCAGTGTCTATGGAAAGGATATAACTGTTTTGAAGCGGAGAAGTCAGTGTCTTTGGAAAGGATATAACTGTTTTGAAGCAGAGCTTGTCAGTGTCTATGGAAAGGATATAACTGTTTTGAAGCATAGCTTGTCAGTGTAAATGGAAAGGATATAACTGTTTTGAAGCGGAGCTTGTCAGTGTCTATGGAAAGGATATAACTGTTTTGAAGCGGAGCTTGTCAGTGTCTATGGAAAGGATATAACTGTTTTCAAGTGGAGCTTGTCAGTGTCTATGGAAAGAATATAACTGTTTTCAAGTGGAGCTTGTCAGTGTCTATGGAAAGGATATTACTGTTTTGAAGCAGAGCTTGTCAGTGTCTATGGAAAGGATATAACTGTTTTGAAACGGAGCTTGTCAGTGTCTATGGAAAGGATATAACTGTTTTGAAACGGAGCTTGTCAGTGTCTATGGAAAGGATATAACTGTTTTGAAGTGGAGAAGTCAGTGTCTATGGAAAGGATATAACTGTTGTGAAGCAGAGCTTGTCAGTGTCTATGGAAAGGATATAACTGTTTTGAAGCGGAGCTTGTCAGTGTCTATGGAAAGGATATAACTGTTTTGAAGCAGAGCTTGTCAGTGTCTATGGAAAGGATATAACTGTTTCGAAGCAGAGCTTGTCAGTGTCTATGTAAAGGATATAACTTTCCATAGGGGCATTAGGGGCACTACTACAGGGGGTATTGCATAACTGTTTTGAAGCGGAGCTTGTCAGTGTCTATGGAAAGGATATAACTGTTTTGAAGCGGAGAAGTCAGTGTCTATGGAAAGGATAGAACTGTTTTGAAGTGGAGAAGTCAGTGTCTATGGAAAGGATATAACTGTTGTGAAGCAGAGCTTGTCAGTGTCTATGGAAAGGATATAACTGTTGTGAAGCGGAGCTGGTCAGTGTCTATGGAAAGGATATAACTGTTTTGAAGCAGAGCTTGTCAGTGTCTATGGAAAGGATATAACTGTTTTGAAGCGGAGCTTGTCAGTGTCTATGGAAAGGATATAACTGTTTTGAAGCGGAGAAGTCAGTGTCTTTGGAAAGGATATAACTGTTGTGAAGCATAGCTTGTCAGTGTCTATGGAAAGGATATAACTGTTGTGAAGCAGAGCTTGTCAGTGTCTATGGAAAGGATATAACTGTTTTGAAGCATAGCTTGTCAGTGTAAATGGAAAGGATATAACTGTTTTGAAGCGGAGCTTGTCAGTGTCTATGGAAAGGATATAACTGTTTTGAAGTGGAGCTTGTCAGTGTCTATGGAAAGGATATTACTGTTTTGAAGCAGAGCTTGTCAGTGTCTATGGAAAGGATATAACTGTTTTGAAACGGAGCTTGTCAGTGTCTATGGAAAGGATATAACTGTTTTGAAGTGGAGAAGTCAGTGTCTATGGAAAGGATATAACTGTTGTGAAGCAGAGCTTGTCAGTGTCTATGGAAAGGATATAACTGTTTTGAAGTGGAGCTTGTCAGTGTCTATGGAAAGGATATAACTGTTTTGAAGCAGAGCTTGTCAGTGTCTATGGAAAGGATATAACTGTTTCGAAGCAGAGCTTGTCAGTGTCTATGGAAAGGATATAACTTTCCATAGGGGCATTAGGGGCACTACTACAGGGGGTATTGCATAACTGTTTTGAAGTGGAGCTTGTCAGTGTCTATGGAAAGGATATAACTGTTTTGAAGTGGAGAAGTCAGTGTCTATGGAAAGGATATAACTGCTTTGAAGCATAGCTTGTCAGTGTAAATGGAAAGGATATAACGGTTTTGAAGCGGAGCTTGTCAGTGTCTATGGAAGGATATAACTGTTTTGAAGCGGAGCTTGTCAGTGTCTATGGAAAGGATATAACTGTTTCGAAGCAGAGCTTGTCAGTGTCTATGGAAAGGATATAACTTTCCATAGGGGCATTAGGGGCACTACTACAGGGGGTATTGCATAACTGTTTTGAAGCGGAGCTTGTCAGTGTCTATGGAAAGGATATAACTGTTTTGAAGCGTAGCTTGTCAGTGTCTATGGAAAGGATATAACTGTTTCGAAGCAGAGCTTGTCAGTGTCTATGGAAAGGATATAACTTTCCATAGGGGCATTAGGGGCACTACTACAGGGGGTATTGCATAACTGTTTTGAAGCGGAGCTTGTCAGTGTCTATGGAAAGGATATAACTGTTTTGAAGCGTAGCTTGTCAGTGTCTATGGAAAGGATATAACTGTTTTGAAGCGGAGCTTGTCAGTGTCTACAGAAAGGATATAACTGTTTTGAAGCAGAGCTTGTCAGTGTCTATAGAAAGGATATAACTGTTTTGAAGCGGAGAAGTCAGTGTCTATGGAAAGGATATAACTGTTTTGAAGAGGAGAAGTCAGTGTCTACGGAAAGGATATAACTGTTTTGAAGCAGAGCTTGTCAGTGTCTATGGAAAGGATATAACTGTTTTGAAGCAGAGAAGTCAGTATCTATGGAAAGGATATAACTGTTTTGAAGTGGAGCTTGTCAGTGTCTATGGAAAGGATATAACTGTTTTGAAGTGGAGCTTGTCAGTGTCTAGGGAAAGGATATAACTGTTTTGAAGCGGAGCTATTGGAAAGGCGGTTGCTATTGGTGAAGACCTCTCTAGCCTGATTCTATGGAATATATTTACTAAATTGTGGGTTTTTAGAAGTTGAGTTGTTGCTCATAGCAACCAATCAGATTCTACTTATCATTTATCTAGCACCTTCTAGAAGATACTAGCTAGAATCTGATTGGTTGCTATGGGCAACAACTCCACTTCTAAAATCCTGCACATTAGTAAATATACCTCTAGCAGTTTATGCGGACTATTGGGTCTGTATAACACCTAATAGTACTGGATTGCAGGTTGCCTGTGACCTGGGTATATTATGTTGACATTCATAATGTTGACATTGTCATTATGTCAACATGTCAATATCGTCGTTGACCATGTCAACACTCCGCATATGGACTCTGTGATTTTTTTTGTAAGTGTAACCCTAAAGGTAACCCCAACCCTAACACTAAACCTAATGGAAACACTAATGTAATCCCTAACACCAACCATAACCCTAACACAAATGTCAACATTTTGACATTGTTGGTATTTCATATGTTCACATTCTATCCATGTTAACGTTTTCTAGGTGTCAACATATATTGATGTCAACATTTTGTACATGTCGACATCATAACTTTTGGCATTCTGATGTTGACATTATAGACGTCGTCTTTGTTATTGTCGACTTCATGACTGCACCCCTGTGACCTAATAGTGTTAGTGTGAGGGATACCCCTGACCTCATAGTGCTAGTGTGCAGGTTTCACATGACTTGATTGTGCTAGTGTAACCAGTGAGCTGGTAGTGCTAGTGTGCAGATATCCCATGACCAAATAGCATACCTCCCAACTATCTCAATTTTCACGGGACAGACCCACTTATCGGGCACTGTACCACCGTGTCCCTACGGTAGGGGAGTGGGGGGTGGGAAGACCCCCTCTCACCCAACTGATCTGCTTAACAGGGCAAGCGTTGGATAGATGCGGTACGCATGCACATGGCATCTATTCATGGAGATAGGGACTGAGTGCATGTCTAACAGTTCCCACAGTCCAAGGCATGCCCCCAGCGTGATGAAATCAGGGGAGTGGCTCGCAAGTATGTCATTTCCTGTGAGGCCACACCCCCTTAACACTAGGCCACACCTTCTAATTTTGGGCATGCACAATGGTCCTGGCCTGGATCTAACAAAAGTTGGGAGGTATGTAATAGTGCTATTGTGTAGGTTACCGTGACCTGATTGTGCTAGCGCACAAATTTAATGAGATCTAATAGTGCTAGTGTGCAGAGGTACTTTATCTTAACCTGCTAGGTATTACATTTTCTCTTACCATTAAGGAACCCCGGATCATGACACAAGCCTTTTGCATGTGATTATAGTCACTGGTGATTGCCAGTATGGCTTAATGGTTTTGTCCATGCAAGGTTAGGAATACCTAAACAGTAGTGCTGCACAAGGGCAGCAGGCAGAGGAAATAGACAGTACAAAGGCAAAAGGTCTAGGCAGGCAGAGGGGGTGATTCAATTGTTTTGCCGGTGGCTATATTTTTTAAAGTGTCTGACGTAGCAATTCATTTATTGCTCCGTCTGAGCGCGATAGCAACCGGTGCCTACATTTCTGCTCGCACCCTCAGGAGGGTGCGAGCAGAAATGTGTGAGAAATCTGTAGTTAGGGCTCGCTAATCACGGTTAGGGTGCCCTAACCAGAACTTTAGATGGGTTTAGCCCTTTTACATGGCCAAACACAGTCTAATAGGGCATGAAGAGGGTGATAATTAATGAGCGCCCAGGACAATTGAATTGAAAAACTGGGCGCTCATTAATTATCACCTCCCACGCAACATTTGAATTGCCCCCATAGAGTGTTAAGCCAGGAGACAAATCGAACGATAACAACTATAATTTCAAACAAAATAAAGCTTAACCATAAACGGCAAATTTCTATGCAATATGAGGTTTAGATATTTAATATATGCCATTTTGCAGTAGTTGTTTTCCGTGTAGTTTATGTTGAAAAATTGCGTCTTACTCTAAATCAGAACCATAACATGTTAACATACAGTGTGTCCTAAGAGTAATGTATGATACTTAAAAAAAATAGTATTCACAATTGTCTTCTAGTATATTAGTTTGAGTACAACGCTAAAGTTATGCTTCTTTTTTTGCAATTACTGTTAATGTTTTATGAGTTCGCAGTATAACAATTAAATTAACAGTGTGAAGGTAATGGCTTAATGAAATAAAAAAAAACAACTTGTCTCTCACATCAAGGTGTTTTTTTTCTTAATTTTAAAGTTTTGTTATTATGAAGTGAAAATGCTAATCAGATCTCCACAGTGCAATAATGGATAATTAAAGTAATTGTTCTTTTGTCTTAAGTATGTACTTTTACTGTGCCACTAATTCAATAGCTACAGAATGGGCGAATGTGAAAAAAGGTAAATAAAAAATAGTCTGCTTGACCTCACTTTACTGATTGCATAAACTAAACCAATGCATACTGTGCATTTCACACTCAGTACTCACTAATTCATAGAACTAATACCTTTGTGAATAGGGATAAATTAATCTTACTGGCCTAGATACAAGCTATCAGTAATGTTCACCTTATTGCACCCGCCCCTTCACCTTATTGCAGAGCACAGCGGAGCGTGGGACAGGGGGAACTGATCATCAGTTTCCCCTGCCACAGCTGATCTCTGCACATGCAGAGATCAACATGTACTATGTTCTCCTCCGGGCACTTTTGTTACAGCGTATGTACCCTAGAGTGCTCTTCGTACGGCATTCTGAGGTGCAATTTCAGGGGTGATGTCGGTGGTCACAGACCGCAAGATCACTCCCAGGGGGCAGATCCGTGCCAGGCTAGTGGTTAATACAGTATATTGTTGTACAGGTTAATAGCCTATTCAACATCGTGTAGGGCAAAGTGAGCTCCAAGGAGAATTTATTAATGAATAGGAACGGTCACTCCTGGACAGGCCAGCTCCAGCTGCGTATATTGATTGTAGTTTTCACTAACCAAATGGTGTTGCGGTGGCACCACGAGGATCTGTCTCCCTATGGGTGACCTTGTCCACCCATGAGGCATCACATGTTTGGGTGGCCTGGCACATCTGGTGGTGGGGAGGCGGGCACATGCCACCCTGCATCCACTACCTGCATCAGTTGACTTCTTTCGTCTTCTTTTTTTAAATCTGTTTATTGAAATTTTTTCAATACATAAACAAAAGAGAAAAGGTAATGATACAGTGGATTGTTATATAGAATATCACATTCACAATAAAAGTCTTTAATCAGTCTATGTAAGGTAAACCATGTATCGATGCTATCTAGAACACAAAGGGCCTGATTCAGAGCCGCTCGCTATTTGCAAGCACAGGCTCTGAATCAGGGCAGGGAGTATTTATTTTTTCCTGTTCGTCACCACTAAGCTGTGGGTGCCCACCCACAGCTAGTGCGAGGTGGCAGGAGATGGTCTTGATTATTGCGACCATCGGCATTGCGAGGAGACCCTAAGGTAGGGTCTCAGGACTCGCAATGCCGAGTGGACTTCCAGCTCTAATAGAGCCGGAAGTCCACTACTGATGAACATCGACAGCCACCCCGTTTTGCTGCGAGCCCCGGAGCGAGTGAAGGTCTCACTCACTATGGGGCTCGCGCACGCTGCGGATGTGCACTGGGCCACCATCGACCTGCTTGCGAGCGCAATGCGCTTGCGAGCGGGTCTGAATCAGGCCCATAGTGTGATGAAATGAAACAAAGAATATATGAGAGTGAACTCACAGAAAACCTTAGGTCAGGAATTTGTTCACTCAGTGACTAATGTAAAATAGATAAAAATAACATGCTAATGAATATACAGCTAACAATAAGCTATACATCGTGACTTAGAAGAAAAAACTCCAAACGAAACATACATACAGTACATAGAGGGAAAACACATAAAGGAAGGAATAAGGGAAAGGGGGAAGGGAGGGGAGAGGAAGCGATAAGTGGCTGTGAGTTGATATAATATGAGTAGAGAAGATGTTAAGGGGTAGAGACATTACTTTTTCGACAAGTAACAATTGCCAATGGAGGAACCATTCAGTGGAGCTAAACAAACTGAAAATTCTGTCTTTTTCTTCCGAGGGTAGTGTTTTTATATATAAATCCCATTTCCTATAGAATTGTATGACTCCTTTATCTAAGTTAGGGATAGTGGCTCTCCGATCAAATTACAGGAGTTGCATCAATTTTCCTTAAACTTCTCCTATGGAGGTAGAAGATTTGGAAATCCAATGGATAAGAATTACCTTTTTTGCTATAGTCACTATAGTGGTTATCAAATGGATGGAGGCTCTTTTTATCCTTCCCTGAAGACCAATTAGAGAAATTGGCACATAAACAGGAGGGGTCAGGGCTAAGCTGGAGGGAAAAAACTAAATTGACGAGGTTAACAAGCTTGTTCCAAAATCTTCTAATTTTCCAACAGTCCCAAAAACAATGGAAGAAATTTGCATTAGTAACATGGCATTTGCAGCAATTACCCGTCCCCGTAGTTACTATATGTTTTCGTTGTACAGGGGATATATAGGCCCTATGTATTGTTCTAATATGAACTTCCTGTAAATATGTGGACTGTAGAATCTTTAGAGTAGTGTCAAAGTGTATTAATATTAAGTGTCTCGAATCAAAGGGATATCATTCCGCCATGGCGTTAAGAGATTGTGTATAGCAGGGAAAGTCAATATCTTTGCAAGGACTGTATATAAGAATTTAGTCTTGTAGGGGATGGAGGGGGAGAGTCAATATCTGGCCTATTAAGTCTGAGGAGGATGTATCCTGAAATGGGGGTTAAAGGGAATTGATGAAATGTCTAGTTTGTAGATACATGTAGAACTCATTATGGGGGAGTTGGAATTTTTGTTGTAGAGAAGCAAAAAACAGCATTGAGCCTCCATTGGATGTCAGGTATAGTCCTTTGTCTCTTCATGTGAGAAATGTAGCATTATCTTGTGAGGGAGGAAAAGATGGATTGCCCCACAGAGGAATATACGGAATATTAGTGAAAGATCTAGATAACTTTTTATGACAAATATGTATCTTTGAATCTGATATGATTTAGTAAATTTGAAGGAATATCAGAGGGTTTAGCATGTAATAAGGCCCCTGGGGAGAAAGGAGTAAATAAGGCTTTATCGACGTTCATCTTGGTGTAAGTACTTGTGTCGAGCAACCAGTCTTTGATACAGAGGAAATAGACAGATAAGGAATAGGAATATAAATCTAGGACCCCTATTCTCCAATCCTTACGCGTTGCTAATAACTTGGAGAAAGCTATTTTAGGTGTTTTGTTCTGCCATAAAAATGTAGAGGTTGATACAGCGAAGCATTGTATATCAGAGTTAGATAGGGTAATGGGGAGCATTTATATGAAGTAAAAGATTATTGGGAAAATTATACTTTTAATTACTGCATTTCTGCCTAGTAACAAGAGGGGTAAATGTTTCCAATTGTCTAGTAAGATGATAATTTTGTTGAGTACTGGGAGAAAGTTTAAGTTATAAAGCTGTGTGAAACTAGATGGAAAATGCACCCCTAAGTACTTAATATGTGAGGGAGCTAAGGTGAGAGGAAAAGGAATAGAGGTAATAAAGAAATTTGAAGAGTTCTGATCTATAATTAAAAATTTGGATTTGTCAAAGTTGATCATATATCCGGAAAATGTTCCAAAGTCATTAATAATGCAGAAGATTTCTGGTAAAGAAGAATGAGGATCGGAAATTAATTTAACATATCATTTGCGAATAAAGCGTTTAAGATCAACTTTGCCAATGCGAATCCCATTAAATAAGTTAGAGGATCGTAATGCTATGGCTAGGGGTTCAATAGCTATTGCGAAGAGAAGCGGAGATAGTGGACGGCCCTGTCTCATTCCTCTCTGTATTGAAAAAGGTGCATATAGCAAGCCGTTACAGGAAATTTGAGTGCTAGGTCGATGATAGAGAGTCTTTAAGATATCAACAAAGGGCTCTGGTATTCCAAAGCGAACCATGGAGTCAAAGAGGTGTTGCCATTATATAAGGTCAAATGCCTTTTCTGCATCTAATGAGAGGATCATATTGGTACCAGGAGACCCGGAGTCTTTGACAAGGTGAATTGCTGAGAGTACTCTTCTAACATTGACTACTGAATTTCTGCCCTTTATCAAGCCCGACTGGTCTGGGTGGATGATATTCAGCAAAAGACACTTCATCCTATCTGCAAGAATCTTAGTGAACATTTTAAAGTCAAGGTTGAGGAGGTAAACAGGCCGGTAAGATCCCAGCTTAGATAGATCTCTCACCGGTTTGGGTAGTACTTTACTAACCGCTGCATTAAAGTATAAAATAATAGTTTTGGTAGATATAATATTGTTATAAAAGGCCACAATTGTGTCCCCTAACCGATGTTGAAGTATTTTATAGAAATCTCCGCTCAGACCATCCGGGCCAGGAGCTTTAGCAAGCTTCAGACATTTTATAACCTGTAATACCTCTTGCAAAGTTATAGGAGCATGCAGAGTAGAAGCCATATCAAAAGACAGAGATGGGAAGAGAACCCAAGCAATAGAATATGGGTCATGGGATAGACTTGAATGAAGGTCATTTGAGGTTTGAGGGTATAAAAATTAAGGGGAAGGGTGAGCTGATGTGGTAGGAAAAGGATTGCAGTCTGGTTGAGCGTAAAGCTTCTTATAAAAGTCGCTCATGATCTCAGCAATTTGCGCATTGGAAGTAGCGAGGGAGTCATCACTTGTGAGTAAGGGGTAAACAAGCATGGGGCTACGAGTGCATTGTAAAAGGTATTAGTAGATACAAAGTTTTGTTCCCAAGCTTGTGGAAATTAAAATTCACATGGAAGGAGTACCTATCTCCCATGTCTTGAAGGAACTCATCAAAATGATTTTTTTTCAATAATAATCTTGTTTTGTGTTGGAGTTAGGGGATTATTTGTACTTTTGGTATCAGTTAAAGAGGTTTTAATGTCTGTATAGGAACTGGTAATTTTTTTGTTTTGAGCTGAGACATAAGAACTGATGGTTCCTCTCAGTACAGCCTTAGCTGTTTGCCAAAACAGAGCTGGATCGGCTTCCAAGTGATGAAAATTATCATTCTTGAATTCCTCCCAAGAAAACTCAATCCTGTTCCTAAATTTTAAAGAGTTTGCAATATGTGAAGGAAATCTCCACTGTCTAGGTCCAGATCTTTCTATGGGTAGATGAAGGGACAGCCAAATTAGAGCATGGTCTGAAATAAGAATTAGTTCACATCGCGTTTCAGAGATATCTGGGAGTAGACTAGCCAAGGTTAGTAAATAGCCTATCCTTGAAAGTGTTTGATGGGCTGCCAATAGACTAGTGTAATCCATTTCCAGGGGGTTCAAGGCTCGCCAAACATCTACCATTTGTAGCGATTTTGTGAAGCAAGGGACACCTAGCTTAGGAAGAGGGAGAGAGGAGGCAGATGACGCGGATCTATCAAGAACCTGGGATGAAACAAGGTTGAAATCCCGACAAACTATAAGTGCTTCATTGTTATAAGCACTTAATTTGGCAATAAGATGTTGGAAAAAAGTTTTGGAGTAAATGTTTGGGGCATATATACTGTATTACATAATACATATTTAATGCCAGAAATAAATAACTACTAGAGCTATGACATATCGGCCATCTGGGTCTATGGTGACAGATTGGATATCAATCTTTAATTGCTTTTTTGCTAGGATCACAACTCCTCTTGATTTAGAGTTATATGTAGATGCTACTACTACTGACCAATTCAACATGTGAAGTTTAAGAACTCTTGCAAGAATATTAAATCCATTTTACGCTTATTTAAATAAAGAAGAACTTTACGGCTCTTAGCTGGGAAGTGAAATCCACCAACAGTAAGAGATCCAATTTTCAGATTTGTCATATCTCAGTACTGGGAGGTACTAAAGCATAATCCCCATTCACAATCTCTACTAGTATGAATTTTGGATCGAGGTAAGGGGGAAGGGGGGGAGGAAGAGTACAGGAGGGTAGTGACAAAACAAGGAGAGGCAGACTAGAAATAATTAAAGTGTGAGAAGCCATCTCAATCCAGTGGATAAATAAAAGAAAAACGGGTACAGTTTGTGAATCCAAAAGTAAGGACATCAATGGGAAAAAAAATTAAATATAAGCTTGGCTCTGGGAATGCGAACATAAGAAAATACAAACATAGAAATAAGTATTTAGTACTGACTACTGGGTTAGTTTTCCGGAGAGTGGTATAGTGTAACATATTCAAACAACAACAGAATCAGTAGGAACTCCGACTACCATATTGCCCTGGTTAGGGTGAATAGAGTATTTTGAGACATATTGTGATATAAATATGAATTAACATTTGTAAGAGCCATATTTACATAAAGACAAGCAAGTCATCATGTAAATAAAAAATCCGAGAAAGTGTTAATAAGGGTTTTCCTGATATAAAGTGAAATTTCAAGGTTACCCAATTTGTATTAGAGAAGACAACATTAAATCAGTAGCTATGAATATAGGAGTATTGCTATACAACAATTACTGGCGTTTTAGGTCTACTAACAGCAAATCACTTCATGTCAATAGCTGAGTACAAAACTTTTGGTACAGAACAGATATTACAATGCCAGAGAAGAGATATAGCCAAATTAAACATCATGAGGCAAGACAAATAGTACATGAACCTTTTGTAAAAGAGATAGGTTATGAGTCTGAAATGTCTGGTGCCTGTGATTGGGATTCCTTCAGAAGATGGCCTGCAGTGTCTGCTGAGGAGTTGAAATCAACATGACAGGATCCTACAAAAAGCCTTAGAGTAGCAGGATACATCAAAGTGAATTTGCGCTTATTTTGTGCGAACTGAGCACATACATTAGAGAAGGCTTTGCGTGCCCTTGATAGTTCGACTGAGTAGTCCTGGAAGATAAAAATTTTACTCTCTTCCCAGGAAAGATTCTTCACCTTGCGGGAGGCAGACCATATTGCTGACTTATGTAAATAATTCAGGCATTTAAATAGAGTCACCCGTGGCCGAGAGGAGGGTGACGCGGGTAGAGGGCCTATTCTATGGACCCTTTCGATGACTAAGTCACGGCAAGCGTCTTCAATGCCCAGTTGAGAAGGTAAAGTCTGCCGCACAAAATTAGCTAGTGCTGCTCCTTTAACCGTTTCTGGTAAACCCACTAAGCGAATGTTATTCCGACGTGACAGGTTCTCTAGGTCATCGACTTTATTGAGTAAGTAAAAGTTATCTTTGTTAAGGTGTTTCATCTCCTTACCAATATCAGCAATGTCATGATTGGTGGCATTTATTTGAAGCTCAGCATCAGATACCCGCTGCTTTAATCCCTGTAGCTGCGCAGATATTTCAGCCACTGCCTGTGAGAGCAAGGGGGGTCATAGTGGACTTTATGGGGTCCACTATGTCTATGTAGGTTGGGGGAGATTCAGGAGCGCATCCTACCTGAGAGGATGATGTATTCAACTTGTCTGCTGCCTTCTTAGAGGCGGGGGATGGATTGTCTCTATCCATGCCCACCACCATATTGGGATCAGCGCTGCGTTTCTCCTGATGCGGCTGTGAGGGGAAATATTTGTCCATCCTCAGGCAGGTATGGTCAGTAGTGCAGCGAGTGATAGGAGGCTCAAATAGAGGCTTTCAGAAGCTGAGAGAAGGGTGATTAGGGCTCAAGTGTGTTGGAGCTCTCATGGACGCATCCTCACTCCATGCAACCGGAAAACAACTTTTTTCTTCTTAATAAAAACGGTCTTTTTTTTTAATACTTTTTATTGTTTTTCAAAATACAGAATAAGAAAGAAATTAAAAACAGTGGGTTGAATGATGAAGGTAGATAGGGAGGGGGCACTGGGGTATATGTGAACTGGAGTTTCTGTATGGCATAAGATGAACTTGGAGCACTACAGTGTGTTTAACATATCTGTGGTGCTGGGATTATTTACACGTTACACTTTTAATAACATCACCAGCATGTCATACTGACAATTTTATTGGTAAGGGCCCCCCACAAATTTACTGCCCTGGGGCCCCCCACAAACCTTAATCCAGCCCTGTTGGGAGGTATGATTTATATATAATTAGAGGTTTAGTCAGTGAAGGTGAGAGATGTGCTGCCCATGGAAGATTTTCTGCCAGAAGCGGTTGGTTGGAACAGCCCTGGACTTCTGGGATGTCAGTTGCTCCTAGTGGGACACTCCCAGAATTAGTGAAAGAAAAGTGGAGAGAGCTTGAAGAGTTAGGACATAGGCTTTGCCTCTTTCAAGCTCAGCTGAGGCAGGACAGGACCACATTTGAGAACTACTGCCCTACTGCATAATTAGTGTAAGAGGCACCCAAATGTGGCAAGACAGCTTGATCAGGTCCAAGGAGTGGAATCACCTCCCACAGCTCTACTCATTGTAGTATTCGGGAGATTACATCTTCATGAGCATTTCACCACACTGGTATCGGATGTGGCTTTAATTCCAAAAAAGCTGAACAGCCAACTGGAGATTCATTCCTACTACTTCTGAAACCACAGCCAAAACTTTGTTTTACTATGATGTTAGATTATCCATAAATACTGTATGTAACTAGGTAAAAATAAATTAAATAGCAGTATGACTAAAAACTGAATAAAATGAATAACTAGCACCAGTGCTGTTGTCTGGATAAAGTAATAGCAAGGGTCACTGACCACGAGACCCCTGTAAAAGTGTTAACAGCACCAAACTATGGTGCTCATTTGTTGCGTATGATAAATGGTACTTAAGCCAATCAGCTCCAACTGTCATTTTTCAAACAGATGACAGTTGGGAGCTGATTGGCTGGAGCACCATTATCATACACAGCGAGCTTTAAAACTTGTTGCGTATGATAAAACTCGTTGATAATTAGGCCCCTGTGCATGGAAAGGAATGTCATAGTGGAATCTGGTTAACAAAACCCGTGTGGGCTGCACCTTTAGCCCTGCATTGAATATAAGTGGTGTTCACCCTGGCACCCATGAGGTGATGGAAGTCCAGGTAATAGTGTAGTCAATAAAACCATCAAGTTTTTTTCAGGAACTACAAGGTCCAGGAAGCTTTGGAAGTTACTGTCTGTGGAGACAAGTTGACTGGGAGTATTTATAAATGCCAGGGAAAGCTCTCGGCACATTCGACCAGTGTGGTCAAACAGGAGTGCCACCCCATAGAGGGTGCACCCCTCCCAACCATCTCAATTTCAGCGGGACTGTCCCATTTTTCAGGAGGGTTGGCACCCCACCACCACAGCTGTGTCGGACCCCGGAGAAGCTGAATCATGCACGTAGTATCCATTCAGGGCAGGGAGAGGACTGGGGCAGCCCAGCTACTGAAGGAGTGCTGGGCTCATCCCAGCCTGATGTTAAATGGGAGGCGTGCCATACGGACATGCCCCCAAATACAACATTAAAGGGGTGTGGTCTATGGTAATTAGGCCACCCCCCTTTCAGAAATATGGTCACAGGATGATGCTCTGCTCAGCTTACTCAATGGCTTCTCCTCTATCACTTTTCTATATCAGTCAAACTGCACCTCTCTCTGCCACTAATTGTCACTTCTCAACTCCTCTTTTTAGTTTATTCTTTATTTAAAACTTTATTTAAAATGTCACTGGCCTCTGCGCCTTTTTACAAAATGGCCATATTTTAGTGGGATATCAAAGCTGCACCTTGGCAAAACTAAATGTTGAGTGCTCGGTGAGTGCCCTCTAACTGAAATGCAAAACACTGTATAAAAGTAAAGCTTCCTGTAATTTGTGCGCTATATGCAAAAGCAGGCAGTATTTGAATCCCTTGGAACACAGCATGGCTTGTCCATGTTAAAAATTTGCACCATTTAACTGAAAAGCCTTGGCAACATGATGCAATATGTTCCCTTAAAGTCTCACTACACACATCACATGAATATCAGTGTAGAGCGCCCATTGTAATGCAATGTTTGATACACTGTACATCTGTAGCAATGGCTTTAGTAAATCTCATGCTAGGCTTTGCAGATGATTGCTTATATTGTGTTCTGTTGATTTCACAGCAGTTGCTCCACAGATCAGCGGGAGTAACATTGCTTTCTGCATGATACAGTAATGATGTTCTAAATTAGCTGATATCATTAACCATTATTGTCCAGGAATTTACTGCCGGGAAAGGTTATCGTAATTTAAAGAAAATCACCAGACTATCCAATTATAGTAGAAGAGGTGAAAAGATGTCTTTTCTTAATGAACTTTTCTAAAATAATTTATTATGCAACATACAGTTCCGTTATATATTTTCGGTAGAGTTTGTATATAGGGGACATCATAAGGCTGATTGTCCATAATTAACAGTGCACACTTCACTGGTTCCTGTGTAATGCTGCAGAATTAGGGTGTCTGGCATTAGATGAGAGGTCTGGCCACCCAGAAAGAAATGATCACCTTGTAAGCTACAGAGCTACAGTATGTTAATTAAATGGGGCACGGTTTAATAAAAAAAATTTTTTTTTTTTTTAAAAAGCAAAAAATTATTAAAAATCATTACATGCTTAAAATGGAAATTAAGAATGTTCATTAAAATTAAACAACTCTATCCTAACTGCTAAATGATTGATAGATTAATTAATAAGTGCTCTTAAGCTAATTCCTACATCATGGTTTTAACTTTTTTTATCATTCAATATGAGTATTGTCCATTATTATTTAAAAAAATAATTTGAAAAACATTTGTATAGTTGTTTTATGTGGGTGTTCAGAATACTTCCCACTAGACAGGTTTACAGTATGTCTCGCTTTATATTTTTAACGGGACCCATTTTGCGCCTGCATGTTGCACTTTGGTGGGTCCAGGCGTATTCCGAGTAATGTAAAACACACATCACATACACATATAATTGAAAGAGATGGTAATAAAGAAGTAGAAGGTTGGACTTTGATGTGATGTTTATACTTGTGAACATATAACCTCCTATATATTTTCCACCTTTCCACACATCAAGGCGTACATTTACTTTCCAGCGGTCGCCCCAAAGTGTGTAAGGGAGGCGTGCACCATGATTTGTACTGGGCAGACTATCCATATGCACCAATGCAAAAACAGGTTTTGCAATGCTCATCAGATGCACATTGTAAATAACCTCTCGTTGCTGTAGTGCTGTTTGTGAGCAGCAGGAGGCAGATTTGATCCTCAGATATCTTCTAAGTTCTCTCCCAGTGTTCTGCTCGCAAATAAAAGGACTGGTGGTATATCATGTACAAAATGGCACTAATTGCCCTGATGATGAATCCATTCTGCTAATAATGTGGGTTGTTCAATAGAAATGTACACAAATGGTAACAGAAAAAGCATTTGCGCTCCTTGAATGTTTCATTAGAAATATTTTTTATAGAATATACAGATTTGTCCTCGCACATCTTTGCTTCAGTCGCGCGAAAACAGCACCTCTTCGCGCTCCAGGTTCCGAGAGATTCTGCTAGCACCAGGATTTTTTTATGCTTTTTTTTGCGAAAATGCCTCTAAGGGCCGTATTCAATTGCAGGCGAAAAGTTTTTGCCAATGACGTAATTTCTCCTGTCGGAAACTTTCCGCCCAATTCAATTGCAATGATTTTTCGCCTAAGCGGAAAGTCAATGCATTCAGATAGGTGGAAAAGATTTGCCTCTGAATGGATACGGAAAAAAGTGCAGTTTTGGGGTGCAAAGTTGCGGGAACCCCCGTGCAATGTTAGGACAGTCCCTCAAATGTGAACTGAGCAAAAAAAAGTAAAAAAAAATCCATTAGAACACCCCCAAAATTATAAAGTTGGGGGACATTCATAAAAACTAGCGAAATAGACTCCAGGTATGCCCCAGGTGTTTTTTTTTTATTTGTAGGTGTTTGCGGCAGGTGGTTTTTCCATGATTTTTAAAACTTCACTTTTGCAACTTATAAATATGCTAGCCCCCATTTTCAGGTACCGTATATACTCGAGTATAAGTCGACCCGAATATAAGCCGAGGTACCTACTTTTACCCAAAAAAACTGGGAAAACTTACTGACTCGAGTATAAGCCTAGTGTGGGAAATGGCAACAGCTGGTAGTGCCCCCAGTAGTAATTCCCCCTGGTTGTGCCCCCAGTAGTAATCCCCCCCTGGTAGTGCCCCCAGTGGTAATCCCCCCTTTCAGTGCCTCCAGTAGTAATCCCCCCCTGGTAGTACCCCCAGTAGTAATCCCGCCTTTTAGTGCCCCCTGTAGTAATCCCCCCTTTTAGTGCCCCCTGTAGTAATCCCCCCCTGTAGTAATCCCCCCTGGTAGTGCCCCCTGTAGTAATCCCCTCTTTTAGTGCCCCCTGTAGTAATCCCCCCCTGGTAATGCCCCCTGTAGTAATCCCCCCTTTTAGTGCCCCCTGTAGTAATCGCCCCCTGATAATGCCCCCTGGTAGTGCCCCCTGTAGTCATCGCCCCCTGGTAGTGCCCCCTGCAGTCATCGCCCCCTGGTAGTGCCCCCTGTAGTCATCGCCCCCTGGTAGTGCCCCCTGCAGTCATCGCCCCCTGGTAGTGCCCCCTGTAGTCCCTCCCCTAAGTAGAGAGAGACGTGATAACAATAAAAAAAAAAATAAACACTTACCTGAAACTCCCGCTCATGGTCCCGCCGCTGTCCGCTCCTGGTCCCCGCCGCTGTCCGCTCCTCCGGCCGCTTTGCATGGGAGAGACGTCGTCATGACGACGTGTCTCCCATCACCCACTGCGGGAGCCGGAAGATGGCTCCCGCAGTGGGAGCAGCAGCAGCCGCTGAGAGTCTGACAGACTCTCAGCGGCTGCTGATTACAGCAAACACATAGCTGCCGGCTCCGGCGGCTATGTGTTTGGCAGTGTGTAGCGCTGACCGAACTCCGTCCGGTCAGCGCTACACTTGACTCGAGTATAAGCCGAGGGGGACTTTTTCAGCACATTTTTTGTGCTGAAAAACTCGGCTTATACTCGAGTATATATGGTACTCCAAATTTGCAGGGACTAGTTATTTTCGCAAAAAAATATTGCTAATTGCTATTCTTCACCCATATGCAAATACTCTAAATAGCACCTATTGAGACCATTTAAGAACCCCAAATACCTTCAGCAGGGCTATTCGGGGGTATCCATAGTGATCCCCCATGTCAGTGCATCTTTTGGGGGGTGTCAGGCTGATTTCCCCAAATCTGACAGGACTTCTCGCCGATCTAAGTTTTGCCGGGACACGTTCTCGCATCCTTTGCAATTGAATAGGGTGAATCACGGGGACGAGTGCGATTCTTTTCCGGATGCATAACTGGCGATGACGCCGAAAAGTCCGGCATACGAAAAGTCCGGGACTTTTCGCCGGCAATTGAATAAGGGCCTAAGTCACAATGTGGGGCGACTAGGACGCACCATGAGACTGTGCTGGTTAATTTGCTACGATGCAATGTACACAGCTTTTTCCATGCCAAGTTCCATTTACAGACTCAGGTGCACACAGATATTCAAGTGTTGCATGTCAAATTAATCAGCACAGTCTGCTGGTGTGTAGTAGTCACATCGCATTGCGACTAGAGATGAGCGGTTCGGATTCTGTGGAATCCGAACCGCTCCGAACATTGGGGATCCGAGTCCACCCGAACCCTGTTCGGGTGTTCACCGCCTGACTCGGATCCCCGAACGGCGGCCGCCTGATGTCGGATTCTCACTAGAGAATCCGACATCAGGTCTCCTCGCGTGTAGGGCAGAGCGCTGTGATAGCGCTCTGCCCTACACAGACACAGACACACAGCCGCCAGCGGCAGCTGTGTGTTTGTTACAGCAGCCAATGAGAGTCACACAGACTCTCATTGGCTGCTGCACGGAGGGAGCCGGCTGGAGCTCACACATGAGCTCCGTCTTCCGGCTCCCTCCTCAGCGTGTGACAGAGCGGACGGCGCGGGAGCGGGGAATCAGGTAAGTTTTATTTTTTTTATTTTTTTACTTGTCAAAGGTCCGGGGGCGCTACTGGGGGGGGTGTCTGCTACTGGGGGGGGGCTATACTACTTGGGGGGCCATACTACAGAGGGGCCTGCTACTGGGGGGGGGGGCTATACTACTGGGGGGGTCTGCACTACTGGGGGGGTCTGCTACTGGGGGGGCCATACTACAGAGGGGCCTGCTACTGGGGGGGGCTATACTACTGGGGGGGGGTCTGCTACTGGGGGGGCCATACTACTGGGGGGGATCTGCACTATTGGGGGGCCATACTACAGAGGGGCCTGCTACTGGGGGGGGCTATACTACTGGGGGGGTCTGCACTACTGGGGGGGTCTGCTACTGGGCGGGGCTATACTACTGGGGGGGCCATACTACAGAGGGGCCTGCTACTGGGGGGGCTATAATACTGGGGGGGGTCTGCTACTGGGGGGGCCATACTACTGAGGGGCCTGCTACTGGGGGGGCCATACTACTGGGGGGGTGGCTGCTACTGGGGCAGCCTACTACAGGGGGGGGCCATACTACAGGGGGGGCCCATACTACAGGGGGGCTACTACTGGGGCAGCCTACTACTGAGGGGGCCTGCTACTGGGGCAGCCTACTACTGGGGGAGCCATACTACTGGGGGGGCATACTACTGGATGGCATGCTAATGGGGGGCATACTACTGGGGGGGCCTGCTAATGGGGGGCATACTACTGGGGGGGGCCTGCTAATGGGGGGCATACTACTGGGGGGCATTCTACTGGGGGCACTGCATAGTGGACCCTACTACTAAGGGGACTGCATAGGGGGCACCACTGCTGGGGGACATTGTGTAAGGGACACCGCTACTGTGGGCATTGTGTAAAAGGGGCACTACTGTGTGTCGTAACATAAATAAGAGACACTACTTTATGGTGTAATGTGAATCAGGCCCTATGTGCGGTGTAATGCTAATAAGATTGTGCACTGTGACTCCTAGGGCCGTAGCCCACTTTGTAAACAAGTACTATGACTCTGCTGGCCGTACCCCACTGGGTGGGTGCCCTACTTTTCATTTCTGCCACTGCTGTGTGGCAATGTGTCATAGATGTGCTTTATACTGTGGTGTCTGTGTCGTTGTGCCGCTGCTTTGTCGCTTAGTAACCAGTCAGCTCACTGCAACCTTTGGCCAATAATGTTGAAAACAATATTATAAGCTGTGATATGGTCTAAATTGACTGGAAATTAATGTTATTGAGGTTAATAATACTCTAGGAAGAAAAAAAAAGACCAATTTATGTGATTTTAGCTTTTTTTGTCAATTTTTGTAAAAAAATCCAAATCCAAATCCAAAGCCAGTCACCGCAGTTTGGCAAATCCAAATCCAAATCCAAATCCAAAGCCGGACGACGAATTAGAACCAAATCCAAATCCGGCAAAAATGGTCCGGCGCACATCCCTAATTGCGACTGAGGCTGGGTACACACGTAAAGAGTTTCTGTCCAACCATCCAACTAGTTGATTGGTTGGAATGAAAATCTGGTAACGTATGGGAGTAACCGATGATCAGCAATTTGCTCCTAAATGCCAGAAAACAGATGAAAATGGTCGTCAGACAAGTTTGTTAAATGTTTGATCTAAACAATTTGTTCAAACAACAGTTTTTGTCAATTTTCCTGCATCTGCATCAATTTTCCTGCATTTGGGAGCAAATTGCTGATTGTCATTTGCTTTCATACCTTACCAGATTTTCAGTCCAACCAATCAACTAGTTGGATGGTTGGACAGAAAATCTTTACATGTGTATGCACCTACTATACAATTTTCTGTCAGATATCTGTCCAATCTGGCTGGTTGGAATGAAAACCTGGTAATGTATGGGAGCAAATGACAGTCGATTATATAGTTTTAAACACTGAAAAAAGGACAAAAAAACCTGTTCAAATTGGTTACATTTGTGTGTTTTAACTTTTAACCAATTTGTCTGAACAACCATTTTTGGCTATTTTCCAGTGTTTGTGAGCAAATGGACGATTGTCATTGGCTCCCATACATTACCAGGTTTTCATTCCAACCAGCCAGATTGTACAGATATCTGACAGATAATTGTATAGCGTATGCCCAGCTTTAGACACACTTTTGGCAAAAAAAGACACTCGACACTAGCAGAGTTGTACGGGACCTGGTGGCTCACTCACTGCAGGTATGTCGCGCTGCGTGGCCTGTTGATGATAGATGTAGGAAGACACATCTGTACCTCAGAAATATCCACTTGAACAGCCCAGCAGTTAAATGTGAGGATGCCATTCTTTTAAAACTGTGATCAGATGACTGCTGACATTACGCCAATATGACACCGACATCACTAGCCTTTTTAAATGAATGGCTCTATTTAAACTTGCTCTGAGCACAATATGGTGCCAAAATATTAGGCCTAATTGCTCCAGCATTCTCAGGATGGTACTACTAGATTTCGCTGTGTACCAGAGCCCCAGCTTGTCTACCATTTGTAAATCTTGCTTGTGACATTGATTTTGTATAGTATTGACCAGTCTTTGATTGCTGTTTTTATATCTGGCTAGACTCCAGGCATCTGTTCCTGGTGGTGTTGATTCTGTAAATGTCGACCAAATGACTACATCTCTTATTTTCATAACTGAGAGCAGTGGCGGCTCCAGAGGTGTGGCTGCAGCGCAGTTCAAAATTATAATAGGGGAGCCACTCCAACTGCCAGTCAGTCCCGACTGGTGATTTTTGGCAGCTTTTGGGGTGGCAGTTGGGGTGGCTCCCCTATTCTGGAGCCTCCACTGACAGAGACAAATACTAATGGAAAAGTTTGTCTTTACATTATGAACATTGTGGATAAGTTGAGGATAGACTTGTGTTCCAATAGTCATTGACATGTAATGGCTGTTATGTGGGTCAAACAAGAAAGCTACGTGAGTAACTCTCATGGAATTGTCGCTGGGACAAGATAAACATTTTAGAAGTTTGCTTAGAAATATGCCTCTTAAGAACATCTGTAATATGTTATGGATGATGTATTAACGTGACATAAAACAGCAGAAAATATGCAATTTGTATTATACCCCAATAATTCAATAATTTCAAAATTAATGAGTGTGTTAAATGTTAAAGGTAAAATAAATAGTTCATAGTATTTCAGCATTGCAATATAAATGCTGGCTTATGGATGGAAAAAAATATGTGTTATACAAATAACATTTACTCTACATTTATGTGGAGGCATAAAACGCCATTGAGATCAATGCAATTTAGTTATCAGATACAATGGGTATGGAAAATTCATAATAAGCATATCAGGGCACTGCTCTCTAATATATATATCATTATATTTGTGATAAAGGCCAGGCCCTCCAAGAGCCGCGGCGGTAACAGGGGGCGTGGCCTAATAGCGGCAGGCATGGCCATGCCCCCTTCCCAGAAAAAAAAAGCTTTGCAGCGGCGCTGTGTGCTGGGGAGGGGGGGGGGGCGCTCTGAGCCCCCCCAGCCATGCTCAAAGCCAGGGGGGCACGATCAGTGTGATCGCTCCCCCCCCACGGGCATATGAGACTGCTGTGGCTGCTGCTCAGCAGCCACGAGCAGTCTCCCACTGCAGCTCAGCACACACTGTGTGCTGGGCTGCTGTGAGGGGGGGGGGGGGGGCGCCGAGCCCCTCAGGAAGCCCAGTCCTGGGTAATCTGTACCTGCTCCCCCCCCTCTCGGCGCCCCTGGTAAAGGCACTGGGGAAGTTATTAATGGGAGATATATATATATATATATATATATATATATATATGCCCCAGGTTCTTAACTTCTGTGTGGTAATCACCAGTGTCACAAACTGCACTCTCTGCTGCAGCCGTTGGGTCACTTACCTGGTTCCCCGCTCCATGATCTGGCTTTGTGACAGACTCCCTCCAGCTGCAGCTTCTTCTAGGGATCGGTATGAAATACCAGCGGCTGTTTAGTCCACCGGTCTAGAAACTGCATCCCCTTCTTCTCACCTCCAGCAGTTTCCCTGGCTTCCATGTGCAGCATTCCCTCCAGTGCTGGCTGCTGGGCGCAGCCATGACAGTCTGGATCAGGTGACCAGATCTCCATCAACAAAATATCAGTATGTGGTCACATGATGCCTGCAGCCAATCTCTGACAAGCCAGGGGTATATAAGGATTCTCCCTGCACACAGCAATTTCCAGTGCAATATTGCCCACAGCCTTGCTGTGTAACACTGTGAGAGCTTCTGCAAATACTTATCCTACTTAACTGCAGATTACAATCTCGCTGCACCCCTAGCTTCCTATCTGGTTCCACTCCGGTGAATCAGTATTTAGAGTTATCTGCTGTTACCAACTTCTTGGTTCCATCCCGGTGATCCTGCATTGGTTTCATTCCGATACCAGTATTCATCGTTTCCAGTTTAATAACCTGCACCATTGGTTCCAGTCCGATACCTGATTCCATTGGTTTCAGTCTGATATGCTGTACCATTTGTTCAAATCTGATAACCAGCACCATCGGTTCCAGTCCGATACCTGATTCCAATCCGATATCCGGCATCATGCGTTCCAGTCTGATAACAAGAGTCATCAGTTCCAGTCCGATAACAAGAGTCCGATATCCTATATCATCGGTTCCAACCCGATAATCAGCTTCTAGTACAGCTCCGCACCATCCCAGCTGTGCTTCCAGCATCTTCAATTCACATCATTCCATGAGTAGGAATTATATCAGATATGCCAGCTTCCAGATGCCAACCCCAGACCTCACTCCTACCAGTGACTCAAACCCAGATTCACATACAGGATCAAGCACATCAGTGGCAATCAGGTAATGAACAACCTTGATTGCCAGACCACATGTGAGATGTTGATAAAAGGTGTGTCAGTTTCTGTGGTCACTTTCTCATTGTCTGGGGGAAACAGGCTGGAGGACTGCTGGCAGACACTGGTTTTGTATGGTATAAGTGCTGAGCTAAATGCTGTTTCATTTGTAAGTTGTATATTAGGTCGTTCCACCTGGAGAGAAGGAACTTTATGCTAGTTTGAGCCGGAGAGGCTAGGATTTATTTTTATGATTTGTTTATTTTATACTGCCAAATAAAAGTATTTGCATATACCTGTACCGAGGCACTGGATTGGTGTGCTATTGATTGGCTGCAGCATGAGAAGTGCTCCCATTTATCCTCAGGAGACTGCACCCCTAACATAATCTTGTGACATATTACATTACATTGTATTGTTCATCCAGAGAAAAGATAATTCATATGCATCTATACTACACTCTGGTAGATGACAATGTAATGTACTACATACTATTGCAGATCATGGCGTATAGATGTCTCAGGTGCAAAAAAGATACATGTAACATGACACTACAATTGTCCAACTCCACTCAGTTCTACAGTATGTCATTTAGTGCCTGAGCTCTGTAAGAAGGTTGCATTACTATTTTATGGGTTATTTTTATTTATTTGTAAATTTTATTTCTCTTTGGTTTACTGCAAGACTAAAAATTCCCAATGGCTCCCTCAGTAAGGTTAAATGCGGGTCTGCTGCTCAAATACCAATTTTATGTCGTTGTGCACTTATTTTATTTCACTATTGGCCATTTCAATTCATATAAGCATACAGGGCCTGATACAGGATGGATCGCAGTTGCAAAGCTGCACGCAGGCTGTAGATATATGATTTATGCACGCAGGTAGCTTTGCAGTTGTGATCCTTGCAATAATCCAAATGCAGCAGGAGGTGTATGACACCCCCTGCTGCATTTGCAATCCCAGCACTGAGACCGAGGTTGCAGGCTGGGATCACCATCGCGATCATCGGTGCTTGATGGTCGCGATGGTGGATGGCGCCGGGCGACCAGCCAGCTAAGTAAGCCTCAGCTTACTCAGGCTGGTCGGCTTGCGAACCCAGCAGACTGCGTACATCCACGCAGTCCCTGGGCTGCCCACTCCCAGAAAATGGGACTGGCACGCCCCGTTTCTGGAAGCGCTAGCCAACCCTGCCCCCGCACCACCCCTTAAATGCCTCTGCCTGTCAATCAGGCAGAGGCATTCAAGGGCTTGCATGGGTCTTAGCAGGACCCATCTGCACACGCGCAGAATCCCGATAATCGGGAATCTGCGATCAGCAGTACACTTGCGTGCACTGCTGAATCAGGCCCATAGCTTAGTGTATCCAGATAGTGTTGGCTTATGGGAAATGTATGTATGTGAGACAGACTGAACAACAGATAGAGGGGAGAATTACCTACAGTAGTAATGATGCCAGGGAAAGAGACAGACCCCTATTGGAAGGAAAAGGACAGAGATAGACTTGGGTGATGAGGAACATGTAGAGGCTAGAGAGTATGCAATTCACCATACCACAAGTGGACGGTGGGCTAGTAAAGTTTTCAATTTCATTTCTCCCCCTTCACCCCACTTTCTAAAGTTTGGCCTTTGCCATCTTCTGTGATGTCATAACTGGTTGCTACCATGCATACATATAGCAGTACCTGACCAGCATTATTAATTTCAAGTGAATACTTATGTCCTGCCTTCATGGCAAAAGAGAGAGGATGGTAATATTTGAATAATACCACTATAAGCCCAAAGGCGCGGCTTTGACCTTGCTTTTTCCTGGCTTATTGAACACTGCACCTTGGTCCTGGGTTATTCCTGGACCGACCCCTTTCACACAGAACCCGTGTCAGCTCTGCCAAATGTGTGAGTCATTAGAAGTGGAAATTTTATTACAGGCTCACAAAGATGAGTCATGAAAATGAGATCCTTTTACTGTAACCTGGTTTAAATAACTTGGGTCGCACCCTTTCAGGCTGCAGGCAACCTGGGTCAGACTGAGGAATAACCCTGGTAGTGACCAGGGTCGAGAGCCTGGCAATTTGGGCCCAGGTAAACCCTTTCACACAGAGCAAGGAACCAGGTTGACCTGTATTGCAGGTCAGTAGCTTGGCCTAAGATTTGGATTTCTACAGTGACATCCATACAGTAAGAAGCCTCTCTTAGCAAAGTGGAATCACAAGGCAAATATACTATGTATAAGGAGAATGAGTCTATACAGGCAGAGTCAGACTGACTCATAGAGGATCTACTGTCTGTCCATGTGTCCTGGGACAATGTTTAGAGGATTCCGGTTCTCTACAATCGGCATTGCTGACTGATTGTGACATCAGCAATGGTAATTGTATGTGTGGAAGTAGCTGCTTAGAGTCGGGGGCCTCTAAACATTGTCCCAGCATACACGGACTGGCAGTGGATCCCAGAGAGCCAGTCCGGCTCTGTATACAGGGCAGTTCCTTACTCCAAGGGGAAATCATGTAACATACAAGAAACCTGCCTTGCAGGGCTAATGGGGTTTATTCAGTTTGATGCCATAACTGGAGCTTTTTGATAAAAAAAACTAGTAGCCGACCTGGCCCAGTGCGCAAGTTACCTCCATATTTCCCTCCTCACTACTGACGTTAAATTGTTTGCAAAACTTATTGCTAATAGAATCAAGACGCTGCTCCCTAATTTAATACACTTGGACCAAGTAGGTTTTGTACCCTGGAGGGAGGCACGGGACAATATCACTAAAGCTAAAGATCTTATTCATCTGGCTTCAGGTGGCCCTGTTCCTGTGGCGATGCTTTCAACAGATGCCAAGAAGGCATTCGATAGAATTAGCTGGATATTCAGGGGTTTTGGGACACCTGGGTCTTGGTCCTGTGAGTCTCCAACGGATATTAGCGCTCTATCTCCTCCCTACTGCTCAGATTAAGATTAATGGTACCCTTTCGGACCCGGTTCAGATCAATAATGGTACTAGACAGGGATGCCCCCCTTTCTCCTGTCATTTTTATATTATGTATAGAGGCTCTCGCGTGTACCATTAGACTTAGGACCTCATTCAGAGCCGCTCGCAAAAAGCGAGCACTCGCTCTGAATGAGGGTGGCCACTTTTTTTTTTTTTTAAGCTGGCCTCCTGGCCGCTTGCTAAGCACTGTTTGCAGATGACCTATTGGCATTCTTGTCTATTCCTGTCGTCTCGATCCCTAACCTGATGGCCGAGTTTCATCACTTTGGTTCCCTTTCTAATTTTAAAGTAAACTTTTCTAAATCCATCTCAGTAAATATGTTGGCACCCCCACTCTATTGATGGGCTCAAACATGCCTTCCCCTTCACATGGCATGCCACTAGTCTCAAGTACCTTGGAGTTACTCTACACACTGATTTTTCTTGTCTATTTGATGTCAATTTTAAACGGTTGCTCCTTACACTCCACTCAGATCTTAGGGACTGGTGTACCAAGCGGCTCTCATGGTTTGGTAGAATTAGTGTAATAAAAATGAACGTTCTCCCCAGGGTTTTGTTTTTCCTCCAAACCCTGCCTATACATATCCCCAAGTCCTTCCGGGAGTTACATAATGTCGTCAGAGACTTTGTATGGGGAAACAACAGACCTAGGTTTCAACATGCAGTTCTCTTCAGATGCAGACATATGGCAGGCCTTCAGTTGCCCCATTTCTCAGTATACTATGACACTATTTTTGTTGGGTAGGGTAATGGGAGTGGTCTCGGACAACTAATGCCAAACAGTAAGTTCACCTTGAGAATCATTCCCTTCCCATTCCCATTGCGCAGTACCCCTGGGGGATCCAGGGTTCCGGTTGTCTACCATCCCACTATTTGCCCCACCTTAGCCCATTGGAATAGATTACACAAACTAACGTGTGTGTCCTCTACTCTCTCCCCCTTGGCCCCCCTTTTCAGTAACCCTGATTTCCTTCCGGGTGTTGCTGGTGTCACGTTTGCTATTTGGAAATGTCAGGGAGTGCAGCAAGTTGGCCAGCTGATAAAGGGGAGAATCGTGCTCTCCTTCTCTGCTCTGCAGGCTAAATGGGGTCTCCCTCCGGTGGAGATTTGGAGGCATCTTCAATTGAAGCACTTTCTACAAAGGTGTGATGTTCACACGGCGGGTTCTAGTTCTTTGACTCCCTTTGAGAATTTGTGCCTGGCCTCTTTGCGCCCGGTGCATTTTTTCTCACACTTTTGATTGAACACTTGTACCCTACTCTTCCCAAATACGCTAAGGATTGGGAGCGAGACTTACAACTTCATTTAGAGGAGAGTGATTTGAACAAAATTCTTCAAAACACGTTTGCTAGCTCTGTTAGGTACTCTGTGATTGAGACACAATTCAAAGTTTTGTCCCGATGGTACAGATTCCCTCTTACGCTAGAAAAAATGTATCCTGGGCTATTGGATAAATGTTGGAGGTGTGACATGGAGACAGGCTCCCCACTGCATATTTGGTGGGACTGCAGTCTCTTACATCCCTTTTGGAACCAGGTGATTTCTATTGATAACACTAGAGAATAAGCTCTGATATTATTTTCCTGTAATCTCTAATCTACCTTTTTTCTGCAAAGTCTGTTCCTTATGGAACATTTACCCATTTCTAATTGAGTCACCAGCTCCCCCCCCCACCCCCCACTCTTTCTTCCTTTCCCATTCTTTTTTCTTAGCCCTACTTCCCCCTTTATTTGTATTTTTCTTTTTTTTGTTAGATTTTTATTCATTTATTTTTTTTTATATTACTTTTATTTATTTGTGTTTTTATTCTTTGTTTTTGATTATTGCTGTTAAGTCGTGGATTTATTTCTATACCTAGAATTTGTTATGTGTGGCTTATATTTCAAGTCATGTTACCGAATGTATGCTGTTTCTGTAACAAACTGTTTTTGGAAACAAAAAAAATAAAATATACCAATAAACATATATTGATAAAAAAAAAATACAGTAGATCTCACTTTCGCACACAAAATTCCACTTATCACACCCAAAGAATCCCTCAATTTAATGAAAGTTCCTGCTTACCAGCCCTCGTGAGAAAGTTATGGGATTTTACAAACAGGAAATTTGGATGTTAAATCATTTTTTTTGTGGGCAAGCTTGAGCAGTGTGGTACTTACAGCTCAGTCCACAGCTGTTTCATATAGTCCATGCCCACCCTCCAAAGTCCTCAACTATCCCCAGAGATAGATCGCTTGAGCTGATGACCCTGGGGCCATCATAACTTGATGAACCCAGGGAGTCTTCAAGACTCCACTTCATGGCCAACCTATAACAAGCGGTTCCCCACAGTTTGAACTGAATAAATCTTTTTGTGCCCATCATATACTAGTCTTTGTATAGGGAATTAATATGCAGGTGAAAGGTCCTTTTTTTGCTTTGAGAGGAAAAAAAAGGAAAGGGCTGATAGGTTTGAACTTTGAAGATAAAAAATTCCTCATTATTTTGGGGTATTGAATAGTCCTCTAAAAATAAAAATCCTGCTTGCAGCTATTTTTAGGGCTGTATACTCAGGAGAAATGATACTCAATGCTCCAGGGTAGAAAAGGGATTTTTCTTCTAGGTTTCCTCCAGTATCCTAGAAACAAGTTTGTGAAACCCACAGGAGCTGATGTGTATCCATAATCTGATTTAGACAGACTAATAAAAGCAATAAAAGACATTTTATTTTATTGTCTAGAATTTTGTTTTCTGTAGCTCTAAGTTTTTCAGATTCGGATTTCATTTGGCATATAACATATGGGCACATCTCCCTTTCAAGCTCCTTATACTTGAGCACATGTAACAATTTATTCGGGAAATACATCTACGGCCAATTCCCCATTCTGCTGATGCCGATCGGTGATAAAAAATGCAGATCGATAGTCATCGATGATTGTCGGTCCATAGGAAATTGCCAAAATACTGCATGTTAAGAATCCCTGACTTGCCGGTACGGCAAGTCGGGATTGTTGTTTTTCTGAGATGCCCCGACCTAGGGATCGGCAGAACAGGGAAATTGCCCCGGTAGCTGCCTGACGTATGGGCCCCTTTAGCCATTCATAGTCATAGAAGGCTGGAACACTAGATGGAGTAATTGATTGGTGTGGTGTGATTATAGGGTGGTCAGATAGGTAGAGGAGTAGGAGTCTTTGGAAATGGATGATGTTAGCTGCTAAGAGTAAATAATGATATATCATAAGACATTAGAGTAACACTTCATGAGATGATGGAAAGGAACTCTGATACAGGGTTGCTTATGAGATGATGGTTAGTAAAGTGGTACAGTAATGAGATGGATGGAAGTATGTGCCAAGTGTTTAGTGGGGGCAGCAGTGATGTACAATTATGGTGTAGGGAGAAAGAACAAGTAAAAGAAAATGTGGAAATGAGTATAAAAAAAATAATGCTAATATCCTTTGAAAGTTCAGTATTCTACCCCCTTTTAGTTTATTCAGATGTCAGTGGTGCACATCCAACCTCTTTCTACTGTGCCAGTGCAATATATACAAATGTTATATATAATATATATTTTGTGGCAGTATCACCAGAGATGGCACTGGTGAGCTGCAGATTCAGTGTGTGACAGGAGAGATCCACCCACACAGAGAAGAAAAGGATTCTGGGAGATTGTGTAAGGGCTGCCCAGTGGATTCTGTCCAGGGAGGACTGAGGCAGAACAGTCAGACAGAGCTAATTGTGCCAGGAAGCCATTGGGGGTCAGGAGGCCTGAGCCTAGACCTGTGAGATACAGGGTAGGCCATCAAACTCTGGGATTGAGCTATGGTACCTGCAAGGAAGTAGGCCAGACTGTGAGACTGTGGGCTAAGCTGACTTTGAACTTTTATTTGCACTTCAATAGTGAGGGTTCAAGAAGTGAGCTAGTTCCCTAAACAAGGGCTAGGTTGTTTATTGTGTTTCTATTTCCTGATTTCACATGCTGGAAGTAAAGCACCATTTATATTTATTTAACTGGAATGCTATGTGTGGACTCTAATTCTGCACCTACTCTCTGCACCACTGACCCCACTCTACCGAGCTAATTAACCCTAAGATATCACTATATATATATATATATATATATATATATATAGATATATTTATATACAGTAAATATACAACCCCAAAATACCCTTATTTTGCACTAAGGTCAATTATTCAAGCAGCACCTCAAAGCGGGACCCCTGTCAGCGGGCACCTAGCAGATATTCCAAGATAGAATGTTATACCTGAGGGTGCTATTATGCAATGAATTACAGATTATATAATAAAAATTAATTGAATAAAATTTAAAGGCAGTCCGTATCTTTAAGGAGAACACTTGTGCTTGTTTCAATCTGAAGTGGTTCAAAGCAGTCCTGAACAATAAGTCACTTGATTTTTCTTCATAAAATATGACAGAACTGTTATGGTGAGTGGAATTATCCTGTAAGTATACTTTGACACCAAAAAGTCACCCAAAAGAGATGGCCAATTGGGCTAGTATTAGTAACGGACACAAAAATTTGATTTTTTATTTTTTAAAATGATTTAAACAAAGTTAAAAGTTTCTTACATCAAACAAAGTGGTGCCAGAGTAGTCAACGTCTTAATTAGGTAGATATTAACCACCAACCACCCCAAGGGTGTGAGCTCATATGTGGAAAGCTGACTTGGGATAGATGGCTATGGCACCAACAATCCTACGTGTTTCATCCCTTAAATGGGACTTCCTCATGGGTATAAGCAGAATACAGAATTTGCAACTTTTAGAAAAAAAAGCCTTTAAACTTTTCTCTGCTGGATGATCCTTTTAAGACCTGGTGTCATAAGCAGTGTGCAACCAATGAATATTGCCCAAAAAGGCTTGTAAACATCTAGGAACGTAATCCACAAACAGTCACTGCCCCCTGGCTGTGGTAATCTCCTTAAAGATACGGACTGCCTTTATTTTATTTTATTCTATTTATTTATCCAATTTTATTCTATTAATTTTATTATATAATCTGTATATCATTGCATTATAGCACCCTCAGGTATAACATTCTATTTTGGAATATATATATATATATATATATATATATATATATATATATAATCTATCTATCCATAAACGGCTAAAATTATAGCCAGAGGGCACTCACCACAATGTTCAAATAGTTAATCAGCTTTAATGAAAAAGTTTAAATATCACCATAGTTGTTGACAACAACTATGGTGATATTTAAACTTTTTCATTAAATCTGATTGAATAACAATTTGAACATTGCGGTGAGTGCCCACTTTGGCTATAATTTTAGCCGTTTATGGATATTTACAGTACATAGAGCACCTGTCGGTCTTCTCTTTAGTGGAGCACCCTACTGAATTGCAAGATTACTGGATGTGAGTGCTGTATTTGCCTTGATAGATATATATATATATATATATATATATATCTATCTATCTAATACATTATACTGTATACATGGTCAGGTATATGGTACTAACAATTAGTACATTTATTTAGCAAGGAATGCTAATGGTTTATTCCCTGTGGTCAAATCGCCATGGCAAGTGTTTTTTAATTGCTAAGCTGTAAAATGTTTTCTTTTCTGTCTGTTCAATCTTATCTGGCTGCATTACATAGTATTGTGCATGTGTTTTAGAGTAAATGAGTTCAAAGTTTGATTTTCCTTATTGTATGGCAAAAAATATATACAAAGTAGCCATGTTTGCCTTTGATAGTCTATTGTGGATTATGTTTTAACTTTAGAACCAATTTTAGAACAATTTAACTCACTTCAAACATTTTTAACTATTCTAATGCAGATATTTAATATACTGTACAAACAAAGGCAGCAAACACACAGCTATATATCTCTTTAAATTCATATACAGCCAGATCTACAGATTAAAATGTCTTGTTTGTATTGCTATTATATAGATGGACATCTTTTTGTCTCATGCTGTGTATAATGCAGAAAGAATAAATTAAGTCATGTGATCAATCTCTACCTGGACAAATTACACATACATGTTAAATGTGAAAAAGGTAGTTGTTTATTTCGATCCTGTTATGAAATTAAATTGTGTAGCGACAGGGAGCGCAAAAGTGAAATGTCCATAAATAAAGCCCGATATAACTGAGCTAGATTCCTGCTGGTTCCTGTATCCTGTATACTGCTGATTCTCCAACTGAACAAGTGTAATAGATGGACTTTTAACCATTCTAGTTATTCATTTGTTTCCCTCAGTGTAACTATTTATCTTTTGTAGATGTAAAAGACATTTCCATAAATATTTTAGGCTTCTTATGACTTTTGTCTACGCATTGTATTAAAATGTACCTACACTTTGTGTTGATAGATTGAATTGGAAGTAAAAGCATTGCACATTAATAATTTACATTATTCTGAAATATAACTAATTATAAAAATATGTTTTATATATTTTTTCACGCTAAATAATGTAATTGTAACCATATCTTTAAAATTAGTTGTGTAGTCATGGCTGGTCCAAGCTGTTCTTGTGCCCCGGGCAAGAGTCCCTTTCTCAAGTGTGCTCTTGTTACTTGCGTGCCTGATAGAACATTGGGGTAGATGTATTATAGCGGCACTTACCGTGCCGCTATAACGCTTCCCGCTTTGCCTCTTTACCGAGGCGAAGCAGGAAGCACTACTGATGAGATGTATAAACATCTCATCGGCCGGAGAGGGGGAGCGTTAACCTCCCCCTCTGGCGCTACCCGCTAGAGACAGCAGCGCATCAGCCTAGTGCTGATGCGCTGTGTCTCTCTCCCGGCCGGCTCCACTGAGCATGCGCGGGATCTCGCAAGTATCGTGAGATCCCCGCGTGGAGCCCTGGAGCCGGCAGCCGCCGCAGCAGGGACAGCGCTGTCCCTGCTGTGGGGATAGGCTAGCGCCAGGCTGTAGCTGTTAACTACAGCTACAGCCGGCCGAACGGTCAGACGATCTGACCGTTCGTACATAGCCCAGGCTGTCGGCGCTGCTATCTTGTAGCTATCTTTACCGCCCAGACCCCCGATCATACATCGGGGAGAAACGGTATCAGCGCACATAACGTGCGCTGATACCGTTTCTGGGCTTCATACATCTACCCCATTGGACCTTATTCAGAGTCAGGCGTAAACGCAATGTGGGGTGTATGAGCGTCTATTTGCAGGTTGCATCTGTTTCCAGGCGTATGCCGAACTTGCACCTGTGTAGGACCAGGCCCGATGACAGGGGGGGGACTAAGGGGACAGATGTACCAGGCCCCAAGCTCCCGAGGGGCCCACGCACCTTGCCTCTCCTGCAGTCAATTAGGTTGGGGATTCAGATTCAGTTCAGCTGCAGCACGGCAGTAGAGGCTGCATCCCCCAGCAGCACTCGCTACAGGAAGACCAGTACCCACAGGCAAGTAAGAATGCCGGGAAGGAGGGGGGCGATGGAAAGAGGAGGGAAGAGGAGTCTATGGCCGGCGGCGAGGAGCACTCAGCACGCCAACAAGTAAGGCAAAGGAAAGGTGGAAGTCAGGAGGCTACAGAACAGTGGCTGTCTGTGTGTCCCCCTACACAACAAGAGCAGTGCATAAAACAAAAGCTCTGTGACATGTATGATAGTCACAGAGCAGCCACTGAGGGGGTGGGCATGTATGTGTACAGTAGTCACACTGTACATATGGTTTCCCTCTGTAAACGAGCTGCCTGGCAGTATAATAGGAGAGCAGGCTGCAAACATGCATTTCAATTTAGGTAAGGGATGGTATTATGTGAATAAATGTAGAGCTATATGCAAGGCACTTTTTAAAGTAAGAAGAATGTTCATTTTGGAAATATCCCTTTTATAGTATATGTAAGACCAGAACCAACGTCTGCAGCTGCATTATGACTAATATTGTGAATTGGGAGACAGTGTTGTATATATTGGGAGTGGGGGCACAGTGTAGAATATACTGTGAATTGGGGGCACCGTGTGGCATAAAATGTGTTTTGGGGGCACAGTGTGGCATAAAATGTGTTTTGGGGGCACAGTGTGGCTTATATTGTTAATTTTTATTTGTGTAGTTGACACCCTGATTGTATGAGTTCCTGTGTGAACAATTACAGTATTGCTGTATCTTTTCTTCAGCGTTATGGTATTCACATGTACGTATCTACTATGAAGGGATGGAGGCCCCTAAAATATGTGTGTACAGGGCCCCAAGATTTCTGTTGCCGGCCCTGTGTAGGAGGACAGGACAGGGACAGAGGCTGGAATGGATTTGTAGATACAGACAGTGGGCATGCAGTAATGGCCAAAGAATAGTAAAGCTGGGTACACATTAGGGGTGAGCGGGTTCGGATTTCTGAAATCCGAACCCCCCCGATCCGAGTCCGATCCGAGTCAGGCCCGACTTTTCCTGCCTGACTCGGATCTGAAATCGAGGTAAAACGTCATCATCCCGCCTTCCGAGTCTCGCGGGTTTTGGATCCTATATAAGGTACCCGCGTCGGCGCCATTTTCTCACTCGGCTGTGGACAGTGAAGAGGGAGGGTGGGAGTTAGGGCTGTGTAGTGTAGTGCTGCTGTAGTCCACTACTTCAAAGTCCATAGGGGCTGGCTGTGTTGTGCTGTGCTGCTGTTGTTAATAGGGGCTGTGTCCACTACTTCAAAGTCCATAGGGGCTGGCTGGACTGTGTTGTGCAGTCAGTTGTCCATAGGGGCTGTGTCCACTCCAAAGTCCTGTGCAGTGTCCCAGTCCTAAAGGGGTGCTGTAGTGTTGTCCAGGGGGTGCTCTGTCCATCAGGGGTGCTCCCCCCAAGTGCTAAAAAAAATAACAAATTATTTTCTGTGTTTGTGAATTGTGTGCGCAGTAGCCGCACGTGCATCAACAAAGTAGTGCCAAGCGTGCGCCTGTGTCATAAGTAAAGGGCCGGCTGGCTTGACCGTTAAGGGTGCTGTAACCCCCGAAAGTACACTCCAGTCCAAACCAAAAAAATATATATTTTCTGTGTTTGTGACTTGTGTGCACTGTGGCTGCACGTGCATCAACAAAGGAGCAGCGCGAAGCGTGCGCCTGTGTCCCATAAGTAAAGAGCCGGCTGGCTCATTTCTTAAAGGGTGGTGTAACCCACAAAGTGCACTACTCTCCAGCAAAAATAAAAAAATATTTTCTGTGTTTGTGTGCGCTTTAGCCACACGTATATATCAATATAACATAAATGGAGGACCAAACTTTCTCCGATAAAAATAAAATAGGGAAAGATCAAGAACCACTTCCTCCTAGTGCTGTTGCTGCTGCTGGGAGTTGTTCATCATCCCAGAGAGGAAGTAGGAACATCACTACTTTTACTAAACAATTGACCCTCCAACAGTCCCTAGCGATGAGGATGAAGTACGACAGCAGTCATCCTGAAGCAAAACGTATAACTGAGGCCTTGACTGCTATGTTGGTGTTAGACGTGCGTCCGGTATCCGCCATTAGTGCAGTGGGATTTAGACAATTGATAGAGGTAGTGTGTCCCCGGTTCCAAATCCCGTCTAGATTCCACCTGCATCCTCAAAGCAGCAGCGACAAGCGTGCGTCTGTCTGTTAAAGGGTGGTGACACCCTCAAAGTGTGCTCCACAAACAATAAAAATATTGTTCTTTTTTTTTCTGTCTTTGTGAATTGTGTGGGCTGTAGCTGCACTTGCATCCTCAAAGCAGCAGCGACAAGCGTGCGTCTGTCTGTTAAAGGGTGGTGACACCCTCAAAGTGTGCTCCACAAACAATAAAAATATTGTTCTTTTTTTTTCTGTCTTTGTGAATTGTGTGGGCTGTAGCTGCACTTGCATCCTCAAAGCAGCAGCGATAAGCGTGCTTCTGTCTGTTAGAGGGTTACATCGGTGACAGCATCCAAGTAGGCATGTCAGACAGTCCGTACCTGTACTGGCAGGAAAAAGAAGCAATTTGGAGGTCCCTGTACAAACTGGCTCTATTTTACCTGAGTTGCCCCCCCTCCAGTGTGTACTCCGAAAGAGTGTTTAGTGCAGCCGGGAACCTTGTCAGCGAAAGGCGTAGGAGGTTGCTTCCACAAAATGTGGAGAAGATGATGTTCATAAAATGAATTATCAACTCTTCCAGGGAGACCAGCCTCCAGAACATACAGAGGGACCTGTGGTTCCAGCGGGGACGAATTAATACTCTGTGAGGATGAGGATGTACACACTGAAGAGGGTGAGGAATCGGTGGATGAGGAGGATGACATCTTGCCTCCGTAGAGCCAGTTTGTGCAGGGACAGATTAATTGCCAGCTTGTTTTGTGGGGGCCCAAACGAACCAATCATTTCAGCCACAGTTGTGTGGCAGACCCTGGCGCTGAAATGATTGGTTTGTTAAAGTGTGCATGTCCTGTTTATACAACATAAGGGTGGGTGGGAGGGCCCAAGGACAATTCCGTCTTGCACCTCTTTTTTTTTCTTTGCATTATGTACAGTTTGGGGCCTAGTTTTTCAAACTGCCATTCTGTCTGCCACTGCAGTTTCACGCCTAGATGGGTCACGTGTTTGTGCCGCCCACTCGTGTCGCTTAGCATAGTCATCCAGCTACCTCGGTGCAACCTTTTGGACATAAAAAAACTATTGTGAGGTGTTCAGAATAGACTGGAAATGAGTGGAAATTAAGGTTATTGATGTTAATAATAGCTTAGGAGCAAAAAACCTACAAATTCTGTGATTTTAGCTGTTTTTATGCTTTTTTTCAAAAAAATACAGATCCAAAACACAAAACCCAGAACCCAAAACACGGAAGGGTGGTTTTGGCAAAACCAATCCAGATCCAAAACACGAAGAAAGATCCAGATCCAAAACCAAAACACGAAAAGTGGCAGGTGCACACCCCTAGTACACATTAGATGATATTTTGAATGATATGCCCAATTCAGAAGGATCGCTGCATCGTCCGTTGCATCTTCAGGTCGCCGCAACATGCAGCTCAATCTGACAATCTTGTTATCGATTTTGTTCAAATTGTGCAGTGTGTACACTCTACCGAACGGCCAGGTGATACATTAACATTATATAGTTAACGATGAAACGACTGAACAACGCACGATATATATTGTTTGGACGTTTCGAAGATTGCACAGTGTGTATGCACTATATCGTTTGTCCGGGAGTTCAAGGGAAATCTGGACGACCATCGCAACGTTTGCTGATCGACTGATGGGAACCCACCTTAAAGGCCATGGTGTGAGTGTATAATTACAAAATGTGACTAAAATGGATACATTAAATGTAGAGATTAGCTGTTCTGATTCTGTGGAATCCGAACCGCTCCAAACATAGGGGATTCGAGTCCACCCGAACCCCGTTAGGGTGTTCCCCGCTTGACTCGGACCCCCGTTTGGGGCCGAACGGCGGCCACCTGATGTCGAATTCTCGTGAGAGAATCCGACGTCAGGGCTCCTCTAGTGTAGGGCAGGTCTGTCCTACACGTAAACAAACACACAGCCGCCAGCGGCAGCTATGTGTTTGTAATAGCAGCCAATGAGAGTCAGGCAGACTCTCATTGGCTGCTGCATGGGGGGAGCCGGTTGGAGCTCACTCATGAGCTCCATCTTCTTGTGCATAATAGAGCAGAGCAGAGCGTACTGCGGCAGGACTGGGGATTTAGGTAAGTTTTTTTTATTTCTTTTTTTTGTGTTTGTAAGGGGGCGCTACTGGGGGCATGCTAATGGGGGCACTGCTACTAGGGGGCATACTACTACTGGGGGCCTGCTAATGGGGGCACTACTACTGTGGCCCTGCTAATGGGGGCACTACTACTGTGGCCCTGCTAATGGGGGCACTACTACTGGGGGCCTACTACTGGGGGCACTGCTACTGGGGGGCATACTACTACTGGGGGCATGCTACTGGAGGCCTGCTACTGGGGGGCATACTACTACTGGGGGCATGCTAATGGGGACACTGCTACTGGGGGCACTGCTACTGGGGGCATATGGCTGGGGGGACATACTACTGGGGGCATGCTAATGGGGGCACTACTACTGGGGGGCATACTACTACTGGGGGCCTGCTACTGGAGGCCTGCTACTGGGGGGCATACTACTCCTGGGGGCACTGCTACTGGGGGGCACTGCTACTGGGGGGCACTGCTACTGGGGAACATACTACTGGGGGCATGCTAATGGGGGCACTGCTACTGGGGAGCATACTACTACTGGGGGCCTGCTACGGGGGGCATACTACTGGGGGCATGCTAATGGGGCATTGCTACTGGGGGACATACTACTACTGGGGGGCATACTACTGGGGGCCTGATAATGGGGGCACTACTACTGGGGGGCATGCTACTGGGGGCATGCTACTGGGGGCACTGCTACTGGGGGCATACTACTGGGGGCACTGCATAGGGGGCCCTACTACTAAGGGGACTGCATAGGGGGCACCACTACTGGGGGCATTGTGTAAGGGACACCACTGCTGGGGGCATTGTATAAGTGGCACTACTACTGTGGGCATTGTATAAGGGGCATTACTACTGTGGGTTTTGTGTATAAGGGTCACTACTGTGGGCAATGTGTAAAAGGGGCACTACTGTGTGTCATAACATAAATAAGAAACACTACTTTATGGTATAATGTGAATCAGGGACACTATGTGCTGTGTAATGTGAATAAGATTGTGCACTGTGACTCCTAGGGCCGTAGCCCACTTTGTAAACAAGTACTGTGATTCTGCTGGCCGTCCCCACTGGGTGGGTGCACTACTTTTCATTCTGCCACTGCTGTGTGGCAATGTTTATTAGACGTGCTTTAAATTGTGGTGTCTGTGACTCTGCTCTGTCGCTTGGTAACCAGTCAGCTCACTGCAGAGCGTACTGCGGCAGGACTGGGGATTCAGGTAAGTTTTTTTTTTTTATTTCTTTTTTTTGTGTGTTTGTAAGGGGGCGCTACTGGGGGCATGCTAATGGGGGCACTGCTACTGGGGGGCATACTACTACTGGGGGCCTGCTAATGGGGACACTACTACTGGGGGCCTGCTAATGGGCGCACTACTACTGGGGGCCTACTACTGGGGGCACTGCTACTGGGGGGCATACTACTACTGGGGGCATGCTACTGGAGGCCTGCTACTGGAGGCCTGCTACTGGAGGCCTGCTACTGGGGGCATACTACTACTGGGGGCATGCTAATGGGGGGACATACTACTGGGGGCATGCTAATGGGGGCATACTACTACTGGGGGGCATACTACTACTGGGGGGCATACTACTACTGGGGGGCATACTACTACTGGGGGGCATACTACTCCGGGGGGCACTGCTACTGGGGGCATGCTAATGGGGGCATGCTAATGGGGGCACTGCTACTGGGGAGCATACTACTACTGGGGGCCTGCTACGGGGGGCATACTAATGGGGCATTACTACTGGGGGCCTGCTAACAGGGGCACTACTACTGGGAGGCATACTACTATGGGGGGCCTACTACTGGGGGCCTGCTACTGGGGGCACTACTACTGGGGGGCATGCTGCTACTGGGGGCATGCTACTGGGGGCACTGCTACTGGGGGCATACTACTGGGGGCACTGCATAGGGGGCCCTACTACTAAGGGGACTGCATAGGGGGCACCACTACTGGGGGCATTGTGTAAGGGACACCACTGCTGGGGGCATTTTACAAGTGGCACTACTACTGCGGGCATTGTATAAGGGGCATTACTACTGTGGGCATTGTGTAAAAGGGTCACTACTGTGGGCATTGTGTAAAAGGGTCACTACTGTGGGCAATGTGTAAAAGGGGCACTACTGTGTGTCATAACATAAATAAGAAACACTACTTTATGGTATAATGTGAATCAGGGACACTATGTGCTGTGTAATGTGAATAAGATTGTGCACTGTGACTCCTAGGGCCGTAGCCCACTTTGTAAACAAGTACTGTGATTCTGCTGGCCGTCCCCACTGGGTGGGTGCACTACTTTTCATTCTGCCACTGCTGTGTGGCAATGTTTATTAGACGTGCTTTAAATTGTGGTGTCTGTGCCTCTGCTCTGTCGCTTGGTAACCAGTCAGCTCACTGCAACCTTTGGCCAATAATGGTGAAAACTATAATTTAATTTAAACTGTGAGGTGGTCTAAATTGACTGTAAATGACTGGAAATTAAGGTTATTGAGGTTAATAATACTCTAGGAAGAAAAAAAGCCCAATTTATGTGATTTTAGCTTTGTTTTGTCAATTTTTGTAAAAAAATCCAAATCGAAAGCCAGTCACCGCAGTTTGGCAAATCCAAATCCAGATCCGGACGACGAATTAGAACCAAATCCAAATCCGGCAAAAATGGTCCGGCGCACATCCCTACTTAAATGTAGCTCCCTAGAGAGAGGGGTCTAACTAGTGGATGCTTTAATCCTGATGTAAGTTGCACACTGCATCTGATTGGTTGTAAAGTTAAAATCATACACATGTTTGCAAAAGCAGTAAAACTACTGGAACAGTTTCTTTTTTTTCTCTTTTCAAATCACTTTACACTGAATTGATCACTAGTTTTACACAAATTAAGTTTTATACTCAGTTGATCATGAAGAAGGCTGCATATTTATTTTAAAGTGTTTTCGTTGAAAAAAAAAAATATATATATATTTGCATCTGGTTCGCTTCGTGTTTCAGATACTCCAAGCCAAATGGTGCTTATTGTATGAACTATCTGGCTATTAAACGTAATGTGTTTGCATTGGGTACTGCATTTTTTACCTTTTAGTACTCAAGCCACGCCTCCAGTCCTATTCCAGCCGCATCCTGGAATGTGAGAGGGGCGGGAGCAGCAGCTGTAATCCTGCAAATGCAGCCGTCTCTGAATAGGTCACAAAACTGTAAATATATCATACTATATATCAGTGCCATTCAGGTGAGCTGCTTTAAATAAAGTATGGGCCTGATTCCCAGATTTACGCTAATGCAATAGCAACTGCGATCTCTTATGTATAACTTTTGCAAAAATATGCTTATGCCTTTACAAAGCTTTCCCGAGCATAGGGACGTCCACTGCTGCCTTCTCATATCCGTCCGATAATGGGCAACAGCGTAAACATTGGGAACATTGACGCAGATCGGGCAGCCACGCAGGTTCTGAGTGAGGTCTGACCTATCTCAAACACTGACACAATGAGGGCTCTCATACTGCGAAAGAGATCGCAGTGGCTAATTTATGCACGCCCATGAAATGGTGTTTGAACAGTCAGACACACCTGCTTTTCCTTAGCCACCCCCTGTTACCTCCCCCAAACGCTTACTACTTGCCACTCACTTTGCGAGTGAATCCTCTGTGCGAGCGTAATTGCTAACCAACCACAGCGTGTGTGCAGTACGGATTTCAAGCATGCGCAGTGGCTACAAATCCCTCAATCAGCGTAAATATCGGCATTGCGTGAATCTTGGAATCAGACTTGGGGTGGGATGTATTAATGGTTACCGCCGCGGTCTAGGCTCTGAATTTGCAGCTGTGACTTGATCGGGTTTCTTTGAATAAACTCTCCTCTCCCGCAGCCTAAACGCCCCCACAGCCTAACCCTAACCCTCCTCTACCGCAGCCTAACCCCCCCACAGCCTAACCCTAACCATCCTCTACCGCAGCCTAACTCTAACCCACCACAGCCTAACCCCCTCCTGCAGCCTAACCCCCCCACAGCCTAACCCTCCTCTACCGCAGCCTAACTCTAACCCACCACAGCCTAACCCCCTCCTGCAGCCTAACCCTAACCCTCCTCTACCGTAGCCTAACTCTAACCCCCCTGCAGCCTAACCCTAGCCCTCCTCTCCTGCAGCCTAACCCTAACCCCCTGCAGCCTAACCCTCCTCTCCCACAGCCTAACCCTAACCCCTCCGCAGCCTAACTCTCCTCTCAGGCAGCCTAACCATAACCCCCCCCCGCAGCCTAACCCTCACACTCCTTTCCTGCAGCCTAACTGTAACCCCCCCACCCTTACCCTAACCCTCCCCCTAGTGTCTAACCAAGGGGTGAGTCAGCTGCGGATGCAGTAACAGGAATCACGCAGATTCATGATTTTCGGGACTCTGCGCACGTGCCCGACCCGTACTGCGCACGTGCCCGACCCGTACTGCGCACGTGCCCGACCCGTACTGCGCACGTGCCCGACCCGTACTGCGCACGTGCCCGACCCGTTGTTCCTATGCTATTATTAACCTCAATAACATTAATTTCCACTCATTTCCAGTCTATTCTGAACACTTCACAATATTGTATTTAGGTCAAAAGGTTTCACCGAGGTAGTTGGATGACTATGCTAAGCGACACAAGTGGGCGGCACAAACACGTGGCCCATCTAGTATTGACACTGCAGTGGCAGACAGGATGGCAGTTTGGAAAACTATGCCCCAAACAGTACATAATGCAAAGAAAAAAAAGAGGTGCACCCTTATGTTGTAAAAACAGGACATGCACACTTTAACAAACCAATAATTTCAGCGCCAGGGTCTGCCACACGACTATGGCTGAAATGATTGGTTCATTTGGGCCCCCACAGAACAAGCTGGCAATTAATCTGTCCCTGCACAAACTGGCTCTACGGAGGCAAGATGTCGTCCTCATCCTCCTCATCCACCGATTCCTCACCCTCTTCAGTGTTGTGTACATACTCCTCCTCACAGGGTATTAATTCGTCCCCGTTGGAATCCACCACCACAGGTCCCTCTGTACTTTCTGAAGGCTGGTCTCTCTGGAAGAATTGATAATTAATTTTGATGAACATCATCTTCTCCACATTTTGTGGAAGCAACCTCCTACGCCTTCGCTGACAATGTTCCCAGCTGCACTAAACATTCTTTCGGAGTACACACTGGAGGGGGGGGCAACTTAGGTAAAATAGAGCCAGTTTGTACAGGGGCCTCCAAATTGCCTCTTTTTCCTGCCAGTACAGGTACGGACTGTCTGACATGCCTACTTGGATGCTGTCACCGATGTAATCATCCACCATTCTGTCAATGGTGACAGTATCATATGCAGTGACAGTAGACATGTCAGAAATTGTTTCCAGGTCATTCAGTCCGGACCAGATGTCCAAACTTGGTCCTGTCTGCCCTGCATCACCACCAGCGGGTTGCTTAGGATACATAAGTTGTTTCCTGGCAGCCCAAGTTGCAGGAGAAAATGAAGAAGGAGCCGTTGACGTGTCACATTCCGCTTCAGCTGACAGTGTTTTCACCAGCAGGTCTTTGCACCTCTGCAGGCTTGTGTCCGCCAGAAAGAGAGACACCACCTAGGCTTCAAACCTAGGATCGAGCACGGTGGCCAAGATGTAGTGGTCTGATTTCAACAGATTGACCAGGCAAAGCAAATGAAGGGCTTCATCCACAAGTCCCACATACCAAGCGGAATCGCTTCGTCTTAGCTCCTCCTTCATTTTCTCCAGCTGCTTCTGCAAAAGCCTGATAAGGGGAATGACCTGACTCAAGCTGGCAGTGTCTGAACTGACTTCACGTATGGCAAGTTCAAAGGAACTTTGCACAACATGGAAATCCTTTTCCCTTGCCCTTGAGTCAGCTGCATACCCCCTCTTTTGCCTATGTCATCGGTGGATGTATAGGCTTGAGTGGCCTTTTGCTGGTCCATCATCTTCTGAAGCATATAGAGGGTTGAGTTCCACTGCGTCACAACCTCTTGCTTCAGGTGATGGCAAGGCAGGTTCAAGAGTGTTTGCTGGCACTCCAGTCTTCGGCACGCAGTCGCTGAATGGCGAAAGTGGCTCGAAGTTTTTCGGGCCACCCAAAGCGTCTCCTGTATGCCCCTGTTGTTTTACAGAAAATTCTGCACCACCAAATTTATTGTGTGAGCAAAACATGGGACGTGCTGGAATTTGCCCAGATGTAATGCCCGCACAATATTGGTGGCGTTGTCATATATCACAAATCCCCAGGAGAGTCTAAGTGGGGTAAGCCATTGAGTGATAATTTCCCTCAGTTTCTCTAAGAGGTTGTCGGCGGTGTGCCTCTTACTGAAACCGGTGATACACAGCATAGCCTGCCTTGGAACGAGCTGGCGTTTGAGATGCTGCTACTGGTGATGCTGCTGTTGTTGCTGCATAAGGCGATACATCTACCCAGTGGGGTGTCAGTCATATACCCCTTAGTCTGCCCTCTTCCACATGTCCGTGGTTAAGTGAACATTGGGTACAACCGCATTTTTTAGGACACTGAGGACACTTTTTCTGACGTCTCTGTACATTCTCGGTATCGCCTGCCTAGTGAAGTGGAATCTAGATGGGATTTGGTACCGGGGACACACTACCTCCATCAATTGTCTAAATCCCACTGCACTAATGGCGGATACCGGACGCATATCTAACACCAACATAGCTGTCAAGGCCTCAGTTATCCGCTTTGCTTCAGAATGACTGCTGTCGTACTTCATCCTCCTCCTCGCTAAAGACTGTTGGAGGGTCAATTGTTTAGTAAAAGAAGTAGTGGTGTTCCTACTTCCTCTCTGGGATGATGAACGACTCCCAGCAGTAGCGGCAGCAGGAGGCGTAGCAATGCAGGATCCTCCGGAGGAATACCGGATAGGAGAGTCAGTCATGCCAGTGACATAGCCTGCAGGACTACTTCCGATCCTGACTGAGGAGGAAATTGACGAGGAGGGAGTTGACGGTGTGGTTTGCAGGCACTTGGATACAACAGGATAAAGGGATTTGTATTACGGCACTGGACTGCTCGGCCTTAGCCACAGTTTCTGAACTTTTTATGAACGCACTGCAGGTGACGTATAAGGGAGGATGTTCCTAGGTGGTTAACGTCCCTACCCCTACTTATTCCACCTTTACATATGGTACATATGGCAAGACAGCTGTTGTCCGGATTTGGATAGAAATATTTCCAGACCAAAGAGGTGGAATGTTTGGTCTTCTGCCCAGGCATGACCGTAATGGGATTTTTCATCCCACGGACAAAAACTGTCTCCCCCGATGCCTGATTTAAACAAACCACCTCACCATCAGAATCCCCCTCGTCAACTTCCTCCTCGGCGCCAGTTACACCAATATCCTCATCCTGTTGTACTTCAACAGTGACATCTTCAATTTGAATAGCCATTACTTGCCACTCCGTGTCGTAAAGGGCATATTGGCAAGCTTGCATTTCTCCTCAGACGATTTAAATTTATTTTTTAGGGTAATTTTCCTGAACTTTGCCATTTGGGATTTTATATGTCCTCTACTCTGACATTGGGCATCGGTCTTGGCAGACGACGTTGATGCCATTTCATTACCTATGTCATGACTAGTGACAGCAGCTTCAGCACTAGGAGAAAGTGGTTCTTGATCTTTCCCTATTTTATTTTTATCGGACAAATTTTTGTCCTCCATTTATGTGATATTGATATATATGTGCGGCTAAGGTGCACACAAACACAGAAAAATGTTTTTATTATGTTTGGAGTGCACTTTGTGGGTTACACCACCCTTCAACAGACGAGCCAGCCGGCCCTTTACTTATGACAGAGGTGCACGCTTGGTGCAACTTTGTTGATGCATGTGTGGCTACAGCGCACACAAACAGAAAAATATTTTTTTTTTGCACTTGGGGGGAGCACCCCTGATGGACCGAGCACCCCCTAGACAACACTACAGCACCCCTTTTGGACTACAGCCTTTATGGGACACTGCACAACACAGCCCAGCCAGCCCCTATGGACTTTGGAGTGGACACTGGCCCTGATTCAGAGCCGGACGCTCTGACAGAGCGCTCGCTCTGAATCAGGGCCGTCCCTCCTACCTTTTGGAGCGGCCTCCTGGCCGCTCGCATAGCTGTGGGTGACCACCCACAGCTGTAGCGAGCGGCCAAAATGATGGTCGCGATGGTCAAGACCATCGCGACAATCGGGCTTGCGACGAGACCCTGCAGTAGGGTCTCGCTGCCGCAAGCCCAGGAGTGCTTTTGGCTCTATCAGAGCCAAAAGCACTCCCACAGACATCACTAGTGATGTCAGTGGGGCCGGACCCAGACGGTAGGCGTTCCCATGGGAACGCCTCCGTCTGGGCAGCCACGCCCCCGGCACGCCCACCAAAGGGGGCATGCTGTCAATCACCATCGACAGCACACCCCCTTTGGTTCGAGACCCTTAATGACGGCTTGGCCGTCGTTATTCGGGTCTCGCGAATGTGCACGACGGAGCCGCCTCCGTCGTGCGCATGCGCACTTGGGCACCATCGACCCGCTTGCGAGCGCTCAACGCTCGCGAGAGGCTCTGAATCAGGCCCACAGTCCCTATGGACAACAGACTGCACAACACAGCCCAGCCAGCCCCTACGAACTTTGGAGTGGACACAGCCCCTATGGACAACAGACTGCACAACACAGCCCAGCCAGCCCCTATTAAGTTTCCCTCCCTCTTCACTGTCCACAGCCAGAGTGAAAAATGGCGCTTACGCGGGGACCTTTTATAGAATCCAAACCCCGCGAGAATCCGACAGCAGGATGATGACGTTTTGCCTCGATTTCAGATCCGAGTCAGGCTGGAAAACTAGAACCTGACTCGGATCCGGCTCGGATCGGTGGGGCTCGGGTGGGTTCGGATTTCAGAAATCCGAACCCGCTCATCCCTAATAATTACCAATGGGAAGATTCCTAACGGGTAACCATTACTTGAATACTTGCCATGTCATAAAATAAAGATGCTCAAACTGATTTCAAAGTGGACCAATTCTTATGTTTGGAAATTTGACACACATTCTCCAGTTTTATATAGACTAGAGGAATTGAGCAAGGCCAAGACGTTTGTCCATGTTCTAACCGGCTTGAACATTTTCAAGGTTAAATTGCTGAAATTCTGAACATTTTTATCCATTTAAAAAGCAAAACGAGGGCCTCATTTATCAACGAGTGATATTCTTGTTATCACTCATTACTGATCTTAAATGGTGCTCCAACCAATCCGCTCTTAACTGTCATGTGTTTAAAAAAATGACAGGAGCTGATTGGTTGGAGCACCATGTAAGATTACTAATGAGTGATAACAAGAATATCACTCGTTGAAAAATGAGGCCCACAACGTCGATCTTTAGCTCTAAACACATTAATGTTCGCTATTGTAATAATAATAAAAAAAGGAGATTCAAAGTGAGATGCTCTGAAAATAGATAAACATTCAAGTTCAGTCTTTAGTTGAATAAACATTTTACACTAATGAATAGAGAGCATATTACAATGAACCTGTTGTCAGTGTCTACTCTGCTAGATATCCTTTTCTGGGCAATAAGAGAACACCATAATGGTGTTATACAGCTAAATAGCTATTAAATACATTAGCATAATTACCTAAATAATATATGGAATGATTTACAGTAACTATGGGAATAAAAATAATTAAGTTACATGAATAACATTACAAAGACAAATATTCTTAGAATACATAACGGATATAAATCAAACATTAGGATGCAGTCAACATACATACATACATACATACATACATACATACATACATACATACATGTGTAGATTATAATAATAGCTGCATGTTCAAAATTCTTATTAAAAATGCATATTTGAAAATTAACATTCAAGAAATATATTAATATCAAGAGTCATTAAATCCAAAGCGTAAAGTATACTCAAGGAATAGGTACTGTAACATGACTATCTATAGATGTTTCAAATGTATTATTGTTTCAGTGCCACAGAGTGTGTGGTGTATGGGAGTCTATAAGGAATGAAGAGATGAGAACTGATTAAGTTTAAATCTATATAAGAGTCCTTAGTTTTTTGTAATTGGTTGGAATTTGTCAGTAGTTGCTAGGTAGAGTAGTTTGGGGGGGGTTATCATGGTTGGTTGGTCGCTGACCATGTGGGAGTGGCTTGGTGGACTTTATAAGACTGGTGCACGCCCAGAAACTTCCTTTTCTGGACAGTGTTTGTCCTGGGTGCCATCCTCAGGAACTGTATCCGGTGACATTTATACTTGTATCTCCTTGTCTTTTGTATCTCCCTGTCTGTTTTATTCTCCCTTCCCCTTGTATTCTCCTGTTTTTTGTGCCCCTCCTGTCTGTTTGCTTCCCCTCTGGTTTTTCATTTTCTTATTTTCACTCCCTTGTTCCATCAACCCCTTTTCCTTTCTCTTTCACCTCTCCCCACCCCCCCTCCCTTTTTCATGCCCCGCCCAAAACTTTCGGTGCGCCCCCTGCCGATTCATGGATTCACCTGTTCCCCCCCCCCCCCCCACCTCCTCCTGCACGGCGGCGCCTTAGTTTGCCGTCCATTTTGTCCCCGGCCGAAGTCTCCAATGCTTCCTGGGGACCGGCCACACCCCCCGCCGCCGACTATGTTCTCTCTCCTGCCGGGCCCTTTTCCTCCCCGGGCGAGTGGTCCCCGTCTCCTGTGGGGTCACTGCTCACCCCGGCAACCTCTCACCACCATCTCGTGGGTGCGCGGTCACTTCCGGTGCCCACGTGCAGCTCCAGCCAGGCCCTTCCTCCCTCCGCTCCTGGCCTCCTACTGTCCCCCGCTGCCGGGTGCCCTCCCGCAGCGCTGTATAAAGCTGCGGGGGGCCCGGCCCTCCTTGCGGCCAGTGCTGCACGCCCCTTCACCCCCGCGACGCTGCATCAATCTGTGGGGGGCCCAGTCCTCCATGCGGCCAGCGCCGCCCCCCCTCCCCACGCGGCCGCCATTTTGTCTCCGGGCCCCGCCCCATATCACCAGCCTTCAGCCCCTATTTACATGGGGGCCAATTACCCTGGGGGTCCTGTTCCTTACCACCCTACAGTTTCTGTCGGAGCGGGTGCTACCCCCCCTCTCTATAACCCCCCCGTAACTCCCAGCCTCCTCTCCCAGCCTCTGTTTCCTCCCTCCCCCCCTTTCCTCTTTCAGCAGCCCATCCTTCTTTCCCTGTTTTTTCCTCTGCTCCTTCCCTCACTTCATGCTCCTCCCCAGTTTTTCCTTCAGTTTCCCAACCTTCAGTTTTTCCTACTTTTCCTGGCCAATTTTCCAATTACCCTCTTTATCCTCCTCTGGGGGCCCCTTTTCCTTATTGGCACCCCTCTTTTGCTCAGCCTTATCCTTTCCCAAATTACCTTGTGCCCGTTAATTCTCCTTCCGCCCCATCTTGGCCGCAACAGTTTGTTCCCCCACAGGGTCCTGCCCCACGCCCACCAGCGTAAGGATGTGGAGGTCTGGTTAGCTGTTACCGAGGAAACTAAGGTGCCTGCGGAAGGGGCAAAGGGTAGGAAGGCTTATATCCCTTCGCGTGCTGGAGCGAACATGCTCGGTAAAGGGAAGTGTTTCGCCTATGACTCTCAGTGTTCCCGGGGGTCAGGGTGTCGTTTTCGTCACTCCTGCCGCATCTGTAACGGTAGTCACCCCGCTAAAGACTGTGTCAGGAGCAAAGGGCGGTTCAGGGGGCAGGTCTGACGCTACCGGAGTTGACAAGTAAGGCCTATTCTCCGGTGGTACTAGACGAGTTAGCAAAATGGTTGGGCTGGTATCATTTGCGGGACGATTCCCAATTTTTGCTGGATGGCTTTCGTTTGGGTTTCTGATTACCCGTAGCTGGCGCTTTGCATGTAGTCTCTTCCCGGAATTTGCGGTCGGCCAGAGAGCTTCCCCATGTGGTACGACAGAAAGTCTTTGCTGAAGTGGCGTTGGGCCGTATGTCCGGGCCTTTTTCCTCCCCTCCTTTGCAGGACCTATGCATTTCTCCTCTGGGAGTCGTGCCCAAAAAGGTCCAGGGTAAATTCCGTTTGATACAGCATTTGTCGTACCCTCATGGGGGCTCTGTGAACGATGCAATCCCCCACTCGCTTTGCCAGGTGCAGCTATTTGATGAGGCGCTTGCTATGATTAGGTTTTGGTCCTGGGTCGTTGATGGCAAAATTGGATGTGGAATCTGCTTTCCGCCTGCTTCCGTTGTACCCCGAGTCCCTACGTTTTATGGGTTTTATGTTAGATGGTCAATTTTTTGTCGACAGATGCCTCCCCATGGGCTGTGCTATCTCGTGTGCTTATTTTGAAAAGTTCAGCACCTTTTTGCATTGGTGTATCCAGGCTGGCACTGGCCATGCTGTTATCGCACATTATTTGGACGACTTTTTGTTAGTCGGTCCACATGATAGCAGTTTGTGGGGACGTGTTGTTTTCTGCGCAGGCCCTTTTTCGGGTGCTCGGCGTTCCGGTGGCCACAGACAAGACAGAGGGTCCGACTTCTTGCTTGTCTTACCTAGGTATCAAAGTGGACACAGTTGTTGGGTGCTGCCGTTTGCCAGACGATAAGGTGCAGCGATTGCAAGGTCAGATTCAATGTTGCTTAGATTCTCGGCGGGTTAAATTGCGCCATGTGCAGTCGGTTCTCGGTTCATTTCACTTTGCGTGCCGGATCATTCCGATGGGGAGGGTGTTTTGCCATAAACTGGAGCGGGCCATCACTGGGGTCTCCAACCCGCATTTTAGTGTTCGCCTTTCCAGGGAAATCCTAGATGACCTTCGGGTGTGGGCTTCATTTTTGTTGGATTTCAACCTGGAGTTGATTTGGCCATTGCAGCCGGTTGACAATGCTGAATTGCAGTTGTTCACCGATGCTGCAGGTTCAACTGGCTTCGGGGCATATTTTCAGGGGGAATGGTGCGCTGCTCCATGGCCGGCATCATGGATAGCTCGCGGATTGCAGTATAATCTGTTGTTATTGGAACTTTTTCCGATCATAGTGGCTGTGGATTTGTGGGCTGACAGTTTGTCTAACCGGAACATAATTTTTTGGTGCGACAACCTGGGCGTGGTGCACGCTATTAATAATCAGCGTTCTTCTTCTCCTATGGCGCTGCGTCTGTTGAGGTTTTTAGTTTTGAGATGTTTGAAGGCGAATATTGTCTTTAGGGCACGGCATGTACCGGGCATTGAAAACGGGATAGCGGATTCATTATCCCGCTTTCAATTCGATAGGTTTCGGATGTTGGCCCCTGAGGCTAATCCGATTGGGATGACGTGTCCGTCTTCTGTCTGGCAGATTGTCGAGCCGGACTAATTGGTCTGGCCCGGAAGTCCCTGGCTCCGTCAACTTTGCGAGTTTACGAGGCAGCTTGGCGCGACTGGGAGGCTTATCGGGTTAGGCATCCTGCAGTGGGTAAGTCTTTAGATCAGCGTTTAGTTGAATTTGTGTGGGACCATTATCAGAGGGGCCGATCTAAGGCAGCCATGGCTTCCGCCCTTGCAGGTATTGCTTTTTTTCTCTCTCCTTCACGGCGGTCATGATGCCACAAAGTCTTTTGTGCTGTCTAAGGCCCTTAAGGGTTGGGCTAAGGAAAGTCCCATGGTGGCTGATTCTCGCCAACCAATTGACTTGGCACTGCTGCAGCGGTTGATAGGGGTAGTTTCGTTGATTACATCTAGTAAGAGGTCTGCTGATTCAGGGCTATTATTTAAGCATGTGGTAATCCAGACGGGGGCTATCCTGTGCAAAATTTCACGTTCCAAAACTGATCAGTTAGGGCGTGGGCGTTGGGTTACCATCAAGCCTCAATCTAATTCTGAGATTTGCCCTTTGCGCTTGGCTGGGATATATGCGGGTCTGCGCCCGTCAGTTGGCGCGCAATGGTTATTACATGCTGACTCCTCCCCTTTGACTAAGTTTCAGTTTGCTGCCGTGTTTAAGCGCTGTTTGGGTCAGCTGGGTTTGGTTGCGCATTACGGTACGCATTCTTTCCGTATTGGCGCGGCTACTTGTGCAGCAGCTAGCGGGTTGCCTCCATTTGCCATACAATCCAGCGGCCACGTAAAGTGTAAGAGTATTCGTTGTGGAACACATATCCTTTAAATGGTCGTAGTATGGCCTACCTCTGCGGGAGGACTTTGGGCGTCAGTCTCTGCGGACACGCTCGTGCTATGCAATATCATAGGGGTTGTGAGTCTTCGCAGCTTAGCTTACAATGACCACAGGGGGGCGCTTCAGTCGCTCCCTAATATTGGTAAAGATCATATGGCTGGAGCTGGTTGTAGCATCCTTCTTTGCCTCCCAATAAAGTAAATTCAATAATTAAAGTATAATTCAGGGTCATACCTTTAATAAAAGAAAGTTATGACCATTTAACCAAAGCAGTCTGTGTCCTGTCTTTATTTTTAGTATAAGTTAGTGTAAGCTGTTATATATTGTGTTTAATTGCAATAAAGTTATGGACGCCTTATGCAATAGGGAGAAGTGTGTGTAATACAGAGGATTTCAGTGTTATGTGGATATGTATATACTAGGATGGAGTGTCTCTCTTCACAATGGGATATCACCGACAATGGGGGGTAGGTGATGTCTCTGAGCAATTAGATGAGTGTCTCTGTGCAGTGGGGGTGGGGGTTTCTCTTTAGGTTTCAGGTTTACATGGCATGCCTGGGTCTCTGTGCATTGCAGCTTCCATTGGCCAGTACAGGCTTGTATTATACATTGGGCAATGGAGGCAGTTTGGGCAGGTTATGGGGCCTCAGTTATACATAATGCTCAAATCAGTGAGAGTTCAGCAGTGTCTTGTTCTACCCATGACCCAGTACATCCCTACTGGTCCTGTGTGCATAAATCAAGACATACTTATGCAAAGTGCTGTTGGAGGGAGCATGCAAAGTCAATAAGCCATAGATTGGTCCAACCAGAAATGTTTTAGTTTTTTTTGCCAATGGTTGTCTGAAATTGATGGCAAGTAATGGTGGCCAAACTAATGTGTAATTTCAACCTGAGGCACTGAGGTCATCCTGGTGTTCCTGTCAGATTTCCAAGGTAGGGGAGGAAATGTTATACACCTTAACTTACTACACATGTTCAGTGCATCACGCCTAGTCTTGTTTATGCCTCAGTGGGTGGCTGTAATGGTGCATACACACTAGACGATATGCTCCCTGAGCGATATCGTCTAGTGTGTCCCCGGCAGGCTGTGCTCAATGTCGTTCATGACATTGAGCACAGCCGCTGAACGATATCATTAGCGATATCGTTCAGTGCCGGGCTCTCTCACCCATTCCCTGACATGCAGCAACCTGACGAGGTCGTCAGGTTGGCCGGCATGTCAGCGCGATGAACGATGATGACGAACGACCTGCGGGAACGCGCGTCGTTGTCATCGTTCATCTTTTTTGTGTTAAAAATGGACGATAAAGTGGATGACTGAACGATATCGTTATCGTTCAGTCGTCCACTTTAATCGCCCAGTGTGTATGCACCATCAGCCAACATTATTCTAGGAGGTTTAGCCATGCAAAGAGAGGTTAAATCTGTCTCCAAAATTAAAGGTAAAGAAAAACACACCAGCGTATACCGATGATGGAATGACTAACAAGGTAGACTGGAGATGGGGATTTATTGTCTGGGGACCATATTTCTGTAATTTTCGGGACAAGGTGGTTATCTCATTGACAGGCCTTGAGCTTTTTTTATGTCCACATCAACTCGGACCAAGGCAGGAAATTTGGCAGAGGAGACACTCTTCTGAAGATGACATTTTTGCATCTTTCACTAAGAATTTTGGGGTCATTTCTTTGTACAGTAACTGCACACTAATAACCTCTCTGTACACAAAATAAGATACTTATGGCAGGCAGACATTGAAAGTTACAATAACTTGTTTTCAAGGTCGTACAATCAAAAATTGGAATTGAATGAATAGTGATTATTAATTGGGCAATTGTAAACTATAATCTTTTCTCCCCACTCTAAGGAAACCTGTCCTAATGCAGGGTTACATTGGCAACCTGCTGTCAATGGGTATTAGCAGTGGGAAACACAAGCCAAGCACTATAATTGAGCCTCTACAATGGATAAAAAGAGATGACCTTAAAAATAAGTTCTAAAGGAAGGGGAACAGGAGCCTGGCAGCTGGACTTCACTTGATGAAGAGATAATTTTGAGGAAGAGATAGACAGACACTATGGTTCCCTGTGACAGATGAGAGTTTGAAAGCATTTAAAAAATCATCCCTGTTTTCCTAGTAATTACTGTATATTTATACTATTATAATAATGTATTATAAACTTTTAACAATGGGCTGAGCATACAGAAATATGTACGTTAACAATTTATTAATTATATATTATAAATACTTTACATTGGTTTATTTGATCGCATCATTGTTGAGTCACAGGTGGTCAGTTATTGAAATAAATTAGTGCCCATGCATGGCGCACTGTGTAAAATAAATAAATAGTAAAAAACAAACAGAATGGGATGGTTTTCTTTATAAGAGGGAACAACCTGAGTTGGGTCACTGCAGGGCACCATTCAAAGACTACCAGTCCTGTGCTGAAAAGAACTGGGCTCTCCTGGGATAATGTTGCCAAGATAAATAAGAGCACCGGTGCCACATGAATGGTGACTTTGCCACCACAGTGGTCAGAGTATACTGGACAGGGGTGCCTATTACCATGTCTCATACTCAGGCCCACTGTGTCATTCTCTCTCAATGTGTCCTCCAACATTGCTCCTTTGATAGTGTGCCCACAATTCCACAATTAGAGGTGACTCCAGATAGTACATTTTGCAAATACCAACAAAACACAACACCCAACCTATATCCACAACTGTACCTGCACTCATGCAACCTGAAAATGTATCCCAGGGCCGTAAACAGCTGATAGGGCACTCTAGGCTGTCCCTGCCCCCCAAATGCATGACATCTTAAGGCAACAACAAGGGGTTAGGGCCGCTAGTACCAGGGAGAGAATCTGAGCTCCCTGACTTTCTGGTGGGACTAAGGGGAAGCAGAGCACCTGGAGTATTTTAAGGGTGCTCCGGTCAGCTTACCATGGGACTAGGGGGAGCATCCAAAGGCACCCTGCATGCCAAATACAGGTGCCACAAGGCAGTCGGAAAACAAGGCCTTATGTAATGCAGGTATCAGTATTCTGACCAGTAATCCCATATTTTTAAAGGAGCAATACATTAAAAGAACAAACCAACCTGGTTTTACCTTTAAAATGATTGCCACTCTAAAGATATAGACTGTGGTAAGTTGCCAGAATCGCACCCATGCCTGCATCTCATCAGCTATTACTTAAAGCCCTTGCTTTAATTTTATTATTTTTGCCTTTATTATGAAATATATAGATATATACTGTATATATTGAAGATTCCAATCCAGCGCCTAATTGGGTTCAAATACTGTATCGGGAACTGCCCTGTGCTGGAATACCTTTCTTATCTTATGTATACGACTCTTCATTAAAGTACTATATTGTGTACAAGTTGGGTAGTGTAACTTTAGAATGCACAGTACTACTAATACTGGTGTAGGGTTCCTACACCAGACCCTGAGGCATGGCGAGATATTAGTCCATGGGATGTTTTAGAGCCTGTCACCTCAGTTTCTTTCACACGTTTGTTACCTTGATGTCCTTTTGTCTGTACGTATCGTCTCTTCATTCCCAAATTCATTCTATGCTATCTTGGATTAGAACTTATTGCAACTCATTTCACAGCTGCCGACTGTTAGAGACACAAGCCTTCAATCATGACTTGCGATGTGCAGTGGTTTAGACTCCGAGATGCATGCGAGCTGACAAGGGTATTTTATTGACTATCTCAGTTTGTCTCTCACATTTTATGAACGTGATGAATTTATAAATCCCTCTTTTTCTATAAGTAGGAATCGGTGTGGTAGGTGATGTGAGACATCATTTATTTGACAAGGAAATATGTGACTAAGTCATGAATCTTCATTTAATTGAGAGAGTATGAGTTTTAAACAATGGATTGAGATATATTTTCATCTAAAATGTCACATTTTTGTTGTTTAACTTATTTGCCTAAAAGGTCCATTTATCAAGCCTGCTCAAGTGGCGCAATCCATGGCAGCTCGCAAATTACGTCATCTTCTCCTCTCTTTTGGAGATTTGTATTCCTCAGATAAGGTTGTTGTTTTTTTTTTACATGTATATGGTTCTCCGAACTTGAATGGCAGTAATTTCATCAATTATTTAGAAACTTGATTAATTTGCCAAATATGAAAATGTATCCAGTCACCTGAAGAAAGTCAAAGGCCAAATCCCCAGACACTGTCTCTTGCATTTAACAATACACTTAAAGTATATCTGTACATGATTAGGCAGGCTAGGTTAGTAAGGGTCTGGCACAGCTGTAACTACTGTACAAGCTCTTCTTAGATAATAGATGTACTATACTGTAGATTCTTCAAAACAAAGCTGCAACCGTAGCATATTTTTTAATTTTTTTTTTATATTTTTGGAAAAGATTCCAGCAGCAAGAAAGATGCAGCAAAATAATATGAAATAAAATTAAGTAAAATTGCAATTGAGGGAAATGAATACATTTATGTGAGAGGACTGCACTAGCGCTGCCTCCATCCTCAGTGCAGACAGGTAAGCTGAGCAGGAGGTCTCTAGGACCTGTCGAAGCGCAGTGATTTAACCTCTGACATACGCCGCTGCACCAGCGCGGCGTCTCCGTGCGACTTTCTCTTTGGTATTCATGCCGACTAGACAAGACTCTAAGGGCTCTATTAATTCACATTATTTTTACTAAAATAAAGTGAAAAAGGGTGTTTTTCACAATATTTTAGTATCACATAAAGTTACTACAGGACAATTGGAGTAGAATTCGTAAAATTCTACTCCAACCCCTAATTATCACTTATTTTTAGTAAGCAGATCGCATTTCCCATAATTGTAATGGGAAATGTGATCTGGCCAAAGTTACCAAAAATAAAATGTGAAAAAATACAGAGGAAAGCCCTGTGATAATAACGCCACCTGGAGGTGGGGTTATCCAGGGTCTTCCCCGGTTTCCGGACTCCTGCTCTGCTCTAAAAGGCAGAGCAGAGCCTGGAGCCGGCCCCAGTGATCAGCTGTGTGGTCTAAACAGACCACATGTTCATACACTGTAAAAAAAAGATTACAAAAAAAAAAACTTACCAGAGTCCAGGGACCAGTGACCAGTGATGTCCTCCCTCCGGTCAGCTGGTCTCCCATCCTGCACTGGGGCCCGGTCATCACCTGACCGAGTCCCAATACAGGATGGGATGTTAGCTGACCAGAGCCACGGAGGACATCAACGGAGCACCGATCACTGCAGGTAAGTGTAATTAAGGGAGGTGGGGTTGCGGGGGGGGGGCATGATTGCGGGAGGTGGGGCCTAGTGACGGGGGCGGGGCTTAGCAATGGCCGGTCGGCACAAGCGAGGGCACTTGTCACTGTATTTTTTGAGAAAATACCATGATAAGACTGTGGAGGGGATTCGCAGGGACAGAGCTTTATTGCAATCTCTGTCCCTGCAAGGGATTTTTAGTAAATCCCTGTGATATTACAAAATAGAAAAAGTACCTGGGCGCTTATTGAGTGGATAACACAGCCTGATATATCACAGCTGATTGGGTTACTCAATCCCAATATTAAATGAATATAAAAAGAGAAAAAGCAGCTGGAAAGTCAGGTTGTGTATACAATGTAACAGGTTCGGTAGTTTTAAACAGTATTTATAAAATATATCAGAACATTCTAATATTGCATATAGTGTAAAATGAACATTAAAACAGAATTGTTGCAGAGTTTGAACATATAGTCCTGTAACTCACACAGAGTCTTCAATTGTTTCTATTGAATAGTATAAACAAGTTCAATGTATATAGATATATACTTGCCAGCCAGATAGAATATTGGAGGAATATAGTCCTGGAAATGTGTTGGGTAGCGCTGACAGCAGAAGTCCTTAAAATGAGGAATTGTAGTGGGGATCACGGTGTCACTATAAAGACTCAGACCTTATTGAAGGGAGCCTGGATCTCCGTGAATCTTCTATAGCCGCAGCAGTTGTCCTAATTGCGGAGACTGGACCCCTCGTCCGGCAGCAGTTGTTACATTGTATACACAACCTGACTTTGCAGCTGCTTTTTCTCTTTTTAAATCCCTGTGATTTTGTCTGTATTCGCAATGTGAATTCAGTCTGTAATATCACACTACAATCTGCATTCAAAATGTGGATTGTAGTAAATAGAGCCCTATAGCTCTACAACATACTAGAAGCGCAGAGTCTATACAAACACTATTAACAAGAAATGGGACTGGTCTAGGCACAAGTATTACACACGCTGTATCTGCGTGATAATCCTATATTTACCGGGAATTAATTTGTTTACAATGATAAATCTTTCATACCCAGTTTAATTTATTTACGCGGGTGGTGCTTCCCTAGAGTCAGTAAATCAGATAGCAAAAGGGGAAGTAGAAAAAGAAGACTGTCATGATTGGTGTTTGAGAGTTACTTGACTCAGGTGTTGAACTGGATTCAGCAGAGACCGGATTGACTGGAACCATGGTACTGTAGATATAAATAGCTCTATTTGCATATGAATTGTTTGGCAGTGAGAACTGCCTTTGATGATAAATGACAGAAACAGCAAACTTGTAACTTTGAATTGGAACCAGCAGGAAACTTGGATGAAATGGACTGGGACCGGCAGGAAAGCTTGCTGAGCTGGGCGGGATACCAGTAGGTAGACTTGCTGAATTGGACTGTGAACCAGTAAGATATCCAGTTGTGCCAGGTATAACTATTAGCAGGATTGTGAACCAGCAGGATTTCCGGATGTGCCAGGTATAGCTATCAGCAGGATTGCTGAATGAACTGGTCTGGAGACCAGCAGGATTTCTGGATACGCCAGGTATAGCTGTAGCAGGATTACTAGATGAACTGGTCTGGGAACGCAGCAGGATTTCCGGATGCACTAGGAATAGCTGCCAGCAGGATTACTAGATGAACTGGTCTGGGAATGGAGCAGGAGCCTGGGATACACTTGTACACGGAAGTAGCACAAACTATACACCACGGGAAGTAACGAGATGTTCAGGCACTGAATGCTATCAGAGGAGGATGTTTATACTCTGAGTCTCGCAGGAATTGGTGGATACAGTCAGGTGGTCTGGCAGTAGCACTCTGAGTGGTGGAGGGCACAACATGCAGAGGGAGCAAACATATCTGCAGTACTGAGAGTCAGAACTACACCTGCGATTCCAATCAAGACTAGCAGTGTTCACAGACAGGAAAGGACCCAGGTGAATAATCACTGTGGAAAGGAGAGCATAGTCCAAATGCATACAGAGAAGTGCTGCAGCCAGCATGATCAGAGCAGATCTCCCATGCATATTACACATACAGATCCACGAGACAGTTGGCAGGGGTAAGTCTAAAGGCAAACAGGTGAAAAACTAGTCAGGGTCGTGACAGTGACTCTTATTTGGGGGCACTCTTGTACATTTAAAACTTAGCTTTTATTTGATCTTATCCAAGATCAGACATAACTACTCACATACATAAACTCTGGTGTTCCATAGGAAAAGATAAATCCAATTTTCCTCATCAACCAGAGACAACATAAATTGATAAAAATATATTAAATCAGAATCCTTGAGTCGCAATGATACTTATACTGAAGTATCCATTTCCAGTCAAAATGTGTCTCTCATATTGAGAAGAACATTCAAGACCTTGATTCTGTAATCACTTGGTTATAGTTAGCTCATGTGCATGGTCATAATATTATACACTAAAATTTGTGTCATACGAGTCCTTGGTGGACCCAAGAAAAAGCACACAATTGCAAGGTCGCAATATTCCAGTGACGGTCAACAAATGGCTGTGTCACACTGTGTATAATGTTTATACATAGTTGAGAATAGGTCTGAAAAGCG